>CM028756.1:31119532-32319532 GCA_016801395.1 Leptodermis oblonga | reverse complement strand
GGTAAATGCACCTGAAGTATGGGCCGAGCTAGGGAGATCGGCCTATCTTTCTTATCTTTCAACAGAAGAACCCTTTCTTTTGTTGATGGGTCCACGGGTCCCCAAAGGTCATCAGGCTTCGGCAGCTTGGGATCACGCGTGGGGGTCGTCAACAATTGTGGAGCTTTAGCAGCCTTAGCTGCCTGGATTTCTTCCGGGGTCGGCCTGCTCTTTTTCGCGACCCTGGTCACCAATTCTGAGCTGGGAGGATCGGCCACCTCGACCTCTCCCGTGAGATCGATCTCAACAGATCTTTTGGAAGATCCCGAAGCAGCAGCGGGTTTGTTGGTTTTTTTCTTCCTTCCGAACCCACCGAGACCGCCTGAAAACAAGCAATATGCAAAAATCAAAATTACCGAGCTATGAAGGATGAGGATACCATAAATAAAGAGTTCAAGGGACAGGTATTTACTTTCTTTTTCTACATTGGGGGATTGGCTCAGCCCGGCCGAAACAAGAAGATCCTCGGAAGGAAATTTAACCGAATATTTAGTCGAGCTACTATAGTTTTTAAGCACCTTATAGTCCGATTGAACTCTGGGGTCGGACTTGTCTCGGGTTTGTTCAACTGGTAAAATAAATGGGGACCAACGGCAGGGTAGGTTTGCTTCCTCAGCCTTCACCATAAAAAATCTACTCCTCCATTGTTTATTGGTGTCAGGGGAATCGGTAATGAGTATAGGGCTATTCCTACGTTTCTGGAAGGTCACCCACCATTTACTATAAGGGTATTTGCGAACCGTATAGAATTGAAAAAACAAGTCTACTGTAGGCCGAACCCCAGCCCCAAAACACACATATATGAACCCTATCAGAAACCTAAGGGCATTAGGTACTAATTGGCTCAACCCAATGTTAAGGAAATCACACATTTCGATCAGCAATCTAGGGTCGGAAACCTCAGCCCGAAATTAATATGGTACTCATAAACCCCAACCCAACCCGCAGATACAGTATTTATTCTCTCCTCCAGCTCGGGTAAGCGAATTGGGACAGCAGGGTCTATATAATGGGTTGACCTAAGATTTATTAAATCTGCCCTAGTCATTTCTGAGACTATTTCTTCGGGTTTAAATTCGTGTGTGGCAGCCGAATCTACAGGAATCAATATAAATAATCATAGATAATCAATCCTACATAAAGTGCTCAAACATGACATAGATTTGAAAAGAAAATAAACCAGCCGAAAAGAAAGGGAGAAGAATACTAACCTGCAGCCGGAACCTGACGCGATGCTCCGGTACCTGAGCTTCTTTCGGAGGCCATTGAAGATAGGTGAGCAAGGGAGAAAGGCGAGGCAACGGAAGGATGACGTTGAAGGGATAACGACCCTAGTAGAAATTGCGAAAGTTGGAACACGATAAAACTCCGGCAAATTGCGAAAACTCCGGTGAAGGGAAGGAGAAAGAAGGTAAAGGAAAATTTTTCTCTCTTTTCAGGAAAGCGAATAATGGAGGGAGTCAAATGCTTGCACTCGCGATTTTTATAGTGGAGCCTCGATGAAATCGAAGAGATGTAGGCAGACCAAAAGCTGTAAGCATTAATGATACTTCGAGAACATAAAATGGCCTTGGAAGTCGTACCGATTGCTATAATAAACGCGAAGGCGTGTCCAGACAGGTCCGCCTCTTCGGAATCCCGATCTAGGGTAACGCAAAGGTACGCCTTTATGATTGCATTTATTTGTCCAAAAAACTGTTCAAGTTCTTTAGATCGGTACTATAATTATTACCTATGCATCGGATGATACTGTATTCTATAGGTCCGGTTATCATATTTCCCGTTTTTATCAGTCAATAATCTATGAATTATAGGTCGGATAAACACTGGAAAAATGCCTAAGTCACAAATTCGGCTTAATAAAGTATGGAATGTCACTTAGTTCGGAAAATTGGCTCGGACTCATATCTAGAAGTTTATGATGACCTTTACGATAGGTCTTAGCTCGGACAAACCTAAAGAGTATTAAGTTTTAGATCGGTAAAACCTAATACTGGAGGGGCTTGTTGATGTGCGTGAAATTGACTTTCCCATTGGGCCTAGCCCAATGAATTAAAACAAAGAAACAGTAAAAGATAAAGAAGCCTTGATCCATGTTCAGGTCGGACAGATCATACAAACCAAGTCTATCTATCCCAAATTTAGGTCGGTCCTAAAAATATTAGATCGGTCATGAAGATTGAACAAGAAAACTCACTAAAGCTTAGGTCGGAAAATGTTATAATCCAACTTGGTAATCTTAGATCGGTAAGCCTTATAACCCCCAGCTCGGATAGATTGGGTCAAGAAAAGTATAAACTATAAGCCCAGGTCGGTAAAAGCCTAAAGAAGTTAGATCGGTCAACAGTGTAAAAGCTCAGGTCGGTAAATAAATAAAACACAGGAAATCTTAGGTCGGCAAAGAGTAAACCGGTCTAAAACAAAGATAATATTGTCTAAACAGTTAGACGTCATGGTAGGACCCCAAATTTAATATATATGCAGGAACAATGATGACAAAGGAGCCATGTTAAAGCCATTATTTCGGGAACGGCCAAAGTCATCATTGCAAGAAGAATAAATGGGAGCGTATGTCTTCATAACCCAACGGAATCATCAAGAGTAAGCTTATAAATACTCAGGCACAAGCCTCATTCAAGTAAGTTCCAATAAGCAATCTCTGGCAATTCTCACTATCACTTCTTAAGCTATTCTCTCTCATTTACAATTTCTCTGAATACTCTGGTTCTATATTGCTTATCCCTTTCACATTACTGACTTGATCGTCGGAGCCTATACAGGGGGGAAAGCCCCGCTCCTTCCTTCTTGATTATTCACAACTTTATCACCGGAACAGTGTAAAATCATCAAGCTTTATCATCTTGGCCGAGCTCAGCAACTCAGATCACTCGATCATTCCCAATTTTGTTTATTCCCTTCACAACACAACTTCATACAGATTTGGCTATTGTTCATCACAAAAGTCTATTGGGCCGCGAAGAAGCATCGATCCTTCATTGTAATTTTTGCGTCACATCAGGAACCGTGGCCCCTGGTTCCAGAACCGGAACCAGACCTGCCTCTGGCGGTTAAGGTTCCGGTTCCTCTTGTTTGAGAACCGGGAACCGGCGGGTCGGAACCGCATGTTCCAACCCTCTGGTTCCAAAGGGTTCAACCCTCCGGTTCTAATGTGAGAACCATAAAAAATAATAATTTTTCCATTTCTATTGCACAGATTCGAACACTCAACCTTTTGCTAGAATTGAAAGGCTTTAAGCAAAGTTGATTAACCACTTCAACTATTTACTTTTTTTGAACTTTTTTCTATAATTATAATTATATTATATGTTTAACATATAATATATATAATATAATAATATATAAACTAATAGTATACTTTATATATATTATTAATACAATATGAATAATCATTGAATTAAATTAAATTAGATCCAACCACAACTTCCGCAAATGATGAAGATGAATTATATTGAATATTCAAGATGTATTTATTTTGTAAAAGTTTCAATGCTTCAAAGTTCAAACTCTGATTTCTCACGATTAATAACAAGGCATCACTCTCTTGATTTTTTTTAAACTAATATATTGAGTAATTATTCATCTTTATATATATTTTTTCACAATTTATTTTTGTATTTTTTATTATATAAATCATTTAATTGTTTAAATTTATGTACCGTCGCTATAGATTTTATTTTATTTTTGTTTTTTAATTATTTATAAATAATTGAGTTATTAATTGAGTCAAAATAAAATAACGTTTATAAGTTAAAATTGTTAAATAAATGGAAAAGATTGGAATCGGAACGGGAACCGTGACATAACCGGAACCGTGATAGACTGGAACCGGAACCTTGACAGAACTAGAATTGGAACCGGAACCAGTTGTTCTGGAACCGGCACGGAACCATCCCCCCAAGGTTCCGGTTCCGGTTCCACTGATTCATGAACCGTAACCGGCGATTTTGGAACTGTAACTGGTGGTTCCGGAACCGTGGCCATCTCTACGGGGGTTATCAAAGTTTATCCTCTGCCCAGACACTGTATACAAGTCCAGTCCAAACTTCAGGTGGGTAGCCTCCTCCATTGTTGCAAAGAATACCTAGGTTATTGTTAGACTAGTTTGAAAAATTCAACATTTTGCTCGTTGAAGTGAGGACAATAATCCCTCTGTAATTTAGAAGCATTAGTGGAAATGACGAATTGAGCGAAAAATAAGCCCGATTTTCGTACAAATTAAGATCATTGTTTCTCGATATTTTTCTCTGTTGAGTCATTGTTTGGGGCTGAGAGTGGGCATGAAACTCGGGTGAAGCCACCTTAAGAGCTGGCAATTGCCCCACCAGTACTCTTAAATTTTTTTTATTTTACTATGTAAAGTTTGAATTTTTTTTTTTTAAAAATTTTCCCCGGCAAACTAAAACAATAGAGATAAATATTTATAATAAATAATTTTGCCCTCCAGACTTTCGGGCTGACTCTGACACTTGTCTTCACGTTTTCTCCATGAATGGTTAATCATTTACAAGATTAGTGTTTGAGCGTGACTGGCTGAAGAATTTTTCCAAAAGTATGGGATCTGATCAAGAACTCTTCCATAATTATAGACTATTGCAGAACACTTCAAGGTTCAGGCATGCACGTTGTTGGTGAATCTATTTATAAAATAAAATAAAGAGGGATTCTCCTATCATACTGTCTAATCGGTCCAACATGACATACTTTCATATAGCCCTTAAAATCAATAAGCTCATTTTGTTTACTAGAAGCATGCATATATATGTGTATATATACATACATACATATTGATTTTAAGGGCTATATGAAAGTATCTCATGTTGGACCGCTTAGACAGTATGAAAGGAGAATCCCTCTTTATTTTATTTTATACATAGATTCACCAACAACGTGCATGCCTGAACCTTGAAGTAATATATATATATATATATATATATATGTATGTATGTATATAGGGATGGCCACGGTTCCGGAACCGCCGGTTACGGTTCATGAATCAGTGGAACCGGAACCTTAGGGGACGGTTCCGTGCTGTTCTAGAACCGCCGGTTCCAGTTCCAATTCAGGTTCTATCACGGTTCCGGTTCTGTCACCGTTCCAGTTCTTATTCCAATATTTTTCGTTTATTTAACAATTTTTTTCATTTACTTAACAATTTTAACTTATAAATGTTATTTTATTTGGACTCAATTAATAATTCAATTATTTATAAATAATTAAAATTACAAAAATAAAATAAAATATGTAGCGACGGTACATACATTTAAACAATTAAATGATTTATATAATAAAAGATACAAAAATAAATTGTGAAAAAATATATATAAAGATGAATAATACCACAATATATTATTTTAAAAAAGATCAAGAGAGTGATGCCTTGTTATAAATCGTGAGAAATCAGAGTTTGAACTTTGAAGCATTAAAACTTTTACAAAATAAATACATTTTGAATATTCAATATAATTCATCTTCATCATTTGCGAAAGTTGCGTTGGATCTAATTTAATTTAATAATTAATTAATTTTAATTTAATCGATCTAATGCTTATTTATATTACATTAATAATATATATAAAAAGTATACTATAGTTTATATATTATTATAATATATATTTAAAAATAGTTTATATATATTATATGTTAAACATATAATATAATTATAATTATTAGAAAGAAGTTCAAAAACAACAAATAGTTGAAGTGGTTAATCAACTCTACTTAAAGCTTTTTAATTCTAGCAAAGGGTTGCGTGTTCAAATCTGTGTAAGAAGAAAAAAAATTATTATTTTCATGGTTCTCACATTAGAACCGGAAGGTTGACCCTTTGGAACCGAAGGGTTGGAACCGGTAGTTCCGACCCGCCAGTTCTCGGTTCTATGACAAGAGGAGCCAAAACCTTAACCGCCAGAGGCGAGTCCGATTTCAGTTCTGGAACCGGGGGCCACGGTTCAGGTTCCGGTTCCAAAACCGGCAGTCCGGTTTCAGTTCAAACTAGAACCGGGGCCATCTCTCTCTCTCTCTCTCTATCTCTATATATATATATATATATTTATTTATTTATTTCAAACAAGCATTTGCTTTTTCAAACACGAGATAGCTAGTTAACCTTAGAATCGAAACTTTTTTTTTTACCGCCAGACATAATTTTTTTTTATGTTTCAAAAACATACAATACATCAATAATCAAAATTTAATACATTTAAAGCTATAAATCACCATACATCAAAGATTATACGCCATATTTCAACCCTTAAAATGAATTTTTTTTTTTTTTTTCACTACTGGCGATAATTTTTGTTTTTTCAGAAATAAGCAATACTTCAACATGTAAACTCATAGTATATACACACTGTACGTAGGAGGTTAAAATCTATACTAGCATGTTAAAAAAAAAATGTCACATATTCCTTGGAACAAAATGCGCGGAGTCCTGTCTGTCAGGTCCAGCACAAGTTTTTGCCTAAAAAAAATATTAAACTGCGGACTAGCTATGATTTCTTGATGTTTTCTGCGGTCTATTTAGGAAACCCGACGTCACAATGGGTTTCCCACTCCAAATGGGATTTGGGTGCAAATTAATACAGTTTTAGGATTAGAATTAATACTCTTTTCCAAATAAGAGAAGGAATCAGAAATCAACCATCCACTATATATATATATATATATATATATATATATAAGAGCATTGAGAATTTGACTTTCCTAAATCTAACTATTTCTTGTTATACGTGTTCGTTTATGTTCATTCATAATGTTGAAGCGCAAGATTAATGGTGATGACGGCGACGACGACGACGACAAGAACACTAAGAAGACGAAGATTGACAGAAGGGTTTGGGACGAGAAATCGGGAAGAAGACTAATCGGCGTTGGAAAAACGGATTCTGGGAAGTACGATTGCAAGATTTTCGATCCATTCAAGAAAAAGATGATTTGGTTGGGCACTTTTGATACTCCTGAACAAGCCTCCAAAGCCTATTTAACCAAGAAAACCGAATACGAATCTGAATCCACCAGCAAAAAAGAATTCAACTGGGTGGAAGTTGTTTCTGAGTCGAACCCAGAACCTCCGATTTTACCATCTCAAGAAGATAAATCTTCTGAATTACCTCAGGAACAACGTAAGGCATCTTCAACACCGATTAATGAAGCACGCTGTGGCAGGACGAAGATTGTATCGGTGAAAAGTCCGAGGTTTAATGGAGGTGGTGCTACTGGGTTTCTGATTTCGGATCCCGTCGCCGGGTCGAAGACCTTTGTGCCCTTCATTGATAACTATGGTTTCTTGTTAGGAAAGTATAGTAAAGTAGATGAGTGGAGCATCCTTAACTGGTAAATTACCACCAGTGGTGATGACCGTATTATTTTCGTGGCAATGTACATAAATACCTGAATTCTGCCATTGCTCATGTTAGACCCATAAAAAACTTTGTTCTAATTCTGCCATTGCTTAGTGTTAAGGATGCTCCGCCACTTAATTATTGCGTATCAAATTTAGGTTATTATGTATTAATTGTATATTGAGTTTATACTCTGATCAATAATACTTTGGAACACAAATACTTAGAAAATACATGTATCGAATTTAACAGCTAAAATATCGTAACCGTAATACGGATTGACATTAAACTCCCACTTAAACTTTAAAAAAAGTAATATCATGGAAATTTCACTTATCCTGAAAATTACATGATTGCATGATCATAGGACTTCGAAGATTAATTGCGAAATTCCTATGCAACAAGCAGGATCGATCATTCGCTCGCTACTCATAAATCTTCTACATTGCTCATCAGTTAGGTACTGTCTATCAATCTCCTCCGACTTAATTTCTTTTTTATTTTTTAAAGCAAAGGTGTCGCTCATGATTGTCTTCCTCCACTTCTGACCTCGTCTCTGATACTAGTTGTTGGAAAATAACATGTCTCAGGATCTTTAAACCACTTGTTGGAAGAAATAATCCAACAAGAATACTATAGCGAAATTGAAAAAGAGAAGAGAAAAGAACACAACAAATTTAACGTGGTTCAATCTCAACAGATTTACATCCACAAACTACTTACTACTTCACTTCATTATGACAGTTTACAATTTACTCTCAACATACAATGTCTCTAGCTCTCTATTCTATACAATGTCGTCGAACATAACCAGGAACACACATCTCTCATGACTTCCAGACGACTCCACATCCCACAACGCAGCGTCAGAGACATAAGCAGGAATCTTCATCGTCTCTTATGAACCCACAACGGTACCCTCATCTTTCACTTGCCCGAAGGCCTTCTCTACCCTGCAACCCGCCTGGGCAGATGCTCTCTATTTAGCATAATCTAATCTATTACAAACCTCACATATTTATAATAAATCAATACAAACCCTAATCGGCTCAGATTAATTACCTGACGCAATATTAATTGTACTAAAAATTTGAGGAGATAACTAACAAAAAAGAGAAAACTACATTTTCTCTAAATGTAATTATAGGGTCTAAAATTAATTAAAATTTGATGGAAAATGTTCCTTTTATAGTGGAGAGGATGGAGGGACTAAAAGAGAAAAGAACGATCTCATTAAGGGCTTATTTGCAAATTCTATTTTCAAAATGGGAAAATCCCGTAGCCATGTTGACAGCACTAAATTTCAGCTCTGGAAAGCGAAAACTGGAAAAATGGGTCGTATCAAAGATGTAGCCCTTTGTTTGAGCTTTCCATAACATAAAACATCATCTAATTTGGATCTTTGTAGCTCCAGATATGGCCTTCCAAAGTTGTTCTGCTGCAATGGGAAAAATCCACTACGCGAATTTTCAGCACTTATTTTTGGCTTCGTTTTGAGCTTTGGGAAGCCAGAACTGGATGAGAGCATCTTGATAAAAGTTGTAACCCTTTGTCCAAACTTTTCATTGGAAAAAAGAAACATTCAATTTAGAGCTATGTAGCTCAAGCTATGGTCTTCCAAAGTTGGTTGATTCTTCATTCTCTTCTCATCACTTCATCAACTCTTCTTCTCTTTTTCCTTACTTCTTTCTTTCACCCCTTTTAGTACCTACAAAATATTTAACCACAAATTAGTGGTATTTTTCATCAAATATCAAATCAAACAACAATAGGACAATGAATTTTGGTTATAAAATCTATAGAATTTCCACCAATCAATTTTCTTCAACTAAATAACAGTACTACACCATCATCACATGTCACAATCACTTAAACTGACTCCGGGGAAAGAGAAAAATAAGGGGGCAATGAAGTAAGGTAGATGACACCCAGAATTTCTTCGGGAAGGGAAGAGTAATTCCAATGGAATTGTTGAGATAGAAAGGAGAATTTTTTTCTTTTTTTTTGGGAAGACTAACAGGAGACAATGGCTGTTTCTGTGGAATTCGGTCGGAAGTGTGCCTTCTCTTCAACCTTTAATTTGACAGCAAGTGGGTTATACGGAGTGAAAATTTTAGGACAAAAGAAGAAATGAAAAAGAAAGCTAATACAGTTTCGACCCAAAAAAAAATATTGATATCGATTTTCTTTTAACTCTCTAATCCTTATAATTTCTTCAATTCATCTGTTCTCACATCGATTTCTATGCTAAACAAGAAAAAAAAAATTGTAAGAGTGTACTTTGATTCTCTAATCTCTTCTCTCTTCTTCAGTTCATGACATCTAATATAGATTTTTACGGAGATACAGAAAAATAATATGGATTTAGTTTAATTCCCTTATCATCCCATCTCTTTTATATGTTCTGATGACACAGTTTGAAAATATGACAAGAGGATCAAAGTTGCAAGGGAAACCAATGTTATCATCTCCAATATTGACAATTTGTTATGCAGTATTATTCAAATATTTTTATTTCTATTTAGTAAACTAATAAGATATTTATATTGCTGTGGAAGAAGCAAAAGAGGTAATGTTGGAAAAGAAATACAGAGAAAAAGAAAGAATTAATGGTGTATGCAGAAGATATACAATAATATGTGATGTGAGAATTGCTGCAAAAGTTTTTTCATCGCTTTTTTTCTTGGAGATGACATACGTGCATGGTTGGTATGGAGGCCGGAGGCAGATGGAGAGAAAAAAAAGGAGGAGACGAAGGAATTTTGGAAAAACCGATAGAAGTGATGAGGAAGAGAATTAGTGAGTCTAATCTATTAAGGGCACTTTGGGTAGTTAAGTTATTTTTTTGTTCTAGATGCTAAAAACTGCTCTTACATTAACACTAGCCTAAGCAAATTAATTTGGCAAAAAAAAAGAAGCTAATTAACTAGTCTAACCTGCCATTTCCGTTTAAGCTCCATTCTCTTTGACCCAATTGGAAAATTTTTATTTTAGGTAGAAATATTTTTTCGAAAATTTCTTTTGGAAATTTGTGCAGGAAAAAGATAAAAAAATGTAATGATTATGTTATTTTTGAAATGTACGTGAGTGAAGATTTACAGGCCATGGACATTTTAAAATTTGAATTCAGTAAAACATTAGGTCATTTATTTATGTAAAATTTTAAGGGGAAAAAAATGATAATTTTTCTGAAATAAAATGAAAAATAACAGATTTACCTACGGATGCACTTTTGTCCAACATTCGAAGTTCGTTCTGTTTTGGGTTTTGCTATATTTCGTTCATAATGTCGACATTCAAGCAAGCTAATAATTAAAGTATTATCCGAATAATAGCGTAAAGTCCTTGAAATGCATAGTGTACGTACGTTGGTGAATATGTCCTGAAAGATATTGATTGAGAATGAAATCTGCAGCTGATCGAGTGAGTGGACGAAATAGAAAATGCGCTTGAATCTCAGGAATGTGCCACTTCCTCTGTTTTATCAAGAGTTGGATTTGAATTTGTTTATTAATACAATAACGTGTGGTTCATTATCAATTTTTACTTAGAAGGTATAAATATAAATGGTAAAAATATAGTGTTAAATTACTCATTTCAAATATTGTATCTTACCATCGATAAGAAGTTGCAAGGCCACACCAAGGGGGTGGGATAGTCCCCAGACCCCTCCTCCAGTCTTATTAATAGTATACACCTTTAAAATAAATTTTATGTATGTATTTAATTGTAAAGAAAAAATTATCCATATATTGAATTAGTGAGGTTTTATTTTTTTTTCTGATTTTTCCATTGATAAGTTTTATATTTTTCTTTTAATGGGACGATGGGCTATTTGTTTTTTCCTCCTAAAAGATACTTCCTCCATTTTATTAGAAGTGCCCAATTTCGAAAAGTACAACTTATTAAAGATTTTTTAAGGTACCTAAAATAGTTGATTTTTCACCATTCGAATTACTAATCTCCTTCCTTTTTAAGTGTGGGTTAATTCGGATTATACATATTATTATATTTTTAAGAGTAGAAAAAATAAAAATTTTGAAAGTAGGCTTTTCTATTAAAACAAATTTTGAAAGTGATTCTTTTAGTAAGGTGGAGGGAGTAATACATTTTGGGTTATCGATCAATTTTCATCCACTAGATAAGTATATCATACTCCCTCTGTCCCACTCAAAGAGTCCACTTTTATAAAAAGAAACTTTGTCCCATTTAAAGAGTCCACTTTAAATTTATTTACATTACATACCCTTACTAACATAACAATGTGTGGTTTACAATTAATCCTTAGTAAGGATATAAGTGAAAAATGTGGTGATAAATTACTTATTTTAGGTGTTATACCTCACAACCCATAGTAAGTTATACACATTTCAAAATGGACTCTTTAAGTGGGTCGGAGGGAGTAAATGAAATTAAGTACATGCCATACAGATTCAAGTTTTATTTTTTTGGTCTCAGCAATTTTTTTTTTTTTTTTTTTTTTTGGCCCTTTGAAGACTAGAAGGTCAGTTGGAGAAGAATAAAGAAAGGACCATATCAGAAGATTAATACAATAATATATAGTCCGTTACTTTTTAAGTGTCCTAATTGAGATAACGTACACAATAATTTAAGAAGTTGATAAATTATTTAATTAATTGATCCTCATTAATCCGGGATGACCTGAAAGGCTGACCTCGGCTGGACGACCTGAGGGTTGACCTCGGCTGTGGCTGACTTGATGTCCAAAGTCACTGATGCGTGATAGGTGGCACAAATGACACGGGTGAAGATGTAGAGATGACACCATGACTGAGCAGAAGGTAGAGGCCGACGTCATGCCAGCTCTACATTAAGTTGAGATTCAACAAAGCTGTCTTGCGGGTCAAGAAACCAGAGAGCAAAGAGGAAACGGAAATAAGTAATTCTGTGTGAAACAAGGAAGAAGAAAAGGAAGGAGAATCCAAGAAAGAAATAAGGAAATCGGAAATCCAAGTGCAAAAGATCTCCTTCCCAAATCTGAAGTGCTAATTGATTAATCTCCTTATTTGATTAGGAGATAGTTTTTATTCCAAATTACTAGTTCATAAGTCCTATATATATGGAACTTGATAGACCTTTTTCCTTACGCTTTTGCAGATAGATTTTTTTCTTTTACACAGCTTTTACATATTCTTTTTAGTTTAGTTTTTGGCTTCAGTTTCCCCTTAGAATTCCGTAGCATAGCAGTTAATTGATTTGGCTTTTGAAGACACTTAATCTTTGCTGCGTTTTGTTCGTTGGTTCAAAGTTCCAGACTGCACAGGCACTTTATTCCAGTAAAGTATTTCGTATTTTTCTCATGATTTCTATTCCAAGTTATTGCTTTGATTATAAAGTTATAAGTAGCTAAATATATTGTTCTAGTGTTATGTATTGAAATCGTAATCAATGCATGTATGAAACTTGAATTAATCTAAGTCTAATTAACTATGTTCTTAAATTAATTAGTGTTCATAAGTCTAATTACTAAGATTCTATTAAGACTAATCACCTTAATTCAATTTGGTAGAGCCTTCGAGTGGCACAACCTTCGGCCGTGAGGTACTATTAATTGAGTAATAATTCCTTGAATTACGACGATATGAGTTGTTAGTGTTAGGTTTCTCTAGATCTTAATGCTGCTAAATAATTAATTAGGTGACTAGTGGGGACTCGTGACTTAATTAATTAGTTGGTTTGAGAAGTAATCTTGACTAGCGGGGACTGAGAAGTTAAGGAGAAATTGGGTTATGACTAGCGGGTGCTCGCGATAATCTATAATTAACCGGTATAGGATAATTAGACAACATAAGTGTTCATAATTGCATGCATGTGATGAAGGTGGATTATATAATACTAGAATACTTGCTCTAGAATTTATACAAGTTAATTGTTAATTTTGTTTCTCTTAAGTGTTCGGGACAAACTAAAGGTCTCTTAAGGGACACAAAGGTAACGACTCGTCGAAATAGTTACTAAAGCATTAATAGATAAAAGGAAATTAAGAATATCCGTCCCTGTGGATCGATCCTGAATACCATTGTATTAGATTTATTTAATCCTTTGATTGCAAGTTAAAAGTAGTATAATTACTGTGTTTGTAGAGGTATACGACAGCTCTATCAAAATGGTGCCGTTGCCTGGGACGGTGTCCAATTTTTAATTTCTTTTTCTTATTAATGTGCACTGGTGTGTTTCTATGCAGTGTATGAGTAGGTCGTCGAACACAATTTTGCTGAGTGATCCTGAGATGGAGAAAACTACTCGGCGACTTGCTAAGGAAGCACTGGAACGCAAGTTGGCAGAGTAAGCCGAGCTAAACTCTGCCGAGCTGAATTCCGCTGAGGGACAGCATGAACAAACGGATGATTCCTCCTGTACTAGGTCGACCGTTCCTAATTCAGCTATGAACAGAATGGCAGACAGAGAAGAAAGAGAAGAAGAGAGGCAAGCAGTACCTGCTGAGTAGACGTTGAAGGAGCTATGTAGTCATGAGACTATCGATAAGCCGTCGACAATTATGAAGCCTAACTTCGCTAATGGATTTCCCCTAAAACTTGAATGGCTGAATTCTATGTCCAAATTTCATGGGAACAGAGGAGAAGATCCCTACCATTTTCTGGACGAATACATTCGTAACTGTGATGTGGGGAGGATTTTGATTGGAGCGACACTAGAGCAACTCAAGTTGGTGGTTTTCCCATACGTGCTTACAGGACAAGCATATAAATGATTCGCATCCTTGCCTCCAAATTCAATTACTGAATGGGGATAGATGAAGAAGTTGTTTTTGAAAAAATACTTTCCATCTACCAAAACGAATGCGGTTATGAAGGAGATAAGTAGCATCCAGTAAGATATTGATGATTGATCAGCTATTGGTTGCGATTTCATGAATTAGTAGAAAGTTGTCCTAATCACAAATATTCGCCTGCCCAACTGATCTAGTACTTCTATCAGGGAATGACCAGAGAAGAAAGGAACCTGATGGATTCTGCAAGCGGGGGAGCTTTTCAGAATAATATGGTGACGTCGGCTACAAAGGTAATTGAAGACATGATTGAGTCTAGAGCAGAATTCGGAGATCCCGTTCACCTGGGCAAGCAATAGGTTGAAGTTAAAGTCGCAGACGATGCCAGTCAGGAAACGATAAAACAGCTAGCTACTAATATGGACAAGTTAACTACAGTATTTGCTAAATTAACTATGTCACCTGGTTCCAGCAAGGAAGAGCTAATTTGTGCGTGTTGTGGACATAGAGGCCATACAACCAACCAGTGCAATCTTGCACTAGAGGAGACCATTACTGAAGCAAACGTTGTCGGATGGAGCAATTCCAACAACAATTGGAATCGAAGTAATCAGCGCCGAGACCCTTACTCCAACACTTATAATCCAGGATGAAAGGATAATTCACCAGTCGGATGGAAGAATCCCGAGAAAGGAGTACAAGTCCAGTTTAAGTCCGAAACAGGGCAGCAACTAGCGATTCAGGGCACAAGCAACCAACCGACATCCCAAGTGAGAGGTTACCGAACTCAGGGTAATCTGTATAGGCCACCGCACCAGTTCCAGTACTAGATGTAGGGACCGATGCAGCAAGCAAAAAGTGAAAGAACTGTGGAAGATACAATTGAAGAATTGTTCGATGTTCAGAAAGGAATACTAGAGCAACAAAAACAGACCCGCATCACCATGGACGGGATTGCTCAGGTCATTTCCCAACTGTCGGCATCCATGCAAGAGATCAAGGTAAACTACCTTCGCAAGTCCAGGTACCCACCAAGGAGACTATTAATGCTGTTGATGCCGTGACCCTCAGAAGTGGCAAGATTATGGAACCAGCAACTGAAAAAGTATTACCAGCAAGGGGCAACTTGCCCAAGCGGAGGGTTGCCACTGAAGAAGAAAATGTTGAACAGCCAGAAGTCATTGAAGATAAGGATACTGAGACTGAGCAAGTTGAACCTAGCCCAGTTACAGAGAAGAGCTCTACCCCTCTCACAAATAGGGGAGATGGTTTCAAACCTATTCCACCTTTCCCCAATAGCCTAAAATCAAGGGCCAAAAAGATGAAGGAGGAACCAATTGACTATCTTGCCATATTTGATAATATGGATGTTAATATACCATTCTTAAAGGCAATCCTAATTCCCCTCATTGGGATGTTCTTGAAGGAATTCATAGTAGGTAAGCCAAGAGGAGTTAGCAAGGTAATTCTTGGAGGGATCGTATCAGTAGTAATTCAGAATAAGCTGCCACCAAAGTGCAAGGATCCAAGTATGTTTTACTTACCTTGTATCATTGGAAATCAAAAAATTGAGCATGCTATGTGTGATTTAAGTGCTTCTATAAATTTGATGACATTATCTGTTTACATAACTCTATCTGGTATGGAACTAGCTGAGACTGAAGTTGTTATTCAATTAGCTGACAGATCATGTGTACAGCACGAAGGGGTACTTAAGAATGTATTAGTGCATGTTAACTCTTTTGTTTATCCTACTAATTTTTATGTGATTAGAATGTATACTAATCTTGTTAGGGAATCTGCTAGAGTTTTATTAGGTCGTCCATTCTTAAAGACATCTAAAGCTGTGATTGATGTGTCTAATAGGTCAATTTGTTTGGATTATTGTGGGGAGAAGTTTAATTTCAATATTGATTCTATTATGAGACAACCTGCTAATGTTGAGAATGTATATGGAATCGATCTGATTGACCCCCTCGTCCAAGAATTTCTTGAGACCTCTTTCGTGAAGGACAAGCTGGAGACTGTACTTACTCAGAGTTTGACAGAGCTCAACACATCAGAATTAAGAGATGAAGAAGTCTACCAAACAATAAAAACCCTCTATGCAGTCGAGGTCAATACCACAGTAGCCAGCAGCTACCCCAAGCTAGTGAGTACCGATCGATCAGTGCCATCTCTGATCAAGGCACCAAAGCAGGAGTTGAAACCTCTCCCTGA
Organism: Leptodermis oblonga; assembly: GCA_016801395.1. Taxonomy (NCBI): domain Eukaryota; kingdom Viridiplantae; phylum Streptophyta; class Magnoliopsida; order Gentianales; family Rubiaceae; genus Leptodermis; species Leptodermis oblonga. The sequence continues at coordinate 32,303,161 of CM028756.1, read as the reverse complement.
CAATCTGAAGTATGCTTACTTGGGAGAGGATGAGATTTTGCCAATTATTGTCAACAAAGAACTATCATCAGCTCAAGAGAAGAGATTGCTAAGAGTGCTCAGAGAGAACATTAAGGCCATCAGGTGAACCTTAGTCGATGTCATTGGAATTAGTCCCGATGTCTTCCAACACTACATTTTTCTGGAACCAGATGCTAAGCCAGTTCGTAATCCTCAGAGGAAGCTGAACACGAACATGAGGGAAGTTATGCTAAAAGAAATTCTGAAGTTGTTGGCCATGGGAATTATCTATCCTATTTCATACAGTAAGTGGGTGAGCCTGGTTCATGTAGTTCCCAAGAAAGGAGGATTTGAAGTTGTTTCCAACGAGAAGAATCAATTGGTTCCTATGAGGCTACTTACTGGGTGGAGGATGTGTATTGATTTCAGGAAATTGAATGCAACAACAAGGAAGGATCACTTTCCTTTACCTTTTATTGATGAGATGTTATAGAGATTGGCTGCAAAAATGTTTTTCTATTTTCTGGATGGATACAGTGGATACTTTCAGATATGGGTTAACAAGGATGATCAGGAAAAGACAACATTCACTTGCCCATTCGGAACATATGGTTACAGAAGAATGCCTTTCGGGTTGTGCAATGCACCCGAAACATTTCAAAGGTGCATGATGAGTATTGTTTTTTTAGACATGATTGAGAGGTGCTTTGAGATTTTTTATGGATGATTTCACGGTATATGGCGACTCATTTGATGAATGTCTAGAGAACTTGGGCACTGTGCTAGCTCAATGTGTTGAAAGGAACTTAGTTCTCAACTATGAAAAATGCCACTTTATGGTGAGAGAAGGCATATTACTGGGTCACAAAGTCAGTCAGGAATGACTCGAGGTTGATAAAGCTAAGGTAGAGTTGATTGCGAAGTTGCCATACCCCATCACTGTGAAGGAAATTCATGGTTTTCTAGGCCACGCTGGATTTTATAGAAAATTTATTAAGGACTTTGCCAAGCTAGCTCAGCCTCGGACTAATCTGTTAAAGAGTGATGTCTCATTTGCCATGTCGGCCGAGTGTAAGGCTGCTTTCAACAATCTAAAGGAAAGCCTGATCTCAGCACCTATCATTCAACCACCTTGGGAAAAGCCCTTCGAACTGATGTGTGATGTCAGTGATTATGCAATAGGAGTGGTTCTAGGTCAGAAGATCGGAAAAGAGACACGCAGTGTACTATGCATCGAAGACCTTGAACCCTGATTAGTGTAATTACACTACTACAGAAAAGGAACTTCTGGTCGTTGTGTTCGGATTCGACAAATTCAAACAATATTTGCTTGGTTCTAAGGTAATTGTCTACACAGATCATGCTGCTTGAAAGCAACTATTGAACAGGAAGGAGTCCAAGCCGCGATTAATCAGGTGGATTCTGCTTCTACAAGAGTTTGATTGGAAACTCAGAGATAAGAAAGGGATGAATAACCAGGTTGCCGACCACTTGAGCAGGTTGGAGCTGCCTGAAGATGAATGGCCGATCAATGAATAATTTCCAGAGGAATACTTATATTCTCTCACTTCCATAATCCGAGGTGAGAAGATGGTAGTTTAAGCCTTACATGATCAGAATCCCGATCCATAGTATTCACATCTGGTCAATTACCTATTTACGTCATTGTTGCCTCCAGAATTTACTCAAAGGCAGAAGATACAACTAGTCCAGCAAAGCAAGCAATAGATATGGGATGATCCAACTTTGTGGAATTGTGGAGCTGATCAAACATAAGGAGATGTGTTCCAGAATGCGAGCAAGGGAGTATACTTCATCACTGCCATTTAGCTACCTGTAGAGGCCACTTTGGGAGCAAGAAGACAGCTCGAAAAATTTTGGATGCCGATTTTTTTTGGCCTAGCTTGAATAAAGATACCTATATCTTCACCAAAAATGTGAATGCTGCTAGCGGTTTGGGGAGATCGGAGTTTGAGATGAGATGCCACAACTACCAATCAAGGTGTGTGAAATATTTGATATTTGGGGCATGGATTTCATGGGGCCTTTTTCGATGTCCAATGGCCGAGCATTTATTTTATTTGCTGTGAACTATGTGTCCAAATAGGTGGAAGCCAAAGCCACGTCCAACAATGATGCTCAAGTAGTTAAGCTGTTTCTTAAGACATATTTTTCTCAGTTTGGTGTCCCTAAGGCTATTAGAAGTGATCAAGGCACCCACTTTTGCAATCGGACCATTGCCGCCCTCATCAGTAAGTATGGGGTACAACATCGACTTTCAACACCTTATCACCCCCAGTCAAATGGTCAAGTGGAAGTCTCCAACAGAGAGATAAAGAGAATTCTAGAGCGAACGGTGAATACATCGAGAAAGGATTAGAGTGCTAAGTTGAAAGATGCTCTTTGGGCTTATCGAACAGCTTTTAAAACTCCAGTCGGAATGTCTCCCTATCGGTTAGTGTTTGGAAAGATGTGTCACCTGCCTGGTGAGGTTGAACATAAGTCTTATTGGGCAGTGCAAAAGATGAACATGGATGCCGCAGCTGTTGGAGAAGAAAGGCAATATCAACTTCAAGAACTTGAGGAGTTGCGATTAGAAGCCTATGATGTAGCCAATTGGTATGAGGATCGGACAAAACTGAGACATGATAAGCTCATTCGCCAGAAGGAGTTCCGAGTGGGGAAATTAGTGCTATTATTCCAGGTTAAGACTGTTTGGAGGAGGCAAATTATCAAGTAAATGGGATGGCCCCTTGGAGGTCATAGCCATTTGGCCAAGCGGAGCAGGGGAAGTACGTGATCCTGAGTCTGGAAAGCAGTTCAAGGTTAATGGGCATAGGTTGAAGCAATTCTACATTCTACCCAAGTGCAGGAGGTGGATGTGCTTCACCTATTTCCTTGTCCAAACCACTGAAGGATTTCATACCGTCTAGCCAAGACGTTAAAGAAAAGTGCTACTAGGAAACAACCTAGTGTTTTTTTCCCTATTTTATTTTTCTTTCCATTTTATTTTACTTTTTATTTATATTTTATTTATAATTTTATCTTGAATTTTCATTTATAGTATTAAGTTCGGGCACTACTGACCCAATTTTGTGTTTGTAGGGCCAAATTGCACTTATTGCAACTCCAGTACATCATGGAGTTGCATCTCTTAGTAGTCACTGGAGTCCGTCTGAGACGTCGTTTGAGCCCGTCCACTGGAGATGCATGTAGACGTCGTCCGAGCCCATCTCAGGCGCTGTCCACTGGAGATGAATGTAGACGTCATCCGAGCCCGTCCACTGGAGCCCATCCGCGACCAACCCGAATTTCCCCCAATTTCCCTCCAACCCAATTACCCGCCCCTGTGCCCCACCTTTTCCCTTTCTACCTTTTCCCTTGTCCCACTAGTTTAAATCCCTAGTTCCCCTCCCCCCCCCCCCCCCCCCCCCCTCCCAATTTCACCCTGCAATCACTTTGTTTTCACCCTCCTAAGAAACTACCTCCCAAGCTTTTCACAGCACTCTCTCCCTATTCCTCAAGCCAGACCTTCGTCTTCTCTGACCACGCCATGGTCACCATCACCACCATTGGGAAGAAGGCTGACGGTTGATGAAATTTGCTACCCAGAGGCAGAAATAGCTCTCTCGGAAAAGCCGTCGTTTGCTGCTCCAACCGCATGGCATCCCACGTCGCCTCTGCCAACCTCCACCAAGCAACGAAGGCCACTGTTCCAGACACCATCGTGCTTGACTCTGATGGTGAAATAGAGAATCCCTTCGACCAGAGGGGTCCTGCTCGGAAGAAGGCTATCCGCAGCACGGCCAGGCCATCTACATCTGCGGGGGCAGCCCCTGTCAAACCTAACACCCCTCCGATGACATTCCGGCCGGTACTTCTACAGCCGCTCTAATTTCACCCCGGCCACCACTACTCTGGTCTGCACTCCCCCTGAAATAGAGGTTCATACTTCTACGGCCTCTACCCAAGCCGGTGACGACCATGGAGCGATTACTTCTACTGCCCCTACCCCGACACCAAAGGCAATGAAGTCCCAAGCAGAGGAGGCACGTACTTCTACACCTTCCCCTTCAGCTAGCGCAATAGCCCGCACCGCAGCCGAGGCAAGTACTTCTACTGCCTCGGCCCAGCCATCCACATTGTCAAGCAGGCGGCGGCCCACCACGCGAAGGGTGAGTACTTCTACTGCCCTTCCCCGTATCGCAGAGGCACCGGAGGTGGACAATCTTCCCCCACCGGTTCGTGCCCCCACTGCCACCAGGGCTCAGGTATAGAGGAACCTGAAATTCTCCACGAAGGACCATGATGAAAGGTACAAACAGGTTTGTTCTAGAGCTTTTCTTCCTTTTTATCGGTTGGATACTTCTGTTTTAGAACAATTGTATATTAGCTAGCATGTCTCCCATTATTTTGATGCAATTGGTTGGGCTTGGTTTTTAGACATTCCCGAAACCCCTTGTTTTAAAGAAATGATGCAGGAATTCTATACCGCGGCCACGAAGGCCAAGACTCAAGGCTTGACCCGCACTATGGAGTGTCTCAGTTTTTGGTTGTTTAATTTTCAGTTTTCCTTTTCCATTAATCAGTTTAATATCTTGTTGGGTATTTGCTCGGAGGAGGAATTTGATTTCGGGAACTACCTTAGCTGCCCTATTAAATTCCCTGCTTTTGACAAATGGGCTGCTTGGGCATGCCTGACCTCTTCGGAGGCTGCATACTCCTCTACCCGATCCCCTGCATACTTGATTGTTGATCCCACTTTACAATTCTACCATTACTTGCTTGTTACAAATTTAAGTGGTAGGATTTCGTCTCAGCATGTAGTTTCTAGCCCTAAGTTATATATTCTTCAATGCATGCTTGATGGGACGACTAATCTGAATCTTGGTTTTTGGATTAGGTACTGTTTAGGTGATATTACTTCTCACCTCATAAGACATCTATCTTTGAGTCATTTTTTGGGGTTTATTGCTAACAATTTAAATCTGTATGAACCCCTCAATACTTGCATGAGCCCCTGCCTTGCCCCTATTCTTCTTTCTGTTGATTATTTGGTAACAACCGAGCTCCTCTTCAAGGCCCACAAAGGGGTGTTATGCTTTCACAGTGCGGACTAGCCGCCACCTGCTCATACAGGACCTGCAGGGTTTGATAAGGTATATAAGGAGCTCAAGGAGCTGAGAAAGGAGCAAAGCTGAGCTCCGAGAGGAAATGGCAGCCAGTTTTGCTTCTGTCACGCAGCAAGTTGCCGAAGTAGTTGCGGGTTTTGCCTCATTTATGGACAGATTTTGAAAGCACCTTTGAGTGTTCAAGGCAAGTTTTCTTTCCCTCGTTTTTGTTTTTCAATTTTTTCTTAGTTTTTGTTTTTCTATTTTTTCTTAGTTGCTTTTTCTGAATTTTAGTTGTCAGTTTGCGTGTCTGTTTTAGTTAGTAATTTCTTTTGGTTCGAATGTTTTTAGAGCCATCTTGCTGTTTATTTTCTATTCAAGTCCATTGGTCAGTTTCCCTACACACTCTGGTTCCTTGAGGACAAGCAACAATTTAAGTGTGGGGAGGTTTTTCTGTGTGTCAGTTTGTGTGTAGTTTTGCCCGAATTTCTGAAGCTGAGTTTAAAATAAACATCATAGATGAAGTAAATACTCTGTGGATATGCATGCTAATTGGATTGTGGACTATGAATGCCCTACTGATTTTGCATAATTATGCATGTATTCTCTTTCTTAAAGCTTAAAATGAACATGTTCTCTGAGCCTTTCATGGAGATTTTTCCCTGAGAACTAATTGTTTATCGACCTGACTGTCAAGATGGTATAGCTGTGTGCACTTGTGGATGATAGAGGACCCTTCAGTAGATTAACCCTTTTGAATTGAGCAAAAAGCCCACCTAATTTTCCATTTAGGAGCCATGTTGAGCCTAATTTGCAATTCTTCTGAGTTACAAATAAAATCTTGAAGTTAGCCAAGGCCTTGTGTTAATCCCTTCTTCCCCCAGTGTGATACTAATATGCTGCTTTAGTGCTCAATTGTAAGTATACAAAAGGGTCTGTTCTGTTCTAAGTGGGTTTGTAAATGCTTTAAGTTTTTGCATAACTAAAGTATTTGGAAAAGAAAGAAGCTCTGTTTTGATTCTATTTTGTGAATGCCCGAAAATATGTTGACTTGCAAAACAAAAGGAAAAGCCAGTCCCTCAGTAGAAAAAGACAAGGACTTAATGCAGGGGTAAAAAGAATAGGGCAGTATGTTTTAAAAGTTGAGCTATGTGATGGAATTTGTTGAAATTCCTTATGTTTTCTGAAGAGTGAAGAATAGGACAGTACCCAGTTGCCCAAGCTAGAGGGTGGTAAGATCAGCAAGGATTCTTGAAGTGTTCTGTTTTGATACATCACACTGATTTTCAATTCATAGGTAGCCTAGAACCCATAGGAACATTCTTGGTTCAGACAACCTTAGCCTCCATTGCGTCCATAATTTCGAGGGTTGTTTCTTAACACTTGTGCACTATCCTCTTTCATACTATGACGATGGTTGGTTTTCAAGTATTTGTGATTCTGACTAGACTAGGTGCTTATAAATATCCCATTTTTTTCTAAAAATTTTGAGTTTTGTGTGAATCACTTACCAAAAAGTGTCTGCATGGGAATTTTCATATACTTGTGTTAAATTGATAAGAGAATGATTGGTTTGTATAGAAGGAATGGTTTGCATATACTTTGATGCAAACTGAATGGGGCAGAATTATAGAGTTTTTTTTGTTTTAATTTTTAGAGTCTTGTGTCTAATTCTAGTAGAGTCGTGTGTTATGTTTTTATCAAGAATTCTGTGTGGATCATGTGCAAAAATTTTTTGGTTGAGTCTGTTTTTAAAGTCTGTTAAACTGTCTTTTTTTTTTTTTTTTTGAGTCAGTCCCTTGTCCTGTTTTGTGTGCTGAGTCTAAGTAGTCACTCTGTTGTTTTGCCAAGTGACTGGGTTCCTAAGTTGTGAAAAGTAATCCTTTGTGTGAATGAAGTCTTTTCTGGGTCTGTGCTAAGTCTGATTTTTCATGCCATGCTTGAGGGCAAGCATGATTCAAGTGTGGGGATATTTGATCCGCCGATATTGTACCTAATAATTTAAAGATTAATTGGCAGTTCTCACAGGCTTTTTGTCCAAGGTTTGCATTAATTGTGCAGATTTAAGAGAGCAACCCAATTGCAGAAGAGAAGTTCTAAAATATGGATTTTAGGAGCACAAAGGCATCCAAGTGGATCCGGGACGACCTGAAGGGTTGCATCGGCCGTGGCCGACCTGATGTCCAGAATCACTAATGCGTGATAGGTGGCACAAATAACACTTGTGAAGATGTAGAGATGACACCATGACTGAGCAGAAGGTGGAGGCAGACACCACACTAGCTCGGCGTTAAGTTGAGATTCAACAAAGCTGTCTTACAGGTCAAGAAACCAAAGAGCAAAAAGGAAACGGAAATAAGTAATTCCGTGTCAAACAAGGAAGCAGAAAAGGAAGGAGAATCCAAGAACGAAATTGGAAATCCAAGTGCAAAAGATCCCCTTCCCAAATCTGAAGTGCTGATTGATTGATCTCCTTATTTGATTAGGAGATAGTTCTTATTCCAAATTACTAGTTCGTAAGTTCTATACATATGGAACTTGATAAACCTTTTTCCTTATGCTTTTGGAGATAGATTTTTTCTTTAACGTAGCTTTAACACATTCTTTTTAGTTTGGTTTTTGGCTTCGGTTTTCCCTCAAAATTCCGTAGCATAGTAGTTATTGATTTGGCTTTTGAACACACTTAATCTTTGCTGCGTTCTGTTCGTTGGTTCAAAGTTCCAGACTGCACAGGCGCTTTATTCCACTAAGTATTTTCCTCATGATTTCTATTCCAAGTTATTGCTTTGATTATCAAATTATGAGTAGCTAAATATATTGTTCTAGTGTTATGTATTGAAACCGTAATTCATGCATGTATGAAACTTGAATTAATCTAAGTCTAACTAACTATGTTCTTAAATTAATTAGTGTTCATAAGTCTAATTACTAAGATTTTATTAAGACTGATCACCTTAGTTCAATCTGGTAGAGCTTCGAGTCGACAATAGGAGTTGTTAGTGTTAGGTTTCTCTAGATCTTAATAGTGCTAAATAATTAATTAGGTGCCTAGTGGGGACTCGCGGCTTAATTAATTAGTTGGTTAGAGAAGTAATCTTGACTAGCGGGGACTCACGAGGATTACCGAGAAGTTAAGGAGAAATAGGGTTATGACTAGCAGGTGCTCGCGGTAATCAATAATTAACCGGTATAAGATAATTAGACAACATAAGTGTTCATGATTGCATGCATGTGATGAAGGTGGATTACATAATATTATAATACTTTCTCAAGAATTTATACAAGTTAATTGTTAATTTTGTTTCTACTAAATGTTCGTGACAAACTAAAGGTCTCTTAAATGACACAAATGTGACGACTCGTCAAAATAGTTACTAAAGCATTAATAGATAAAAGGAAATTAAGAATATCCGTCCCTGTGGATCGATCCTGACTACCAATATATTAGATTTATTTAATCCATTAATTGCTGGTTAAAAGCAGTATAATTACTGTGTTTACAGATGTATACGATAGCTCTGTCAGTACTATTTTTCTTCAATTTTGATTTTCTGCAAATTTAATGGATTTAATAGATTTTCATGTTTTGGGGTACAATTAGGTATTTTTTGTGAACCTTTTTTATCAGTAATTTTAGTTGTCATGTTACCATGTTTTGCATTCTTTCTTCGGAGTGTTAATTAGAAGCATGTGAATGTGTGCATTTCAACTATGCCCGGGCATAAACTCTCTATTGTGGTTGCCTAAAAAAGAGAGTTGTTTTTTTCCTTTCCTTTAATTGATATTCAGGGTCGATCGATGATAATGAATGGAAGTTTATCTTTTTGTGGTGAAGCAGGCAGGTAAAAGAACTATGGTGACTCAGAGTATGAGAAATTCATGTATGAGATGAAATGATACCTTAATTGATGTACTGCTTTCTCAAATATAGAAGGTAAGGTGTTTCATGTTCCTTTTCTTCATTGATGCATTTTTGGTCATAGAGTATTCAACAGGGGCCGGAAGTTTTATTTTTTGGTTTTGGCATATGTTGAATATTTGATTTAAACATGCAAAGTTAGCTTTAGTGCCCTGATCTTCTGCACTTCTTGGAAATAGTGTTGTCCACTGACTTAGTAATGAATTTTTGGAAAAATGTTTCATACATGAAGGCGTTTTTGTAAAATCTTTGAAACTTAATGAGACTGATTTTTGTTGGGTAAAATTCTTTTAATGTTTCCTGAGAATGTCTTTGATTGAGCAACTTTTTATTGACAACGTGTGTAGGGCAAATCCTTTCAAGAGTAATGCTTACCAATTTTTCCTTGACCTGTTCTTTTGGAGATATAATGCCTTTAAGTCCTTGCATAGAACTGGTTCTCTATGTCTGACATCTTTTTTTTTTTTTTAACATTTTTATTCTCTATGTCTAACATTGCAGTGTGAAGCACATTCCTTTTGATAAAATAAAATTATTGATATCCTGATTGGTGGATTCAACCATTCTCACAGTGCGTCACTTTTTTTTTATGATCAAATAGTGCTTCACTTATTTTTGGCTTTGTTAATGTTTGTGTTATTTTTATTTCATCTTTTAGCAAAGTTTTTATCATCTTAACTCCGCTTCATTCTTTATATTGTAATATATTTTTACAGGCGCTGATTTCTTGGAGGTGAACCTGAGTATATTATTAGAAAACTTTATTTGTCTTATGAATGAAACGAGGAGGCAGAGGAGAGCACTTGTGAAACTGAATTGTTAAATAGTGATTATAAAAGGATATCTGCAATGGCTTCTTGTGTTGGCAAGTTGTTCTTATAATGTATATAGAAACGTTCTTGAACAACGATTGAACTAACCAACTATTGAAATTTGCACTAAATGAAAAAGCCACCCAAAGATTACTTCTTTCACATATATGAATGGAAGTACTAATGCAAAACAGTAACCTTGGCAATGCAGTTCAATGGCTGGCTTGCTTGGCTAAATTCTGAATATTGCGATCATAGTCTTTACAAATTTTGTATGTATCCCGTTTCTTTGACTAATGAGAATAACTAATTTTATCTTCATGATCTAGCTATATTTGTAGGATAAAATTCAATGGAATACATGATCTTTACTATATTTTACCATATTAGTTGGGAGATATTTGTGCTAAATTTGCATTCACAGGCACTTAAAAGAATGTTTTGTTGCAGGAAATGAATGAGAAGGCAAAAAATTGTAGCTGGGCAAAAAAGTGGAATTTTCATTATGTTTTGAACAAAAAGGTGAAGTCACCTGATCAATTCAAGCTGCACTTGAGCAAGTCCAATTAGGAGTTTGATCTCTGGAAAAAATTACTCTTCAGAAAAAGGAAATTTGAAGAAAATATGTAAGTTCTTTGCTGGCCAAGCATGTCTTTTTCTTCAACTGTTCATATTAAACTTCCAGGGAAGGCCAATCCATATTCTCTCGTGGTTGCAAACGATTTGTTTCCTAATTTTATTTTACTTCATAATTTTGGTGAAGTTTACAGAACGTATTTGTTTCTTTTGGGATTAGTTCTTTTTAGTTTTTCATCAAATCAACTGAATGTTATTTCTTTGACTTTCAGATTGTGTGTCAAGGTTCTTGAATTATAATTATTAGTGTGCAGTAGTTGTGGCTTGTATACATTATTGCTTCAGTTCATATTTATTCTGAATAATTATAATTATTAGAAGTGTAGCTAATTTCTTAATCTGATATCTTCAGCATGAAGAAATAGGAGAGGAGTGAACTTGTGGTTATTATTTTATATAACAAGCTCCTTTTTAATATACCTATGTAATACAAAAAATATACCACAAACAAATAAATTCAGAAATGAACAACAAAAATAAAGGTAAACAATAAATTGGGCCATGACCCCCGTTTTACGCAGACGAACAATTAATGCTAGTGTGTGTGTGTATATATATATATATATATACATAGGTCTTAAAGAAAACGGAAGAAAGAATGGTGATAGAGTTTTGGAATTTTGGAAACTATATACATAGGTCTTAAAGAAAACGGAAAAAGAATGATGATAGAGTTTTGGAATTTTGGAAAATTTCTTTTATATATATATATATATATATATATACATAGATCTTAAAGAAAACGGAAGAAAGAATGGTGATAGAGTTTTGGAATTTTGGAAAATTTCTTTCTCAGCTTCAAACGTTTTACAAGTTTATACTTTTCCTTTATTCTATTGTAAAATAGTTTTCCTATTTCACAGAAAAGGGAAAACCTTATACAAAACCTTATACTGTTCTTCATATATTTGAGAGTGAAAAATGTTTTTTTATATATCTATAGGTTGGGTAAAGTGGACGGTGATCAGTTCACAATAGAGGAGTTTTCGCCTTCACTAAAACTGCTTTGTGGATTATTGTATTTTGGGAAAATAACACTATCAAACACCGTGTGGGGAGGGCATATCTCTTCTTGGTACAACATCCCAAAATAACACTATCAAACTCTGTGTGAGGAGGGTGTATCTCTTCTTGGTACAATGTCATCGATGTGCCTCAATCTAGGCTTATTCCTCCTAACACTCTTTATACACCCCTTGATTGATTAAGTTTGTTGCAATTTGTACGGTATTTTGGTGTTTCCAAGAAAATTCCTTGACAACAATAGGTTTAATCGGTCTGATTTCCTGCTATAACTTCGAGGGAATATGGTAGATCTTTTTGACAGTATTTATTAACCAAAGTCAGAGAGCATGATTCTAACATTAACGGCGACAATCACTATCACAGAAACGGTTATTGGAGGAGCCCATTTAAAGGCAGGTTACTACAAACCTGCTTCCAAAACTGAAAACATGAGGTATTGGAGGCGGATTTCTCAAACATAAGCAAAGAAATAATAAATTTGAAAGTTAAAAAAAAATTTGATAATTTGTCGAGGTTCGAGCAAGGGCGAGAAATTAATAGTTTAAAAGGAAATCACAAATTTTATAGAAAATAAATCTGATGGATACTTAAAAGAAAATTAGTAGGTAATAAAAACCCACCAGTTTTAAAAGGAAATATATAAATATATCCTTTCAATATTAACCTTAAATACATAGGTATATATAACCTGGTAGAAAATTTAGTGTGCAAGAGTCGAGTGCTTCTGCAAGAGCAGGTTCGATTCCTACTGGAGCCATATATTGAGATAAGAGAAATTAGATTTAATTGAAGCAAGGGAAAAATAAAAAGCAATGTAGTTGCATGTCGGAGTATTGGAGGCGGGTTTCCGTATTCGCAGCGCCCATATTGGAGGCGGGGGCGAGTTCGCAAAACCCGCCTCTAATGGGCTTTAAAATCCACCTCCAATAGGGTATTTTGTAGTAGTGAATCTTCGTTCATAATATTATTTTAGTATCCAATAAAGCCTTACATCATGGCCGGTCCAAAGGCAAAGGTAGTGTAGACGACGGCCCAACAATTACAAGGGTCAAAAATTTTTATTAATATATAAAATGTAAGTGTTTTTCAATCTTAAAATTTTATATTAAGGTCCATAGTTATGTTTGTTTGAATAATATGTCTATTTTTCTTTTTCTTTTTAGCTCAAGGACCACATTTTGGGTTTATATTTATTTTTATTTTAAAAAATTTGTCGGAAGAGGGGATTTTTTTCAGCACGAAGCCCAAATTTAAAATTTTTTTTAAGGGGTTTGATGATAAAGTGATATATGGTTTTATTTTTTATTTTTATTTTTCTTACAACTCAATAAAAATTATTTGTCTTGCACCATTATTTGTCGTGAAGTATTTACTTTGTATTTTTCTTTGAGTCCTCTTTTATCCTTTTGTCCCGAAGCTTTCTAACCTTTAGGACCTGTTGTGCCTTACATTTAGCTTCCATACTAGTTCCACTACCCAAATATATTGAACCTGAAATTTAAATGAGGCTATTAGATCCTCCAATTCTGTTTCGTAGAAAGAAAAGAAAAAGTATTTTAGTCGTTATCATTTTTTCAGTTTAACAACAATGAACTTTTTTTTTTTGAAGAATTACAAAAATGAACATTTTTTAAAACAACTAACTTTGAAAATTAAGTGTGCGTCAGGCCATTATACGCAAAAATAAAGAAAGAATGATAAAATTTGTTGGTCAAATTGACGGATTATAATCCATCGAGTCAAGGAAATTTAACTCGTGGGTTGAACAAATTGACTTACGAATTGACATGTTAATTATAACCCAGTTCGGGGCTGACCCAATCCCCAATTAACTCACTCGTTAGTCAACGAGTTGGGTTTGGCCAAAGGGATTGCGGATAATGGGCACTGGGGGATTTTTGGGTCAATAGAGGTAGGAATACTGTTGGCGTACTGCCCCTCAGTTTATTTCTCAATTGTTGCTGGACGATTTCCAACGCCGTTAAATTAATATAAGCTTTTTTACCCTCAAAAAAGAAATTGGATTGGGCCATGACTCGATAAGTACGAGTCATATTTTGACTTAACCCATAACCTGTCCATCCTGTCAATTTGCCACCCTTCGTATTGACCACATTAATAGTTGCTTTATGCAGCATTTTCTTCAAAAAAAAAAAAAAAAGACTTATGTAGCATTAATTATTGAAAAATATTTCAAAAGATCCAATGTAACGATTTTATCGTTACTGGCAACAAATGCTGTCCATTTGATTTTGTAACCATATTAATTTCTTTTATTACCTTAATAGATCATAATAAAATGTAATTAAGATTGGTTTAAAAATCTGTTACAGCTATAGTGGAAAAATAATTAATTATACAATTAAATGTTATTTATTAATATATAGAATTGAAAATTTGACCAAATTAATTACTAATTTATTAAAATACTTTAACATTATTTAATGAATTATTAATTACTAATTTATTAAAATACTTTAACATTATTTAATGAATTAATTGACTTCCGTATAACTTTATGAAAGTTAACACTAATAATTACAAATTTATTAAAATAAAAACTCCAGAATTTAATGAATTAATTGGTCTATATAAAGCCTACTTACTCATCTTCTTCACAGAAAATCAAATAGAAAAGAACAATCGATCACTCTGAATAACAAAAAAAAAAAAAATGTCCATTTGATTTTGTAACGATTTTATCGTTATTGGCAAGCTGTCCATTTGATTTTGTAACCATATTAATTTCTTTTATTACCTTAATAGATCATAATAAAATGTAATTAAGATTGGTTTAAAGAATCTGTTACAGCTGTAGTGGAAAAATAATTACCTTAATTATACAATTAAATGTTAATTATCAATATATAGAATTGAAAATTTGACCTGACCAAATCAATTACTAATTTATTAAAATACTCCAACATTATTTAATGAATTAATTGGTCTATATAAGGCCTACTTACCCATCTTCTTCACAGAAAATCAAATAGAAAAGAACAATCGATCACTCTGAATAACAAAAAAAAAAAATGTCCACATCAAAAACTCTATTCTGTGTTGTTCTTCTTCTTGTTCTTATTACCAATCATGAGGTCCAAGCGTTCAATTGTTGTGATGATAATCATATTGGGAGTTGTGTTCCAAACACGCCAGATGAAAGTACCTGTAATCGTACATGCTTTGATCATTCTTGTAGTAAGGGAGGCCATTGCAAAGTACTTAAACGTGCACCTCCAAATCATATGTGTCATTGTAATTGTTAATTTTGCTATATATTTGAACTTTGATTGTTGAAAGTTGTGGTTGCATTGTGTTACAATGCAAATGGCATACATATAGTTATAATTTTGTGAGAGTGGTATCGATATCGATCATTCAGTTAATGCATTTTGTCAAGAATTAATTTATTTATTTATGGAATTTTTTTTTTTTACTCTAATATTATATATGGATGTCAACGTAATCCGGCTCTAAAAACATTGATGGTAATTTTGAAACTTCAAAATCTTCACCAATGGCAACACTGATTCTCTTCAAAGTAGTTCTGATGAGAACCAGATCAAGTACGGTTCGTTTGCTAAAAGGGAAGGCTCTTTTCTTTTTCGTTTTATTCCAGTAAAATCATCATTTTTTCCTCTAAAATTTTACATAATCTCATTTTCTACTCAATTCAAAATTTAAAATTTTCCCTAAATTTTCACTCTCATAAATTCAAAACATAACATAATCATTACATTTTTTTTTCTCTTTTTCCTACACAAATCTTAAAAAGAAATTCTCTTCCTAAAAATATTCATTTCTTCAAACTAAAATTTCCCAAATGAATCGCCGAAAAGAACGGAGCCAAAGTCACGCAACTTTGAGACTGATTGATTCAACTATCAAAGCAATTAATTTGTTGAAGACCAAGTGATTTGGAGCCTTAAGTATGTGTGCGTGATTCAGCCATGATGGAGTGCATTTCGGTTGATAAAATTTGTGAAGCTAATGCCAGCCATGCACCCACGCACTTTGAGGATTAATAAAATTTAGATTTGTTCATTTGTTGGCGGGTCGAGATTTTACCAATCAACGGAATAAGCTTTAGAACGGTTCGTTTTAATTGTGTTTTAGTCCGTCCTCCTTCAAGTTCACTATATACTCCCTCTGTCCCACTCAATTAGTCTATTTTCAAAAAAAAATTTTGTCCCATTTAAAGAGTTCACTTTGAATTTATTTACATTATATACCTTTACTAATATAACAATGTGTGGTTCACAATTAACCCTTACTTCTAAAATAAGGAGATAAGTGGAAAATATGGTGATAAATTACTTATTTTAGGTGTTGTACCTTACAACCCATAATAAGTTGTACACATTTCAAGTGGACTTTTTGAGTGAAACGAAGGGAGTATATAATATCTGTCAGACATTCTTCCTTCTGGTACATAGCTAAATAAAAAACTTTGAAATAAAATATTATGGAGATCAGTAATTAATTAAGCACCATACAAACAATGAAAAATATCGCGAATCATCCCTAGATCCTAGTTTAAGTGTTAAAAGCAAATGGTGCAGAGACCATGATATCAAAGGCTCGAATCGCACATCTGAAAAAAATTGCAAATGTTAAACAAAGTCTTGTCAGTACTTAAGGGGCTAGTTCTCGGAGACATGGTCCCAACGTGGATGGTATTATAAGTTCCAATCAATTCAATTTTATTGCATAATGCGAGAAACAAAAAGTCCCCAAAAAAATTAAGAAAGTAAGCAAAGCTCCCTGAAACTTAATTACAAAAGAATTTTGCAGATTGAACTGAATTTTAAAAAAGGAAAATTTTAGAAAATCCAAACCTTTTCATCATCAGCTAGCAAATGTGGAGGATGTAAGCCACTGCCCTTTTCCATCTCTTCAAAATCTAAAGGGTATTCAAGGCAATTCATATCTGCCATTGCAAGAGCTTCTAAAGAAATAGAAGACATTGGCAATAGTACTCTTTTGTTCCAGAAATATTAATTACATATGAATTTTGGAAGACTTGAAAATTATGACTTTCAAAGGTGTTCAACGTTTGAACTCCTTAATTGTGCAGGATTTAACAAACAGTATGCCCTTATTATAATCAATTTCATGACGATATTATAATATGACCATGTAAACGGCCTCAACCTTTATTTCATGAAAACCATTCTTTCCTTGAAAAACCAACTTCAATCTAACTCTTAACTTCATTTCAATCCGAAATTAGTGCAGCATCATATTCAAATTCAACAAAATTAAGCATTAATTATTGATTAAGGGAGTCTCATGTCGGACCGTTAGGTGATCCGATAGTAAAACTTCGATAGTTAGACTCAATACACGGATTTTCATTCATACACAATACATTGATTAGATGCTAAATGTAATACGCGATAGCTAAATGCAAAACCTCGATAGACTAACATTTAGTTTACCCTGTATAAAATTACCTGCTAAAAAGATCACATTGTTATATGGAGTGCAGGATGGTCTCCACATAGAAGATAACTGATTTTCAATCAGAGAGTTCGTGAAGTTTTTTTTTCCCCTCTGTTTTCTTGAGGTAAGCAAGTGAATATTGAACCTTGAGGGGATTACTGAGCAAATCTCCTCTGGCAGACCACCAAACTTTCTACACTTTCCGTTCCATTAGAATAGTCTAATTTGAAGTTATATTTTGTAACTCTTAAATAGTTGTACTACTAAACTCTTCTAATAGAACGGGAAAATAGTTTTACAGAAAGAATAGTGGTAGTCTGCCAGGGGAGATCGCTCAATACTCACCTGAAGGTACTATGAGAAACTTAATTTTGGGCAGAAACCTCGTTCGAAACTGAGAATTTATGCATTTGTATGATGAACCTATGGAGAAAGCCAAAAGCCAGGAAACAAATGGAATAATTTACTAGTGGTTTTATTCCCTCATCCCTTCGTGAATTTCGTACGATGCAAACACTTGTATTCGAAGTGTTTAATAGTTCGATGATTTGCGATCGAATGTAACTTTAAAAAAGATTGCGTGAATGTTAAGGAAACACACAGGTATTTATTTCAATTTCATGTACTGTGTTTTGATTAATCTATGATGCATTAAATTTAGTTTCTAATGTGTCACGTATTATCAAGTATATATTGAGTTCAACATATGATTTATTGCGTATTAAAATTAGTTTATGATGTATCACATATTAAAAATTAAAAAAAAATGTGTATCTAGTTTAGATGCCAAAGTATAAGCGGATGGGATAGGATAGTCCCTTAGTAATCAAAAGTTACATGTTCGTATGCAGATTGTTTGTGAAGTTCGTTGTAATTTAGCAGGATTATATAATTTATTAAATTTACAATTTTCAGAAACAGAGTCCACTTTTGCAACACTTTAACTAATTAGAAGTTTCAAAATATATAAAAATAAATGGGTGAATTATAAAAAGGTTTGTCCAAATTATTTAGTAAACCTTGAAATGTATTCAAATTACCAAGGCTCTAATTAAGGTCTAAGAAAAATTACCAAGTGAACCTTGAGATTCCAAAAGAGCAAACTCTAAATTTGCACCATGCATAGTGAAATTGGTAATTCATAAACTTAAGAGACTTCTAGATAATTTTTTAAAAAGACCTCAAGTGTGTATGCGACGCGCGGCAACGGTAATGATTTCACATTGAAGGTATGAAACTAATTAACAAAGTTCAACCTTATAAATTAAGGGTACAAGTTTTCATACCGCGAAAATTTGTACCAGACCTGCTAAATTGTTCGACAGGCACATTTTTTTTGAATTTATTAGAAACAAATGATTTTTTTTTTCCTCTAAAGATCTAAGTATCGATTTTACCACGAAAATATCGTTGTATGTTATAAAGTATAACACATGGTGTATAACCTTTAATGTTTCACGTACCGCTTAAAATATTTGATCGATGTATCGAACTTAATAGTGATGTATCGCCTATTCCAAATAAATATTGTTTGTAGTAAAAGAAAAAAAATAAAAATCTTAAGGGTTGAAATACCACGTATAATGTTTGACGTATCGAGTTTAGACCCACTAAAACTGTCGAAAACACTATGAAAAATCACCAACTTTTATATTCCTATTGTACTTAGTTCGTTTATTCTTACGCGGAAAATGAACGCTTGTCAATTAATTGAATATATATACATATAGCCTTTGCTGATCTGCAAGCAAATATACGCACGACTTCGTGTTTCCACTGAAACTTTTTTAAAGAAAGGATAAGAGGGACGGAAATTGACATTACAGAAAATTTCAATGGTATTGTTCATCGGATATACCCAAATCGCGTTTAAGGAATATATAGATTATATATCTTGTGCGAATAACTTACAGATGGAAGGAAGGCTATCAAGAAACGAAAGTATATACTCCATTCATCCGTCTCGCTAAAGTAGTTTAATAATACCATTATTTCTGAGTCACAACGCATAACATAACTTGAATTGAAAATGGCTCAAAAGTTTAGAAGAATACTGTGTATTTTCTCCTCTGCCAGAATTTGTTTTGCATAATATATATATATATATATATATATATCTTCCCACATTCTTCAATTAGTAATGATATATATTTCAACTAATCTTCACAACTTTTTCAATGCGAAAAATTTGCCAAAGAAAGTATGGATTTTCTAAGAATGAGTGTTCTAATCTCGAGAATTTCAAGACAAAATAAAACTAACAAGGCTTAGGAAACTCCTGATGATTTGACCGAGTTACTTTTGCTGTTCCACCTACTCGTCACGCAACCAGCATTGGCTCTAATAACAAGTGGGGTTCCTTTTTTGTTTTCTTTTGAGGAAAGGGGTTACATCCATAAATAGTTATACAATATGTAATTTTTCTTCCCCTTCCTTTTTATTTTATTTTATTTTTGCAGGAACGACAGATTAAGTGACTAGTGACCTCATTACCCTTATTAATAGAAGCAAGTGAAAAAAATCACGAGCAACGAGGAGGATGGAATGAGTATGACCTCGAATATATAGTTTTATGTAGTTACAAAATTAGATTTAATTATTTAATTTTTGTGTGGGAATAAGTTATTTTCTTGGTCCATTATTGTGAATTAATTTATTAGGTAAATGCCCAATTTTTTTAATTGAAGTTGTCCAAATTACGAAACGGATCCTGCATAGTTCAATTCTGTAC
This sequence comes from Leptodermis oblonga, assembly GCA_016801395.1. Taxonomy (NCBI): domain Eukaryota; kingdom Viridiplantae; phylum Streptophyta; class Magnoliopsida; order Gentianales; family Rubiaceae; genus Leptodermis; species Leptodermis oblonga. The sequence goes on along the minus strand of CM028756.1, from coordinate 32,283,481 downwards.
ATTTTTGGAGGGAAAATAATGTTTCAAAGAAGTGTGCTTCATGATAATTTTTGAAACCTCAAAAGATATTTGTTAATTTGAACAAACTTCAGGCAAGTTTTGGTATTGGGAAAATGGCAGTTTTGGTCCCTTACGTTTGGGCTAGTGGCGATTTTAGTCCCTTTCATTTTTCGCTCAGCAGTTTTGGTCCCTTATGTTTTTCTCTTTGGCAGTTTTGATCCCTTTTACCGGGAGTTGGAGGTAAATAGGCACTTTGGGGCGTCTAAATAATTTTACACATTTCTGGGGCAAATCAATAAAATCTAAAACTAACCCTATCCTTCTTTCTTCTTCCTCCTCCTTCCTTCTCTCCTTCTGACTCCACCGAAACTACTCTTCTTTATCGTTTACTTAATTTCCAGTTCATCCTCTGATGATAAACAAACTGACGGCAGCTGCATTTGCTACTTTCTGAAATTCCGGAAACAAATAATGATTCAAATTTGGTACTTTTGTTTTTAATTCTTTCTCCGGTCAAGATAAAGTTAGAGTCATCTTGAAATGTTTTTTTTTTTTTTTTTTTGGAGATGCAGTCCAACCAAATAAATTTTGCATTTGGTTGTTAATCAACAAGCATTCTCAACCAAAATCAAAACATAAATCTTAAACAACTCCAGAAATTAAAGAAAAACCTGGAACTGGAGTACCAATTCTGACTGAAAGCCGAGACAGAACCGATGCTGCAACAGCCGAATTGCAGCTACCTACGGCAAATTGCCCAGCAAACAGCCCAGAGTATAATCGAAAAGAAAGCAGCCAATTCCAAGGTACGGGAGTCCATCACCCGTTGATTAAGCCATAACCCAGTACTTCCAAATTTGGGAAAAAACAGGAATGCCCAGGAAAGGAGTTCAGAGCGTACAAATCACCAAATTTAGAGGTTGTGGCAGCAGGGAATTTCTAGACAAAACCAAAACCAAAATAGGCCAGAAACACCAATTTCCTGTCGCGGATGAACAGTACCCGCGGCGGGAGGGAGCTTTCAAAACCTTCATTGGCTCATAAAATTCCCAAAATATATCATTTAGAAGCTTTCAATCTCACTATTACAGCGGAAATTGCCATTAGTTTTGGGTAAAGCTGGGTTTAAACCCAGGGTAATTTCAATGGAGTAGTTTCGGTGGAGGCAGAAGGAGAGAAGGAAGGGGGAGGAAGAAGAAAGAAGGACAGGGGTAGTTTTAGATTTTATCGATTTGCCCCAAAAATGTGTAAAATTATTTAAACGCCTCAAATTACTTGTTATACCTCCAACTCCCTGTAAAAGGAACCAAAACTGCCAAAAAGGAAAACATAAGGGACCAAAACTGCTGAAAGAAAAAAAAAAGGGACTAAAATCGTCACTAATCCAAATGTAAGGGACCAAAACTGCCATTTTTCCTTTTGGTATTTACCCATTTTAATACACTCCTCCAACTGGAAGAAGCCTTTTTAATTCGTGATTTTGTAAATAAATGTAAATATAAAAAAAATAACCATGAGATTATGGGCCTGTTTTTTATGTTGAATTTGAAACTTTATTTTGAAAAAATAATTTTATAGTCAATTTTTATCATTTTTAATACAACTTTTTACTATTTACCTATATATTTTTACATTATAAAATTATTTTTTCAAAATCAAGTTTCAAACACAACATAAAAAATAGATTAATTATTCGTGTTTTGTGAGTTTTTTCCGTGAAAATTAATTATTGGCCCAAAAACTCTCAAAACATTGTTATTTCTTTTTGAGTTCCCATTGTATGAAAAACAAGCATACCATTCTTTTTTCTTTTTTTTTTCAAGAAAATCGACCATATAGAGCATTAACATTTCTTCAAGAATCCGATCAGCTTCAGAAAATTTGTGAGAATTATTCTTGAATTGAATTACTTTACCAAGCAAACAATGAAAAAAGAAAATAGTATTTCAAAAATCACTAGAAGTACTTAATACAACCATTAATTTATGCGGTTTAATTAGGGTTCTTATGATCCGGTAATCAAATTGCAGATTTGATACTATCCACAGTCGTTTTGATTATATTGTGTGCCGTGGACACCGACTGCGGCGGCAGCTGAAGCTCCGGCAATGGTACACCTTCGTCCAAGATTTCAAAAGCTATAGCGAGAATGCTCCCGCCAAAACTAAAACCACAAATCTACTGGGCAAAATGGAGACAACATTCGGATCCAACCCATTCATGATATGATTCACCGCATTCTTGTTAATCGGAGCGTAAACAACATACAAACCCATTGAAATCATTCAAGGTTTCTTGAACTTAAGATATTTCCGTTGTCTCCCCGACAGCTGTGCGGTTGTTCATCATGGGCTGCAGGTCGATCATCAAAATTAAACAATAAATAAAGGTGAAGAAATTTGAATTTTGAAATTTGAGATTTGAAGAAAAACCTGATTTGCCGGGTCGAGTCCATAAGAAATATGTTCAATCTCTTGTATTGGTGTTCCACCACAAAGTATATCCCACTGAACATAAATAAATAAATAAATCATTTAAAGTGCTTTATTTGTGCAACTTTTGTGCAAGTGAACAAGAAATGCGCAAAATATATAATAATAATTTTTAGGTTTAATCACTATTTACCCTTTGAGTTATTGGTTTTTTGCCGGCTCAACATCCTCTATTACACTCCCTGTTACACATCTTAATAACTCATCAGAAATAATATTTTTTATTTTAATTTTTTCACCAATGATATTTATTGGCATTATAATAAAAAATTTACTAAGAGTTTACCCATTTTGGTATAGGGTATATTTCTTTTAATTTATTGAAATTAAAAAAATAAAAAATACCATAAAATTACATTAAAATATCATATTAATGTAAAAAAATAAAATAATTTATATTACAATTAGGTAAAATACCAATGAATGTCATTGGTAAAAAAATTACAATAAAAATAATATTTCTGATGAGTTATTAAGATGTGCAATAGGGAGTATAACAGAAAAGTGTAACAGAGGATCCTGAACTCTATTTGCCCCCCCTTACCAGTCAAACCATTAAAATACCTTAAAAAGACAAAAATACCTCTTTAGAATACTGACATCACACTCTTAGAGTTAAGTAAAAATTTCAGACGAATATACCCCTAAGCATTAACTGCATATTACTTAAGAAAAAAAATAAACAGTTGAAGGTTTCTCCGATGCACAATGGGCACTTCACTTTTTTTTGCTCTAAACCACTGCCTCTAAACTTGATCCAATGCCAAAATGTGATGGCCTATGTAGATAAAGTTTTTTTCTCCAAATCATTTCTTGTGTAATCGTCTACCTTTATCTGCTTACTAAGCATTTTTACAATAATGTTGAGATTTGATTTAATCTAAACACTGGGGTGATAATGTCGTTTCTGTATAATTCAAAGGCACGTACGTTATTTTAATTTGGGGGAAATGCTCTCTTTAAGTTACCCAACTGTCCTCCATGCGTTATAGTAATAATTGATGATTTGTTTTTTTTTTCATAAAATCTTCCCGATTGTCCACAATTAATACTGATCAACGGCAAAATACACAGTTGTATTTGACTTACTGGACAGTACGACGTGCACTCTTTTTTCTTTTTTTTTCTTCTAGGGGAAGGTTATTTGTTTTGAAAGCCAGGTACCACAAAATTCATACTAGTTTCAAAAGTATAGTGCGTATATTACAAAGTATCATATATCCAGTGGCGGAGCCAGAACTAAAAACCAGGGGGGGCTCAACAATACAAGCAAGAGAATAAAATTTATATCATTAAATAAATATATGTTTAAAATGTCATTATATAAGCACTGATTAAACAACTATTTTTTGACATTTGAACTACTACAATCTGGCGTGGGAATCAGAGGAGACAATTGTATCCTACGCTCCTTCATATGTTGAAAATATTGCAAAATTGGTTCATTTGCAAGCTGCATAAAAATCTCTTTCTCGGTGTATACTACCAAATTGTCATTCATCCATTCATCTCCCATGCTATTACGCAAATCAGTCTTAATAATCTTCATTGCAGAGAAAACCCTTTCAACAGAAGCAGTTGCAACTGGTAAGACCAATGCTAACTCTACTAGACGATATACCAATGAAAAAAATACATTCTTGCCCGTTTGAACCATTTTTTTAGCAAGACTTCCAAAATCTTCAATCATAGAAAACTCTTCATCATCTCGAACATTTTGAATGAAAGACTTAAGCTGATCTCGGAGTATTAGGCGATCACTACATGAGAAATCCTCTGGATAAAGTTCAGAAAGACGGAGTAACTTACCAATGTCAAATTGAGAGAAAGAATTCTTTGGATCTAGGCAAGCAATGCAGCTGAGTAACTCCGTATTAGATTCTGGAAAGCGATCATTCATCTCTTTAACCATCTTATCAAGAACCTAATTGCAACAATAAAAACACGAATGATAAAAATATTCTTTAAAGAAAACAAATAGAGAAGCTATTTAGAGTTAGAAATAATACCTCATAGAAAATTTCCACCCGCTAGTGATGGAAATTGGTAATCATTTGTCCATTACGCCTAAAACGACCTCGAGTTCTCATATTTTCATCCATATTAGGAACTGGGATCATGTGCTCACCACAAAATGAGTTAATTTCATCCAAAAGTTCCTCCCATCCCACATCTCTAAATTCTTGTAATCGAACTTTCATTGTCTTGATCAGTCCCAATGACTGTACAATATTTTGATCCCTTCGTTGTAAAGCAAGTGACAATTCATTTGACACTCCCAATAAAGATTTCATAAAATGCATCACAAATACGAATTCATAGCTATCCATCTTATCAATCAAACTCGTGGGGAAGGATGGAATAAGGGTTTGGGTTTGTTTTAAAATTTCTTTTCGTTTTTTAATGAATGTATGGGCCCTGATGTTTTTTTTTTCTTTGTAAAGAGTTAAGTGGAACGATTTGGGTTGGTTTTAAATTTTCTTTTCTTTTTTTAATGAATATGGGCCCTTCGTTCCACTTAACTCTTATTAAAAAAAAAAAAAAAAACAGAGGCTTTCTTTCTAGTTTCTTCTCTAGTTCTCCGACTGCAGAAAGGAAAACAGAGGCTTCTCTTCTCTGCATTTTCCGACAGCAACAGCATCGAAGGGGCGGTGGTTGTTGGGGGGGGCGCCCCAAAGGAAATTTTTTTTTTTTATACAGGTACTACCTATGCTTACCGGAGGAAGGGGAGGCGCCAGCACCCCTCGCCCCCCCTAGCTCCGCCAGTGCATATATCACGTATAACTTTGATGTTTCGCTTATCGCATATAGAATCTGATGTCATCTATTTATAAATAAATTTATCCCCAACGTTACGGGTGTCTTTGAATCACCAAAATGAGTTAACCGTGTGGCAAACGATGCACGATACAAAACTTCTACCAATTCTCACTCCAGACAATGCTCTCGAAGCAAGTCTTGTGGCAAGTTTTACCCACATATCGTACTTAGCACCACAGTGCCTTTAAAGAGACGGGAAGAACGAAGGTTGTTCCAAGGCTCTTATAAATGCATGTTCAAAGTCTGAGACAAAGAAGTCAAAGTTTATTCATTAACGGAATGCAATTACAAAAGATAGCCAAGAGATGATAGGGGGTGGACGACGAGTAGTGAAAGAAAAATATATCAATTTTAAGGTTTGAAACATTACATATTTAAAAAGTATGGCATTTTGCCAAAAAAAAAAATTAAAAAGTATCTCTTATTGTGGGGAAAAAAAAAACACTCGTGCCGATTTTAAAGGCTAAAGTATGGTCTACTAGACCATCAAACGGTCAAACATGAGATTCAATCATCTGCATGTACACTTATTTATGCACTTTTACACCATGACATACGTACATGTGTGTGTGTGTGTGTAATATATGTAAATAATAAATATTTTTGATAAAAAAAAAAATGTAACTATGGTTGGTACTAAATGAAATTATAAACTGTTCTTGTTTTCCATTTTATAAAAATGATAGTAAGTCCTTAAAATATATAAAAATAAATGGTTGAAGCAGATAAAAGAAAACAAGAATTTTTAAAAAATAATAATAATAATTTAACACACCGTCACCATGTATACATTTTTGGGTTGCCCAAATACACAAAACAATATCAATGTAGTACAAATTATTGGGCTTTTACCAACTATATATGTCAAGTATTAAAAACGACAATATAGACAGTTTGGGCTGGACTCACTTTAGGCCTCGTTATGCTATTATCAAGTTCTGCACTTTGAATTCATTCCACAACACTAATTGCTATTAGTCATTTGTTCATTATAAAAATAATCTTCTATGGGTAGACTGGACTTCAACCATTTCTTTAGCTTTCAGGTATATAACACTACAACAGTAACCATCCTTGTAGGAAAAGAAGAGTAAAACGCAAGACCAGAAAGAAAACAAACATCAAATAGTTTCTGCAATCAAAGATTATGAAAACAAATAAATCATTGTTCAAGGAAATTCAAGCAGTTCGTAAAAAACTAAATTAAAACACATTTAGGTTAGTGTTGAGGCTCAGATCTGTTTGTTTAAACCGGACGGAGACACTGACCATGCCATGGCTGCAAAAATCAACAGTTGCATATGAAGCAATACCTCATATGCCATCTGTGATTTGCCCGACCAAGCTACGGGTCGATTTTTCTCTCATTTGCTTAGAAAGGAATCCATAAGAAATATCATCACAGCCTATTTTAACGTTATAAAAAAGTCCAAAGCCTTCTGCAATTTGATTGCAGAGCTTCGGATGATTGTAGAACCAATCTGCAATTCGATTGCAGAGCTTCGGTTCTACAATCAAAAAATTGTATAACCGAAACTCTGCAATTCAATTGCAGAACCGAAGTTCTACAATCGATCCCTGCTTCCGTCGTCCTCCTCCCTCCCCATCGTCGTCGTTTTTGTCAATGGAACCCTGCAATCGAGCCTTTGATGATTACGTTTGCACAGCTTTCCAGGAAATCTTGTTTCTTCGCTTCATTTTCCATTTTCTTTCTGGTTGTTGTTGTTTAGCTGATGTTGCTGTTTTTGCTCTTTAATTGGATGGAGAAGAGGCGGACGGTGGCGGAGAAGGAAGGGTGTAGGAATTTGGGGAGGAAGAAGATGAACAGTGAAAGGACGAAAATACCCCTTAAAAAGCAAATCCATCAAAACTAACCGTAATTAACGGCAAAGTACATTTTTAGCTCCTTTAAATTAGTATAGGTATATTCGTGGCTACAAAAAAAGGTATAAGTACCAAAGCGAACACAATCGAAAAGTAAATGTATATTAAAGTTTGTTTACTCAAAAACAAAACTAGAACTTCAATTGCTATGTAAATCAATTTGAACTTAACTCCACTGAGCAATTATGTTAATATTAATTAGGGGTGTCAAACGGGCGGGTTGGGCGGATATTAAATGGGTATTAAGTTAATGGGTAATGGATACCCATTACCCATTCAATTAATGATCTTAGTTCAAATGGGTAATGGGTAGCTATGGGTACCCATTATACAAAAATGTAAGGCTTATTTAATGGTTTATTAATAAATTTTTTTCAAAATTTTTAATTTCATTTTAATTCCTTTTTTTTTTTAAAGCGGATTTTAATTTTTTGAATCTATTCTAAAATTTGAAATATTATATATTGTATACTTTTATATTTAATCGCATGCAATTTTTTTTGTCCAAACACAATGTTTAATTTTTTTATATTTATATAAACCCGTGCACGCCCCGACCCGAGGCCCGAAACTGGGTCCGGCCCGAAACTGGCCCGAGGCCCAAAACTGGACCCTACCAAAAACTGGCCCAGAACTAGGCTTGAACCTTGGGCCCATAATGGGCCCGGCTAGAAACTGGCCCCAGGCCCGAAACTGGACCCGGCCCAAAATTGGCCCAGAACTGGGCCAAAACCATGGGCTCGAATTGGGCCCGAACTGAACCGGCCCGAACCCAAACCCATATCGAAACCCGAGCCTGAACTCGACTTGGAACTTGAACGAATTTTGAATTAGTATTTATAAGTGGACAATTTAAAAATATTATAAAAGAATAATTGGGAAAAAACGCAAAGTAATTGTAGGACACGAAAAATAAAGAAAAAGAAAAAATAAGTTTGAAGAAAAAAAATAAAATGGGCCCACTAAAATTAGTGAGTTGCTGGGTTTTTGTTTATACTTTTAAGGGTAGTTTTGGATGGGTATTTTTGGTACCCATGATGGGCGGATTTTAGGGTACCCAATGGGCTACCCTAAACCCGCCCATTACATATTTAGCCCAAGCCCACCCAACCCATTATTTTTTTAGGTGGGTTTTATTGGGTCAAAACCCAATGGGTTTGGGTGATTTTTGGGTTAATGAGTTTTTTTGCCACCCCTAATATTAATAATTATTTCATAAAAATATAACTAATTAATGCATGTCATATGAGTTGTTATAAAAAAAAATTGATGAATTTGTTGCTAAATATATCATTACTCATAACTATTAGTTTACGAGGAAGCTAGTTTTGTACCCGATAGTCTGACGATTTGACACATGACAATTCATCAGATAAACTTGATGTATGTGTCTTTTCAATATTTGTGTTTTACATAATTGCGATACATTAGAGGCAAAATCGATGCCTTGAATTCAATACGAATAATACATCCGGGACTAAATTTGATACATGATACTTTAGCAACAAAACTCATGATTACGATACTAGGCTAAGTTCAATATGCTTTTGCGATCCATAAGAGGTGAAACTCAATACGTAATACTACACTAACTAAACTCATAAAGGTGATACACTATAAACTAAATTCGATATGCATATTTACATAACATAACCACGATATTTTATCGGCTAAACTGAGCTCCATCATACCATCACATGCTTTTGAGTTTGTGCTTTTAGATCCGAGAGGTGCAAAATTAATCGTGCAACAAAGAATACTAGAACATTCATTTACATATTCTAATATCTAAACACCATTTATTTACGGCAAAAGTATATTTCCGGCTAAAAGTGACATCTAACAATAGAAAGAATACTGTCTTAAAGGAGAGATATTATTTGCTGCATTCGCAGCACCACGTAGGATAGTGCAATCAGATATAATAAGGAAAGAGAGTGATATTTTAGAATGAAAGCGATGTATATATAGGGCTCATGAATCTATGTATGAGTTGTTGATTTATGATAAGATTGCTATACTATTTTTAGGGATACAGCAGATAACAATAATTTTCACCTCCACTCTTAGATTCCATAGACTTAGAAACAAAATGAAATTTGATAAAATTACAATTACCTTTGAGGCTAGAAAAATTATAACTGTCAATTTCTTAACTGTGTGCTAGCATAACAACCTTCAACCCCTTCTAATATGGTCAAATTATCCTCATCTTCCCTTAGAAAAAAAAATATAATAATAATCATCAACTTCAAAAGTATTTTTGTTACTTAGAATTATTTTAAACATTCTCATTCAGAGAGTAACAGTATAGTTATACAAAATCTCCAAAATTAACTACTCTATTGGATTCATTAGAAGTTCACTTTGAAGTTGTACCTTATGATTTATAATCATAAATGGTTGTACCACTTGATTCTTTTAATGGAACGAAAGAAATATAATTTATCCGAGCGAAAAAACACACACACACACACAACTTTGAATCCTTGAAGTGAGACAAAAAAGACAAATAGTAAAAATGGTTAAGAGAAAAAATGTCAGGAGGAAATGGACAAAAAAAGACAGATCGAAATGTGAGCTTAGAAGAACATTGATATATCAAAAAAACAATCGACATTGAAGGGAACCTCGAAAGGGATTGCAGCTCAAATAGTAAAAACAAAGGTACCCTGCCCTAAAGAATCATTCATCTGGAGAGGGTTTTCTTTCTGCTTCTTTTTTTGGCTTTCAATGAGTCACTGGACCTTGGCATGCCATGCATCATCACTGTGGCTGTGAATAATGGAAAAGAATCAGAAAGGTGTTGTCAAATTTATATTGGCATCAAGTATGAACAAGCTGGCTATATATGGTGCTGTGTTTTTTTGGCTTTTTCCCCTCACAAGGTATGAAATTTCTTGGAAACAATTATTCCAATGCATACCTTGCTTTAATTTGTGCTTTATGTGAAGTTGTGGTGCTGAAATTCCCATGGGATACTGTACATTATATACTTTATGTCCAATCAGTCTATAGGTCATGTAATTTTTTATTTTATTTTTTTTGAAGTTAATAACTTTATTGGTCTTCAAGTTTGGCTTCACATCGCATTTTCATCTTCGTTTTTAAATTTGAAATTGTTTTTCTTCAGTTTCCAGACTTGACCTTATATTTCACTTTTATCCATAAACTTGAAATTGTGTCTTTTAAGTTCCCAAATTTGAAATTTTTAACTCAATAGAGAATAGTACAAGTGGTGACACAACGGCAAGAAAAGAAAAACGACAAATCAAAAGTTTCAACTTTGTCATCGTTGAACTCGTTTTGCCTAAAATTTGAGCAATAGACTACATGATGAAGATCCATGAACATTTAATTTACATGTCTATATAGTTCTTGACTCACTTTTGGATCCAAAGTATCTGGTAATACTCTTTTGAAGTAGGTTGAAAACTTAGAGAGAGTATAAGTAATATTCTATTTAAGTAGCTTGAGAAAGAGTATTACTACTCTATTGAGATACTTGAAGAGATTATAAGTAAGTAATACTCTCTTCAAGTTTTCAAACTATTTGAAGAGATCTCTTCAAATAGTTTGAAAACTTGAAGAGCATACCTATATGCTCTCTTCAAGTAATAGCTTGTTATAATACTCTTTTCAAATATTTACTTGAAGAGAGTAATATACTACTTTATTTAAGATATTTGAAGAGAAAGCCCTAATACTCTCTTCAAGTATCTAAATATTGGGTGAACAATATTCACGTGTATTTTTTTTTTATTTATAAAAAGACTATTCAAGATACTAGAAAAGAGTACTTGTAATACTCTCTTTAAGTATCTAATATTTGTGAATAGTACTTATACGTATTGTTCACAGATATTAATGAAATAAATTAAAAAAAAAAGAAAGATTGTAGTGGGGCTCGCGTCAAAACACGCTTCCAAATTCCATCATATAGATAAACCTGCTTTATGCAAATTTTTGCGATATCGAATTTAGCCTTTGAAATATTGACTGTAACTAACATTTAAACACAACGCTTTTTCACCTTATTATTGATATTGTGACATTAAGCTTGATATAGGATCTTGGATTCATTAAGCAAGTTTGTTTAAGGCATGTTTTTGAAAACGTGATTTTGAAATTTTTAATATAAAATTATATTAAATATAAAAATATATAGTTTAATAGTAAAAATTATATTAAAAAATAATAAATATATTTAATATATTAAATTTAAAGTAAAAAAAGAAAAAACACAATGAAAACAAAAAGACGCCCTAAATGTAACATGCTTCAGATATTGCTACAAATCAGCATGAATGGTACTATTATCCTGTTGCAATACGTTATATATCCAAAGTTAGAATTGCTTATAAAACCAAACATCTGTCACTTTCGCACAAGCCATATTGTATATAATTATTTCGCTTCGCATCTCTGAAACGAGAAAAGGATTGCACTTGTTTTTTTGCCACAAAAGTAGAAACGACATTTTATATACTGTATTTTCTATGAAAGCTAGACTACGTAAGTAAAACCAATAGTACAACTACTACAAAAACTACCCGTGATCACATACGCAAAATTATTTTTTTCCCGGTTAAAACACAAAAACTTGTATATCACACGTTTGATTATACGCTTGTATTAAACGTATTGTATACATATATATATATATGTATATATATATATATATATATATATTTTGCGGACAGGAGATTGGCCAGGTTTTGAAATGATCATCAAACAACAATGGCCACATTGAGACGTTTAGTATGGTTTACTCTTAACAATTAATGCATTAAACTACATAGTAAGACAGAGGTTGAATAGAGTAAAATATATGTAACTCTGGATAGATTCGTGCCTTTAAATGACCAAAACTAGAGTACAATATATGTAACCTAATTAAAATGTGTGTTTAGTTTTTTTGTTTTTTTTAGGGAAACAATTTTAGTAGTAATGGTAGAAATGGTCCAACAGCAATTGACATATTAGAAAAGAAAGCCAGTACAACTCAAAGGATTTTGTCTAACATCATATCTTAAGCACATTATTGTAGTTTTTTTTTTTTTTTTAATAACCAATTAAGTGGCTGGTACTAGGATTGGTTACCTTCTTATTAATATTGGAAATCAAAATTAGTTTACTAAATTGTAAATCTATACATAAGATACATAGAAACATACATAGCTTGTAGATCTCTAAAACCGATACTGTGTTCAATAAACTTCGTACTGATAGTTCCAGATCATGTCACTAATGTCTGATGAAAATTTCGGGATTTGATTTTTCATCTTCCATGGATTAAACAATCGCTAGAAGGAGAAACTCTCAATTATTATTCCAACCAAAAAAAAAAAATCAAAACTAAGCAAAACTAGATAACAACAAAGATAGAATAGAACTATATCTCCTCTCTCAATGTTGTAGGAGGACAAGTAGATAAAAAGATATGGTCTATTTGATAAAAAGATACGTAACGCAGATAAAAGTCACGAGGCTTGAGGAAAAGCGAACATAATTTGGCAGAATGTTAGAAAAATTATACTAATAATATAATATAAAAAAGTAAAGGATTTAATCATAAACATTTTAACTCACAAGTTTTCCACTTTCCAGAGAGACAGGAAAGCAGTCCAAACTAGCTTTTAACACAAGAGGAAACATTCTGGACAATGACCCTTTCTTCAAACTTCTGCTTACCACCAAATTATATCTATGTCTATGTATATACCCAAGACAGAATGAAACAGACACAGCAACTGTGTCAGTGCATGTGACCCCTCCTCATTGGTAAACATTTTGAGCTTTTTCAAAGACAAAAATAAAAATGGACAGTAATCAAATTACTATTTATAATAACATTTTACTGTGAATAGTCTATTTTGCCCTTTAGCTAAAAAAAAAACTCATTTTTTCCATAATCCTGCCCCCTATTTGCAGTAACATTGTTAAAAATACCGCCCACTTTGGATGGTATTTTGAAATGGCGGTATGGCGGTATTTTGGCCCAAAATACCGCCAGGCGCCGGCGGTATTTTCTTCTAAGTTGCATTTGATACCACGTTATAGAAATGTTAAAATTTGAGAAGAGAAGAAAAAACCATGAATAATGTATAGATTGTTTTTTTTCTTTTGTTAAAAAAACAATTTTACGTAAAAAAAAATGTATAGATTGTTTATTTACCGTTTAATAGGGATTGTTCTCGTGACTATCGGCCATAATTAGAGTGAAAAAGATTTCTTTTATTTTTTAAAAAACTTAAGGGGCATTTTAGACATTTTACAGTAAAATGTTACTGCAAATAGTAAATTGGTGACTGCAAATAATAATTCCGAATAAAAAAAGTGACCCAAACAAACAGCAGTAATTAACAATATATATATATATATATATATATGAAGAATGTCATTTTTAATAGTAAAAGTTTGGTATATTTGTAACTTTAGTACTAAAAGATTATTCAATTTCAAACTTGTGCTTTATGTTTATACTTTGTTGCATTTTTAGTACCAATTTGCTATAACAGGTTTTACATAGTTAAACCGAAATCAAAGGTAATTTGGGCGTATTTTATAAATTCTACAATTGTGTGGGGGCTGAAAATATAATTTTTTTTAATATAGTTTCCAAAATATTTTCGCGGTTTTCTTTTTCCTCAGTTGAAGAAAAATTGTACGTCGATTGAGGAAAAAAAAAAACAGCGCAAATGTTTTAGAAATAATATTAGAAAAATTATATTAACATATGGAGAATTTTTAAAAAAAATAAAAATTGCCCAACCAGAGCTCTATGTAACTCCACCCTTAAATGGAAAGTAGGGAGTATTATATATATATATATATATATATGTATATATATATACATGTTCCATTAGAAGAGTATATTTTTAAAAAAAATTTTTGTTCTAGTAGAAAATTCACTTTTTAAATTTTTTACTCCTCCTACCCTTACCAATATAATTATGTGTGGTACACAATTAGCACATAGTTAATAAGTAAGGACATAAATTGAATAAATGATGTCAAATTAAATATTGTACGTTAACATTCATAATAAGTTGTACATTAGTCAAAGTAAATTTTTTTAATTGAACAGATGAAGTAATCAAGTGTCTCGTGATATATAGCAGCCGAGGGGATTGCCACTCCAAATAGAGATGTGGATTTGCAGGCATCACATTCCATGCATATATGCACACAAAACTCCAAACCCTTTATTGCTTTAAGGCTTAAAGCCCCTAACGCTAAGCCCTAAAGCCTGCAGCAGATTGGTGCCATCGGTGAGAGTGCTTTTCTGCTGATTCTAGTATGCCTATCCCTAGTACTGTTTTTGTTGTTGTTGGACAATAATTAGGACACCCTTGTCCAATCAATAACAAAACCCTTTTTCCATTACTTTTAAATTCACAAAAGAGTAATATACTAATCTCAATTAATTCTTTACAAATTTTCAAATAAGTTTGTGTAGCGTGCATTCATTGATTACATCTTTATCTTTATGAAATAATTTTTAGTATCGCATTATCGATTAGTGAATGCATTTCGCATTAATTGTTATAAGAAACATGACTATTTTGATGTATCAAAAGAGTAACTCATTGATATACTCAGGGGGCGCTTGGCATAAATTCCAAAGTAGGAATGGCGATGAGAATGATTGAGGGGTCAATGGCAATGGAAATGATTGAGGATTCAATTGTGCTTGATTGAAATTGTGTAATAGATATCATTGTGATTAATAATACTTGGTTTAACTCATCATTAGTAATGACAATCAGTTCAAATTCTAATTTTACCCTTTCAACTATAGTAAGAAAATAACTAAAGTGAAGTAATAAAGTTAAAGAGAAAAAATTAAAGTAAAAAAGTAGAGAGAGAAAGTAAAATAATTAATGTATAGAGAGAGTAAAATAATTGATGTAGAGAGAGAAAGTAAAATGAGATATATAGAGAGAGACAGTGAGATAAAAATTTAGAGAGAGAAAGTGAAGTAGTAAAGTTAGAGAGAGAAAAACATTTAGAGAGAGAAAGTGAAGTAATAAAGTTTGAGAGAGAAAAATATTTAGAGAGAAAGTGAAGTAATAAGGCTAGAGAGAGAAACATTTAGAGAGAGAAAGTGAAGTAATAAAGTCAGGGAGAGAAAAACATTTTGAGAGAGAAAGTGAAGTAATAAAGTTATGGAGAGAAAAACATTTAAAGAGAAAAAGTGAAATAATAAAGTTAGACAGAGAAAAACAATTAAACAGAGAAAGTGAAGTAATAAATTTAGAGAGAGAAAGTGAAATAATAAAGTTAGAGAGAGAAAATGAAGTAATAAAGTTAGAGAGAGAAAAAATTTTAGAGATAGAAAGCGAAGTAATAAAGTTAAAGAGAAAAAAACATTTAGAGAGAGAAAGTGAAGTAATAAAGTTAGACAGAGAAAAACAATTAGAGAGAGAAAGTGAAGTAATAAATTTAGAGAGAGAAAAAATATCTAGAGAGAGAAAATAAAGTAATAAAGTTAGAGAGAGAAAAATATTTAGAGAGAAAAAGTAAAATAATAAAGTTATTAAAAATAAGGACATTTTTGGTATAAAAAAAAATAGAGCTACTAACTCCTCAATGAGGTTGGGTGAATACATGGGTGGGGGGGGGGGGGGGGGGGGGGTATGTATTGGAATTAAGGGAGTGATTGCACCCAACCAAGCATCATCAATCGCATTCATTTTTAAGTTACTTCCGATATATACCCCTAATATGCCTAACGCACCCTTAGTCTGGGTTTAGTTAGAGGCATGATCCAATTCATTTGGCCCAACACACTCCTCACATTAAAATCTTAGTAAATTTGACCTCCAAGATTCTCTCCTAATAACTTTAAGGTCTCAAATAGGATTAGTCCACATATACATAGGGGTTCATAACTCTCTTCCGCTATCCCTTCATTATCTTCTTCTAACTCCCCCCACTCCACTCGTCTTGATCATAATGGTTCATAGGCATCACATTCATCAATAACCAAAGAAAATACTACAACTATATATTTTGTTTATAAATAACAGGGATAAACACTATTCAAAACATATACGATAATCGTTTATTGCAATTATATCGTATAAATTACTATCGTTTTATACTGAATTAAGCATCGTAGTGTAAAAAGGAAATCAATCCCGCAAAACAAATACATCGCAAAAGTTGACATCAAACGTTTAGATAACATCGTAAACTCATTCTCCAGATCGAGTTTCATCACTCTGCAAAACGATCGAATTGGTAGTGTATCTTCTATCTTCAACTATAGCATAATGAAAGAAAGTGATCTTGCCTATGACCTTTCCAACATTATAATTAATTTTTTCTTATTTTTCTCTGAACAATTTGTCATCATGAATAGGCACCAGGCAACATACATAGAGCCAGGATTCCTACTTCTATTTGTCTGCTTGTGTTTTATTTTCTTGCTTCTTTTGTTGATGCTTATCTCAAATTAATTTAGCTTAATTGGTTTGGTACAATTGGTAGTGACATTAAAATTTTAAAACTGCCACTATGTCAATATTTATCAAAGAAAGAAATTTAACCTCTTAATTTTTATATTTTCTAAAATGGGCTAGAATTTGTTGAGAATAGTCTCTAAAATTTTGACAAGAGTTTAATTATTTCAAAATTTGCAAATCTTATCTCACACCTGACTTTGATATCTGAGCATTAAGTATTTTATCACTTAAGTTAGAGATGATTCGTTTAATCTCTTAATTAAAGCATAGTTTGGTTACTATCAATGTGGTCCTTCCAGCGAAAATTAAACCTAGTGGCGTGACCATTAGGCCATTTCAGCCATTTGTTGAGTGTACCAAATTAACGAATGCAAGTTTCCTCTCTGTATCCTTAAATTGGTCAAATTAGACATTCTAACGACGTAGCACTCATGTTTCTCGT
The DNA here is from genome assembly GCA_016801395.1 of Leptodermis oblonga. Lineage (NCBI taxonomy): Eukaryota > Viridiplantae > Streptophyta > Magnoliopsida > Gentianales > Rubiaceae > Leptodermis > Leptodermis oblonga. The sequence continues at coordinate 32,266,370 of CM028756.1, read as the reverse complement.
ATGATTCTAGTGTGATTCACATGATACCACTAAAGTACAAAACCAAAAATTCTACTATCAATTAACATGGTCCATTCAGCAATTTGATCAAAGCCATCAGAAAAGCAATTAAATCAAAGACTATTAATAGATTTTAATTTTTATTTATTGACAATGCGACAATTGAGTCGTATTTCGAATTAGAGAATCAATTATGTATAACATAAAATACTTTCTTCGTCTCTCTGTAAAAATCATTTTTCTTATACTGAAACTAATATTACAATGTCAGTGGAACATATAAACTATCAAATTCGTTTAAGATTCTCCGGTCAAATTAGAAACTCTCAAAAGTAACGGTGATAGTGTAGATCAAACACAATTATAATACATTAAATTTACAGGGTATCAAATTGCCATACTTATTAACAAATTACAAGTGGGGGCCTTCAAATTGTTTTTTACTATTTTCTTCGTCTCACTTAAAGAGTTTACTTCCAAAAACAATTTTTATCTCATTAAAAGAGTTAATTTTAAATTTGTTTATATTACATACCATTACTAATATAATAATGTGTGATTCACAATTAATCTTTACTTAGAAAGTAAATATATAACTAGAAAATAGGAGTCGTACCTCATAACCCATAATAAGTCGTACATTTTTCAAAGTGACTATTTGAGTCAGACAGAGAAAATATATTATATATTACACGTTTGAGGTGGTACAACAAATGCAAACAACCACTTTAAAGAATATAGAAAGTCTTTGTTTCTTCATTGCATTAATTCGTTGATCCCCACTACTCCATTTCTTCTATAAATACTGCTGCCGACGGCCGATCCCTCATTATTTTGAAAAAAATCAACACATACACACACACACACACACAGAGAAACAGTGAAAAAGATGGTGTCATCAAAGCTATCGAGGGAGCAAAGAAGAATAGCCCTGAGGAGAAAGCTTCACATCCTAAGAACAATCACCCACTCCAAATCAGTAACAATCTCCATTTATACACTGCCTTTTTTCTGTATATACTTTGACCTTTTCATATTTATAAGCTGTTTTTTTCTTAATTTTTTGAAGGTGAAGAAGAGCCAAATCATCAAGGATGCTTTCCTTTACATCTTCAACCTGAAGCTCCAACTAGAAGCCATCAGCAGAGAATACCAAAACCTAATCACCCATTTCCAAGTAAACCATAGATTCATTCATAGATGATGGGTTTTCGTCATTTCTTTCGTCCCACTAAAAAATCGCGTTTTTATATAATTTTGATGTGACAGGAGGTGAAAGTGGAGAAGTTTGGAGGGAAGTTTTTGGTAAGGGTGACTTGCAAGAAGGGGGAAGAGTTGCTGGTATCAGTCATTGAGGCATTTGAGAAGTTGAATTTGAATGTAGTGAAAGCCACAGCTACATGCAAACATTTCTTTTTCATGGAAGCAATTGTTGAAGATGAAAATAAGGTTGTGGAGGTGAATGATGTGACTCATGCTGTTGTTATGGCCATTCAGAACTAAGCTAGCTAGCTTAAATTGCTCTAGCTTTCCAATTAATATAAATATATGTATTTGGAAACTTAAAAATTGCACTTTCTTATAATTAAAATTTTGAAGTGTGTACTGTTCTACCTGTTAAGGGGAAAAAAGAAAAAAAAAAAAAAAAAAGGGAATTGATAGTAGATTATGTTTAAGGCCACTGTTGCCTGTTTTGGTTGGACTTTTGCCTTTCCATTATTGTGTATCTTGTTCATAAAATTCACACATTTTGTATAAGTTAAATCACTCCATTGGTTCTTTAACTTAGATTGTTTTCTCTATTTGGTTCCTTAACTTTAACAAGTGTTTCAAAATGGTCTCAAATCCAAATTTCAACAATATTTGAACTATTTCAGTTAACACATGAGATTCATACACATTAATAAAGAATAACAACTATAATATATATATATATATATATATATTAACTTGCTTTGTTTACTCTTTAATTTAATTGGAAACAACTCATGTGCTGTTGAATAAAACTCAAATATTATAATTAAGATTCGAGACCATTTTGAAACAATTTCTAAAGTTAACAGACCAAATAGAAATAACATCTCAAGTTAAGGGACCTTTTTTATATTGGTAGCTAATTTATAGCTCTAAAAATCCTACATTAATTTTGATCCAAAAATAAACTTTTTAAAAATTGAGGCATAGTTTTCTTATGAAAGTATCCAACAGAAAGCCAATTTTTAAATATATAAAAAGTTGACAACTGCATATATTAAAAAAAAATTCTTTTGATAAATTGACCTAATTAACATCATATTGCATGCTTAACTTGCTCTTGGATTAATAATAGATAATCTTTTATTCAAATAAGTCATGGCTTAGTTAAAAAAAATGGAGATATATAAAGATCAATTAAATGACTTTTGATTTAAACCCAAAAGTTATAATTCTTTGGGTTTGAATTTATATGACCAAAAGTACAAAATGGATATTTCGTTTTCCAATTATAGCATTGTGAAAAAGGTGATCTTGGCCGCCTATATGCTCCATCTATCTTATATTAAAGAGTTCAATTTTTAAATATTTATTTACATATTTTATTGAAAGAGTTAAGTGGTGTACATATTTTTGAATTACAAAATACAAAATATGAAATTTTTTTTATGGGAAATTATTAGTAGAGTAGAAAAACTCAGTGATTGATGTAACATTATATAGTAAGAGTTACTTTGCAACTACAATTAAGTATCCAATTACATTCTTCCATGTTGTTATCACGTCAATCATTAGGAAAATTCGATTTAAATTTTCACTATGTGCATTACACTCATTTTTTTATAAGTTACAAAGGGATTGCAACTTTTTTTTTTTTTTTTATATTTGAAAGTATAATACCTAAAATAAATAGTTGAGACATTTTTTTTTATACTCTTACTTTCTATGCATGAAATGATTATGAATTATATATATAATAAAATTAGTAAGAATATAAAAGGTGAAAAAAAATAGAAATATAACTCTTTTATCGATATACGAATTTTATAAGGAATATATGTGACCTTTTTTATGATACGCACAGAATATCACTTTTCCACTCCTCAATTCCTATCATGTGGCATTCTTTTCTTGTTGATGGATTTGTTAACAGGTATATGCACTGCTAATCTTGAATTTAGTTTCGTTTGGTAGTGACTTGAAAAGTACCATAATGATAATTAATTAGTTTTTATTTATTTCAGGGTATTTTATTTATTTATTTATTTTTACTATCACTATACAAAGGTCTTCCACCTAAGAACAATGAGAATTTTTAATTTACTCCATGTATTCCTTGTATAAAATTGGTTATAAGCAGTTGCGGAACTTTATTACCATTGAAGTAGGCCAGACCCCCTACAAAACAAATATATAATTATATTTTAGTAAAAAAAAATTATATAAATATTTGACTCCTACAAAATAAATTTATTGTTATTGACCCCTTCAATTTTAGAGTTCAAGTTCCGCCACTGGATGTAGGTTTTTTTTAAGAATGTGAATAGATTAAGATGTCATCTACTCATATTTAGAATCAGAAATTTCTTCCTTTTTTTTTTTTTTTCTCTTCTAATTCTCACAGTGACTGATATGGCAACACACATAAAAATATGACAGGAATGATTATACACTAAAGGAAAATTCTTAGGGAATTCTTATTGAATGATGTGGCATCAAATGACAAACAATTATTGGGTATTTAAATTTTAAATTTCCCAAGTGACGACTACCATATAATGCCATATCATTCCTTGAATTTTCCCAGAATATTTTCACTCCCCAAATCATTTACAACGTGAAAAAAAGCAGCATGAAAGAGTTGGTTTTTAGTTCGATGATTGGGCCGGCCAAGAATAAGTGGACTGAAAAGGATAGCGACTCAATGATCGTGAATAACGTGAATTGGGACCCTTAACAACCTGCCATCGTCACATTTTAAGATTTCTTGATCATATGAGAAAATTCTTTCAAATGTATAATACCATAATGTCATTTAAGTTTGTGTTAAAAAGTGGTTTGAAAATATATTAGTAAATATTAAGAGACAAATATTCAGAATGATTCAAAAAAAACTTTACAAACATAAACTATGTACAACAAAGTGGATTCTTCTAAAAATGAATTATAAATATAGGCTTGTTTTTAAAAACATAGTCAAAACTATGTCTGTTTTTGCACATAGCTGAACATATGGGTTTCACGTTTTCAAAACATGAAACCAATTAGCTTTCATGTTTTGAAAACGTGAAATGGTATTTTTATTTTTGATTGTTTTCTAGTTGGGTATAATTATATTATTATTTTTATATTAAGAAGTTTCACATTTTATTTGTACTGGTTTTATGTTTTGAAACGTGAAACCAGTTTTATGTTTTGAAAACGTGAAACCAGTTTTACGCTTTGAAAACGTGAAACCAGTTTTACGCTTTGAAAACGTGAAACTAGTACAAAACTTTCTCCCTCAAGACAAACATAAATCATAAAATTCATAAAATTTATCTTAAAAAATTGAATATCTATATTTATGAAAATGAAAAAAGAAAAGGCAAAATTAAATTTCAATGTAAAATTTTGCTCAGTAATTAACCCTAAAACTATTTCTTTTCATATTTTGAAATGTTTATGTCATTTCGATAAAATTTAAAAATAGGGCAAAAGAAATACCTCCCTTATGGTTTTACCTAAAGACAAGTACCACCTTGTGGTTTTAAAATGTCCAGTTCCCCTTTTATAATTTAGATTAATTTGGATACTAACATAAATTGGGATTACTAACAGAGAGTTAAGTTCAAAAGCCCACAAAACCTGCACACGGTCTTTCTTTGGCAGAAATTTGAGTTTTCTGCATTGGCATTCTTGCCTATTCGAGGTTTATGTCGATATGAAGAGGAAAGCACAAGAGGCAGTGGAGGATTTTAAACTAGAACAGCAAGTTTCATTCAATCGGTTGAAGACTCATGCTGCCATCAATCGTCAGGGACAAAGCTTTGCATAAAATCAAAATAAAGGGACTCTTAACACATTTGAGAGAGTATCACTGATGCACCAATTGACAAAAACCGACAAAAATGAGGTATTATAGCAATTGAAAGAGATGACAAGAGCAAATGATTTGTTTAATGCGGGAACTCAGATTACCGCATCAATATGTGATTGGAATTGATAAATCAATAAAAATGAGAAATTACAATTTTTATGGCCAATTGGACACTAGAGCTTACCGAGATCACTGAAGTACTTTCCATCAAAAAAAAGGTCACTGAAGTACTCCTGGATTTTTTTTTCTTTTTCTCATTAAGTATATATGGTTAATTTAGGTACTTTATCCATTCTGAATGTAATTCTGTTATTTTTTTAGTTTTCCATTCAAATGACAATTTAGTACATAATAGGGTAACTATGTGTTTTAATAATACATGGAAGTAAAATACCATTCACTGAGGTTATGAAGGGGGTAACTGTCATTTGTCCATTTTAGAAATATAACGTTGTTAATAAAACTTATAAAATCACAATTTCAAATTAGCATTCACAACCTAATTTCAATGCACTACATCCAAATACATTTAATAATACTGTATTGTAGAATACATTATCATATATAGTACATATAGTCATAATGGCTAGTTGATTGCACAACCTTCTACTGTCTTCAAATTATGCCTCTAATCCGAATGCATAAATAACTTAAGTGCCAAAAAAGTGTAAATATCAATATTTAGTGTCAAAAGCCACAGTCGAGTGATAGGTGTCCTTTACCTGCTAAAGCATATTTGTGGCAAATCTCACGGGTATGTGCTAGTTTTTGTAAGATAAATGCAGGTTTTAGGAAGAAGAACAATTAAAGAAAGTAAGATGCAAAAGATGATGAAAAGGGCTCATAAGCTCAAAGAAGTAATGAATGGAGGCATTATGCATGCAAGAGGAACAAGTAGGCCAAAGTTGAAGGAGCCCAAATGCAGTGAGAAGTCCAGCCCAAAGAAGAAAAGGAGGCCCAATGAAGCAATTAATTGATCACCCGTAGAAAGCAATTGGAATGGAATTTGGATTCTTTAATTGCCAGCATTGGCGGTGCGCATGGAAGAAGGAATTGTTTCCTAATACATTTATCCTTCTTTGTTTTGGAGATTATTTTTAGTAGTGTCCTACATGGAAAAGAATTTTAGTAGTTTAGTATTTTTTGAATTAGTTTCTACTCTCCATTCTACACCTATATAGGGATAGAAGGGAGAGGACAAAAACACGTTTTTCAGTAGAGTTTTATCATATATTTTCATAGCTAGTTCAGACCAAGTAGCAGTAGTTTTCTATTTTTTGCGATTTGAGGAATTCTGTCCAGGAGAGGTTCCGTTAGCCCTAACGGGCGGTAGCTTACTCAGGGGATTATTTTCAGATCGTAATTCAAGTATTTATTCCTTATTTATTTTATTCTTTTCGATTATTTTCAGTATGAATCGTAAAATAATTATGTGCGTAGTTAGTTTAATTATGAGTAGCTAAATTATATATTCCAGCATAATGTAATAGCAATTAATCCGGACATGTTATGAAACCGAATTGTTCTTAACTTAAATTGCATGTGTTCCTTCTTATTCTCTGTTCATAACTTTGATTACTGATATTTAATTGAGATTAATCACCTTAGTTAAAATAGGTAGAGCCAATTAATTCCCAATTAAATAACATAATATTTATTGGGCAAGATTAATTAGTGGTAAAGTTACCTTCAGGTAATAGAGAATAAGGGGTTAGTAATTCTTAGATGTTAATTCAATAAGAATAACTAAAATCGGGTTTCCCTAAATCTTAAGGCTGTTAACTTGGTTAATAGGTGTCGATGCCTTACGACATGTTCCTTGTTAATTAGAGTAGCAATTATGTCTGTGCGGATTCACGGTAATTGTCGATAAAGTAAGGGGTTATTGGGTTATGTCTGTGCGGATTCACGGTAATCTATAACTGGTTGATGACATGCTATTTAATATATTATTGAGTTGATGATTAACATGCACATGATTATTGTGATTTACATATTGCTGGAATACTTTATTACATTGATTAAACTCTCTTTCTTAACTTAAGTTTGTTATTTAGTTTCACTAATCTTTTACAAAGTCTCTCTGAGCAACAAAGGTGGTTGCAAACCAAATTGTTTGGAATAAATAGGTTTTTGTGATTTTAAGCACTCTGTTCCCTGTGGGATCGACCCTGTTATCATTGTACTACTTATAGCTATTTGTTGCAGGTTTATACAGTACTTTTACTGTATTTGATAGGGCTAACGACGGTCCTATCAAATTGGCGCCGTTGCCGGGGAACGGTTTTATGTTTTAAATCACATTTTCCTATTAATTTGTGCTTTTGTGTGTTTTATGAGCAGATCGTCGCAACCTGAGCTGCTGTACGATCCAGAGATTGAAAAAACTGCAAGAAGACTCACAAAAAAAGCACGTCAAAGGCGAGAAGCTGCTATTTCAGATTTTGACAAGGTTCCATTAGCCCTAACGGAAGGTAGAACAGAAGCAGAGTCTGAACAGAAATCTGTCCCCAAGCCTGATTCTAAGATGGGAGACAGACAGGAAGAAAGAAGCCTGATTCTTTGAGCGAAGCAGCCAATTGGGACACCATATTCACCAGACTATCAATACTGGCCTTCTGCTCCTTTTGTTGATCCATTAGAGATCCAATTACATCACTAGAATCTTTACCATTTCATTGTAGTTGGTATGAATTATGGCCCTGCTGGAACCCTCTCTGCTAAGGTGGTCGGTATGCCTGATTCTGACACTGATTCTGGTACTGGTTCTGGTTACCCTGATACTGGGGCTGCTAACTTTGATCCTGGCTACCTGGTTCAGTCCATCTGAAACTAGGATGATCTTTCCACCCTTGATTGTATGTGTTGGAGTAAGGGTCCCTTCTCTGATGTGGGCCATTCCAATTTCCAGCAGCATTTGCTTGGGCCAGAGGGTCGGTGGGTGCAAGGTTACACTTATAGGTGAGATGTCCCAATTTGATAGGACCGTCGTTAGCCCTATCAAATACAGTAAAAGTACTGTATAAATCTGCAACAAATAGCTATAAGTAACAAAATGATAACAGGGTCGATCCCACAGGGAACGGAGTGCTTAAAATCACAAAAACCTATTTATTCCAAACAATTTGGTTTGCAACAACCTTTGTTGCTCAGAGAGACTATGTAAAAGATTAGTGAAACTAAATAACAAACTTAAGTCAAGAAAGAGAGTTTAATCAATGTAATAAAGTATTCCAGCAATATGTAAATCACAATAATCACGTGCATGTTAATCATCAACTCAATAATATATTAAATAGCATGTCATCAACCAGTTATAGATTACCGTAAATCCGCACAGACATAACCCAATCTCCCCTTACTTTATCGACAATTACCGTGAATTTGCACAGACATAATTGCTACTCTAATTAACAAGGACCAGGCCATAAGGCATCGACACCTATTAACTAAGTTAACAGCCTTAAGATTTAGGGAAACCCGATTGTAGTTATTCTTATTGAATTAACATCTAAGAATTACTAACCCCTTATTCTCTATTACCTGAAGGTAACTTTACCACTAATTAATCTTGCCCAATAAATATTATGTTATTTAACTGAGAATTAATTGGCTCTACCTATTTTAACTAAGGTGATCAATCTCAATTAAATATCAGTAATCAAAGTTATGAGCAGAGAATAAGAAGGAACACATGCAATTTAAGTTAAGAACAATTCGGTTTCATAACATGTCCGGATTAATTGCTATTACATTATGCTGGAATATATAATTTAGCTACTCATAATTAAACTAAATACGCACATAATTATTTTACGATTCATACTGAAAATAATCGAAAAGAATAAAATAAATAAGGAATAAATACTTGAATTACGATCTGAAAATAATCCCCTGAGTAAGCTACCGCCCGTTAGGGCTAACGGAACCTCTCCTTAACAGAATTCCTCAAATCGCAGAAAATAGAAAACTACTGCTACTTGGTCTGAACTAGCTATGAAAATATATGATAAAACTCTACTGAAAAACGTGTTTTTGTCCTCTCCCTTCTATCCCTATAAATAGGTGTAGAATGGAGAGTAAAAACTAATTCAAAAAATACTAAACTACTAAAATTCTTTTCCATGTAGGACACTACTAAAAATAATCTCCAAAACAAAGGAGGATAAATGTATTAGGAAACAATTCCTTCTTCCATGCGCACCACCAATGCTGGCAATTAAAGAATCCAAATTCCATTCCAATTGCTTTCTACGGGTGATCAATTAATTGCTTCATTGGACCTCCTTTTCTTCTTTGGGCTGGACTGCTCACTGCATTTTGGCTCCTTCAACTTTGGCCTACTTGTTCCTCTTGCATGCATAATGCCTCCATTCATTGCTTCTTTGGGCTTATGAGCCATTTTCATCCTCTTTTGCATCTTACGTTCTCTAATTGTTCTTCTTCCTAAAACCTGCATTTATCTTACAAAAACTAGCACATACCCGTGAGATTTGCCACAAATATGCTCTAAAATTCAGCAGCTAAAGGACACCTATCATCGAGCAACTAATGTCCCAATTTTTCATGTGTACCACAAGCAGGCTTCTTAATGTTCCTCCTTAGTTTATGTTTTGCCATTGGTTTGTCTGTAACAACTGGCCACAAGTGAGAGTTTGGATCAATGTGATTGACCAACTCACTAGTGTCAATAGGTACTAATACTTTCAATGTTTTGTGAAACACGATGACCATTACTAAACTCAGCTGACAAAGGCGGAAATTGCACAGGAGTAACATTAAATGTAGTGTGAAAATGAGATATATGTAACTATGGTTGATGAATATCAAATGTATCAGATGTATTTGATGGTCCAATGCCCGAGGCATGATATGGAGGACTTGGAGGCAACATTTGGGACATGAGTCTGAGGTAGAATATTACGATGTCTACAAACTTTCTTTCCCTTACCTCCATTTTTCTTCTCTCTTTGAATCGGTGCTGATTGTCACTTTTGTGGACCAACATCATTAACTATATGTGATTCCGTAATTTCCAAACGATGTTGTCCTTTAGCCTTGTGAATGTAATATCTAGTAATATCTCTCATTTCTTGAAAGTAATTTGCATGACGTTCATCACTGACACCCATCAAATCTAGATACTTGTAGTACATTCGACATAAGTCATCCATCTAGTATAGGACAAATAAAAAGGAAAGGTCTCACTAATTGAAATCAATAAATATAAAACCAATATCATGCGAACTAGCATGGTTATCGAAACATAGAGAGAGGAAAAAAAACTCACCAATAATTCTATGGTCTCTTCGTCACCTTGATAACCATCATTCTCTTTCACCTTACTGATACATGTGATGTAAACTATAGTTCTTTCCCAGTACCAAGTCATGTATTCGACGGTGACTTTTATGAACATATTGGTTACTTTCACGGAATAGCTCATGTCAATCTCTATGATACTCTATCTAATTTGTAGTTAATGTACCACTTCTTGTGAGGTTGTGCAAGGCATCCTGTCTATTTAGTAACATAAGTGGCAGGATAGCTTAGTACATTCCAAATTGTCGAGTAACCCAGTGAGAATAATGAGGTTCTATTATCTCCCAACAAATTAAACAATTGTTTGAACGCCACGACCAGCCGTGCAGTATGCATGTAATTGTTCCAAAAGCTCTTCCTTATGTGACATCCAAATAAACTACAACGTAGCAGAAAAACGCTATGCTTGTCGAAAACTTAAAAGATATAACTTGTATAACATGTTTCATTAAGTTACAAATACGGTACATGATCAGGTCGAATACTAGTTAATGTACCACGATACCCAGGCAATGAGAACCTTGTCACTTTCGTTACACCGAATTTCACATTCCACCTTCGACAACACAAGAAAAAACAAATTGACTAACTAGTAAAAGTAGAGACATGCAAGAACCAAAACATTATAAACACTACAAAACAATATTCTCACTTTGAAGCGTACGATCGTGTGAAATTAATTTCATCATTGAGTCGAACAGAACGAATGGTAGGTAAGCGCTCCCAAACCCAAATCTGTTAGAGAAACAAGACAATAAATCAGAGAAAATATGGTTTATAAAAAAAAAAATTAAATGCATACTTGTAACAATGTCAATGGATCACATATCATATTTGCCTGTCTTTGATGCTTTACACAAGTGTCTATATAAACATGCCAGAACAGCATTACCCCAACTAAAAGTTCGTGCAAGATATACATGTAACTGAGGTAACACATGTAAACATAGCTACCAGACAAATAAGACAGCAAATTTCCACCTAACAAGTATAATATATACACCACAGCTCGCTTTTCATAATCAAGATCAGTTACATTTGTAGGTAGTCATGATTTAATTACATCATGTAAATAACTCAACAAAATTTGATTACTACTTATAGCAATAGGTGAGGGGTGATAAATCCATTGTACGCTCACAAATTTCTATCCATTCTTCTTTGGATCTATTAACATCAGTGCCTGCTATTGGAAACCCTACAACTTGAAGACCCCCAACAATACCTCAACATCTTGGAGTGTAATTGTCGCTTCACCAGTAGAAAAGTGAAAGGTGTGAGTCTCTGGTCTCCATCGCTCCACAAGTGCGGTAATAAAGGGATGATCTAGTACGATCTTTTCACACCGAAAAACGCCCACAAACCTGCCAGTCGTATATAATCCATGACACGTGAATGAATTTCATCAACACAATTCCATAATGCTTTGTCACACTGTTTAACTTCCAAAGGGCAATCTTCAATCATTCCATAGAACAATGCATGTGCGCGATGTTCCTTGTGTTTATATAACATGAATGTTTTAAGTGGTCCTGAATTCAACGTACATGAATTTGAGTCTGCCATAACAAGATAACTTACAAAATAAAAAATTAAAGAAAGAAGTTTAGTACCAACAACAATGAAGCTTTTGTCTAACAACAACAAATACACTAAACTAAACTATATTGCAGACCCTTGTATTCACATTAAACTAATAGATGAAAAAAATAATGCAATCATTGCTTAACATTGCACAATAAAAGAAATTAAAAAAACACAACTATTCAATAGCATCTTAAAAATATATGAGAAAGTAATGTACATTGAAAATTAAATACAATCATCACTAAATACATATAATTCATAAAAGTTTGAAATTCATAAGCTCGGACATAACAAAAAATAGAAATAGCGGAACACATTGCATTAAACATCATCATTTTTGTCACTCTTATAGTTTCACAACAGGAAAATTTCTCATATTGTGACCAGTCTACGAGGTTTAGCAGTATCCCTAACATCCATCTCATTATATATTCTACTTTGGCGCATTCATCCACGACCATGTTTCTTATATTGAGAGTTGTCAGCTTGAATTGTCCACTATGTGATTGGCCAACAATTCTTGTGAGGAGTAGGAAAAAATCTCCCCCCATATTGTTCTCTATGCGTCTCTGTAATATAAACCTTGTACACAAGATCAATGTGATGATCAACCCCTATACCAATATACAGCCATTACATGTGAGCATGAGAATCTATGGGTTTGTCATTTTCCACAAGTGCATTTTTTGTTATAATATTGAACGGTATGCACATTGCCCCCACCGCGACTAAAGTATCGAGCTGTAACAACCTTGTAAACTCCATATGTAAAGTCAAATTCTTGAACACAGTGTCCTTGTGCATGACGATCAACCTTTAGAAATGTACGCCACTGGTGCGGAGGAAGAACTGTTTGACAGTGATGAGCTGAATCACTGTATTTTTGAAAAAGATGAATAGTCTAATGGAAAGACAAGTTAATGCACGCCATAATTGGTAATAGCCTAGCTCCACGCAACACGTTGATCAAACTCTCAGAAATGTTGTCAGTAAGACAACCTCATCGACCGTTCCTATCATATGCAAGACACTAATGGCTCCTATCAATCTCTTCTAAATACTGTCAGGCTTCAGAATTAGTTGATCTAATCTGTCTCCTAGCTGCCTTATATTTTCGTAACTGAATTGTGCTCCCAATAGTCCAACAATATCGCTTCAATTGCAAATTTTTTGCTTTCTTCTTGAAATTACTACATATGTATCTAAAGCAAAATCTTTGATACCCAAATAGCTCTTACCAATCCTCCAGATTAGCCATTGCATGTATTAGTCCATGGTATCTATCAGATATAACACATAATTGTCTGTCTTGAGTAATATAATGCCTAAATTCTTGCAAGAACCAACAGCAACTATGATTGGTTTCCTCATCAACTATAGCATATACATTTGGTAATTCGCGTCCTTTACGACGGCTATAAGCATCTTCACCTTGGAAGAACCCCTCAAATGTGTGCCATCAACACTTATAATTGGTCTGCAATTATGAAAGGCTTCAATGATTTGTCCAAATGCCCAAAACACGTACTTAAAGATCTTCACAACATCAGTACTATTTGGGTGATGATGTCAACTCATAATAGTATTGGGATTTGACTGTTCCAAAACTGCAATATAACTACGAAGGATCTTAAAGTTGCTATCCCAATCGCCAAAAATGATCTCTATTGCCTTTCTTCTTTCGTACCATGCCTTATGTAAGAAATATCAACTTTAAGCGACTTCTTTATATCTACTTGAATACTTTTTATAGGGTAACCAGCATCCACCTCAACAGAGTGAAGGATATGTTGCGCAACCATAGCATAAGTCAATTTCCAATTATTGTTGCCGCTAGTGGAACCTAGGTAGTTATGATGACTAACCTATCTCATGATCTGCCACATATTCTGTGTCTTTTTCTGCACTGCACTCACACGCTATACACATTGTGACCTGGAATTCTCACCACTACTAATTTGATCTGTCTTTCCATCCACCATTTTGCATTTCGCTGCTCAAGTATTAATTCTACTCGCAGTTACCTTGTGCTCCCTGTTCTGACCCACATAACAAAATGCCATGGCATCCTTCAGTTGTTTTTTGCTTTCAAACCTCATTGTTAGACCCGGTTGGTCTTAATCCTTATTTTTATTGATGAGTTAACAAATATGAGAATTAATTTAATGGTTCTTCTAAGTGAGAAAATGTAGGGAAATGTTTACGGAAGAACCGACGCAAAAGACGGCAATGAAAAATGAGCTAAAATGAAGAAACGGTAAGCAAATAAAGAAAGAAGAAAAATACGACCGAGCACGTCCCAAGGTGAGACCCACGGTGTTTTCAAGTCAGAAAATGAATAGAAGAGTTCATGGGTGAACTAACGCAAAAAACGACGAAGAAATCGGAGCTAAAATGAACAAATGGGAAGCAAAACAAAAAGTGGCCGACAAGGGGACAGCACCGTGCGACCGGACCTGCGATCGAGACTCGCGACAGAGGCGCCGCACGCCGGCATCGAGCCGCACGCACGCAGCACGCGCTGGGAGCCGCGCGCCGCGCAGCAGCCCAGGTTTCCCGCCTGCGACCAGGAGCCACGATTCCCGCGATTTCGCGAGGCCTACCGCGGCGCTCTCGGGTTTGAATTTTCTTGTCCGTTTTTCATCCAATTCAAGAGCTCTCTTCTCCTATAAATACCCCCACTTCAAGAGCACTTAAGGCTAATGACTCCCCAACATCTCCTACACTTTAACAACACGTTCAAGCTTCATTTCAATTATCTATATGTCAAATTAGCTTGTTAAGGTAGGATTGTCAAGAGGCATTTGTGCCCTGTTTTTGTGTAAAATTGTAAACTCCATTGTGGAGTATTTTGTCATTGTAAACACATCTAGAAAAGTCCTAACTCAAGAGTTTGAGTGTAGGCAATTTGTATTTAGGAAAAGTCCAACTCTTGAGTAAAGAGTTAGGCAAGAAGAAAGGGGGAGCAAGTAGAAATGAGAGACCCAACTCAAGGGGTTGAGTTAGGGCAATTGTAAAGTCCTAGTTTAGAGTTAAATTAGGCAAAGGGGATAAAGTCTTGATCAAGAGGTTGATTGAGCAAAAGTCCTAGTAGCTAGGCAATGAAGTCTTGAGTAAGACCCTAAGTCCTTGAGGAAGGAGCGGGGGGCAAAAGATTCATTGTTAGCCGTTAGGCACTTGTAAGGATTGGAACACTCCTTTAAGTGTTTTGGTAGGGATTGGAACACTCCCTTAAGTGTTTCATAGATAGGGAAACAAGTTGTAGAACTTGTAGAGTGGATTAGGGTTCAAGGGGAATCTGAACCACTATAAATTTGGTGTGTTCTTGTTTTGTTTGTTCAATTGCTTTTATGATTTGTAAAACACTAATCACACACCTCACTTAATTTGTAAACTTTGTTTTTACACTTGCTTTGAAAATGGTTTTTCAAAGTTGTTCTTCATTGTAGAAAATATTTTTAAAAAGTGTCAAGAACCTAATTCACCCCCTCCCCCTCTTAGGTTCATCTTAGGTTGCTATTGATAATTGGGATTTCACTCATGTTCAACCGTATTTTATTTTCACATTCATTCCACAAATCAATTGGCAATTCTTCGATCTTGTCATCCTTCTCATCATCAGATACATCTCCTATATCATTCATGAATTGCATAACACGCGAGTCATAAGGCGAAAACCCCTGTAAAATGCATCATTGGGTCTTCTTCTGACTGATTGGAATCCCACTCATCACCCATAAAAGTATCACTATTATACTCACTAGACTGAGTATACATATCTCCTCCACTTATGTGATTATTTCCCATGAATACCTCAGCCAGTGGCAATGGAAATGCAAGCGAGGGTGCTTTACCGGGGATTGCATAGATGACAATGTAACTATAAAATTTTGCAAATGTAACACACCAACCTGAACTGCACTGCTTTCGACATTTTACTGAGTTGATGGAGGTTCAGAAAATAGACTAGAAGATGAAGCATTCAATTAAGTAGAGCCATAAGAAGAACCAGGGTTTGGCACTGTACCAGCTAAACTACATAGTTGATCAACATAACCGATACCCGCTACACATAAATTACCCCAAAAACTATCAACCGTTCTTGCCAAAAAATACAATATATCCATAGACATGTTATCTGAAAATTTCGTGCTCCGAATAACCCTACCATATGAGAACTGAAAAAAGATTGTCATTCGATAACACTGCTTGTCCACCCTAGCAGTAGCACACATTTTTTTCCACTAACTCATCAAACTGTAATCTCCATTCTACAAGTATTGTATAGGTTCGAAGTGATTGCCCAGATTTTACTGTGTCATTCTCAATAACAATTTTGGGACCCCATGATAAGCTCAATGGAAAAGGACGATTTAATGCCATGCCAATAACTCATAACAACCTAATTGTATTAGCAATTGGGAAATTCAGTAGATAGACAATCAATCTTATTTGAAATGTTTCTTTTCAATGCACATTAATAAACACAACTATTCGTCGTTAGACACAAGAAATAAAATTCAAAACAAGTATAAAATTATCAATCCACTCTAGTACTATTATCATCATACTTCCGTTGATTAATTCCCAAGTTATGAATTTCATTATAGGTTTCTAACAGCATAACAATCAAATGAAAAGACTAAATAGATCTATTTCTTTACATATAAATTTATTTTTATCGTCAGATGTAAGCACAAATTCAAGACTACAAATAATTACCAAGTATCTCAAATAGGAATTAATGGAAATTACATCATTTCACATAATCAAATGTGACATAAGAGCATACATAACTAGATAGAATGTACTTGACAATATAATTAATAATGGACAAATATATTGAATAATCAACATATCAGAACTAAACTTACAGTTATAAGGAACTATTTAATGAAGCCAAAGAATCAAGCAGAACCGCGTATCTCTCAGCCTCTAACCGTAATCCACAGAGGTGTCAACCTATGCGAAATAGAATCAGCAAGAGCCTTCACCAAAAAAGGAAAAAAAAAAAAAAAGAGTAAAAAAAAACATATCCAGACTTTATGTGTCAATGCTTACATACATGGTAGTGCATTTTCAAACCAAAAGACGCAAGAAAAACAATCCAAGAAGAAAGGAAGAAGCATCAGTTATGTTCTTTGAATGTGATTCTAAAAAATGAATCGAGCTCTCTCCATACCGTATTTTTCTTCTCATAAAAATAGAGTATGGCAGAGGGTTGCACATCAACTTGAAGCAGTCATCAAAATTTTAATAGATAGAAATATACATCAAAATCGTAAAGCACATATAAAAAGGTAAATAAGCTCATCCATAAGTGACTTAAGTGTCAGGGGTTAAGCAGGTATACTGGCAAAGAAATTTCTCTAATTTATTATAGAGAAAAAAAAGGTAAAATAGAAAACCTTACCATTAGGTCACCACGAACTCCAGCCTCTTCTACTGCCTCACATATTGTTGCCTCCTCAAGTGTTTCATCATTTTCCCACCCATCCTACACCGTAAAGTATGAAAAACACCTGAATATTATGAAGGTTGTAACAAAAGTGGAGTTAATTAGCTATTCTAGAGATATGTATTCTCAGATCATCAACAGGAAAGCAAGACAGTTACATACCAACCTAAAAATTTTTAGAAGAGCCTATGGCTGAAATATCTATTATATATGAGCGTTGGCCCAATAGAGAACTAAAAATTACATCAAAAATCAACTGTAAGTCATATACCTAACTGTTTAGTTCAATAATCAGCAATTGATAAATGTTGAGCACAATATGGGTCCATATTACTCATATAATAATGCAGGATACATGCATTTTACAGTGTACTTAGCTTGTCATGAGCAAATTTACCAATTTAAACTTGAATGCATTAGTACTCCCAGCATATCAAACCTTACACAATGATTATGACTCAGCATGGAGTACATTCGGTATAATGGATTCTGTTAAGTATCTTACACATTTTCCAAAAAATTTTATAGGATAACGTCCTATACGTCTGAAATCTAATAGTTGTATCATGTTTTATACCATGAAATCAATATCCCTGCTCATATATGGCGTAAAATGCCAATGTAAGAATTAAAATTCTAAGTGTAAAACTGATGCAAGCCACTCAGATGATTTACACACACAATGATTTCCATTACAAAGGAATTTTATTTTCCACAAATGGTCTTTGCCAACCCAATTGAGATGATCCCACCATACATTCAACACTTGAATTTTTATTTTTTTTAAGAATCCCAAGAACTACCATTCTAGAAATTATTCTGTTATCAAAGGACAATAATGTTTTCATCTTATAAACTCCTAGCTTCACAAAGTACCCTCTCTATTTTGTCAACAACACAACTGTCAAGTTATTTTCTGTCCAAGACTACTCACTTAACTCTTGACAGATTCAATCAATTAAGTACCCAATTGTCATATTCTTGTTCTCCATAGCAACAAAATGAACTAGAATTCAATGGGCTCCACATACATCTGAAAGCAATCCTAAAGTGAGGATTTTTGGAATTACCTTCTAAAAGTGGAATTACATTTGCGGAATAGAGTCATAGAATCAACGCAACAACACGACAATTTAGAAGCAAATACCAAATAATATAAGGTCAATAATAGACAACCACTTGAATTGATCATAAGAACTTCAATAATTTTCTGCCCACTTTTTTAAAATTTTTTTTTACTTATATTTAAAATAACTTTTTTCAATCTTCTACCAATTTGATAAAAGGTTATTGGGTAAAAAAATTATTTATAAGTGCATAAGAAGCACTACACTTTTATTCAGAATTGGCTAAGCCCCTCCTCCTTTTATGGAGGAGACTCCTCTCCATATTTCTCTCTGAAAGCAATGTGGGATTGGGAAACCCATCAAACAAAAATTTAATTAAATTTGTGTAAGGCAAGAGTTGACTCCATTGTTCTCTCTGAAAGCAATGTGGGATTGGAAAACCCAGCAGATGAAAATTTAAATAAAATTATGTAAGGCAAGAGTTGAACCTGTGTGCACTAAAAATTTGCACAATCAAAGATTCCACTAAGCTACACACACTTATTTGGTTATTTAAATGTTTGAGAATTTATATATCTTATCTATGTGTAAACTAGCTTCTTACCGAACTGTTCACAAACGTAATCGAGCTTTTATCCCATTGTTCATTTATTGTTCGTTTATTAATCGAGTTTAAAATCTTGTTCGTGTTCGTTTATTTAATAATAAACGATCTCCAGCTGAGCTTTTAACGAATCGAGCTCGAGCTTATTCGTGAGCGTTTGTATTCGTTCTCAGCCCTACTTTCAAATTATGGCTCAAGGATAGAGTAGTAAGAGACTTTAGGGAGGCTAATCCTTTTCTGCTCACCACTTCATCTCCTTAGCATCTCCTAGCTGAAGCTGAGATGAGCTATTTACGTTGCCAACAGAGAACAAGGAAAAATCGTCTCTTTTCCACGTAGAAATCGCGAACTGGTGTCCTCTTTACCTCAAAACACCCACACTCTGCTTCTTATCTGTGGAGGAAGGGATATGAAGCCGGAGTAGGAATTGGTAAATTGTTAACTGCGACGGAGATGGCACCATGAAAGACGAGAACACTCAGGGAATCACCGATGCAAGAGTTCCGATTTTTTTCTCAAAGAATGGGCAATGGTGGTGAGATTTGGAGAATTGGGAATTTTGCCCTATTTTACATGTCGTTTGCTGTTTTTCTTTTACCTAGTTTTCCTTTTTTTTTTTAATAACTAAAATTAAAATAAGAATAAAATATTCTAGCTTGCTTTCACGTTAATAAAATATTCTAGCTTGCTTTCACGTTTACAAACAAAATGTGAAAGCATATTTTCAGCTATGTTTTCATAACAAGCACACTTTCAGAATTTTTCCCTCTTCTAATGGAACAAAGGAAGTACTATATAGTGCTTTTTGTTTCATGCATTTTTGCAAATATGTTTTTTTTTTCAAATAGGCTATAGTTTGAAATGCACACTCATCTAAAATGTAATTTTCGATCAAATTTTCTTATACACCCAAACACAGTGGTGCCCCGCCTTGGTCCAGGAGCGAAGGGTAGTAGTAATACTACCCTTCAGCTGCCCACCCCCACCCCCCCAGGTAAAACAAAAAAAATTGTTTTTGAAAACCCACAAATCCACAAATTGCAGCCAGACTCCCCTCAAATCTAATCTAATTCACCCAAATTAAACCCAATTCTCCGAAACCCTTCATGCACCCGTGAACAGCCCAGCAACCTGCTGCCGCAAATCCACCAGATTCAACCACTGCCACCGCCGCCCAGCTATCACTTCACCGCCTCACTGAAACCTACAAATTGTATTTTTAATTATTTTTCTTACTTCTATAATTATATTTATTTTTATTATCATTTAATTTAAATTTTGTGTAATTTTTTACAGTTAGTTGTTTAATTTTTTATTATATTATATGTGATAAATCATAAATGATTATAGGTTATAGCAATGTTTTTTAGTGATATATATGAATTTATAATTGAATAATCATGAAGAGAGTTGTGATTGTAACTTTTTATTATTGATTAAATAATTTTAAATATGTAATTATTTAATAGTTTGTGTGATGATTATTTTTTATATGAATGTTTGTGTTGTTGTGCTAATATTAAGGGATAATATTTTAAGGTTTTTTTTTTTTTTTGCGATAGATATGATTATGGTTATTTTGATACTTTAGTAGTATTGGACCATTGGAATGTATCTTATTTAAGGATACAGAAAAAAAAATATTTATCAGTCGACCGTGCTATATTGTTCTGCGTTCGCCGCTGTCCAAAAATGATCATATATATCTTAAAGTTCTGTCTCAGAGAGTACTCTATACATCTCTAAGGGTACAGTGTTCAAAATGAATTTCCCGCCCCAAACCATCGGATTGGAACAGTTTCGAGACGTGCCCTAAAATAAATAGTTTGATTTTTCCTTTACTTCCTTATTCTCTTATTAGAATTTATTCTTATTTTTTTCCTGTTTGTTTTGATTATTTATTTTTGTTTTTATTTTTTTTAGTGTCAAATTATATTTTTTTCCCCCTTATATTAACCGAATCCAAAAAAATACAACGGAGGGAGCATTAACCGAACTCCGCAGCACAAATAAGTGGAAAATATTTATTTTTATTTTTTTAACTACTCACTTGTAAATTTATTATGGTAAAAAAGATTTAATATTCATAAAAACTATCAAAATGAGCAAAGAAATTTCGTAAACTATTTATTTCAAATCTCAATTATATTGAAGCAAAAAAAAATCTTAATTATATTTACAATGAGAGGAGAAAATTTTTTTCTTTGACTTTATTCTCTTGCTAGGCTCGTTTTCTTTTCTTTCTTTTATCTGACTTTTTCCATTTCTTTTGAATTTTCTTTACTTCTTTTCCCATTTCTTTATTATTTATATTTTTCAAATTTCTCACTCATAAATTTATTATGATAAAAAAAATTCATATTCAATATAAATAATAAATAAAGGAAAATTTTTCTTAAGCAATTTATTTTACCAATCAATTAATTATATTATTGACCAGTGCGGAGTCGCGTTTGATCCCAGTGGGCAGTTACACCTCCTCATTTTTTTCGAAAACACCATTAGTACAATATAAAATGTATAAAATTAGGAGTATTTGGATAACCATCCCACTAGAAATTACAGTAATTATGGAAAAAATAAGATTGCCAAAATAAAATTCAATACATTTTTGTATTCATTTTTTCTTTTTTTTTGTGAATCCACAT
Organism: Leptodermis oblonga; assembly: GCA_016801395.1. Classification (NCBI taxonomy): domain Eukaryota; kingdom Viridiplantae; phylum Streptophyta; class Magnoliopsida; order Gentianales; family Rubiaceae; genus Leptodermis; species Leptodermis oblonga. Next base: position 32,244,631 of record CM028756.1, on the reverse strand, counting down.
TTATGTATTCTTAAATCTCATCATCTTTCCTAAATTTTTATTCCCACACTTATTACTTTTTATTATCAGTTGAAATATGCAAATTCTTTTAAAAAACTGTTGCAAACAAGTTTAAAGAATGTGGACTAATTAAGAATTTTCAGTGAATGTCAACCACATTTGCCACATAAGTAAAGATTTGTGGACTAATATTGCAATTTTTCCAATAAAAAAGTAATGATACTTATCCCAAATAATTCATAACAATTTTTCATAACAATTCATGTGACATACATTCGTTGGTCAATAATGTGATACTAATAATTATTTTAGAAAAATGTAACCAATAAATATATGTCACATAAATTGCTATGAAAAATTGTAATGAATTAGTCGAGTCAAGTATAACCACTCCTTTAAAATTCAATGATTAAAACAAAGACGAGGGTTAAGTTTAGGTAGTGCAATGTGCTCTAATTTATAAGCAATCAAACGATAATATATATGCTCTTGAGGCACGATACATCAAATGTTAAATTCAATACTCGATACATCAAAGGGCTAACTGGACATATGATATAGTCGAGCTAAACTTGTAACTGCGACATATCAGCAACTAAAATCAACAAAGATCAGAAATTAAACTCGATACGTGATATATCATAGGCTTAGTTCAATACGCGATACATTAAATACTAAACTCATAATCACGATGCATCAACTAAATTCAATATATCTGAAGTTAAACTCAATACACGATACACAAAGACTTAATCCAAAAGGCATAATTTATATATATATATATATATATATATATATAAATTATGCCTTTTGGATTAAGTCTATATATATATAACCGTGATACACACGATACGCAAATTTTCATTGAAGGTTACATTTGATACGGCCGTCATTAGATGGTCAAACCATATACAAGTTTCTTCATAGAAAAAATATCAAATGTGACAGTATAAAATTCCTTAAAGTCAATTGAACTCGTTATAGCCCATGCCACCATGACATGACATAAACAAATCAATCAGCAAGCATATTCTTTCCGATTACACTTCAGACTGACTGTAGAGGGTAGGAACTAGGAAGTTTCTAATCAATTTCTTAATCATTCAAAAAAAATCAATTTCTTAAGTAGCAGAATAAACTAATAAAGCTGTGGCGGACTTTAATTAATTAATTAATTAATCAAGAAGAGTGGCCAACGCAGATCGATAGCGAAATGTGACACATGTCTACCCGCAATGCACGCTTACGCAATAATTAAGTAATTATTACAGTAACTGAGCTACACAAAATCCCACAAACTGGACAACGTTATCCACTTTAAACAATTGTTTATTTTATTATTTTTCTTTTTACTTTTAAGTGTTTATTTTACAAGTTACATAAATATTCACGCCATTACGAAACATCCCATTGGGCTACACAATATTTATTGAAGTTTTAATATTGTAGTAGTTCTTGATTATAAGAGCATTAATCGATTTTATATTAATTATAGTTCGAGATTCTACAAAAATTAACATCTCCCTCTTTTGACTAAAGATCTGGCTAATTTTGTAATAAAAAATTGTAGAAAAATAATATAAGTATGTCGAAAAAGCATTACAATGAAGAGATATTTTCCTTCACTTGTATATTTTCTAGACTTAAATAAAAATTGTTGTTCCAACTTCCAAACATGAATAGGCTAATTACTATGCTCTTTTTTTTTTTTTTTTTTTTACGGAAGACAATTACTATGCTAATATATGATTAAAGGCCAATAGAATTTGATAGCTTTCGTTAAACATCAAGGAGCGTAAAAGTAATTTTTCCGTTATATAGTAATGCTTTGTGCAAGATTATAATTACGGGTAAGATTATAATTCCCTTAAAGAATCATTATGTCATGATTAGATAATGGTCTATGCAACTACATGTGCAATGACATTAGTAATGTATCCGAAACCAAATTCAATGATTAAACCGTTCCTTAATCCGAATGTTGTTTTTCCCTATAATTACTAGTATAATTATTTTTCCATTGTAACAACAAAAAAGAAAAAAAGAATGTACCAATTATATAGAAATACACAATTTTAAATGGAAAGTTTATCCATCTAATCCATAGTTGGCTTTTAATTTTTTAATTAAATGGCTTTGATCGAGATGGTTGAAAATTTATTAATCCTAATGGTTTGTTTTTTAAGAATGCAAAAATTAATCCATTTATTTTTTTTGCCCTTGGAATAAAAACTCATTACCTATAGGCTATACCTATTTAAATTAGAGTAGTGTCCACTCTCCATACCAAACTAATTATTAATTTTAGAAATTAGAATACTTTAATTACAAGTTAACTACAACAGGCTAATTAAACTAATACATTTAAAATTACAAAAACAGTTTTGAGTCAATGAAGCATCACTTCAATTAATGCATTAATTCTTATTTTATATTGCAACTCTTTGTCGAAAATAATTTTTGAATGCAACTAGGAATCATACACAACCTAAAGTCGGTCTCATCATATGTTTAAGACACTATGGTTTTTATTTGCTTAAAAATATAAACAAACTTTTACAAAAATATTATTCAAACCCGGTTAACGTGGCCTATCCGCTAAAATATGCTTACTTTGATTGAATGAATAGTGGCAGATTTGATATCGAATACATGCTTCGGTACAAGATTTGTTCAATGCAATAACGTTTTTTCGTTGCATTAATTATTTCGGTCTATAAGATTACTTGTTTAGATCTATATGTTCAAAAAAATGATTTCACGATTAGTTTATAAATCTGAAATGTTATCACATCAAATTTGTACTTACAACTGTATTAATTATTTGTTTTTTATTTAATGAATACAAGTTTGACTGTAGAAAAAGAAAAACAATAAATAAATAACCTCAAGGAAAATTTAAAACGGGAGAGACCAGCAATTTCAATTTCAGTTCCGCTAAAATCAAGAAAGATATTCCTGGATTAGTTTGCGGGATAACGCATTCAATTTTGGTGCTTAAACCATGTGCTGCTTAAGAATTCTATGCAGTTATAAAAAGAAAATTTTATATTTTTAAAATTTTCCTATAAGAAAATCTCTATTCAATTTATAGGATAAAATGGCATCTAAAGCTAGCCTATAATGTTTCGAAACGGAAAAAATAAAATAAAAAAAAGACAAAAAGCTAAGCTACAAAGTTCATGAGCTAAATAATGTACAATTTTCATCATATGATTTTGGTCTATATTTTTTGTACTTTGTACTTATCATGCGTCACAATCATAAATAGAGTGATTTACTATCACAAATTCGCCTTTCTAAATCAATTATTTTGGATCTCATAAAACTATTTTTTCATTTTTCTCTCTACAATTTTAGATATGAACGGTATAAAAAATCAAAATTTTAAACGTGTCCAGTTAAAAAGCTCCATACTTTTAAAGAACTTATTTTGATAACCGCTTTAAAAAGGCTCCTTTAGAAGAACTTCAGTTAAAATATTCAAATAGTTACAAATATACCATCATATTTATTAAATTAAAATTATTTTTTATTTATTATAGTGGATCCCAAATAAACATTAAACCTAAATTCCCTTTCTCTTGCCCTGTTAACTACTTTAAAATGACCAGTCTATGGAATAATAAAAAAAAAGAAAAAAAAAGACCAGTCTAAAAACCCACTTTTATTGGCTGAATATAGGCTTAATCACTATTTACACCCCCCGGCGTGTTATTGGCATTTGACTATTTACCCTCCCATGTTTTTAAAACTAACTGGTTGTCCTCCGTGTTTCTAAAACTAACTGTTCCCCCCCCCCCCCCCCCCCCTCTTACCAGTCAAAACATAAAAATTCATGAAAAAATACTCCTCTGGATTGCTGACATCACCCTCTCAAGTTTAAGTAAAAAATTTCAAACGAATATAACCCCAAGCATTGGAAAAAAGAGCCGGTGATAATTTTTTTCCTGAGAAAAACGCTCAACTATGGAGAAACAGCAGCAGGTTCTTTGTGAAAACCGAGATTGGAGCGGGAAAAGTGCAACGTCATCGATAATGGAGTTCGCGGCTTAAGACCGGAAAAACGACAGCGGCAGCGGTTTGAAACGGGAAAAGTGCAGCGGTGATTGTGTATCAGAGAAACCTTCACACTTTTTCTTTCTTTCTTAAGTAATATACATTTAATACTTAGGGTATATTCGTCTGAAATGTTTTTTACTTAAACTTGAGAGTGTGATGTCAGCATTTCAGAGGGATATTTTTGTCTTTTCATAAATATTTATGGTTTAACTGGAGAGAGGGTCAAACAGCTAGTTTTAGAAATACGGGGAGGCAACCAATTAGTTTTAGAAACATGGGGGGGCAACCAGTTAGTTTTAAAAATACGGGAGGGCAACCAGTTAGTTTTAAAAATATGGGGGGTCCAAATAGTCCAAAGCCAATAATACCCCGGGGGGGGGGGGGGGGGGGGGGGCGTGGATAAATAGTGATTAAGCCTATAATATATCTATAATAGCATGTAATATGTAGAATGAACTTTGAAGATAAAATAGTAGATGTAAGAATTTTTTCTCTTCTCATCTCAGTTCTCTTAAGCCTTTACTTATAGGGTTAAGACTAACTCAAATAATTAATCTACAAGACCATGAGAGGTCATACAAGAGTTTTATTATAAAAATAAAGAAATGGGATAAAGGGGTAGAGAAAAGGTTTGGAGCTTATGACATTTACCTTCAATAAATCTTTATAACACTCCCCCTTGAATGTCCATTATGTAGATAAATGCCTCGTTAAAACCTTACTAGGAAAATCCAATGGGAAAAAACCTAGTGAAAGAAAAAGAGTACATTTTATTAGTACAACACTGCTTCGTTAAAAAACTTTGTTGAGGAAAAAGAATACAATTGTAACTCCTCCTCTTGAACACATCATTCGACATCCTTGATTCTTCGCATTCCGATTTTATATCTCAGCTTCTCAAAAGTTGAAGTTGACAGTGATTTAGTGAAAAGATTGCCAAATTGTCACTCGAACGTATCTGCTGAACACTAATATCTCCATTCTTCTGAAGCTCGTGACTGAAAAAGAATTTTGGTGAAATTTGTTTTGTCCTATCACCTTTAATGTATCATTCCTTCAACTGAGTAATACATGCAGCATTATCTTCAAACAAAGTAGTTGAAACTGTCTTGTCTAAGTGCAAACAACTTGAACCCCGAATATGATGAATTATTGATCTTAACCAAACACACTCTCGACTTGCTTCATGAATTGCCAATAATTCAGCATGATTAGAAAAGTGGTAGCAATGGTTTGTTTCATTGAACGCCAAAAAATAGTTGTACCATTGCAAGTGAAAATATAATCAGTTTGTGATCGAGCATTATGAGGATCAGACAAATATCCAGCATCTGCATAACTTGTAAGATCAGACTTATGTGTTTTGGGAAAATAAAGACCCATATCTATCGTACCTTGAAGGTAACAAAAAATTTGTTTAATATCATTTCAATGTCTCCGTGTAGGAGATGAACTATATCTTGCTAGTAAATTAACATTAAATAATATATTAGGTCTCGTATGGCTAGCAAGATACATCAATGCTCCGATAGCACTAAGATATGGTACTTCTGGACCAAGAAGTTGTTTATCATTCCCACAGGGACGAAAATGATCTTTATTTACATCGAACGATCTTACAACCATAGGTGTGCTTAAAGAGTGCGCTTTATCAATATAAAAGTGTTTCAACACCTTAGCTGTATAAAAGAATTTATGCAAAAGAATGTCATTTTCTAAATGCTCAATTTGTAATTCAAGACAAAATTTTGTCTTTCCAAGATCTTTCATTACAAATTCTTGCTTCAGATAATCAACAGTATTTTGGATCTCACCAAGAGTTCCAATAATATTCAAATCATCAACATAAACTGCTATTATAGCTAATTCGGATCCAGATCTTTTAATAAAAATACATGGGCAAATAGGATCATTCATATAACCTTGTTTTAACAAATACTCACCAAGGCAGTTATACCACATGCTTCCTCCTTGTTTCAGATCATATAATGATCAGCACAATTTTATCGAATAAAGTTCTCGAGAACCAAAATTACGTTCCTTAGGTAATTTAAATCCTTCAGGAATTTTCATGAAAATATCATTTTCGAGTTAGCCATGCAAATAGGCTGTCACTACATCCATAAGACACATTTCAAATTGTTCATTTGCTGTCAGATTAAGCAAATAACGAAAACTTGTTGCATCCACCACGGGAGAATATGTCTCCTTATAATCAATTCCGGGCCTTTGAGAAAACCCTTGTGCGACTAGTCGTTCCTTATACCGCACAATTTTTTTTTCTCATTACGTTTCACACAAATATCCATTTGTAACCCACTGGTTGCACATCTTCAGGTGTGCGAATTATTGGTCCAAAAACTTTACGTTTTGCCAACGAATCTAATTCTGCTTGAATTGCGTCTTGACACTTTGGCCAATCATCTTTACGTCTGCATTCATCCACAGACTTTGGTTCATGATCCTCATTTTCATTCATTATAGAAACTGCTGCAACATAAGCAAATTTATCATCGACCTCCATTATGCATCTGTTTCATCTTTCTCCAGTCATGACATAATTTATTGAGATCTCATTATTATCATCATTTTCAGGTACCTGAACTTCTTTTGAAAGTTTACTAGTAGTCATGTCTGAAAAAAATTTAGAATCTTTTACCTCGATTTTACCATCTTGATTATTCGCTCCTTTTCATTTTTTAGGGTTTTTATCTCTGGAACCGATTGGCCTACCACGTTTCATTTGTGCTTTTAACTCTTTCTTATTGGTAAGTGGTCCTTCAAGGAAATCAATTCGAATTGGAGCATTAACAGCCGGCACATGTGATTTAATCACATGTTTTGGGTCAGTAAAAACATCTGGCAGTTGGTTTGCTAAACTTTGTAAGTGAATTATCTTTTGAACTTCCAGTTCATATTGCTGTGTACAAGGATCAAGATGAAATAGAGATAATTCATTCCAACTAATCTTTTTATCTTGCCGTTTACTATTTTTCCCTAATGTTGGGAAAACTAATTCATTAAAAAATGACAATCAGCAAAACGAGCAGTAAACAAATCTCCAGTTTTTTTGGCTAAAGATATTTTATTATAACTGAAGATTCATACCCAAATTATGTTCTCAATCTCCTTTGTGGTCCTATCTTTGTGCGTTGTAGTGGAGCAATTGGAACATAAACCGCACTCTAAAAATTTTAAGATGAGATATATTTGGTTCCAAATCAAAAACCATTTATTGGGGAGAAAATTCATTATAATTTGTTGGCCTAACGGGAATTAATGCCGCAACATGCAAAATAGCATGCCCAGAAGCAGATATTGGGAGTTTAGTCCTCAAAAGTAATGGTCAGGCAATCAATTGAATGCGTTTAATAGACGATTCTACTATACCATTTTGTGTAAAACTATGAGTAACAGGATGTTCAACACTTATCCAATAGACATACAATAATCATTAAAAGATTGGGAAGTAAATTCACCAGCATTATCAAGACGGATTGTCTTAAAATTATAATATGAAAAATGAGCTCGTAACCGAATTATTTCTGCAAGTAATTTCACAAGCGCCATGTTACGACTTGATAATAAGCATACATGTGACCATCTGCTAGATGCATCAATTAAAATCATAAAATATCAAAATGGTCCACATGGTGGGTGAATAGGCCAACAAATATCCCCATGTATGCGCTCTAGAAATGTAAGAGATTCGGTACGAACTTTTACTGGTGAGTGGTGATGGCCGAACGATTAATTTGCCTTGAGAACAAGCGTCACATGAGAATTCATTGAACTGAAGAATCTTCTAACTATTCAAAGAATGACCATTAGAATTATCTATTATCCTTCGCATCATTATAGAATAGGGATGGCCCAACTGGTCAAGCCAAATAATAAATTTATCAGTAAACTTCTGATTTACTGTTGAATAATTTTCAATTATAGTAATATACATGTAGTACAAACTTGAGGAATAAGAAGGTAATTTTTTCAATAATAATTTCTTTTCAGAAACGATACTTGTAATACACAAGTATTCATTATTACCAAATTTTTAGTTCGAATGTAATATCCATTTCGGTGAATATCTTTGAAACTTAACAGATTTCTTCGAGATGTTGGAGAAAATAATGCATCATCAATACAAAATCTCGTTCCTCCTGGTAAAATTATTGTAGCTCTTCCGGAGCTTTCAAATAATGTTGTACTACCAGAAATAGTAGTGACATGGTTTTCTTTCATAATTAAATAAGAAAAAAAATTCTTATCCTTAAATATTGAATGAGTTGTTGCACTGTCTACCAAACACAATTCTTTGTCATTGGTCACTGAAACGTCCATTTTCTTCAAAAAATAAAGTTTCAAATTAGATGTATTTATTCAAAAGTATAATATTTATTCATTGTAAAATAAAATATTAAAACATAAATACTTCAAATTTTATTCAGAACATCAAACCGATAACTATTACATCAAATTGAGAAAAGAAAATAAAAAAAATAAAAAACTAATATTGAAAATTTCCGCTAGAATCACCTTCAAGGCGATTGACAAAGAAATCAGCAACATCTAAATAAGTGAAGTAGTAAACCCATTATCAATAAGGCTATTGTCAACATCAGCACAAATTAAATTTGTCTCCATCTTTTTCTCTTTATTCTTCAACGATTCTTGATAGAGATCTGCGAGATATTTTGGAGTGCGACAGGTTTGAGACCAATGGTCTTTCATGCCGTAGCAATAGCACTTATTGTCCACTTTCTTTTTGTTCTAATTTTCTCTTTTCTCATCATTACTCTCCCACTTCTGGGGGTGAGTTGTGTCTTTTCCATGACCAACACGATTATTATTGTGACATTGACCACGACCACGACCATGGCCTTGATTCGTTCCATTCTGGGAATTTATAGCTGTCGCATTTCCTTCAGGCAATGGAGCAGCACTAGGGGGACAGGCCTCATGATTTTTCAGCAAAAGTTGATCGTTTTGTTTAGCAACAAGCAGACAAAATCAATTCAGAATACTTTTGAATTAAATCCCTTCTCACGATCTTGCTACTGCAGGAGCACATTTGATGCGTGAAAAATGGAGAATATTTTCTCCAATAGATCATCATCAATGACTTTTTCTTCACACAATGTCAACTGAGTAGTGATTCTAAAAACTGTTGAATTGTACTCACTTGTAGATTTAAAATCTTGCAACCGAAAATGCATCCAATCATAGCTATCTTTTGGAAGAATTACTGTCTTCTGATGGTCATATATTTCTTTCAAACAAGTCCACAGAACAAACGGATCTTTCACCGTCAGATATTCAGCTTTCAGTGCTTCATCGATGTGATGATGGAGAAATATCATTGCATTGGATTTTTGTTGATTAGTAGCTATACTTTCTTCTACCATCTGATCAAGACCTTTTGCAGTCAGATGAATTTTAGCATCTAGTACCCATGATAAATAATTTTTCCTGGTGATAGCAAGAGCAGCAAACTCAAGCTTTGTAAGGTTAGCGATGGAGTTGATAAAAACAAAAATACGTAACACAAAAATAACTTACCCGAAAGGAACAACTCAATCGGCTAGAACTTCGTGCTGATAACATATTATAAAACTTACTACCATAATATATCTATATAATAGCATGTAATATGTAGAATGAACTTTGAAGACAAAGTAGATGCATGTAGGAATTTTTTTCTTTTCTCATCTCATTTCTCTTAAGCCTTTACTTATAGGCTTAAGACTGACTCAAAGAATTAATCTACAAGATTATGAAAGGTCATACAAGAGTTTAATTACAAAAGTAAAGAAATGGAATAAAGGGGTAGAGAAAAGGTTAGGGGCTTATGACATCCACCTTCAATAAATCTTTATATCATAAATATATTATTTCTCATATATATTAAACTCTTTGTCCATCAATGTTTTATATAATAATGAGAATGATTATCCACTAAACACTGAGTTTTTTCATAAATAATGGTTTTTTATTCCTAAATTCCAATAATAGGGATAATTTTTGGGAATTTCCTGATTTAGTGAAAGTGAAGTTGGAAACTTCGCTTTCTTTTAAAATAGGTCCTAGCAAAAATTGGTAAAGAAAGCGAAGATCACAACTTCGCTTTCTTTGGAAATAGGATGGGGGGAAAATTTCCAAAGAACTTCGCTTTCTTTAAACATATTTTGCCACATATATCAATCAGTTCCATAAACTTAAAAAGTTCACATTCTATGGTGATAAATACTTTGAATTAAATATCAATGATTGGCTACCAAAAATATAGCACCAAGATCTGAAAGCTCAATGAAGTTTCAACTTAAGACATGGTTACTCAGTGCAAACAGGAAAGCATAATTATATTTCACATCACCTGTTTTCCAAAGAAAGCGAAGTTGTTCTTTGGAAATTTTCGCCCCATCCTATTTCCAAAGAAATCGAAGTTCCCAAATTCACTTTCTTTACAAATTTCTGCCATGACGTATTTCAAAGAAAGCGAAATTCTCAACGTCACTTTCACTAAATCAGGAAATTCCCAAAAATTGTCCCTATTTTGAAATTTAGAAATAAAAAACCATTATTTATGGAAAAAACTCCCACTAATTTCCATTACCCACCCAAATTAGCCCAAACCAACCCCTATTATGATTACATGTGATTTTCAGTTATCCACAATGAAAATTTGAGGTAATTTGAAAGATGAAATACCCTCTCTGTTCCATTAGAAGAGTTTGATTTGGTAAGGGTACAACTTATTATGAATTTCAAGGTACAACACCTAAAATAACTAATTTGTTATCATTTATTCCACTAATGTCTTTACCTTTTAAGTGTGGGTTAATTATGTACCACATATTATTGTATTAGTAAGGGTAAGAAGAGAAAAAAATTTGAAAGTGAACTTTTCCATTAAAACAAAATAAACTTTCAAACTAGACTCTTTTAATGGAGCGAAACGAGTAATAAATAACTTATGTCTCTGTTGTATTTTGCCAAAAAAGAAATGTGCATTATAATTTTGTCATTATATATAGATCGTAAACCATAATTAATTAATAAGTGTAGAGCTTAATTTGTACTTGAAGTGTTCATAGAACCAACAAAGATACTTCAACAGGGACAGAATCATAAGAATCATATTAATATCCTTTGAGAGCCAATTAAGAGGAAAATAACAGCACAAATGGGAGAGGAAAAAAAAATTACTAGGAGTAATAGTTTTCATTTTAAGGCCTTATCCAATAATATTGCTTGGTTTCGGATAGAACTTTCCTTTCGAAAATACATTTTTAATTATTTATATTCTTGCGGAAGAAACAGAATTAATTAAAGAAGCCTGCCTCGTAAAGATAGGCTGGCTTGGGGAAGTAATTAATTAATTGATTATTTGCGATGAAATCAGGAATCTTTACGAATTAATTATCATCATCAATTAATGCCCCAGCTAATTATTCGTTACGAGTACAAATTATGGGTCCACATGGTATTTCAAACTATAATTAATTAGTTGACAAAGACTTCAAGTTTCAAGGATGATTGCTCCGTTGGGAAAATTATTAGATACATCGGATGCATCCATAAAAGTAGTGGAGCAAGCGATGAATCACTATTAACATTTTTGCCGCACCCCCCCCCCCCCCCCAACCCACCCAAAATAGCACAATGAATATGCCTAGTTATACTATCTTATGTGGTGCATCCATTGCACTAAATAATTTTTCGCTCATTCAGTATTAATGTTTGTGGTTTTAAAATATTAAAATCGTATTGGAAATATAAAAATATATATTGAAAATGTAAAAAAAAAAAAAATTAAATATAAAAAGACTTATTTAGATTGATGAAAAATTATTATAAAATATAAAATGATCGAGATTCAAATTAACCTTGGTTCAAACCAAGTTACCAAACAGACAAACCATTGGTTATGCGTTCGAGATATATTGTAAAGATTTTAAGTATATATGAGATATTTGCTAATGTTTAAATGTGATTTGTATTTCAGTGTCTCAATGGGGGTTAATCGTCAAAGTGGTGTTTAAATCTCCCTCAGTGTGAAAAGTAATCCTCAAGGTGTTATTCACAATTGCAACCTTGATGTTTCCAAAACGGTGTTCTAAGTATATTAAGAGATTCGAGAATTGGTATATATAGTGCCCAAGAATATTCTGTATTAACTTCTTTCTCGTTGAACTTTAAAATCTTTTCATTCACTACTTGTCATAGACTAACGAATGCGCACGAACAATTGGGGGCGAACTACAGAAAATGAGCAAAAACAGTAAAATAAATGAAAATTTTGCTTGTAATCGAGTACACTTAGCTCGAATTGTAACTTTGATCGAGAATGAAATACGATAAATTGTGGTTATGTGACCTCGATCTGTGATTGAAAATTGCGAATACAATTTTTCAAATCGAGCTAACCAAGCCAAATTATGCGCTCTCCCATTCCTGGCATCAAGCCTTCTGTTGGGATATCATTCAGTAGTTTAGCGGTAGTACAAAAGGAACTCATGTAAGATTACATGATCAAATTCATTCTTCGCCAGCTTGTCCCTTCAATTATTGTAATAGTGTAGGTGTTCAGAAAAAAAGAAAGAAAAAATAACCCCTCTCTCTTGGTGTAAGATTCTAGTTGGTTGCCGAGTTTGCCCTTTTATTTATCGAGTTGATTGGTCCTTTCCGAGTTTTTCACTTCATTTTGGTTCTCCTTGACCTCATATTTGCGGTAACTTATATGAATTATCTTAGGCTATGTCGATCTCCTTGGGACAATGTGCCCCCCACCCCCCAGGAGACCCATTGGCCTTTAAGGTTTGAATTTTTATTTATTTTTTCCTTTTAACAAAAGGTTTGCTCTTCAATTAACCTAATTTTGTCATTGGATCCTTCAAACATCCCAAAATTACAGTTTAGCCCCAACAAAAATTAGTTTGGATACCCCGGGCCGTAATGAAAAAGAAATTTTTAAGTGGAAGAAATCACAGTTCAGCCACACCTCCATTTATGTTATTAAGTGTCTCGTTAGAACATAAAAGGACATTTTGCTTCGAAAATTTACCTTTGCTCCTTAATATTACGGCGAATTACATTTACCCCATGATGTTTGGGTATATTATGCAACGAACCTTATTATTTTTAAGAGTTACAATTTTATTCCCTCTTGAATTGTTCATACTACAAATGAACATGGTGGCGCGTAAAAATTACATACATACCCTATGGTACATACAAATACTACTACTCTCTCCATCCCATTCATAAAGTCCATTTTGTATTACTGTTTTTAATAATACAAAGTTCACTCTTTGAATGGGACGGATGAATTATATTTAAAGGACTTTTTTGTACTCCATCTGTTCTAAGCTTGCGTTCTCAAAATGTATAAATTTTTATATGTTACAATGTATAACACTTCAAATAAGTTATTTGCTACTATTTTTTTCACTAATATCTAATTACCTCCTAAATGTATGTTAATTGTGAACCCCGTGTATCTATATTAGCTAGTATGGATATGAGAAGCAAACAAATAAATTTAACAATTCTAAATAAACATAAATGTATTTTATAATTTCGCGAAATAGTAGAGTTTGTTTCGGAATTAGTCCCAAACATCAAAGGGTAAATGTGATTTGCCCTGTATATTAACTTACCCTTGAATGAATCATTGAGAGTATGGGACGAGAAAGAGTTCCATGAATGTTATGAAAAATTATTAATCCGCTATGTTTCATTAGAAAAGTCCGGCTTTAAAAAATTATTTTGCTTAGTTGAAAGAGTTTAGTTGAAAGTAGTTATGTGCGGTTCACAATTAATTCACATTTGAATAGTAAGGATATTAATGAAAAAATGGTAGCAAATTACTCATTTTTGATGTTGTACTTTGCAATCTATAAAACGTTATACAAATTTCAAATTTGACTCTTTTAATGAAATAGATGGAAAGTATTAGTTAAGGTTCTTTAATCATGTTCAAGTACTTAATAAGTGTGTAAATGCCCAAAATAAAATTTATTTTGAAATGGAGTATTTTCTAAATTTATTTCGTAAGCAAACAAAACATGATATATTAGCTATGGTGGAAGTTGTACAGTATCCAAATGATACAAAGTGTATAATCCAAAAAAAAAAAAAAAATGATACAAAGTCTGAAGGTGACGACCAATAAAGTAGCACGCGGCACATGAGACATCGTATACTGGGCAAATTTAAGAGCAAGTTCAGAGAGAGTATTATATTGATTTTTTTTTAAATGACATTTATTTCAATTAAAGAATAAATTATGAATAAAATTTTATTTCATATATATATATTTTAAATGACATTTTATATATATATATATATATATATTTGAGTATCCTAGTTTGCTTTGGACAAAGTTGAACTTTTACCAGGAGTATTCTTTAGTCCAAAAAAAGAAGAAAAAAAATTTATTTCTTCCAATTACTCATGTCTAAGCAACAGGGAAATTACCTACTTTATTAGAAAAATAACAAATTAATTAAAATAACAAGCTACTTCTCGGTCCCATCCAAAAATATTCACTTTAAAAAATGTACTATTATGGATGATAAGGTACAACACTTAAATATATAATTTAGCGCCATATTTTTTATTTATATACTTGCTTCAAAGTAAAAGTTGTAAATTATATATTATTATATTAGTAAGGGGTGTGTTTTGTATACAAATTCAAACTCATCTCTCTTGGTTGAACAAATATTTTTTTTTAAACAGACTCTTTATATGAAATAGAAAGAGTAGTTTGGAAGACTATATTACTTTCTTTTTTTCTTTGAAAAGATGTTTCTATATATGCTGGATGTCTGAAAAAAAAAAATTTCCCATGCTAGATTAATATATATATATATATATTATTCCTTATGTTTCATTAGAAAATTCACTTTTAAAAATATTTTTTGTTACAATAGATGAGTTTAGTATCAAATTGTTTACTCTTCCTACTCTTGTTAATTATAATATAAGTATGAGTGATCCACAATAATTAGCCTACAATTAAAAAGTAAGGACATGAATAGAAAATGTTGTGTCAAATTAGCTATTTCGATAGAGTAAATTAACATCAATAATTGTTTTTTACATACATTTGTGAAATTGGACCATTCTATTAGAACAAAAGAATTACGAGTTATCCAGCAATAGAACCATTGAAAATTTTCGCTAGAATTAGTGTATGTATTGATTTTGTAATCTAGAGATTGGTTTAGCCTATTACGTCATCTTTACTGAAACTAGGAGTTTTTTTGTTTGACGGTTTGCCGAACAATATTAGAGGTTAAACTCGACATACAAATTAGTCCATTACGGGTGACATAACTTCGATATATGATAAGCGAAACTTAATATGTAATACACTATAGGCTAAACTCGACACGCAATATTTCATCAAGTACACTCAGCTCATAATCACAATATATGAGTAGCTACACTTAATAAATGAAAGGCTAATTAAACTCAATATACAGTACATTATATGCTAAATTCAATACACTTGTTTTTCTAAAATCATGTTGAATACAATTTTGTCGAAAAATTATGTTAAACTTATATCTTATTAATGAAATTATACAACCCCTGGCCTCCAGCAACGGGTTAATATGTACTTTCTCTGTCATCTAAAAAGAGTCACTGAAGAAAAGAAATACAAATAATAAAAAATTATAAAATTAAGTTATATCTTTACCCTTAATTAATGTTGTATCTTTTTTTCTCTTTCAATTAATTACACCAACTTTTATCTTTGATTAATGAAAATTTTCACTCTCTCTATTTGTTGTTACATGGATAAAATTAGTTTTTTCTTTTTTTATTTTTGCATTAAAAGGTGTAAAATGAAACTTTCAAATCTAAAGAACAAAAATTTGAAGTCTTAAAAACACTCCGAAATGAATGAAGGTTCGAGACTTCTTATGACTACGTGCTTAGAAAACAGGCACAAGTGGACTATAAAAAACTCATCCACCGATACCCATGATGTTTAGAGCAGCAAGCTTTTGGCCTTCATTCAGTTTTTCTTTGTGATTCCGCATTATATTTTCTTTCTTGCATCAATAAAACGGGATACCTAATCCCATTTTTAGTTTTTTTTTTTTTTTTTTTAAAATCATGTTATCTCTTTAAAAAAAAATTCAAAACACATTTTAGAGAAGGGAATGAGTATACAATGAAACTTGCGTAATTACATTGAATGATCCGAGATGGAACGGATTCATATATGGATCCTCCAATAAGAAAGAAGCAGTCCAAAATTAACGATTCTCAGTTCTCACGGAAAGCTACATTTCTGTTTAAAACTCCTAAAGAAACAGAGAATTGAGCATTAATCCATCTTCTTCTGAATAATACAACTCGTCGATCGTGTCCAAAAATCAAACATTACAATTAAAAAATCACAACAAAAGTAAAACAAAAACAACATTTGAAGTATACTTCTATAGTATAAGACAAACAAATAAAATTAATTAAGGATGAGTGCGTACAAGAGATTGCTATTAATTGACATCATTAATTAATTAATTAATTACCAATTAGCCGACTGCAAAATGACGTCCCACAATAATAATCCAAACTAGGCGCCCATTAATTAATCAAATTAAGAGAGAGAAGAATATCACATAAATAAATAAACAACTGAACCTAGACTGAGAAAGAACCTTACCTCGTGTATAACAAGCTATGAGCACAGGAAATATATAAGCCTTGGGTTTGGACAGAATTACTGTCTCAATACGAAAAATTTTGTATCTGACCTGTTGAATAATTTGATGACGCACATTTTTCCAAAGACTCGTGTATCAAATTTAGTCTTAAAAGTATTGCATGTAAGTTATAAAAGTATGCATATCGTGTATAGTTTCTGAAGTGTTTTGTGCAGATGTTGATGTTTTGCATATAATTATGATTGTATCTATTGAAATATCGCGTATCGCTTATAGGATGTATCGAGTGTCACTTATTACCTTTGATGTATCGAGTTATCTATTGAGGTACCACATGTTTCGGGAAAAACAAATTTCTGTAGATAAAAAAAAACTATCAATTTAAAAATGGTTCAAATATTATGTACGTATCGTATATAGCCTCTAATGTATTGCATGTTTCAAGGAGACAAAAAAAAAAAAAAATTTGCATGTACTGTTGGACAAGAGACTGCATCATTAAAGTATACGTATTTTAAATCAATTTTTTTAATATATTAAGTATGTAAGAATTGTGCTGTTAATATATTATATTTAGTTCTAACTGTCAAGAAGACTCTAATACTGAAATTGAAATAGATAAAAATATTTCATGCATTTATGGTATAAAATTAGATTATGCAGGCATAAAATTAATGACATAAATGTACATGTCTGGTAAAAATATGGGCAAATAGAAGATCATTGTTATTGATTAATTATTTATTCATTTTGGTATGTTGCATTAAAAATATAGATACAGCATGAAATAATTTTTGTAAATAGAGACAATATTTAATTAGCTATGTTAACGTGAGTAATTATTCCATACATCTGTTTTACCGAGCCTTTAAATGCATCTGACAAATAGGAACTCATAATCTCCTATTTGTCCATACTTTTACAAATAATTTACACATATACCATTAATTTATACAGACCGCATAACTCAATTATATACCGCGAATGTACGAAACAATTTCTCATCAATTTTAGTTGAATTGTATTAACTCCTTCATAAATGTTATTAAAATAACAATAATAATAATAACAATAAATGAGCATAGGAGGTTGTTTTCACACTCATCAGAAATATTAATAATTTAAAGCTATGAATTAATTTCACATTTGCTTGCACGTCCTTTATAAACAACCATTATCACTTCCCCCCAATCTGTCCACATTAGCACCCTTATTAATTAATTAAAAACCATCCCATCCACTAATATATCTCCCTTTCCTTCCCGGCCCCCTCTTTCTTGTTCTCATCAACATCTCTCTCTCTCTCTCTCTCTCTCTCTCTCTCTCTCTCTTTCACTGTGTGTTCTTGGTGTAGTGTGGGTCTGTACAGGGCAGCTCCTGCCTTTAGGGAATCAAAAAATCATCATTTTACACACATGGATGGTATGTTCATGAGTAGAAGTTTTATCAGCCATCATGAGCAAGAAGATTCCGAGAATTCGCCGGAAAACAGCGCCGATTCGCCGCGTTTCGGCGTGTCCGGCGAGAGCAAAACGGGCTCTACTTCCTCGCCCCGGAAAAGGTCCGTATATATGTGTGTGTTTATATAACCATTCATTTCTGTAACAAAATTTTATGATTTTTTTTTTTTTTTTTTGGGTGCATGCATATATAAGGTGATGATTAATTTGCAGTGATACAACGTTGTTTGGGTTTTGTTACAGTGGTAAGCGGTCCATTCAGAAACGTGTGGTCTCGGTGCCGATCAAGGACGTAGAAGGGTCGCGTCTCAAAGGCGAAATGGGATCTCCGCCGTCCGATTCTTGGGCATGGAGGAAGTACGGCCAGAAGCCCATCAAAGGCTCTCCTTATCCCAGGTATTAATTATTCCTCAATTCTTACATATATTTTTCCAAAATTAATTATGAAAGAGAAAAAATCCGATTATGTTTGCTTATTTGTTTATTTTTTGGGGTTTTTTGTAGGGGGTACTATAGATGTAGTAGTTCAAAGGGATGTCCAGCGAGAAAACAAGTGGAGAGGAGCCGAATGGATCCTAACATACTTTTAGTGACATATTCTTGCGAGCATAACCACCCGGGCCCGACGGCGAGAAATCAAAATCACCAAAGCCAAACAAGCCCTAATTCGGCGAAGGCGGCTAAAATCGCGAGGAGGGAAGGTAGTGCAATTACAAGTACTAATACCAATTCCGAGGAAGAGGAGGACGAGGAGGAGGAGCAAGAAGAAGAAGAAAAGCCGACCAAATTCGCTAGCCAAGCCGCTTTGATTAACAAATGCGACAACATCGACAAATTCGTCGCTAATATTGGCGACGGACCGTCGCTAATGACCAGTGCAAATGACCATGCTTGGTTTTCGGAATTTGAGTGCACAACTTCTTCCACAATGCTAGAAAGTCCAATTTTGGCCACTGAGGATAGAGTCACTAATGATGAAATGATGAGGATGGCTTTCACAATGGAAGAGGACGACGAGTCGCTCTTCGCGGATCTCGGCGAGTTGCCCGAGTGCTCCACTGTGTTTCGCCGGGGAATGTTGGAGAGGGACGAGGAACGACGTCGTTTGAGCTTGACACCTTGGTTAGGAACCACCGGATGATGAAGAAGAAGAAGATTATTAATTTATTTGGGATGAAGTTGATTAATGGAGAGTTGTGACGAACACCCCCCACCAAAACTTGTCTCTACTGAGATCAGCGACATTATTTTTAGCGACATTTGATTAAAGAAATCTGCGTATCGTGCGCCATGAGATGCCATGAGGGGAAAAAGAGGTTAAGAATTTTAATTTTAATTTATTTACCTTTTGTTTCTATCAAAGAAAAAAACTTTGCATTTTAATTTTTCTTTAATTTTACTGGGTTTTAGTGTAGGACTTAGTGAATAGAATAGTCAAGCTGTGGAGATTCTGCTTGGATACTTCATTGTAATTAGCGTCTTGCATCGAAGTTTCATATATCGATCTTTACCCGTCTCCAACGGCTACCTTTATTAATAATTATTATTATATAGTTTTCATGTCCTTCTCATTTTTTTAGGTGTGAATTTATATAGAATTAGTCCCTAAATTTTAATTTATTTAACATGAAAACCAATGTTTACTTTCACTTATTTCCAAAGAAAAGTAAAAAATCGATCTATTGAAGCCATAAAAAGCTTTTGGGATTGTATGAACGGTTAAATCAATTGTAAATTGAATTTTCTTCAACGCTTAATTTATTCGGTGTAACGCTTCTTGTAGCGTTACTACTCGAAAGTATGTTGAGAGCGTTACACATGAAGTTCAGATATTTTTTGAAATAGTAGGTATGTGTTATAAAATTGGAACTATAGAAATGGTGATATCAAAGATGTCGAAATTTGGATGACGATCGACTGATAGCAAATATATTGAACAATATTAATTTATTGATTTCTGAAAGTTATTGATTACTATGGATTCTGGACTTCGTCTTTACTTGACGCTGGTTTCGTCATAAAATATTATATATATTTGGTGGATTAAATGATTCTGGACAATAAAAATTAGGGAGAAATTATTAGTATTAATTAGAGTTAATAATTAATAAAAGGAAGATCTGCATTTGGCGAAATTAAAATTAATTTAGAGGCAATATTATTGAAGATATGAAATTTAATTTCAATTATTACCATAATTATATATCAAAGGCTGAAAATATTTATCTAAAATGCAAAAACTTTTCTAAATGTAATTGTAAAATATAGTACTTAATTTCTCCCTCTATGAAAATTAAGTCTAACTTTAATTAGTAATGTATTAACTTACCAAGAAACCTAAAAGATGAAATAGAAAAATAAAGTGAAGTTATTTATTACAGTATATTAACTAGTTTGTTGGTCGAAATGGACTTAAATGTGCTGGTTAATTGGTTCCACTAGAAAATCTTTTATTACTCCATCACAAAGTACTCACGGTTAAGTACAAATTTATTTATCACCGTTTAGAATTATATTGTTGAAAATTTTAAAGTTATCTTTGAAATTCTGATAATTTCATCCGTTCTTTAATAAGTGCCCCTAATTAATTAGAGCGGCACACTATTTTAGCTAGAAAAATAACTAAATTAACTTGCCTACAGCCTATGCTAACTATATTCACAAATTTTTATACTCGTAAATGGTACCATTATATTAAAAAAAAAAAATGAAAGGTGAAATTGAAACTTTTTAAAATTTTTACACACAAATTTTCTAAAAGATATGTATTTCAGAAGAAAACAATGTACCCCGCTGAGGCAATTACAAGTGAACAAAGGGTATAATATTGTTCATTGTCAAATACTATAATACTCCATTCGTCTCATTCAAAAAGTCAACTTTGAAGTGTGTACAACTAATTATGGGTTGTGAGGTACAACATCTAAAATAAGTAATTTACCACCATATTTTTCATTTATATCCTTACTTTATAAGTAAGGATTAATTGTGACCACATATTGTTATTGGTAAAGGTATGTGATGTAAATAAATTCAAAGTGGACTCTTTAAATGAGACAAGATTTTCTTTTTTAAAGTGGACTCTTTGACGGGGACGGAGGGAGTATAATTTAATATTTACTTTCTTCTTTACATTAGAAGAGTTCCGTTTATAATACGGTAGACTGTTTTAATGAAACAGACAAATACTATTATTATTAATATAATTATTTGGGATTACCTTTCCACTAATCCCTACTGTCCATGTCTTGGCATATAGTCATGAAAAGCGAGGCTGTAGAGACTTCAATCTAATCCTCAACTAACTCTACAGGAAAAAAAAAACAAAGAGACAAATTAGATTCCAACATCAAAATTAATTGTTCTTTTTACCCTTTTCCATTCTATAGTTTTTCCATAGATCTTCATATCAGTTATCACATCTCCAATCCCCATCCAAGTTATAAATTAATTAATTAAGCTCAGTCCTCACAGCCAAAATTTAATATAAAAATAAAAAACTTGCAAGTTGGGCAAACTACTTTTAAGGATCAATTCTCAATCAGAGAGTATATATATATATATATATATATATATATATATATATATATGACTATCCTCCCATTGGCTGACAAAACCCTAAAGTCAAATGAACAGAAAGTTTGACTTTGAAGCAAATGATGATGGCTTGATTCATCTAATCAAAGGGTAATCAATAATTAATCATCAACAAATTCATCATTAAGTTGGTCATGCTTACATAAGCTAGCATCACACATTGATTGATGGTGGTTGCACATGATTTGGATACCTATGGCCATGCTTATCTAGCTAGTTAACCAGGGTTTGATTTAGGCTTCATTAAGCAACCCTCTTTTTTTCTTTTTTCTTTTTTGAATATTTAGATTAGGTGAAGAAGATAGTAACCATTGGACAATGACAACATAAATTAAAATTAATTAATCCCTTATATTTAAAATAGGGTAATTAGTAAGACTTTCATCGTCTGTTGTTGTACAATGAAATAGTTAACTGTTACGGGCTTAATTTTCAATGCCGAAGGTGACATCATTCCCCGACGGATGATGTCACATTCCGTTAGAGGTTAATTGTTGGACTTAGCTACTTGTGACCTTTGAGAAGGTCGTTGAGTGATCTTTGGGAGTATTGGTGGTTCGAGTGTACGTGGTCTTTGGAAAGATGACCCATCTTTCCCATGTTGAGCTCCAGACACTCCGAGTTTTATGCTGAACCATACTTGTCGGGTGGTGATACTTGGTGGGACCAAGCTAGCGAGACCTCGAAGGCTCAGTGGCTCGAAGGATCTTTGTAGCGTGGTTAAACTTGTTTGGAACAAGTGTGTTGAGTTAGAACATGGTTGCGAGATGGTGCGGTGTTGTGCTGTACACCGGGCCAAGCACATTTGTAGATTTAGCCGGCGTAGCTAAGTAATGGGACTTGCTATGAGTCTGGTTGGCGGTTAATTTGCTAGAACTTAATTATAATAAAGGTCTTTGTATAGTTCGATTGTGAAATCCTACGAAGTCCTTGAGCCATTAAACCTCTATCTGTCAATGGACAAATGTTCGCCGGTCACTGGTGAACTTTAACAATGAACTGCCGGAGAGCCAAAAAATCCATGACATTAACCATCATAGATATATGCACAAATTATATTTACCTCGTCATATTTTGGTATAATTACAAAATTAAACCTTATTTTATGCCCTCACATGCAACCGACTTTGTAGCTTTTTACATTCTATATGATTTTCTTTTTTTCAATTTTTATACCAAATGGACTTCGTTTTGTAGTTTAATTAAGGCTAAATTTTTATTTACCCCACTGTGTTATTGACTTTTGACTATTTGCCCCCCCTATTATTAAAACTAATTGGTTGCCTTCCATGTTTCTAAAATTAACTATGTGCCCCTCTTACCAATCAAACTATAAAAATCTCTGAAAAGACAAAAATACTCTTCTGGAATGCTGACATCACACACTCAGGTTTAAGTTAAAAATTTCAGACGAATACACCCCTAAGCATTAACTGCATATTACTTAAGAAAGAAAAAAAGAAGAGAATGTTTCTCCGATACACAATCGCCGCTGCACTTTTCTCGCTCCAAACCGCTGCCGTTGTCGTTTCTCCTAAGTCGAGCCAGGAACTCCAATATCGCCGACGCTGCAACTTTCCTACTCCAATCGCAGTTCTCACAAAGAACCCGCTGCTATTGCCATTTCGATGGAGCCGAGCGCTTTTCCTAGGAAAAAATTATCGGCCGGCCATTTTTTCCAATGTTTGAGGGTATATTCGTCTGAAATTTTTCACTTCAACCTGAAAGTGAGATGTCAGCATTCTAGAGGGGTATTGTTGTGTTTTTAGAAATTTTTATGGTTTGACTGGTAAGAGGGGGGAAACAGTTAGTTTTAGAAATACGCGAGGGGGGGCAACCAGTTTGTTTTAAAAATATGGGGGCAAAGAGTAAGAGGCCAATAATACATGAGGTAACTAGTGATTAAGCCTTTAATTAATTTAGAAGAGAGTGTAACAACAAATTTGATTTTGTAATTATATCCAAATTTTAGTAGTTAAATGTAATCAACAATAACTAACATAATTATATTTATTTTCAAAAATATATAAAGTATTAAGGCTGGTATATAGATATTTTATTTAATTATTTATTTTTCATTAAATCCAACATAACTTTCTAATCTTTTCACATCAACTAATACTTTCTTCCTTTCATGAAAAAGTTCACTTCAAATTTATACTTTAATACTTATAAGTGTAGTTGCGGAATTAGATCCCCAAGATTAGGAGAGGCAAAATATTTAGAACAAATTATATTTTGATCTATAATTTTTTGTTAAATTACATGTTGACCCCTTAAATTTCAGTAAGGATTGAAATACTATTTACATATGGGTTTAGAGATAGAAATGTTACTTTGAGGTGAACGAATATTAAGAGTAATTTAAAAAAAAATAGAATATAATTATGTTTAAGAGCTTGTTGAGTGAATTTTTAAACTTATATTTTACTCTAACAAACTTAAAACTCATTAAAAGTACTAGGGTTTTTGTATCCCAAATAACATCAAAGACACTTAATTTTAACTTGTCAAATACTAATTTAATTTTTTTTTTCTTCACCTTTGCTCCTGGTGAAGGCAAAATTAACTACTTTGTTAATTTTTAAATAACATGAAGCCTATTATAAAAAATGTGAAACAGAATAATTGTCTCACTAGACTTGTGTGTAACTCTGTCCATGTATAAGAGTATTAGGCCCCGTATGGTATGCCTTTTGAAAGTGTTTGTGTAACTCTTGTCCATGTAATGCGGTAAACGGTGAGTATCACCCCTTGTAACTTAAAAGTATTATTTCTAAGCTCAAAAAAAAAAAAAAGGAAAGAAAAACCGCTATTGTACGTAGAGATCTCTACGCTCAAATGGATGACTCATGTATAAACCGCACTTAACACATATCCTCGATTCATCAGTAAGAGCAGTCCTTCTAAACCTTTTTCTAAGAATTAATGAAAAGTAATATAAACTTGACGATGATGGGGGTGGTGTCCCCACATGTTACACGTGCAATTGTAGCGTATATCCGAAATCCATAATCACGTCATTGGTTGTACTAACTCTCCGGGTCGCCCTTATCCGTTACCTCATCGGACGAATAAAATTATTATTATTATTTGTGGGATCAGAAACTACTATTACTAATTCTGAATCGACTTTAATTAATTAATTACTAACATTTAAAAACCAGATCTCTGACGTACAGTTCAATATTAATTATATCATTTGGGACCATTTGCTTAGGGTTTAAAACAAATTATGCACTGTTTTCATCGAATAAAATATAAAGTAATGTTGTTGATATTTTAATTAAGCATTAAAAATTTCAAATCAGCTTTGCTAGTCAGAGTCTACCACTATTTTTTTAATCGGAGTTCCCATTGGTACTGAAGGGGAGTTTGGTTTAAAGATTTAGGAATAAAAGAACGGAAAGATAAAAAAAAATTTAGTTTGATTTTTGGGTTTGAGAATCAGAAATGAGGAATTATATCCATATAACTGAAAATTAACCAAATATATCAAAAGTTGTGAGTAAATAATTTATTTTCATTCATTTAAAATACCATCAAACATATACAGATTCTTAGTCCAGCCACTCAAACCAAACGCCTCATGAAATCTTGATACTGTTGAGCAAAATCTATAATATTTGTTTGGCAAAAATTGTATATGATGGTTTGACGACGCATGCATCAAGTTTAGTCTCGAATATATCACTCGTTGTGTTTAGTTAATGTCTTTAGTTTAATTTATTATGTATCACGTGTTTAGTTTAATTGCTTTTGTATTACGTATTTAATTTAATTGTTGATGTATTGCATATCAAATTCAACATTCACTTTTCAGTTCATTCATTTGTTGAATTATTTTCTAAATGGTCTAATACTTATATTGGAGACATAGGATCTCATGCCATATTGGAGGGTTACTCCATTAAACAAAGTCAATGTCACGCATTTGATTTACTAAAACGTACAATTTTAATGTATAAGGTAAAATCATTTAGGGTATGTTTGGTTTATAGAGAGGAATGAGAACGGAAATGGAAATGATAATAGTGGAAAATAATAGGGTTTGGTCTTTCCTTTGTGATGGATAAACTCCTAAAAAACAAATAATCACTTGAATTTATCATGAACCAAAGTCAACGTAACAAGTTTCACTAATGTCGTGAAACTAAGGGCATGTTCTTTTCCACATTTGAAAACAAGTTTGAGACTTGTTTTGGATTTTTTGTCCAAAAAGTTACAAAAGTGTGTTCTTTGGTAAGTTTTAAAAAAAAAGTTTGAAACTTTATTTCAAAAAAATTTTCCCTCCTTCTCCTTCCTTCCTTCTTCTTCTTCTTCTTCCTCCTCTTCTTCTTATTCACTGCCGCCGCCCACCGCCGCCGTCGCCAAACTCTCAACTTCTTCCTCCTTCTCCTTCTTCTTCTTCTTCTTCCTTCTTCTCCTTCTTCTTCTTTTTCCTTCTTCTTCTCCTTCCTTCTTCTTCTTCTTCTTCCTTCTTCCTCTTCTTCTTCTTAACTCTCTCCTTCTTCTTCTTCTCCTTCTTCCTCTTCTTCAGCTTCTTCAAGGCCGCAACTGCCGCCCGCCGCCAACCGCCGTGCGCTCATCTTCACCATCTTCTTCTTCTTCTCCTTCTTCATCTTCATCACTCTCATCTTTTTCCTTCTTCTCCTTCTTCTTCTTCTCCCTCTCCCTCTTCTTCTTCTTTCTCTTCTTCTTCCTCTTCTTCTTCCTCTTCTTCTCCGGCGCCAGAGATGTTCATTAGAAGTGGCGGTGTGGTGGGTGGTGGTGGAAGGTGTGAAAATGGAGAACTAGTGAAAGGAAGAAGGAGATAGAGAAAATAATAATAATAAAAATTGCCCAAAATTTTTTTTTTTTTAAATTGTTTTGAAACTCTTGTTTCTTAAAATTGGTTTGAAACCAAAAAAATTTTAAAACTTTTTTTCAAACCAAATTTTAAAATGTGGAGGAGAATAGGCCCTAAGTTGCTCATGCAGCTCCACAGCTCTGCCTTGTGATGGATAAACTACCAAAAACAGATAATGCATTTAAATTTATCATAGACTTAAAACAATGTGACAAGTTCCACTAACGTAGTAAAACTAACCTGCTTATGCTCTCGCAAGTCAAGATTATTTTGAGTCTTTACATGTAGGTATTTTAAATATAGGGCCTGTTTGGTAAATAGATTTGGATCATGATTTGGATCCAATTTTGTGAGACCCAGCTAAACTCTTGTTTGGCAATTGTGTTTGCCCAAATCCTAACTCAAATCATGATCTAAAATCATGATTTGAGCCAAATTTCCCAAACCCAAACCAAAAACATCTTCAGCCAGATTCACGGTTCAGCCATAAACAAATTTTGAAACTTCTCCTTCACCATAACAACCTTCAATTCCTCCATCACCAACAACCAACAGCAATTAACAAACCCAGATGCCAACCAATACCAATTAGCAAAGAGAAGAAGAGCAGCTTGAACAAACAATTTAAAGGGAAAAGGGTAGAGCCGCGGCTTTTCGTTTGAGTATTCTTCCAGATCTGTTCGTCGTCTGCCCCGCAGGGCTATTTCTTTTGCAAAGATATTATCGCCGCTCTCTTTTGTTGAATTCAGTCACTGAAACAGCAATCTCCTTCGGTTTCCCTTCACCAAAATCCATTTTCGCTGGGTCTATTTTCGTTGCGGAGAAAGATGAACTGAGGGAAAGAGAGGTTCGATATTATAACGCGGTGAAGGAAAGCGAATGGAAAGGGAAAATCGAGCTGTTTGAAGTTGAAGGAGAAGATCAGTGCTTCCAGATCTTCGATGTCGATTGCTTCTAGATCTTCGATGTTGATTGCTTCCAGATCTTCGGTGTCGTGGTGGAGGTCCAGCGATGGTGGTGACTGGTGGGTATAATTAAGGAAATTTAATAATTAAAATTAAAAAGATTATGATTTGTAAAAGATGGAAGATTGTAATTTGTAAAAGAAAAGGAAAGTAATGTAATGATATTGAAAAATTATGATTTGTAAAGGAAAAAAAAATAATTATGATTTTTAAAATAAAGGGATGTTTTTAATTCTTAATTAATTTAAAGTAAGAAAGTTTAACCATTTAATTTTAATTATAATTGTTAATTATATTTTAAAATTCAATCTAGACCATGTTGCCAAACAACAACTCAAATCTATATTTAAATCATGATTTTGAACCTTGTTTGGTGAGACCTTTTCTTTTTCAACATTTGAAACCAAGTTTGTAAAAAAAATTTGAAAACTTTTTGGTTTCAAACCTGGGGGCCTGTTCTTTTTGTTCTGTTTTGAAAACGATTTTGGTTTTACAGTAAATTTAATATATTTAATTATATTTCATCATTTCCAATATAACTTTTACTATTCAGCATCTACTTTTTCATTTTCTCAATACTTTTTTACATTATAAAACTATTTTCCAAAACTTGTTTTCAAAATCGCTTTCAAAACGATGAAAAAAAAAGGGCCCTCCACACATGGGTTTCAAATAAGCTTTTAAAAAAAAAACTTCTGGGCAAATTTTTTTTTTTTTTTTTTTTTTCAGATCATCTCCTTCCCCTTTCACTCGTTTCCAATTTCACACCTTTCACCACCATCCGCCCCGCCGCCACCTCTAATGAACCACATCCGGCGAAGAAGAAGAAG
Source organism: Leptodermis oblonga (assembly GCA_016801395.1). Lineage (NCBI taxonomy): Eukaryota > Viridiplantae > Streptophyta > Magnoliopsida > Gentianales > Rubiaceae > Leptodermis > Leptodermis oblonga. The sequence continues at coordinate 32,216,182 of CM028756.1, read as the reverse complement.
AAGAAGAAGAAGAGAGTGATAATGAGAGTTTGGCAGTGGGCGACGGGCTTGAAGAAGAGGAAGAAGAAGAAGAATCTTATATGAAGAAGGAAGAAGAAGAAGAAGAGGAAGAAGAAGGAGAAGAAGAAGGAAGAAGAAGAAGGAAGAACACGAAGAAGAAGAGAAGGAAGAAGAGAGGTGGAGAGTTTGGCGAAGAAGGCGGCGGTGGTCGGCTGTGGGCGGCGGTAGGAGAGAAGAAGAAGGAAAAGGAATAAGAAGAAGAAGAAGGAATAAGAAGGAGAAGAAGAAGATGAGAGTTTGGCGACTGCGGATGGGTGGCGGTTGGCGCCAGCGGGAGTGAAGAAGAAGAAGAGGAAGAAGAAGAAGGAAGGAGAAGAAGGAAAAAAATCTTGAAACTCAGTTTGAAACTTTTTGAGAAGAACAAGGTTTTTGAAAAGTTGTGGGTTTCTTCACAAAACTTGGTTTCAAACCAAGTTTGAAATGTTGGAAAAGAATAAGCCCAGCTGAAGTTGAAATACCAAACACAAGTTCAGACCGTGATTTAAATCAGGGTTTAAAATCATGATTCAAATCCACTTACCAAACAGGACCTAGTTTCAACCTAGCTCAGTTGGTCATATTGTTGCATTCTTCCTCAGTAAAACACAATTTCTATCACCACCAGTATAAATTACACTAAAGACAGTAATCACCAGTATCCCACTATCAATATAAATTACATGAAACCCAAGGACCAACCATATCCTTTCTTACCCTGGTAAATCTGCTTGCCTACAAAGTAATAACACTGAAAATCCAAAACAAAACATGAGCAATTTCCACCTCTCTATGTAGGGTAAAAACTCATAAAACCTCACTAAGGAGTAAAGACAGTAATACTAGGTTGAGCAACTCAAATTAGCAGATGCTTTAACTTGGTTGAGAAACTATGTTGAACAGCATCCACCTTTCTTCATAGCAGAAACATCCTTGCCGACGTCAATTTTCTCTCCCTTTGATGGGACAGTTGAGTGATTTCCATTCTCGCCGGCCTCCATGGCCTTCTTGCTCACGATTCCGTATATCTGGGTAAGAACCTCAGAAAATGCATTGTCCACATTGATGGATTCAAGTGCTGAAGTCTCCATGAAATACAGAGACTCCCTTTCGGCGAAAGACTTGCCATCCTCAGTAGAGACTGCCACTAGGTGTCGAAGATCAGACTTGTTGCCAACAAGCATTACAACAATGTTGGGATCTGTGTGATCCCTCAGCTCCGTCAACCACCTTTCAACATTCTCAAAAGTGGAATGCCGGGTCACATCGTACACAAGCAAGGCACCGACAGCACCTCGGTAATAGGCACTGGTGATGGCACGATACCTAGAGAGTTAAAGTGATAATTAGCCATCAAAATTATAATGTACACAGTGCAGATCAATATTCCACATACAGTAACACTGAAGGTGGTGGTGGACTGACTGACCTCACTATCGACTAAAAACTTAAGGAAAAAAATGAAACGCTGCACCAACACAAACATGCCAGTTAAAAAGCATTTGCAGCATCATCAGGAAACACATCCAGTCATGTTTAATGCTTGTTCAATGATAATGACAAGCCTCATGCAAAATAGAATTTATTGTTTGGATGCTTTGTTTTTGTGGAGAAAAGGTTAACTTCTCCTGATCAGAGCATAAAACAACCGAAGTCTTGTTTGACTCATGAACTTGGCTGAAAGAAGAAAACGGAAAAGATTTTAATCCACATTATGATGATGTCGAATCACCAAATCAAATGCTGTGACGCTTTTAGACTAGTGTGTGAACCAAGCAAACCATGAATTCCCAGTACAGCAAACAAATCTTCAAATGGGTGAAGATGATCCAAAGGATATCAATCCTCTGACATTTACAGCAGATTATTTAGATAATTGCCACAAGAATAGGAAAAACGAAAGAAAATACTCCCATATGAGGTTAAATCTGAGACTCAGTAGCAGTAAAATGAAGACTGCCTATAAATCAGCAGAATCATTTTATCAGCCAAACAAATTAGCTAGGTTCTCCTTAATGCATTGCTGAAAAAGGAAAAGAAAAAAACAAAACAAAAGCAGATGCATAATTGCCCAAATCTGCACCAGAGACCTAAACCCAAACTTTTCTGCCAAAAGAACTAGTTCTCTGTCATATAATTACCTCTGTCCCACTCAAAGAGTCCACTTTGTATTACTAAAAACAGTAATACAAAGTGGGCTCTTTTAATGGGACGGAGGGAGTATATATTTTAGCACATGAGTTATGCTTTTCTTAATCTACTCAGAGAGGTCCAACTCCACCATCATCCATCAGTTAAAATCCTTTTATTTCGCAGGGCTTAAAATATTGTCATCCATCAGTAATACTTCTTTCCCTAAACATAACTTATGCTGACTTTATGCAGAACCAAGACCTGTGTTAGGGACCTTTCTCATACAATGCAGCTACATGGCTTAGTAGCTCTAACTTTCCTAAGTCTTCCCAAAGTTAGTCAGATGTCACAACCATTTCTGAGATTTCACAAATATGTTAACTTGAATATCTATACTAATTTGTAGAATCACTTAACTTAGTTGGATGTTGATTATTTTTTAAGACATTTATTCAATCAAGTGAAGTAAAACATGAATTTACGAACACATTTGGTTTCAAGTTATATATTCTGTAAGTATCACTGACATATATGCAATTCATTAAGTTTATTGAGCATGGCAACACATAATCCCCAGCATAAATAAAAAAAATGTTACATTCAATGACCATTCAATTTTGATATATGATTACCACTAATTAAGAGGGGAAGAGGAAGACCTAAAAAAAATCGGAAAGTAACAACTAAAAAAGGCATGATATACTTAAATATAAAAGAGAACATGGATGTTAACCGGATAAGATGCCAAAATATGATCCATATAGCTGACTCCACATGTGGGATAGAGGCTTCACTTCATCATTATATCACTCCATTCTCCATTTAAATTTGTTTCTTGTTATTATTTTCAACTGAACATGCTCTTGATTTTCTATGCTGTCAACCAAAGGATTTTAGATTTCCAGATTTAAATAATTTAACCTCATCAGCAAACCTTGAGATAATAAGCATACGAAGTAATCTCCAGCTAAAAGTACTTTTACCGATCCAAAGGTGCACATCAGAAATGTACAAAATAAGAAAAAACAAAAATCATTACCTATGCTTGTTTGGGAGGAAGGTGAATATGACATTAGAAGAAAGTTTTGCCTCTTCTTCTTCCTTATATTTTTTATCTTCTTTGTTAGAAAGCCTTATTGTCAAAGCTAACTGGGCAACGGGAACATAAAATAATATAAATTACAGGGCATTTGGTAAACTGGCTTGATAACTTCTGAATCCAAAAGCAACCTTCTACTCCTACCCCATCATGGACAAGAATAGGGATGGAACATTCAGAGGGAAATACAGAGATATGCTATAGAATCCTCCAAAAAACCTATCAAAACATGCAACTACAATGGAAAGGGCTATAGTTAATTAGAGGAAAATCTTTATTTACAGAGACAAAAAGGGCTTTAACTGAAGTTTGTCACCTGAAAATTATAACTTAGACAGAGAATGCAGCTTCTACATGTTATAACTTATCCTACTAACACATGGACAATTCTTAAGAGAGTGGAGCAGGTAAAGCTGATGCAAAAACGGACGAAATTGAAGAAATCCTATGACAGCTATAAAGCAAGACAAGTTTCCAATCAGAGTTGCACTTTAATACCAACAAATTTCAATAACATTACAGCATAAGTTGGAGCAAATCTTGCTTAGGTTGCTTAGGTATATCAGGCTTTCTTCGGAAGTAAGTGATTGTACTTTTCTGCACCTAATCCATGTAAAAGCATTTCCAACATTAAGAGATTAAGAAGCCGAAAAGTAGTCATAATACAATTTGGAAAATTACCCCCTGCCTACCAGGTTTTCAAATTTCGTTCCTCTAGCTTTCAGAGAAAACTAATGCTAAAGCAAGTTGTGCCAATCCTCTGCATGTACGGTAACTACATGCATTACACTTAAGACGAGTATAATGTCAACAATTACAAAACTATGACAACTTTTAAAGCCAAAAAAGAATGCAATGATACATCATTTGCATTCCAGATAGCCACTATTTCAGCCTCAAGAGTGATGCTATTATTTCATTACACAGTGCACAAGAATGTTATGAGATCACCGTAAGTACTGAATTTTACACACCTAAGAAAGTTTCCACCAATCTATACTCTCAAAATTGATTAGAAACCAGACAAAACAAGCACCATACTGAGATTGAGCTCATAGAACAAATTTGAGCTAGATCAATATTCAGTAAATGTACACTGCGAAAAAAGCACCATCGAATTCCACTAAGAGTGGATCTGAAAAGAATAAACCGGCACATTGTTGTAGATCACCGTCATTCTTAGATCAAAGTACACAATACAGACTTGTATAGCATTTTCTTCAGATCTCACAAGTTGCACACAATCTAACTTAGCACAGAAGCATTCTCCAAAATCATCTTGATAAGCATTGCCCCAAATCCCAAAACAATTGCGAAACTCAAACCCCAAAAAAAAAAAAATAAAGAAAATAAAAATAAAAATCCTTAAAGAAACAGCATGAAAAAACAACTGGAAAACAAACGACATTCAGCAATCTAAGAACAACCCAGATCACAAAAAGTAGCAAACTTCAATGAAACTCTTACCTTTCTGGCCAGCAGTGTCCCAAATCTGAGCCTTGATGATTTTATTATCCACAGTCAAGCTTCGAGTAGCGAACTCAACTCCAATTGTGGACTTGGACTCAAGGCTGAACTCATTTCTTGTGAATCTTGAGAGCAAGTTAGACTTGCCAACCCCAGAATCGCCAATGAGAACCACCTTAAAGAGGTAGTCATAGTCATCTTCAGCTCTATACCCTGCCATTACTGATCAAACCCAAGCAGCACAACTCTGAACTGGAATACAAATCAAATGGAAATTCCTTAAACGAAGTATAAGCCCTTTTCTTATGATTCTTACTGAAGCCTGTAAAGCTCCGCTGTGATTAGTGGATTGGGAAGAGCAAAGGAGGAGTGTAATGAATGAATTCGTACGTATTCTGTTATTTAAGCTAGATCAATATTCAGTAAATGTACAGTGCGAAAAAAGCACCATCGAATTCCACTAAGAGTGGATCTGAAAAGAATAAACCGGCACATTGTTGTAGATCACCGTCATTCTTAGATCAAAGTACACAATACAGACATTGTATAGCATTTTCTTCAGATCTCACAAGTTGCACACAATCTAACTTAACACAGAAGCATTCTCCAAAATCATCTTGATAAGCATTGCCCCAAATCCCAAAACAATTGCGAAACTCAAACCCCAAAAAAAAAAAATGAAAATAAAAATAAAAATCCTTAAAGAAACAGCATGAAAAAACAACTGGAAAACAAACGACATTCAGCAATCTAAGAACAACCCAGATCACAAAAAGTAGCAAACGTCAATGAAACTCTTACCTTTCTTGGCCAGCAGTGTCCCAAATCTGAGCCTTGATGATTTTATTATCCACAGTCAAGCTTCGAGTAGCGAACTCAACTCCAATTGTGGACTTGGACTCAAGGCTGAACTCATTTCTTGTGAATCTTGAGAGCAAGTTAGACTTGCCAACCCCAGAATCGCCAATGAGAACCACCTTAAAGAGGTAGTCATAGTCATCTTCAGCTCTATACCCTGCCATTACTGATCAAACCCAAGCAGCACAACTCTGAACTGGAATACAAATCAAATGGAAATTCCTTAAACGAAGTATTTAAGCCCTTTTCTTATGATTCTTACTGAAGCCCGTAAAGCTCCGCTGTGATTAGTGGATTTGGGAAGAGCAAAGGAGGAGTGTAATGAATGAATTCGTACGTATTCTGTTCTGTTTCCCTTTGGAAAACCTTTTTCTTTTTCTCTTTTTGGATTCAAAACTTGAAATTGAATGGGACAATGAGACTTTTCCTTTTTCTTTTTTCTTTTACTCTTTCAATTCAATTGAATCTGAGTGGGAAACCTGGAAAAACTAAAAAAAAAAAACAAAAAAAAAAAAAGAAGAAACTCGTATGTGTGGGAGATTTTATTAGGAACTTATTAATATTTGGTTTAACAAAATCAAATTTGAAATTTGAAAGATGGAACTAACGGAAATATTACATTTTCTTAGCCATACCATTTAATCAGTAAATAATAGCTTATAATGCATTAGTAATGCAATTACATAAACTATTGTATAAGTCATTGTGTTTGGTGAATGGACTCTAGTTTTATCGTAAACATTATTTGGAAATCATTTATATTTGTTAATGATCAAAATCAAAAATTATTATATAGATAAATTTTCATTTTTAGTTTCTAACATATGTCATATGTGTAGTGTGTAGTTCATAGTTTAATCCTCAATATTTGAAAAGAGCTATTTTTATTCCTTTCTTTTCTATGAAATATGAGAGTAAATTTTTCATTCTCTAATATTTATAAAAGTAACAATTTTAATAAATTTAACTAAAGTAATGATAGATTACTCAACTAATTCATCTCAACTCATGTGGCATGCATTCATTGACCACTCATGTGATATTAATAATTATTTTATAAAAATGTAATCAATAAATACATGCCAGATGAGTTGAGACACATGAGTTAAGATGAATTAGTTGAGTTGTTTATCATTACTCATTTAAATATAAGAAAAACCAGGTAAGTTTTTTTTTTTAGTTTTTTTTTTTTATATAAATGCAATTGTCACTAAGGGTATATACATTTGCAATTAGGCAAAGTCAACAACTACAAACTTTAAGAATTACAATTATCAAATTTTTGGAACTAAAAATGTAATCTTTTATTTTTAAAGCATTACCCTTTACCATAAAGCGTTGTGCTTTTTTTCTTCTAAAAATTTAAAATTTTCTTCTTAGTTTCAACAATTTCAATTTTCTTTTTCCTCCTAGGTTTCCCCTTTCATAAACCAAAAAAAGTAGAAGTTAAAGTAGAATGTTCAATTCTCGATTTAAATTACTTTAAAAAAAAATTCTATAAAACATTAAACTTCAAATTCTTAAGGAAAAAATTGGGTAAATTACATTTATCCTCTGTAAAATATGTGGAAACTTAAACGAACCTTGAACTTTTGTAAAATTACATGTATCTCTCTGAATGTTCAAATCTTTCCTTAAAATAACCGGGTTTCTATTTATCCAAATGGGTTTGACCCTATTTATGACATATGTCTTAATTAAATATACTATATACCATTTTTACAATTTAATAAAAATTTTCTGACAATTTTAAATATTAAGATATCACCATATAATTATCAAAATTTCACATCAACATTCAATAGAGTAAGTTTACCATTTTACTATTGAAAATATAACAAATTTGACCCAACACAATTGGGTAATAAGATTGGGCCCAATTACTCTTAGTCTAACATTATTGGCTCACCATGAGTTAAGTAAATATTGAGCCCACTTCTTATTGGCCCAACATTATGTCTAACTATTTCAGGAAAAAAAAATCTTTTTAGGGGCATGGTAAAATTCAAACTTCTTAAAATACTGTATATTTATAATTCTTATTATAAGTATGCAATTATATTTAATCAATTTGTGAATGACCTCTTTAAACTTATTAAATCTTTACTAATTTAATTAAAGCTTATTCAGAGGGGCCCCCCCTCTCTCCAAACCTTACAAAGGCCCATTCTTTTCCAAGGTCTGAAGCAAACCAAATGGGTTTCTGACAAAAAACAAAGAAACAAAATTCTCAAAACAGTTTTTAAAATAATTTTTAAAAAATGTTATTTTCTATTTTCTTTTTTTTTTTAAATCTCAATCCCACCACTCTCCCTCCCCTCCCCTCCCACTCTCACACCCCTCCCCCTCACAACCTCCATTTTTTTCTGGGCTTACAACGACGGAGAAAGCCACAGGGAAGAAGAAGAAGAAGAATTGGACAAGAAGAAGAATCGGACAAGAAGAAGAATCGAAAACCTAAAAATCCAAATCCAAGAAGAATCAAAATGAGAGATTTGGGGTTTCAGTTTGAAATGAGAGAAAGACTTCATTAATGTGCAAGCAACATTATTTGGTTCGTAAATTAATAAATTTATTTGTTCTCGATCGATCTGTGATTCATATTATCGACAAAATAACTTAGAAGAAAGTCTACCTACTGCAATAATTTGATGTAATTTCCATGCACTTCCGTATATTCTTTTTTTTTTTTATTTTAAAGAAGAAGAAGAGACAGGCGCGGCGGCCGTTGCGGGTGGCGGCGATGGTATGTTGAAGGTGAGTTGAAGTAAATGATTTTTTTGGTTTGAGATTTGTTTTTGAAGTGGGTTTGAAACCTCTCAGCAATTTGGGTTTGTTTTGGACTTCAAACCCAAAACTAGGTCTCAAACCTTTATAAAAGAACATGCCCAAAGTTCATCTTTTCTTTCAATTTTGCTATCTTTTATTTAATAATCTTTAGTTTAAATCTTAGGCTCCCTAATCGGAGCAATAAGAGGGAGTTTTCTCTTTCAATAATTACTTTCTCCCTGTTTATGGTGTTTTTCTCCCTCCTACCTATGACGATTTTATCTATGATTATGGTGATTTCTATTTAGGGTCACAGTGTATGAAAACATAGTCGAAAATTCAGTTTCGAAACTTTTATCGATAATTAGTGACAGATGTGTGACTGTCGGTATGAGATTTGTTCAGCGCAATTTCAAGTTTGAAACTACTATAGTGTTTAGTATAGATTCACAATTTAATAGATTAAATACATTATTGTAGTTCAGATATGAGAATTATCATATCAAATCTTTTGTAATTAGTTTTAATTTCTTGGTTTCCTATCACACTTTTGTCCACTATTCACTCAAACGCCAATGACTCACTAAGAAATCGGTCACACAAACTTTAAATATTAAAGAAGAAATCGGCATTTTTCTTTATTAAATTGGCATAAACCAATTAAATCATATTGACCGTTGCTTAGCATTTAACAAATGCAAGTAACTTATAAACATTATTAGTGATCCTTAATTGTATTTATTATAATATTCCGACACGAAGCACAACAATACCTGAAAGAGTCCCAATTAAAAGAAAAAAAAGAATTACTCTATGCATAGTTGAGGCAACCAGAGAACATGGATTATTTCAAATTGCAAAATGTACGATTTAATGAGAGATAAATCTGAGATGAAGATGCGAATCACCTCTTGATAAAGTGGTAAAATATTTATTTCACATACTATAGTTATTGGGTTTGAATCATACACTTGACAAAATTTGCAAATTATTAAGTAAATTTTTGTCAAAACTTTAAAAGTCATTTTCGGTGGTGCGTTGGTCTCTATAGTGCCTCAAAGTAGATTGTATTTCGGTGTCATAACCTAAGTTGAACTAAATCCCTTATGGATTCTAAAAAACAATATTTCTACTGTTCTGTTAGAAGGATAAAAAATTGCAGAATGTACAACTTTTTGTTGGATGCAAGGTACAGTATCTTAGATAAGTAATTTATCACTATTTCTTCCACTAATGTCCTTCATTTTCAGAGGTGGATTAATTGTGATTAAACCATAATTTTATTATGATACCGTAACTCCACCCCACCTCCTGCTCACTTGGACCAAGTCATGAACAAGACCAATTCAGCTCAACCAACTTGCAGGAAAGTGGATGAAAGGGTCTTCAGCATATCCAGGAGCTTCAACCGTAGGCTTCTGTTGCAGAATAAGTCAACCTGAGCATTTCTTTTACTTCCGTAATTTTTCAATGTAAAGGAGTATGAACTCCTCTATAAATAGATCCATGTATTTTCTATTCTACAATCCCAAAAGAAATAAACTAGTGCCTTACCTTTTTCTTTTTTTTTTTTTTTTTTTTTAAAGTCATCGTAACAGTGGTATCAGAGACAGTTTTCTTTCCATGGCTACACGTGAGAAGTCCAACACTGAACTTAATAACAATGTCAGTGAAGCCTTGGCGTGACATGAATCAAATTTTGATCAACTCCACATCTCCATGCAGTCGATCCTAACCCAATTGCAGAACCTCAGTACTCGTGTCGAGGGGATCCAAAACCGGAACCCACGAACACCACCGATCGACCACAATCCATTTGCTCTACCACCTCCTCCTCCCACAAATTTCAACAACCCAAAACTCCAGTTCCCTCGCTTTGCCGGTGACGACCCAGCATGCTAGATTTATAAGGCTGCACGGTTTTTCACTTATGTCGACATTTCGACGGACCGCCAGCTCCCGCTCGCCTCCTTCCACATAGACGGTGAACCTTGACTTGGCCAAGAGGCAAGATCCACCTCCGCCCACCACTTGGTCAGATTTTACAGCTGCTCTACTAGTCTGTTTCGGCCCTACAAACTTCGAAAACCCATCAGAAGGCCTCAGCAGACTACGCCAAACAACCACCGTGGTTTCCTACCTGTCAGCCTTTGAGCGCCTCTCCAACCGCATTGATGACGTTCCCGAATCGTTCTTGGTCGAGACTTCTTGGCCGGCCTCAAAGACGAACTCCGCTTTGATGTGAAAGCCAAACAACCCCAAACCATTACCCAAACAATTGCCCTTGCCTGACTCTTTGAAGAGAGGGTTCAGGCCACCAAAAAATCCACTACTCATTTCCATTATAGAAACTCAAATCTCCCACCCACCAGTACCCTCCCGACCGTCGCCACCACCACCTCACAAAATTCCACCCGCACCGCTGTCCCAACCCCCATTTTCTGTAGCCTATCCCAGGAAAAAGTCTACGACTGCCGTTAGAAGGGCTTGTGCTTCTACTATGATGAGCGCTTTGTCCAGGGCCATAAATGACTAAAACTGGAACACTTCATGATTGAAGACAGCCTCGCCGCCGCTCCCGACACAATGGACTTGTCGGATATGGAAGTCGATCCAGTGGAGCCCCAACCCGAGATCTCCTTTCATATAATCACTGTGGCACACCATCCACAAACTCTCCGCCTTCTCGGCACCATTCACGGCACTCCAGTCACCATCCTCGTTAACAGCGGCAGTACTCACAACTTTGTGGACAAGTCTACGGCGGGTCGACTTGGCCTACCGATCACCACCAGTTAGCCGTTCATAGTCACCGTGGCCACCAGCGAACGGATTAAATGCACCAACTTGTCGCCATTGGTGAAAATCGACGTCCAAGGCGCGACTATCGCGACGTACTTCTTCCTCCTCCCCGTTGCAGCTTGCCAATTTGTATTGGGTGTCCAATGGTTGCAAGATTTAGGCTCCGTACAAATGGACTACAAGCCCCTCACCCACTTCTCTTCAGCCCCTCCAGCCCATTGAGTTTAATAGCATTTGTGACAAGGCTTATTTACTCCATATAAATATGTCACTCAGCCTAGCCCAAAATGTCATTACTGATTACACCCATCAATGCATCAGTCAGCCCACTCTAAGATAATAACCCACCCACCAATCCACAGCCCAACCCATATCCCAACCAACCTTACTATAACCCAACCCACCTTATCCAATTTCCCCAGCATCTCATCTAATTAATTCCCCATCCTCTCATCAAATTAATTCCTCAGCTGCCAACATTCACCTCCAACCAAAGTACCCACCCGCCCTCACCACTTTTTTGTTTGCATTTGCGGACCTTTTCAAAGCTTCGGTTAGCCTTCCACCACCTCGATCCCATGATCACCGAATTGCTCTCACCCCTAACTCCAGGCCGGTCAGTGTCCGCGCATACCGGTACCCCTACTATAAAAAGCAAGAGATTGAAAAAATGGTTTGGAAACTCTTACAAGGGAACCTAATCCAAACAAGCCACAATCCGTTTTCCTCCCTAGTCTTACTAGTCAAAAAAGCAAACGGAAGCTGCCGCTTTTGCATCGATTACCGTGCTCTCAACCTCATTATTGTTAAAGATAAATATCCCATCCCTATCATTGAAGAACTCCCCGATGAACTTTTTGGAGCCCGGTACTTCACCAAACCGGACCTCACAGCGGGCTACCACCAAATTCAAGTACACCCATCCGACATTCCCAAATCAGCCTTTCGCACCCTCAATGGCCATTACGAATTCGTCGTAATGCCGTTCGACCTCACCAATGCCCCGACCACATTTCAGAGCCTGATGAATGACCTTTTCCAAGCCCACCTCCGCAAATTTGTCCTGATTTTTTTCGATGACATCCTTATATACTCCAAAAGTTGGGATGAACACCTTAGCCACATCTATCTAATTTTTGATATTTTGCGTGCTAACCAGCTATTTTTTTTTTGAAGGAATCTAAATGCAGTTTCAGAGCATCACAAGTGGACTATTTGGGAAACTTCATCTCCGCCTATGGGGTCGCAGTTGACCAAAGTAAAATTCAGGCAATTCGGGACTGGCCCCAACCCACGACCCCAAAAGGTGTTCGTGGCTTCCTTGGTCTGACGAGCTTTTAGAGGAAGTTCATCCTCCACTTTTTTGGCCTAGTAACCCCCCTCACTCACTTGCTCTCCAAATCTGGGCTCATGTGGACCGAGGAAGCAACCCAATCATTCTCCGCCTTCAAACAGGCTCTCTCATCATCACCAGTGTTGGCATTCCCTGACTTTACCAAGACTTTTATCATCGAATGTGATGCCAGTGGTACCCGAATTGGTGCAGTGTTGACCCAGGATAAACATCTGATCGCCTACTTCAGCCAGGCCCTAAAAGGGTTCGCTCTCTCGCTCTCTGCCTATGAGAATGAAATAATGGCGATTGTGAAATCCATCCGTCACTAGCGCCCAGACCTTTTGGGGTGACCCTTCATTGTCTAAACAGATCAGCGGAGTCTGAAATACTTATTGGAACAGTGGATGACGACCCCGGCTCAATCTCGGTGGCTACTCAAACTTAAGGGCTACGATTACATTATTGAGTACAAACGAGTGCCAAACAACTAGGCTGCGGACTCCCTCTCTCGGCAACATGACCCCACCTGCAACGGAATATCCAGGCCCAAGACAGATTGGTGGGAAAATCTGCGAACCGAAATCAACTGGGACCACTTCTACACTACCCTCTCTGATCCAATACTCGGAAGAAGAAAAAAAAAGAGGCATATAGTTCTATCAAGGCCGGATCACACTCAACCCCGCTTCCTCCTTCCTCCCCAAACTCCTCACCGAATACCACTCCTCCCCTACGGCAGGCCACCTCTGCTTCTACAAAACCTACACCTGTATAAAAGCTAGCTTCCACTGGCCGAACCTCCGGCAAGCCGTTCGTGTAACCTGCCGGCCTCCTTCAACCCCTTCCCATCCCAACCAAAATTTGGACGGATATCTCAATGGATTTCATCGAGGGCCTTTCCTCTCCAAAGGCTACTCAGTTATCCTCGTGGTCGTCAACCGCTTATCCAAATACACTCATTTCATCCCACTCAAACACCCGTTCATCGCCCCATCGGTGGCCAAGACCTTTGTGGCCAAAATTGTCAGCCTACACAGGTTCCCTTCCACCATTGTCAATGACAGGGACAAGGTTTTTATCAACACTTTCTGGAGGACCTTTTTAAATTACAGGGGACAGAGCTCTGCATGAGCTCAGCTACCATCCATAATCCGACGGCCAGACGAAGGCAGGAACCCGCACCCTTGGCCAGTATTTACGGTGTTTTTCCAGCGATAACCCCCGTCGTTGGACGAACTGGCTTCCTTGGGCGGAATTTTGCCACAACACCACCACCAACTCCGCCACCAAGCTCAAATTTAGCTACAACACTACCACCCAATCCGCCACCAATCTCTCGCCTTTTGAGGCTGTCTATTGCATCCTACCCCCCAAAATTTGATTCTACACACCCAGGACGTCCCTCTTTCCAGCGGTGGATGAACAATTACGGGACCAGGATACTATCCTTCATGGGCTCCACCAAACCTCACTCTCGCCTCCCAAAGGATGAAGAGTAAGGCCGGTCGCCACCGTCGCGATGTCTCCTTTAACGTCTGCGACATCATTTACCTGAAGCTTCAACCGTACCAGCAGAAATCAATTGCTTTTCACTCATCCCTCAAGCTTTCCCCCAGATTCTTTGGGCCGTTTCGAATCTAGGAGAAAATTGGCCCATCGCGTACCGCCTGGAGCTCCCACCTGACAGCCAAATCCATGATATGTTCCATGTTAGCCAACTGTGCCTACACTTGGGACCAACTTAGGCACCCCTTCCCAACCCTCTACCAGTACTCTCCCCAGAGCACAACTTACTTCCCCTGCCGGAACTCATCCTCAGCCGCCGCACCATCCAGAAAGGTGCTTATCGGCCCGCCACGAAGTTCTTATCAAATGGCAGGGCACATCCATCACTGAAGCCACGTGGGAAGATGCCCGCTGGTTCACCAAATCCTACTCGTCCTTCATCCTTGAAGACAGGGATGCTCCTAGCGGGGGAGCCTAATACGGTAACTCCACCACACCTCCTGCTCACTTGGACCAAGTCATGAACAAGACCCATTCAGCACAACCAACTTGCAGGAAAGTGGAAGAAAGGGTCTTTAGCATATCCAGGAGCTTCAACCGTAAGCTTCTGTTGCAGAATAAGTCAACCTGAGCATTTCTTTTACTTCCATAATTTTTGAGTGTAAAGGAGTATGAACTCCTATAAATAGGTCCTTGTATTTCCATTCTACAATCACAAAAGAAAACTAGTGCCTTACCCTTCTCTTCTTTTTTCTGAAAGCCATCGTAACAAATTAGTAATGGTATAAAAGTAAATAAATCAAAACTTGATGATCAAATTATTAATTAGAGTTGAATTATACTAGAATTTAGTAATAGTGGTTAGTTAGTGGCATAATTTTAGCATTATTATTGTTTGGAAACTCCTTTTATAGCTTCAGTTGTACTTCTTCCTTTGTATAAAAAAAAATAACAAGAATCATTTTCCCTCCTAATTTCTTCTAAACTATCCTTCTACTTATCTTATTCTAATCAATTATTTATATTTCTCTACCTCTACGTATAGTTTATCTCCCTCTTTGTACTGCTCAATTTACAATTGTAATACTTGACTCTTCTAGTGTAATATTTTTATTTTTTAAAAAAAGTTTTAACTCTTTTGACAGAACGAAGAGAGTACTAATTTTGAAATAAATAGAACAAATAATTAAAATTGAAATGAAACTCATAGCAAAAATAATAATCGTATAAATCCTATGTATGATTTCCTAGTTTGATTTCGAACTTAGTTAAGTCTAAATTGATTAGAAAAAGTTTATTAAAAAATAGAAAGGTGTATCAAAAATATAAAAATATTTAACTGAAAATTAATGATGAAAAATTTTCATAAAATATAAAATGGGGTTGAAAGATATTTTGATTTCTTGGACATTTTAGTCTATATAGAATTGGAAGCATGTCTCTAAATAAATTTAAAAAATGTACGGTTTGTTATTGATTGTAATGTACAATATCTAAAATAAATAATTTGACACTATATTTTTATTTATATCCTTACTTTATAAGCAAGGGTTAATTGTGAATCACGTATTATTGTGGGTATATAATATAAATAAATCTAAAGTGCACTCTTTTAATAGGACAATAATTTTTTTTTTTTAATTAGACTCTTTGAGTGGGATGAATGGAATAGCAAAATTATTATTCACATTTTTTTCATTAGGGAAAATCGCACGTTTGGTCCCTCTTCTATATCATCGTTACACTCTTGGTCCATCTTCTATGTTTCGTTGCACTTTTAGTCTCTCTTCTTTCTTGTGTTGGTACTTTTAGAGTCCCTATGACCTATTGTAACCAGTTTTGTAAGTCATTTTGGAGGTAGTTGTGTAAATTTTGCCTAAAAATGACCTACAGAATCGGCTACAGCAAATCATAGAGATTAAAAATGCAAAAAAATGAAAGAAGAGGGATCAAAAGTGCAACAAAACATTGAAGAGAAACCAAAAATATAACGAAAGTATATTTTGTGTGTATGTGTAGTGACTTAAAACCCAATATGGAGTCCTCAAAAGTTACCATGGCTTTTGAGGTTCTCCAGTGGGTTGTTCCACTCCGCGTGTGAGTGTTCTGTGTGTGTGTGTTTGTCTAAATAAAAATGCAATCCCACATCGGGAATTTGTGTGTATGTGTAGTGGTTTAAAACCCACTATGGAGTCCTCAAAAGTTACCATGGCATTTGAGGTTCTCCAGTGGGTTGTTCCACTCTGTGTGTGTGTTTGTCTAAAAAAAAAAAAAAAAAAGCAATCCCACATTGGGAATTTGTGTGTATGTGTAGTGGTTTAAACCCCACTATGGAGTCCTCAAAAGTTACCATGGCTTTTGAGGTTCTCCATTGGGTTGTTCCACCCATATGTGTGTGTGTGTGTTTGTCTAAAAAAAAAAAAAAGGAAAAAAAAAAGAAGATGATAATCAAAATGCAATTTTCCCTTTTTATTATGTTGTTATTGTTAATAGATAATTTTATCTTTTAACATATATATATATATATTTATTTTATTTTCATTTGGGACATTTTTTGTACAACGTACGTGGTCCCTGTAGCTGAAAAGTTTCCCAGCGTAATGTGGTCCGACTCACAGTTTTCTTTGTACATAGAAATAGTTTTTCGTGCGTCTTTTTTATTTTGAGAGATAAGCTTAAGGAGGAAAACAGCACGATTCTTGTTTTTACTTGGCACTTGTATAATGCACATTAATCATTGAAATCTGTTTTAAAGCCTTTGGTTTTGAAGACATCTTGACCAATTATAACTACCTAAATATTATCTTAATCTCATTTGCACACCTAACCAAAAAGTGTATGCTTCACCAACTTCTTGCATGTCCAATCATTAAACTCTCAAAACACAGAAGAAGAAAATTAAACAAAAAAAAAAAAAAACTATTTTCTTGTTTTTTCATGTGATTTTCTAGGTAGAGAATGATCATATATAGAAAGCAAAGATATAGCTGGCCAATCAAACTAATGATAGTTGCAAATTTGGAGGGATATGCAATATTTGTTGGGTAGCCAAAATCAATCAAGGGATTTACTCTGCAATGTGCACTGGAAGAACTTGACTAAATTAATTAAAAGAGATATATTTATATATATATATATTAATACAAATATATATATATATATTTTTTGTAAGGACTAAATATTGATATATAATTTTTTTTTCTTTTTTGGTACTAAAATATACATGCCAGCTTAAAAAAAAACTCTTGTAGGGTTCTAGCACCGTCTTGTCCTAAGGAATATGTCACTGGTGATGTGTCTTTGGTTTCCTCATGTAGATTGTGAGTTACCGTGATATAAATATGTCAAATTTTGATATGATACGTTAAAAATGACTCGTCAACTTATTTATGACCTGAATTATCATTTTTAAGAGATTGAGTTATGATCATTTTTAACACAACGTGAAATAGACATGATAAAAGCGATCCCTTGACCTGGATTGTCGCCCTATGTAGATGTACTCAAGTTGTCTGGGCAGCAACTTTTGATCTACTTTAAAATCAGGTGATATATATCGTGCAACATAAGTGAAGCAAGGGAGGGGCTTTTGGCCATGCAATTGTGCCTGGTTTGATGAAAGTGATTATTTCTGCAACTGGTACGCTTTCTTATCGTGTTTGAAAAGGCCATCCTGGATTCATATGGCCTTTTTAAGTTTTTACTCATAAAAACGTCCACTTTTTCCCAAGGTAAAAGTGCCAAAAGTCAATCTATTAATGGATTATGGGACGTTCATTTGTTACATATATTAGAATTTTAAAGTTTCAGTCCTTACCTTTTGCTAAAATGTATGTCAATCTTTGAAGTTTCAATAAATTATATTACAAACCAGTCATTGTAGGGGAAAATGTTTATTTTAACTCCTATATTTTATCCCACGACTCAACAAACCCATAATGTTGCGTTGTGTATAAATGCACCTCCAACGTTACAAAATTAAGCCAATTCAACCCCTCACCGTCTGACGCACATTCACATGAGATGTGGTCTTTTAATGGAGAAAGAGCTAAACTGATCTTATTTTATAAACATCATGGTACATTTGGACATAACATAACGGTAAAAGAGCTTATCAGACTGCGAGATAAAACAACAATGGGTAAAATGAACCTCCGCCCGCCCATATAGGGATCGAAATATTATCTTTATATTACACCCTAATCCCTAAAATTTACCCAAAGTAACATTTCAATCCCTAAAATTTACCCCAAACTAACATATCTGGGCCTCTATTGCGACCAAAATATAATTTTCTAAAACTTTAGATACTGGCATTTAATTTAGTAAAAAGTAAGGGACCAAAATGCAATTAATAGTGTTGATAATATTCATTTGATATTAGGATTTATGATGGCTAGCTCCAAAATCCAAATGAGATGGCTTCTTTGAGCAGAAAAATGCACATGTACCCTCCTAGGCTCACCAAAAAAGTAACCAAAACCACTAAAAATACACATTAATTGAACCTATATATATATACATATATATATATATAATAATAATCATGCCACCCACGTCTTACTCCATGATTGCCTTTTTAATTTTCCTTTGGTCCATCCTTCCAATTCCCCCTACACACACGTCTTTATCACATTGAGATATACAATTTTTGTTCATTTTGCATAACTTATTATGAGTAACAATATATAATTAAAAACTGAACTCTTTATATAAGACGAACGAGTATAAGCATTCCCACTCTCCCATCTCCATTCAACTCCAACTCTCCAACTAGTATAACAAATCAAAAACAAAAACCCCCACCAACTTTACAAAAGAAAGAAAGAAAACAAAACCAGCACTCACTCTATTTTGTGTTGTTTTTTCTCTGCGTACACCACACCAATTCCAAGCCTCACATTCCAAGAACTGATCATCTCATGTTATCTTTAATTTCCCACTTTTTGTGCACTTTTTAAGGTTCTCTTCACATGTTATATCAAACCCCAAAATTATTAGTATGTCTGAAATCACATCTTCTTCTTCCTTAACGTCTTCTCCAGATTTTGCAGCATCCCATGAACATGATGATAGTATTAATGTTCTTGGTTGTTCTTCGCCTCAGACTCATCGAATTCAGTTGGTTTCTAAATCTGTGTCGGAGAAATTGCTGACCAAGTTCTACGATGTTTCGGAGTTTAACTTTGATTATTCGCAAAGTGGGATTTGGTCTCCTCCTATTCAGAGAAGAGTGTTCATAAGTTCACCGGGGAGGATTCTTTCTCAACACGAAATGCTGGCGAAGCTGAGGCGTGTCTTGGAGGGAAGAAAGCGCAGAAGTCGATACCGACTTTCTTTGAATGTAATGTTTACTTTTTTTCATCCATTCTCTTTTCTTACTTTAATTTTTCTTTAAGGAAATTTTGATTTTGTTGAATCTTATTGTCTAGTTTCTTTTTAATTTGCAGGCATGTTTGTGTTCTCCAAAGAGGAACTAAAAAGGTTCAATTCAACTCATCATATAGCAAATTGTGGCTTGATTAATGGAAGGGTTCAAGCCGATAAAACAGTCTTTTATAGAAACATAATGTAAGACTGTATTTATCGAGTTTTAAGTATTCCGGGCCTTTCCCGAACAATGCACGTGCGAGAGCTCCTATGCACTTCATCTTTGATCCTCCTTCTCTAATTGCCAGGCAGAAATTATAGATTATAGGTAGGTAGGCATAGATTTCCATAATTGAAGAAAAAAAATAGGGAATAGTGTGTTCACTTATTATGATTATTGTTTGTATCTAATGAAAAGTAATAATCATGTATACTATATATATAAAATATACGCTGCTGATTTCTCAACAGAATTGACATTCTTAACAGTGATTAATTTGGAATTATTGTCTCAATTCTCATAGTTAATTAATTAATTAATTAATTATGCATTATGGAAGTTGGAAATGAGAATTAATTAACAAGATTCCAAAAAAGTCATAAATAAAAAGTATTTTGCTTGCATTATTTGTACGTGTTTTTTTGCCAGCCGACGCCAATGAAGCTCTTTGGTGCTACATGGTTCACATCACATGCAAATGAATCCTAGAAACCAGACCACATTATTTGTTTCGTGGAGTGTTTGGCCTTCAAAATATCACATCAACAACACAACCAGAATGGGCAGCCTCTTTCAAACGAACTCATTTTAGCAATCTTTCTCAAGTAAAAATATGAAATTCATATCAATGTCACAAGTCAAGGTCCCGAAAATGCCCCTTTCATTTTGGAGTGACGGGAGATCATATTATTTTTTATGAAAGAAATAGAGTAGAGAATAGAATGCATGAAATTAAATTCACCTGGTCAAGTAAAATAAAAATGTCAAATTATTTACTTCAGATGATCAAATAATACATGATGGTCTTACTGTTATTGAAACCAAATTAATTTGTACACGGTCAATAAGTGGCAATTCGAGTGGTTTTTAATGTGTTCTGTTCTTATCATGTTATAAATTGCCACCGCTCCCTTTTAAAGGTTGAAATTCATATCGTAAATGAGTTAAGAAATTACTTTCAACATGTACAGTTTTTGTCATATCACAGATTTACCACCCCTTAAAATCTATATCTTTAATCATTTACATGAGTCATTTGCGTTTTGTCCCGTTGGTACACGACGACACGCTAATGTAGGGTATAAGAAGGAAGGGATAGAATTCTCTCTTCTTCCACACACTACCCCCCTTCAATATTTGTAAAACTTACACTCAACCAAAAGAATAAAATTGTTTTATGGTTCTTTTATTTTATTTTTATTTTTTTTGTTGAACAATCAAAGTTGACCAAAATTTTTGCTTCACAAAATGCATGGTGAAACTACCGACATGAGTGTGGTTAACCATTTGTATAGCTCATTCTGCCATACAAAATCCAAATCCTGTGGTACCTTGAGAAATTCAGAATGATACAAATCTGAAGGGTTGTTAGAATAATAATGCAAGTTCACATGCAATAAACAAGGAAGTAAAAGACGAGGAAAACACCCTAATAAGTACTAGTCAGTGTCTACTTTTGGCCTTTCCAGAGTACACTCTGTTTCGTGCAGAAAATTTTTTCAATCAAGTTTGAAAAGCAGGGGTGAAAGAGCCCTTTGGGGCATTAATGCCAAGCAGAGCATGGAGCCCCAAAAGTCCAACTTACCTATATATAAAGCTTTTAAATAAATTTCAGGGTGAATTACATTTACCCCCTTGACGTTTTGGTGTGATTACAAAATCAACCATGTTGTTTGTGAAATTATATTTACATTACAATTCCTCAATTATTCATACTACAAAGTCTAAGACTCAAAAAGGGCAAAATATAGCCCATGAGATGTAAAAACTACCCACACATACTCTTTAGTCCATATAAGTTGTACTATATATATTTTAGGGTTTTTCTTAATACTACCTTTTTCCCAATTTAAGCGTCGTTAAAGAATTTATCTCCAAATAAGTGATGTTTTCACATTTCAAGAAGATGATAGTGTACTACTTAAGCCAATTTTGCCCTCATTTACTAGCTTCATGATTCATTAAGCCAATTTTGCCCTCATTTACTAGCTTCATGATTCATTAAGCCAATTTTGCCCTCATTTACTAGCTTCATGATTCATCGGTGTACACATTTTCAACACATCACTGCTATTGATAACAATAACACTAAAAGAAGTCTTGGAATAAATCTTTTCCTAGAAAATGATATTAACATAGTAGTCTTTCAAACAATAAGGTTACAACGCCTCAAAAAAAAAAAAAAAACTAAATAAGGTTACAACAGTAATTTTAACAGTTTCCTTGATTTGCATGAAAACTGTTAAAATAACACTTAAATTAAAATGGAAGTAATAGTTTTTAAGCTTTGAAGGGTTTTTTTTTTTTTTTTCTTTTTCAATTTACAGATACCGAAAAATTGATTTCGTAATTACACTCAAATGTAGGATGATAAATGTAATTGGCCCTAAATTTCAAGATTTCAGCAGAGTGATGGAGAAGAAGAAGAAGAAAACAAGAGAGAATTTGATTCATGGTTTATCTTTCCTAGACAAAGTTAGGAATCGAACCCCCTGAGTTCTTGGTAACTCACTATACGTCACAACTGGTGGATCACTGGCTCGTTCTTCCATCTCCTTTGTTGTCTTAATTACACTGAAGACATCAGTGTCAGTATAGTATTAGTTTGTATGGTAGTAGTAGATATGCAGTGAGGAGGAGACCAAGCCTGAGATTTCTTGCTGCAAAATCCATCTGCATTTGGTCCTTTTCATCTTCAGCATATGTTGAGGGCTGTCCACACCGATATACCACAAAATCCAGATCTATATTTCATGCAAAGGACAAACTGCAACAAATGCTAGCCTATGTTTCAATCAATCAATTTGAATTTTCAAAGATGAAACGGTTTAGGCTTCCTCACTCTTCCAAGAAAAAATAGAGGAAAAAGAAACGGAATTGTTATTTCTAGGCACAATTTTACTATTTACAAGCACATTTGCCTGTAAAATATCTAAAATACCCTTGGATATTTAAAAAAAATCCATATAAATAACAACTTTCTCAGCCACTTCCTTCAATCCACTCCCTCAGCCAAACAAATCCTGCAATCCTGTCCCTAAAGCTGCTCCACAAAATTGGCCAAATCGGATAAAAGTCCAGACAAATCGGATCTGCAAAGGTGAGTGCCTAAAATTCATATTTGTTTCGTTGATATTTTGTTGGTTATTTTGACGAATTTAGTTATAATTTGGCCGAATTTTGCCCGGATCTGCAATTATCCGGGTTTTTTGGACGGATCTGATAAATTTCGGAGAGTAGACGGCAGAAAATGGTTTTCTCGGCCGGATTTTCGACCAGAATCCTGCCAGGGAGAGGTGGGATTTTGGCCGAAAATCCCACCTCTCCCCGGCGGGATTATCGTGAATACCGCTTCTCTCCGGCGGTATTCTCAGGGAAAATTCCACAATTTTGGGATTTTTCCCAAAATACCGCCAAAAGCTTGCAGTATTTTATGCCAAAATATCGCCGATTGGGGGAAAATACCGCCCGGCGGTATTTTATGCCAAAATGCTGCTGGTCGTCGGTGGTATTTTGGGGGTGCGGTATTTCCCAGCACCGGCGGTCGGGCTGTGTTTTGACATTATTTTTTAATTTTTATATCTTTAACTGTTTTATTTTTATTTATATCCCTTTAATTGCTTTCTTTGTGATAATTGCGTCTTGATATTATTTCATATGGGAGATACATTAAAGAAATTGAAATTAAGATTCTCCAGAAGCAAAAATGATGACAATTTGGAAGTTGTTAAAGACAATGAGGCAACACAATCTTCAGAAGGAATAGTTGGGCGAATACCGCCCACTACATCCGAGCACCAGAGAAGGGTGCTAGGAAGAGCGCAAGGTTCTTCTCGGTTTTCAAATGCGGAGGGGGCAAGCAATATTGATTACGGTGAAACTGAATTTGCACCGCCATGCACCGAAAATGCGGAGGAGCAGGAAGCACAGGAGAATGCTGAACAACTTGAGAGGGAATTATCTCAGTCTCAGGTGTATATGGAATGGAATTCGGGGCGGTTGAACGATGAGAACGAATTTGCCAATACAACCAACCAACCAAGGAGGAGAGGAAAAGGGAAAGAATTAATGGGATCCGAACGTAGGCGCGTGTCAGTGTCAGGGTCCGAGACGGATCCTGAGTTGCAGACCTACCGAATTCTACGTGGTCGATTGACGGTGGACCTTCAAATGCAGAGTTGTTAAAGAGTTTTAAATGTCATGTTGCCTACTACATATGGCATGAAAATGTATCGTATTATGTTTTATTATTTGTTGTGAAATATATTTTATTAGTTGTCTCGATTTGTGCTTATTAACTTGGTGCCTAAAATGTGTTAATATATTTACTAAATAACCTAGGAACGTGATATATTGAAGTGTCATAATAGGTATGAGCGGCAACAAAAGTGGGAGTTAACCGAGGGGGAAATGAAAAGGTTAGTGGATGAGTCAGGTTTGGCACATTTGGGACTGTGCATGCATCCAGAGGTAGACACTTCACTCCTCAATGCCTTTGTTGAGAGATGGCATCCAGAAACTAATTCATTTCACATGCCTTTCGGAGAGATGAGCATCACTCTTCACGATGTGGCCCATATATTGGGAATTTCGATTTTTGGATATCCCATTGTTGAAAAAAATTAGGCCTGCAGAAATACAGGCACTGCTTTCAGAAATGCTAGGGATAGAGGCAACCTAGTATGGGGACCGAGAGTTTGCCAGTGTGAGAATGTCCCTACTGCAAGCCCATAGTGTCAGTAGACAGGAGGAAGACCCTGCAAATTCTGCCGCAAGGTATTTGTTGTGGTTAATAGAAAACACCATGTTCGTGGATAAGAAAAAAACCCACGTTCCTGGCCATTTCCTGAAGTCCCTCCGAAATGTAGAGCGCGTAAGGGCCAATGCTTGGGGGGTTAGCTTACTTGGCTAACTTATATCGTAATCTTGGTAGAGCCTCTAGGGCGGACGGTGCTCAACTAGGAGGGTGTCTGACATTATTGCAAGTTCGTAGGAATCATTTATAAATTACTTCAATACTCCATAAATGTTCATTAATTTTACTAAATTTGTTTATTTTCTTATACTTAATAGAGTATTTTCTAGCATTTAGTCCTCCAAATATGAGATCTTAGGATCCCAACTCGCTTGCTGCAATGAAGTGGCATATCGGAACCAGCAAGAAGCGTGAGCCAAAACGGGACTTACTATAATACAGACGAGCACTTGATAGCTTGAAACCAGATGAGGTAATATTTCTATATCATTTAAATGTCTGACGTTTTTTTATTGTAATAGATGAATACTGACTTGTTTTCGACTGAACTAGGTAAACTGGCTTCCTTTTGGGCCAAATACTGCAATGTTACATCCGGTAACATTGTATAGGGGTCTTATTCATTGCCCTGCGATTGTAGAGCCCTATATGTCTGATCGGTTATTGCGATAGTTTGGGTACGCGCAGTTTGTGGATTAACATATCATTCGTGATGCTTCTATGTATTGTACATGAGTTGAGTAATGTTAAAATTGATGACATTTGAAACTATAAAATAATAAACTTATATTGGAAACGTAAAATCAATAACAAATTTTATTGAACGTGAAACCAGTGGATAAGAAAAACATCTAATACTAACACTCAGCAGTAGATTTATTTATGTATTCATCAAATCGGGGGTTCAAATGAGATTTCTAACTCTGCATTTGTTCTGAGGCTCTACTTCTCCACGTCGGATAGATGGGGGGTAACATGACGTCCGTTATCGTTAGCAAAGCAATGAAATGATTTTGGAAGATAAGCCCCATATTGATGAAACTGCTCGGATCATTAGAGACGTCGGCCCCTCGCCACTGAATTGGAAGAAAAATATTACTCTGCTGTGCATATAATGTAAAAACCCTCTGGTACTTCGTGGCGACAAGTAATCCCCAAAGATGTGAATCAAACCAATATTGTTCTACGGTCGGAGCTACAAGACAGTCTACTGTGGCGCATGCTTAGTTGTAATCGACTTGGCCAAGAACGTGGCAGCACAAAGCAGCTTCATCGCGCAGTTCTTGTAACAATTCTGTCCACACTTGCCACCAAAGCTCATCATCTTTATATATGAAATAGGAAAGTACTCTAAAACCACAATGGCCATCGCGCTCTACATTGACGTGCTTGTAAATGTAATCGAACACGAACTGCTTCAAAAATATGGGAAGGTCGAAAGGCCATTCAGAAGCATGGGGCTTCAACGCCCTTCTTCTCCTTTGTCCTCCTATGGATCTCCGACCTGCTATTATAAATCATATTAAATTTAGCATATCGATATGTAATTAAACAAAATGATCAGTACATAAAAAGTAATAATTGTACCTCGTTGTACTGTATTCCTTTCGGCATGCTCATACCCTGATAGATCTCGTTCGGTCGGCCCCTGTGTGGCCGACTTATTGGATCAGCTAGATCAACAGTTTCTCGATAAAGAGTAGTATGCACAGTACCCATCACCCTGTATATCTCAGCGCTTGGACCCTGTATATCATGCAGTCGCCCTTTAGCACTTTGCCTCGCCTCCTCAGTTTTCGGAATATCATTATCTCCCAAATGCAGCGTCTTCCAGAAGGCGTCTACATCGACAGGATCAATAGGGCGTTGTGCTCGCACCATCTGTAGCATCTCACAAGCAATGGCAACCCACAATTAGTTCGAAGTTCGCAACCGCACATCGCACCATCTTCCTCGATAAGTCCAACTCTTTTTGAATATTCGTCTACTAACATTGTAATACCAACGAAAGACAATATACCGTTCAATCTACTATACAGTAAGTAGTTGCTCTTTCGGTATGTTTTGCTACGATTAGACTCCATTGCAGTTCAAACTTTATCTAATTGCTCATTTATTATACTATTAATTTCTTGAAAAATACCTGAAAATGCCTTTCATCAGTCCCAATTGACTTCTTCAACTGTGCATGTGCACTCTCTACCCTAAAAGTCAATTAACATTGAAAATAAAATTGTCACATAGGAACACTATTATCATGTAATTACACACCATACAAACTATAAATTAAAACTAGAAGTAACTTAATGTTCGTTGTGCACCCTCCGTAATGCTTTATATTTTTCGTCCAGGCAGATACAAACTTGTCTCTGTGGGGATCCAACCATGTATCCTTCAGGTATGGAAGCACGTCTCTAAATTTGCATTTGCTTCCATATTTAGTATTAATAAATTCCACAACTTTCGTGAACTGTTTGTATATAAAGGCTTTCACCACTTGCCCCCAACGATATAGAAACACATCTGTTGTGATTTTGTCGTTGCCTGACTGTAGTACATGTTTCTTCACATTCATTTTAATATGTCTCATGCACAGTAGTTGTATAGCATGTGGGAATACTTGATGCACAACGTTCATTAAAGCAGTCTCTCTATCAGTCATGACAACATGTGGGTATTTGTCGCCATTGAATAACTTTTCAACTGAATCATGGCCTAGTAATAGCTTGGAATAGTCTCATCCTTCATGAAAACGAAAGCAATATGAATAAACTGAGCAGTGGGTAAATGCGCCATAATCTGCAGTAGAGGCATGTCGTACTTGTTTCTCTTGTACATCGTATCCATAAACAAAGCGTACGGAAACAAACCAAGTAGAGAAGGCGCCTTCTCGTGGGCAAAGAACACGTGCCCAACTGCATTACTTTCCTCTTCTACTGTGTGCGCATATACGTATTCGTGATCATGCCAAAGTTTTAAAAAATACTGCATGACAGTCAAGTCTCCCCTAGCCACCCTTTTAACCTTTGCAGATTTATTGTACACCTGTCTGATGTTGCTTATATTTTGAGGATCATCCGATCGCAACTGAGCCAAGATATGCTTCGGCCGGATGTTAATATTTGTCATTTCTGCAATCTTCTGCTTCTCTGGTTCTTTAGCCGTGAGTACACTGAATGCCAGTTCCGAACTTCTTATAATTCATGATTGTACGTACAATTTTTGCCCTCTAACCTCCAATTTTCCCCGATAATTTCTCGTCCCACCAGCTGAAATGGACATTTTGTCAACTTGCTGCTTGTATTGTTCCGCCTAGTTTTCCTTAAAGGTAGGGTGGCTTATCTCTAACTTGTCTTGATCTGTCGCATCCTATTAGAACTCGCCCTTTTCTCCCTTTTGTAAGGAAAAGTCCCAATATTTTGGAATTTGAAGTAATTTTTGTAGGCATATTATTTTCGGCGGCTCTAGCTTGAACCCAAACAAGCAAATCTTCCTTACTTCTGAACTCTTCGTCCGTCTGAAATATATCGGAGTGGTCAGCAAATATTTCATTCATCTCCATACGGATATCCTGATAATACAAAAAGATAGATGAACATAATTAAACACTAAACTCGTTTACCCTACTATTTAGTACAAAATTATTAAATTTTTACTTAAATACGAATGGGCGGTATTTCACAGAAATACCGCTCCAGATGGGCGGTATTTTCGTAAAATACCGCCCATGCATGGCGGTATTTGGCAGAATACAGCCAATGCGTGGGCGGTATTTGGCAAAATACCGCCAATGCATGAGCAGTATTTGGAAAAATATCGCCCCGGATTGGCGGTATTTTGAAACAATACTGCCCTCCATGGGCGGTATTTTCCTAAAATACCACCCATACGGGGCAGTATTTTGGAAAAATACAACTCAGAATGGGCGGTATTTTGGGAAAAAAAAAATTCAGTGCAACATTTTTCCAAAAAATATACGAAATTGTTTACTTACCGTGTAATCTAGATCGTCCGCGTGACTATCGGCCATATTTAGATACATGTGTCAGTGAAAAATGAATGAGTGTAATTGGAAAGGTGTAAAATGTGAGTGGGAGAGGTCTCCATACTGAAAAGAAATGCTTTATCTAGTGTTAATTAGTTTTTTTTTTTTTTAACCTAAAGGGCAAAATAGACTATTTACAGAAAAATGTGCCTGTGTATAGTAAAATTGTGGCTGCAAATAGTGTGCCCAAAAGAAATTCCCACTAGTTTTTATATTTTTTTCATGTTATTTGGAAGAAGGAAAAAAAAAACTCAACCACATTTTTCCTCTCGTTGCAATACAAATTTTAGCGTGGTTAGATCACCTATATCGCTTATTTTGTACCAACTCTATATCACAATTGCAAAATACAACAAAATTGATTTTAGTCCAGTCTATCTTTACTTTGATGTAGGGTTGGTATGGTACATGTGAATCTAGCTTAGATTAAGTTTACATTTCATTATCTTTGTGGTACAAAGTTTGTACATAATAAGCGGTACATGTGATCTAATATCGTTAAAGCTTGTATTACATTGTCATTTTGGTACAGAGTTGCTACTGAATAAGCGATAACGCTGTCGTTAGGATAAATGATTAGTACACGGCATAAGGTACAGAGAATTTGAAGTGAACAAAATTTCTTAGGAACTTATTGTTAAGTTATTGTCTTCCTAGTATAATAATATCATTTGTAAGATCCTATTCAACTGATTCAATTGCAGAGTTACAGACTATTGCAGACAACTGACCACAGTAATTTTCCTACAAGTTGTTGTGGCATCTGCTGAGAGTTACTAACTATTGCAGATAATTCCCCACCCCATGCCACCCCACCCCACCCCCCCGAAAAACCAATTTGGCCATAGAATTTGTAGTAATGTCTCTGCTGATTCAGCTCAAACCAGTAATTTGATGACATTCATCAAGCTTAAAGATAAATGTGTCACTCAACACCAAGGCAGCCATGGAAGTGTGCGTTTTAACCAAAAGAAATTTACTGTTTACCCGAAATTTTGTCACTGCCACTGCGCATCAAATTCTCTGCATTTCATTGATCTAACTATGTTTAAATAAAAGAGGTTTCGGGTACCTTATGCATTCATTTCATAAGTTAAGAGTTTGAATCTAACCACTAGCGAAGTACAGCAACATCATCTCTCTTTTTGGACTCAAGTTTAAAAGAAAGAAAAAAGATTAAAAAAAACTATGATTAACCAATATGAAATACCTAAAACAAGGTTTTGAGTTTTCCTTAACTTGATATTAAGAAAGTATGGAAACAAAAGAAGTAAGATGCGACCGCAGTTTAGTTGCATAACTCCCTTGAATCATCTTCATTTTTGCACTTTATCTCTTTTAAAAAGTATACTTTGTTGCGCCCTCTTTTTGAA
Source organism: Leptodermis oblonga (assembly GCA_016801395.1). Lineage (NCBI taxonomy): Eukaryota > Viridiplantae > Streptophyta > Magnoliopsida > Gentianales > Rubiaceae > Leptodermis > Leptodermis oblonga. Next base: position 32,186,412 of record CM028756.1, on the reverse strand, counting down.
CATTTTTACCGCGATAAAGCCTTGCTGACATAGGCAAAAGTAAATGTAACACTGTCTAAACTAAAACACAGAGAGACAAACTGTAAACGTAATGATAATTCACGTAGACAAAGTGTAATGAAACCAGTTGAGAATTTTTTTTTTAAAAAAAAAGCAGAATTTATTTACATTGGTTTTTACAACATTACCAGCAAGTGTAGTATTCCCTGCCTGCTTGTCTCATTCTCTTTAGTCTTTACTACACCACACTCCTTTATGATCCTAGTACATCGGAAGTTAAGTCTATTGCACCTGATGTATGCAAAAATGGACAAAATGGTAGTTAGGATCCAGGCTAGGATATTAAATCCCTGGGGCCTTGAAACTTTTCAAGAAAATTATGACAAAAAAAGGGTCTATTCATTTTCATTGGTTTTGTTTCTATTTTAATTTCTAATATATTATAATACGTTTTTATCATTTGTAATATAATTTTTAACTATTTAACTATACATTTTTACATATTCAATACACTTTTTATATTGAAAAAGTTCTTTTCTACAAACATGTTTTCAAAACCATCTCCTAACGAACGTGGACTTAACTTAGAATACATCATCTCTTCAACATTGCATACCAGGCATGAGGTTCAGACAGGCACAGTATTTTTCTCTAAGCTTTCTTTTCCAGTAATCCCATCTTTCAGTGTCTTGAAGTAAACATTGTAATCTTTCTCAGGAGGAGGGTTTGAAGGATCTACTGTGTATGGTTCACTGAAGGGAATCACACTTTTAACCTGCCAAAACAAGCATTCCATGATCAATCATCAGCTAATCTTCAGTTTTTTGAAAAATGTCACTTGCTAACTAGGCAGATCTATAAACTACCTTCAATACTTAGAAAATATAAAAAGACAGCTCAGTGCATAAAGCTCTTTCATGTGTGGGGTCCGGAGAAGGGGCCGGGCCATTAAGGCCAGATGTACACAGTCTTACCTTATATTTCTATAACAGACAGACCTCATATCGACCTTAAAACACAACCTTAGATTGGAACATTCACATTAAGGATTATCTCACAGTATGAGTTTGGAATTGGTATGAACAAAAGGATGGGTACAATGAAATTATTACCATAACTGCTAGTACTTTGGAGTGTTAGCCACTAATAAAATATGTATTTACAAAGTTCTGATAACATCTAATCAGTTTAAGCTAACCATGTTCTTCTATACAAAATGTGAACCTTGGGGTTTATTTTTATTTTCATTTCATTCCTTTTACTTTTATGCTATCAATAAAAGGGGTAACCAATCCCACACTTAATTATAAATGAAAAAAAGCTAATCATGTTCTTCTAATCAATACTAGCAAATCAACCCTGCAATTTATGCAGACATGCAGGTAAAAAAAAATTTAGGGTGAATTACAAAAATCCCCCACGAAGTTTGTCCAAATTACCAAATCAACCGTGTAATTTGAACAACCTACCGAACATACTCTGAAATTGCATTTTGTACAACAATCCAAACTCCACATACTATCTTGACATAGGGTTTGTTAGGTAATTTTCCCAAATCACGAGATCCATTTAGTAATTTTACAAACTGCAGGGTTCATTGGTAATTTGGACAAACTTCAGGGGGTTTTGGGAATTATTATATAACAGGTTAACTTATATGCCATCTACTTCTAGGCACTAGCCAAGGGCCAGAAAATAGTTCCAGTTTCAGCCAATGCAATGCAAAATACTCATGATGGATCTTTTTCAAAGAAATAGATATAATATACATGAAATGTCTATCACAATGATTCACAATCTCAAACAGAATAGAATAGAACAGGGAAAAAAACAGTTTCCAATTCCCCCTGAGGCCAAAACTAGTAAGCAAACAAATGTGCATTCCAGCTAAAAGAGGAAGACAAAAACAAGACTTCACTATTACTGCAAACTGATTTTCAGAGAGTAAAGAGAAGCACCAACCTCAAATGTCTTGTCACATGCATATGGGCTATCCAGAGCAGCGATACATATTCGAGCTATCTCTTCCCTGGATATCTTCCCCTGAATCCATGGATTCTTGTCAATATCCAGAAGTGAAGATTTAAAGAATACTGAAGAATTTTCCTTGTGACTCAAAACTGATATGCTAGTACCGTAATATTGTCTCCTTGGTCGAATATGAGATCAGCTCCAGCAGGCTCTTCAGTTAGTGCACAAGGCCTCACAATTGTATACGGAATCCCACTTTCTCGTATCAAATCCTCCCCCTACAAAAATAACTTACAATTATGGCTAATTTAGGTGTTTGGATCAGTAAACAGTTGATCATTGAAGAGTACAAAGATAGGCTACAAAGAAACTGGCTGTAAAAAAGAATTCCACTAGCCTTAAAAACGAGAGAGAGAGCCTTATAGATTTGGATTTTGCTAACCCTGAAAAGATTTTGAGTGTTGGATCCATCATTTGTTCTCCATCAACTAAGTTCTACGTCAACTGTTACTCATTTTGCATTGCATATATCAGAAGTTCAAATTTAACCTTACATAGGAGGATCTTTTATGCAATGTTTAATTATTAAGGAAATCAGAGTATTATTAAGTTTAGTAGAGCTAACTCATATGGTTTTATCTTCAATTTGTAGCAATAATGATATCAAACAACTATACGGACTAATTTCCGAGCACTTCTATAGTGCATTCTTCCTTCCCCTCAGAATTATAATTTGGTTTGTCTATCAACAACTTTTATTTTCTTTTGGCTATTGTACAAATTTCAGGTTTTGGTGGTCTGATAAGCATAATTATTATGGCAAATGGGCAGAGATAATCACTGTTACGAGCAATCCCTCCCTCCTCACATAATCCTTTTCATGAAAAGCAAACTGAGCATGACATAGCTTTGAAGACATGAATCTTATATGGTTAGGAACTAGTTCTGGTGTCTTCATCTTTTAAATCTTCTAGGTAATGCCTCTAAGGCATATAGGAATTTCCGTATGCAAAAACTGAATGGCATTACTTGAAACTTCCCTTTTTGACAGTGAACAATTGTTAAGCATGAGAAAATGACCATTCGAAGAGAGAGTATAAAACCTTCAGCTTGTAGGTGAGAATGAATCCCAGTTCCTTATTTAAGCGGACAGCAGGAGGTTGCTTGCTTAAATCAAGTCCAGGTCTTTCAGGTCTTGTAACCCCAGCAGAACTCACATGCACAAACCTACTTAGCATAAACAAATTAAAATTGTGAAAATTGCAGTTTTTGCTTCTGAAGTTTAGGGGTTCAACACTTCTAGCCCCCCAATGTTAGAAAAATGCATCACTTTTACCCTTTAATGAAACATCAACCCAAGATAATGGCGTGTGATGCCCTGGCAGTAAGGAAATTTGCTCTTCTATCCCAGCCATGCCTATGGATAGTAGAGATGGAGACTGAAAAGTCATGATGAGCTATTATTTTGGCTTGCCAAAAGTGATGCATTTCTAAAATTTGGGACTAAAAGTGTTGATCTCAAAACATCAGGGACTAAAAATATCAGACCCCTAAACTTTGGCACTAAATTGTCATTTTCTCAATTACAAGTAGAGAAGGAGATGAATGCATTTACCCAAATCAACCACTGCCATATCAACAGTCAATGGTCATAATTAAGACAAAAATAAGTGGTTGATTATAACCAACCCTACATAGTAGGACAAAGGCTTAGTTGTTGTAGTATTAATATAAAAACCATGTAACTGACCTGGGAGTAACTGGATCCTTTATAAATGTCTTTATGCTTGATATGGGAAGTTGAAAAGGACCTTCCTTGAAAGTGGGATTTAATTTACCATCATACTCAAACTTACTATACATCAGCTGCAAATTTTCATATTGGTGATCCACAGGAATAGGAGTTAAAGTTCACTAATAAAAATTATAAAAAAATTTCATTGCTTGCCTGCAATGACACAATTTGGCTTGCATCAAAAGGCGGTGCATCTGATACGGTACGTGCTCGAAAAACTGGCCTCAAAGAAGAGAAGGGCAGTTGTATCTGAAATTTATAGACAAGATAGAAGCAGATCCATAATGAACTTCGTAAATATTTCAAATGTTGCAACTAACCGGTTGCCATTGGCCCTCAGAAGTATCAAAACTCAGAGTATAACCAACTGTATCCCAATCAAAGCTGGTACGAAGAATAAGTTTATAACGCAGTCCATCACCTTTTAGTCGCAGCTCTAAACCATCATATGCAGAAAGATCTTCTGGCACTGGAAAGTTCTGTCAATAACCACCACAAATTTGCTCCCAATTTATAAAACACTCACACCCTCTTTAACATAGATCGATCAGCTAGAACCATAGTTTTGTGAACTGATGGTTCTTGAGCTTAGAAACAGAAGCAATTATCTTCTTATGAAAATAATAATGCAATAAAAGTTCAGCTAGGTAACAGCAAGTTTTGATGGCATAATCACATTTTTAAGAATTTCCAAGCATCAGTAGTTGTTCTGAATACTTAAGCCAAGCTACGAATGATGAAAAAGTTCCAAAATGCCTAAGTCTATGAGGTGGGATAAGAAAAAAATAATTTACTAAGCTGATCTAATTTGGATCTTGATAAGTCAAATGGTAGCAACATTTTTCCAGAACTGATGCACAACCAACAGAAATTGAATGTGAGTCACAAACTCCAAATAAAGGAATTCCACAAATAGTAAAGAGATTACCACAAAATAACTTTTGTTCTCCAGAAAATACAGGTAGTCGAAAGGATTTTTAATGAGACATCATTCACCATAAAACAATGTTTATCATAACATTAGTTGCTATAGTAATTGTTTAACTTCCAAGTAGGAGGTCCATTCCAACCTTTGAATAAGAGATCTTGCAAGCAAACTAAATCATCGTTCCTACAGCATAACCTATTGGGAGAGAATCAATAGGTTTCTTTTTCAAGCGATTGATACTTCTAGAATAGAGCATACAACTCTCCATCTTACTGCACTACTACGTTGATGCTAAGTTTTTCTTTTTTAGACAGCAGGTTCATGCAAAGTTTGTGACCAGAAAAACATGAGCATTTGTGAAATCAAACAACTACCTCATTCAAAATGTTCAGCTACATATAATTGATCTCCCTCCCAATGCCTACTCAACTATATATCTCTATCTTGGTGCAAATGTTAACTGTATAACTGTTTAGAAATAAAACTAAGTAAAAAAGACACGATCAGCTTGAAGGTAGTCTTTAATCATGAGCCAACAGAGTCACATTCAATCAACTTATTTAAAATATAACCAAGCTCTCAAGAAGAGAACCACAATTAATGCCAATATTACACTTTCAAATTTTTCTATGCAAGTTCTTCTTGAAGATTATATGCGTAGGTAACTTCAAATTCATCTAATGATTAGTGTATTTTTAGCATAATTGAGAAAAAAGTGTGAAAAAATTATTCTTTCCAACAAAGACATCATCAAATAAAATGTTCCAAGGATACAATGATGAAAGATTTAGGAAAGAAATGGCATGAACTTACCTTTGTCCTGATACTAGTAAAACCCCCATTGTTTGCAGTGGAAACGTTCCCTAACGGAATAACAAAGTAAATTGTTTAAGGTCAGTCTCTTTGAGCCAGGTGCTGCTTAATTACTTCCATCAGTTAACTTATGAGAAAAATAACCTCTGAAAATTCCTGTTGGTCCACCATTTTCACCACCAGTTGGATCTATCAAAAATGCACTTTCACTCACACCTCCCATCACTACATCATCTAAAGCGCCCCAAGGAAGTTCTCTAGATGAATTTCCTGCAGGGGTTAACAAATTAAGATGGTTTCACACAACGAAGGAAATAAAGTACCAAACAGTAAAAGCTACTTTATAATGAAATTATAAAGACAAAGGGAAGTAAAAAGTACTTATTTCAAGCATGTTGTCAAGAAATAACATAAGATAAAAAGATGTGAAAAGCGGACGTCTATGAATTTAGTACCTTCGAATGTCAAATAAAATGTTATTTTCAGCTAAAATGGTAACTGGTTCCTACCCAGTGTCAACTATCGATTTTGATACATTATTAACAGCTTTAGTATTGCATCTGATGGCACCAAAACAGGCAAAAACAACAGAAGCCAAGTTCACTGTGTGGTGCAACTGTTACTGGTTTGCATGTTTGTCTTCTAAGGTCAATTGTTCTTGGTGGTAATGAAAGAAAAGATTCCTCACTCAACCATTAATGGAAACTTTTCTCAATGATTTGATTTAAGTCAGGTGATTAACTGATAGCAGATCCAATCAATCAATAGCTAAAGATCCTAATCTCTTATAATTAGGTGGCAACTCTGCCATGATCTATTACCATCCTCACTATATTTTAACAAAGAAAGAAAACATAGCAATAGTTTATACCTAATGAGCTCAACCTTGAGGAAAATAAGGAAAAAAGTTGGTTGGCATAGAAATTGCAAGGCTTCAATTTGGACACTAAAAACTCAAGTCAAAGATTTACCAACAATTGTAGGAAACATAATATTATTTGAACAGAAGACTATCCCTTCCTAGTGTTGTCAACATGAACCGAAAAGAAAGAGATTAAGCATACCTTCAAATCCAAACACTAACTTCCCACGACGAAGTCCTACACCTTCTTTTACAGCATTAATCAAGTTTCTCACTCCAATGTACTCCACCATTTCAGGTGAAGCACCTTTAATCTGCACATGGAAAAAATAATCTTACAAATGTAGACAACATATTTGCAGTTTATAGCTTTTATTAACAGCTACAAAATTGCTCCTTTATATTGTCCAAATTTAGCTTCAGAGACATTTTCCAGGAAGTGAATTCACGACCTCTGGTTCGAAAAACTTGATTCCCTGTAGAACAATCAAATTTAGAGAATTTAGCAAAGGAAAGAAGCAATAGAAGCTATGGCAAAGTAAGATATCCAATCATTTAAACAGTGCAAATCAAGCTAAATGGTGAAGTAAAAGCTACCAGATTGGGAGTTTTCTTGATAAAACTGACTTCACCTCAAAGTAATATATACTAAATACACACTGATCATGGGTTGATTCTACCTGACTGTACTTCGCCCTATCTGGAGTATCTCCCTCCTTTGGACCCACAATGACTGAAACAGCATTTATAACCTTTCTAACTCCTTTGAATTTTTCAGGAACCAAACTGCTGGAATTGGTAATATCTCCAACAATCTGAAAAAGCTCCTCACAGCAAGTCAGAAAAATTAAGAAAGAAATATTGGTGTATTGAAGTGATATTCAACTCATAGGGAAGACACTTCATAACTTTTTGCGTGGTGCAATAATGCTATTGTAAATTTCATTTGAAACAACTGCTATAGCCCAAAGCTAAGTCAAATTTGATAGTGCAATTCCCCAACATTCTTAAAATTTTCCATGCTTATGATCCTACTATAATAAAAATCTTAAGCTGTAAACAGTAAACTTCTCACATGCTGGTAAAATACTCATAACACCTTCCTAAGCATTAGGAGGATGTTACATAGAAAATCAAATCAAAGCAGATACAAATACCTCCTTCCTCTTGATAGTGTTTGAGGTGCAGTTGCTAGTAATTAGATTAATATTGCTTTTTCATGAAATTTTTTTGTTTTCTCCATTCACTCCATATTCTTTTCCATATAAAGATCATTTCCTTCACGAGTATAATCACTCACTCTGCCAAATATGGATTCGCCCCCATCCACTTTTGGCAGTATCGCTAAACAATTCCACAATGAATACTATTTTACCCCTTCTAGCTCCTTCATATAATCCTATTTTCTCTCCACGGTGATAAGCAGACTTCTTTTTGGGCGGAAAGACTATAAAACTTTGATGAGTATAGATCTTCAGACTGACTAAAAATTTTGAACCAATTGCTTATCAAGAGGGAAATTACATGCTCTACTGATTGCTGTTTTCTTCTAATTTATTTTCCATTCTGTGTTGCACAAGAAAGTATGTGAATACAAATACAAAGCCTCTACAAGATATCTATTTTTGCAACTAGTACGACCAGCTTTGAAGTGATATATTCTCCAGAGAAATTCTAGAAGCATAAAAACCACAAACATTAGGCATGGTTAACACTTCTGTCAAATGCATCTTGCAGATATGTATCTAACTCACCAGGTCAACATCTGGTCCTAACATCCTTCTCGCTTTCTCTTCGTTTCTCACCTGGAAGAATAATCTTACTATAACCAATTTGTTCAAAATAAAGAAAGTAAAATGCAAAAAAAAAAGGACGGAAACTACAATGAAGAAATTTCGTTACTTCCTCAATTTTCTTTGTCTAGCTTTGAAAGCAATAGCATGTCAAATGTAGCATATAAAGAAGTTAAAGATGCACATCATAATGATAAGGAAATACCAGGACTTTAACAGGAAATCCTTTACTACGCAAGATGTCAACTACTCTTCTCCCAACACCACCGGTCGCCCCAGCCACGAGAATGATGCCTGAATTGTCCATTTTTCTTTCTGTTTCGCTAGGTGATGGACTGGATAGTTTCTCAATCAGAAATTCAATGAACTTCATGAACATATGAAACTTGTAAGATAAAGCCCTATAAAATAATATAATAAGATACAAATGTAAAACATAGACTATAAGAGAAATGACAACCTTGGCAGGAGATGGGGGCCCGTTAAAGAAATATAGCGTCTTTATAAATCTGCCAAAGTCCCACCCCTGCCGTCCAGCTTCAGAGAAAATGTGACTGCTATATGTTTTCACAGGGGCTAAAAGAGAGTTTCTACGGGAGAGAGACAGCTGAAATTGGTCACCAAATCCAAGGAATGGTCGAGGAGACAGGAGTCCTGGATGTATAATTTTCTCAGAAGTTCTTCTGTTCACTTTAGATACAGTCTGAAATAGGTAGGTGCATGGTTACCAAATGCTGGACATATCCAAAATAATGTACTAATCACGTAGAAGTAAAACCACAACATATATCTGCTGATGGCCGAGGAAAAAGAAAAATCAGAGAACTATTTAAGATAATATAACCTGAAGTCATTCATCAAACCATTGAGATAATTGAATTTACACCATCATAAAGCCTCATGCAAGAAATAATGTGGGAAAATATTATACTTTGTCATAGTTGCTTAGAAGGGGAAGGGCAAAAGGGAAGGATGATAATGGGCAGCTCTAAAGCACTATTTCTGAACCCTTGACCAAGGAGCAATATCCAATTTTCGTACATTAACGAGTATAAATGTCAATCAACAATTCAGTAAGGACAATCAAATCCAGAAGATGAGAAGAAACTCAAATACCGCAAATTGCAGTGAATTGACACCAATAAGATTCTCTGTAATGTATAGGTAGTTCTAGCAGAACCACCATAGTTTGAAGGCTAAGTTGCATCCAACTAAGAATAATTAGTACAAATTAAACTGCCAAAGTATAGCAATCACCAGATAATTAGAATTCTAAGACCTCATATTGTTCCCCTGAATCAATTCTACCTAAGTTTACAGTATTACTACTGAAAGAAACAACAATTCTCTAGCTTGGAAAATCTACAAGAGCCAGGCTTTCTATCCAATGCATATAAAACTAGCCTCAAGAAACCCCAACACAAGAAATCAAAAGGGAACATTCCTTAACCCAAAAGAAGAAAAACAAAACTAACAAAACCCCGCTGAAAAAATTGAAATGAAAATTCAACCAGAACATGAAAATTTTCACAACCTTGGACAAACAAACACCAACCCATGAAGTAGATAACTCTAAGGCAATACTTTTACACATGATCATAGATATAAAAGGTCATTTTGGAAGAAGAAAAAGATAATGGGTTGTCTTAACGAAGTGTTTTTTAGCATACCTGGTGATAGTTGAGCAGCGGTTTTGCAGGCTTGACAAAACTATAGCAGGAAGAACACTCCATAGTCAAGAAGGCTACAAGAATCAAAAGAAAAATGAAGAGCAGTTATGACTGGTAATGGAAGAAGTCACAGTAATCTAATCCATGGAAGAAATACGATCTTTCTGGAATGCTTTGAAATGGCCAAGTAAATCTACACCACAAGTCACTGAGTGAGTGCATTAGGCTACAGCAATCAACATTTCTTTGTTGAGTCATGCAATCAACATTTCCAATTCTCAACACACTTTTATTTTTCTTTAAAATAAAAAATAAACAAATCTCATAATTTAAATACGGAATTGTTATCAGGCCACCTTTTACTATTCGTAAGCTACTTTTTAAAATTTTTATACGTGAATTTACATTTTTGCCCTTTATAGTTTCTAACTTTATAAAAAAAATTACCCAACTTTTTTAAATTTAGGAAAATCGCCTGGCCGGGGCGATTTTCTTTGGGAAAATCGCCCATACCAGGCGATTTTCTCTGGGAATATCGCCTAGTACAGGCGATTTTCCTAGATAAAATTGCTTGGACTGGGCGATTTTCCCAGAGAAAATCGGTGTCCTGTGGCGATTTTCCCTAAAAAAAAGCCACAAGACGGCGTTTTTTTCAGGTTTTCTCGGTCATTCGTCGGAAAATAGTTTTTCCGGCGAACGACCACTAAATTTTTGAAAAATCGATTTTTTTAGGGAAAATCGCCTGGCCTGGGCGATTTTATCTGAGAAAATCGCCTGGCATGGGCAATTTTCCCACAAAAAATCGCCCAGCCTAGGCGATTTTCCCTGGCATGGGCGATTTTCCCAGATAAATTGGCCCAGCCAGGCGATTTTCTCTAAGAAAATCGCCTGGTCTGGGCGATTTTCCCTGAGTTAAAAAAATTGGGTAAATTTTTTTTTTAAAGTTAGAAACTATCAAGGGTATATTTGTCTTTTCACTACTTAAAATTTTAAAAAGTGTCCTGTGTTTAGTAAAATGGTACCTGCAAATAACATGCTCCTTTAAATAAACAAATTTCTTTTTTATTAATCAGTTAGATTGAGTGGAATCATGATGTTAAGACTGTAAATGGGTTGAGCTAAAAAAATATTATTATTAATATAAAAATTATATTATAAAATTATAGGGTTAATTGGAAAGAAAACCCCCCAAACTTTACACCGATCGCAACTTACTCCCTGAAGCTTTAATTTTGGCAATTAACCCCCTGAAGTTTAAAAAGTTTATAATTAACCCCCTGAAGTTTTAGATTTTGTAATTAACCCCTAAAGTTTAAAATATTTGCAATTAACCCCTTAAAGTTTTAATTTTTGCAATTAACCCCCTAAAGTTTTAGCTTTCACAACTAACCCCCTAAAGTTTAAAAATTCATCAATTTGCCCCCTAAACTATTACTGTTTGCAATTAACTCCCTAAAATTTTTGCAATTAACTCCTTGAAGTTTAAATTTTTTGTAGTTAACTCCCTAAACTTTAAAACTTTTCAATTAACCCCCTAAAGTTGTAATTTTTGCAATTAACCCCCTACAATTTAAATATAGCTCTAGTAAAACGTAAAGATAGATCCACAAAGAAATAACAGTGCCATAATGACATGTCTTACACACCATTAATCAGTGACCTTTGACGGCAAGATAATTGAAACAACAGACACAGATTAAAATATTAATTGGGCTTCGTTTGTGACTATTGTTTTGATTATCTTACCATCAAAGGTCACCGATTATTGGTGTGTAAGGCCCGTCATTACGGTGTTGCTATTTCTTTGTGGATACGTCTTTACATTTTACTAGAGCTATATTTAAACTTACGGGGTTAATTGCAAAAATTAAAACTTTAGGGGGGTAATTACAAACATTTAAACTTTTGGGGGTTAATTGCAAAAAAATTAAATTTTGGGGGTTAATTACAAAAAAATTAAACTATAGGGAGTTAATTGCAAAAAGTAAAAGTTTAGGGGGTTAACTGCTAAAATTTTAAACTTCAGGGGGTTAATTGCCAAAATTAAAACTTTAGGGGATTAATTGCCAAAATTAAAACTTTAGGGGGTTAATTGCAAAAATTAAAACTTTAGGGGGTTAATTGCAAAATTTTTATACTTCAGGGGGTTAGTTACAAACTAAAACTTTAGGGGGTTGATTACAAAATTTTTAAACTTCAGGGGATTAATTGTGAAAATTAAAACTTCAGGGGGTAGGTTGCGATCGGCGAAAAGTTTGGAGGGGCTTTTTGCAATCAACTCAGAATTATATATATTGGTTCAATTGGCTCGACAAGCCATCAAACTAGTAAAGTTGAGCTGGAAAGCTGCTTGCAAGCATTTCAATTCATTTACACTCTAGATCAAGGTTGTTAAATTCGGGATTCTACTTAAAATCGATTTGGGCTTAGAATCGGGATTGTAAAATCGGATTATAAAATCTGAAAACAACTAATGTATACCAAATAATGTTATAGACCACTAGTAATTTTATCAATCATATTCTATACACATTCAACAACAATTTTAACATAAACTCTCATTCAAACTCAAAATTACTCAATCAAAATAGCATTGAAAATGTGAAACCATTGTTATAAAATGGTTAATAATCGGCTGATTCGGCTCTGCTCTGCTCTGTCTCTCTGTGCAGTCACCACTTACCACCCGTTCCGGACTCTCGTTCCTGAAAAATTCGGACAAGGAAGGAAGAAAAAAAATGTGCCAAAAGAGGAGTGCGAATCTAACTGTAAATTGTGGGCCAAAAAAACAAAAGTCCAACTTGAGATCCAATTTTATGGGTCAAAATGCAAAGCCCAAAAAAATAAAATAAAAAATCATAGGATCACTCTTAAAATCCTACTATTTTAGAAGATTCTACCGCTTCTCCAAAGATTCTAGCTATATCAGCGATTCTTGACCGATCCAAAGTGATTTCATGGTTTTGGGTCGTAGAATCACACATATCAGGAGTTTAACAACCATGCTCTAGATGATAATGATAATGATTATGGTAATAAGTTATTCATTCCTCATATTTCAATTTTTGTAACAATAGATATTACAATTTTTTCATAGCAACTCATCTCACATGCATTCATTGGTTACATTATTATGAAATAATTATTAATATCACATAACTGACCAATAAATAAATATATGTCACGTGGGTTGCTATAAAAAATTGTAATGAATTAGTTGAAATCTTAATAAATATTTGTTACTTTCAAGTTTTTTTTTACTCCACAACAGAAATATATAAATGAAAACTATTTATTTAAGCAGTGTGAATCATATATTACTTTCATTTCCCATATGGGGTTCAAATAGGTGTGTGTTGGTTTGGTTGCGAGTAAAAATAATGAAATTAAGTTAATTAACACCCATGGTTTTACAACTGCAAACCATCATTACTTTTATTAAAAATTTAAGGAAAAAAAAATTGCACATCTTTATTAATTTTGTAACTTTATCTCTCCCTTCAGTTTTATTTTTATTTTTATTTCTCAAGTGATCAGGCCAATCTCTCATGATGAACTGATTAAGGCTTTGTAAATCCAATGAAGTAAATAACCATGCTAAGTTTTCGGCCTTTGGTTCAATAATGAGGCCACAGCCCATGAGAACTTTTGAACTTCATCGAAATTTTCTTGTTCATTTTTGGCAAGAGTAATGATACACTCTCCAAGTAATTTTCTCAAGGGAAAATGGCATTTTCAGTCCCTTTTCTTTGAGGGCAGTGGCAATTTTCGTCCATTTCGTTTGACTTGGCAGAAATAGTCCCTTATGTTTGTATGGTGTGGCTTTTTTAGTCCATTTTACAGGTAAAAACCAGTCATCCGGTTTTTAGGACTTGTTTGGAATAAAAAAATAAAATTAGGGCTTTATCACAATTTCTTTAATCTCCAATGGCCCAAGCAATAAATTTTTCAATCCTCCCAAATTAAAAGCCATAAGAAACGGGAGAGTTAGTGACAATATAATTGTCACTAATGAAAACCCATAAAAAGCAACCTCTGGTCATTGTCTTCCTCGTGAGAATCCTTCTTCTTTTGCAAATTTTCTCTCTTTTTATTTTAATTTTTTTTCTCACCTCATTCATTTATTATTTTTGTTTCTCACCATCATCACCAAAAATTCTATTTCATTCCCTGACAGGTTTCTAAAATCAGTAAAATAATTTTACAATTTAAACCTTCACAAATCTGCCAAAATCCAAATTTTTGAATGCCCCAAAACCTTCCAAACAGTTAGCAACAATCTTCTCCTGCATTTTTGTTGGAGTATAAGCAATGGTTGTAGCTTGCCAATTTCCTGCCACATAATTTCTACTGAAATCCTCAATTGACAAAATATAGGAAAGGACAAAGTAGCACACTGGAGATATCAGTGATAATGTATTCCATAGCACTCATGTTTTGTTGTCTCTTGTTAGCTATGACAGAAAGATTATGAAGAGAAGAACCCCACACAATTTCTAGAAAATCATTCAAATAATCCTGCGAAGTATCCATAAAAAACTTGGCCAGCACTTGAAATTTGGGAAAATACAGAATCCTACAGCACAATCTATGAAGCTCTATGTAGATCTATGAAGCTCTATACAGAATCCTAAACCCACTTTATCCACGATTCCTGCGTATTTCCGGCCACCACAGCATCTTTCTCATCGCTTAGGGCTAGTTTGGGCAGAGACGAAATTATGGGAAGTCTGATGGGGTGGTGCTGGCCATTAACGGAGAAGGAAGAGGGGCGAGAAGTGGATCTGAGTTCCACTTTGGACAGAGGAGTAGTCTGCAAAGTGCAATGTAAAGCATAAACAAAAACAAAAAAAAGAAAACTTGGAGAAATCAGAAAACTTTAGTTCAAAACCGTAAGCTTTTCTTATGAAATTGAATTCAGTTGATGACTAATGGGTTTCATTTAGATACTTGAAGCCATTGGAGGAAAAGTTGGAGCTTTCCTTCTTCTGGATTTCTCATTGAATCGTTTCTTATGGCTTTCAATTTGGGAGGAGTGAAAAAATTATTACTTGGGCCATTGGAGATTAAGAAAATTGCGATAAAACCCTAATTTTATTTTTTTTATTTCAAACAAATCCTAAAAACCGGATGACTGGTTTTTACCTGTAAAATGGACTAAAAAAGCCACACCATACAAACATAAGGGACTATTTCTGCCAAGTCAAACGAAATGGACGAAAATTGCCACTGCCCCCAAAGAAAAGGGACTGAAAATGCCATTTTTCTATTTTCTCAACTTTCTTAACTCAGGTGAGGTGTCATGCATTCATTGGTCAATAATGTAGTATTAATAATTATTTTATAAAAGTGTAGCCAATGAATGCATGACACATCACTTGAGTTAAGAAAGTTAAGAAAATTACCTGAGGAGTGTATCATTACTCTTTTGGCAAGGCTTTAGACAAGATATTTAATTAATCTGATGCTTCTAATTTCACCTTAAAAATAAATAAATAAATATGCTGCTAATTTTCCAACTTGTCTATTAAGTATTTGCAATTTTTTTAATCTGAAATATCTCTCTTGGATTAGTAAAATATTTACAATAATCTTGCTCTATCTTAAATGCAAGATAGAACAAACTTTTGAAATATTCTATTCAACATTTCTTTGGTTTGAGGCACATTAAAGCGTATTTCAAGTGATATCAAATCTCTCATATATGGTTAAGAACTAAGAAGTTAGAATTTAGGAGGGACACTCACTTATAGAAAATATCCTTGTTGGCTTCAAAGATTTGGCACTAAAATTTTCCATTTCTTGGTGGCTAGCCTATCTGGATTAATTTGGCTTCAAAATTAAAAGTTAAAACTGAGAATAAAGAACATAATTGTAATCCAAAAAAAAAAAAAAAAAGAACATAACTGCCAAAAAGTTTGAAGGCTAGCTGGCAAGTTAGGGTCTTTCTAAAAGAATTCCAATGGGTTATTAATGGGAATGAGAAGCCCAATAATTTTGGGCCCTATTGCTACATTTTGAGAATGAAAAATTGCATTTAGTTAATAATTCGAATTTCTATTTTATTTAGTATTAGTAAGAGCAATGTTGTTACTGAAAGTTTATGTTATTCCTTTACTGCATTAGTAAGGCCTGCTGAAACATAACTATGATATCTTAGTAGCTAAACTCGTTCACCCAAGACTAAACTCGATTCACAAAAAGTTGAACTCAATATGCGATACATCAAATACTAAATTCGACATGCATATACTGATACTAGCTATAACCACAATATTTCAAGGGTAAATTCTCTACGTATACTATCGGATTATCAGGCAAATACAATATAAATTTTTGTGTGTTATGTTGCACTATCTTACGTAGTATAACAATGAATGCACCCACAAAATAACTTCTCATGATTAACACTTACTCAAGCATAAGGTTTCAGTGCATCATGCACTAACTTTCTTTCACCTTCCTTTTCGGTTGTATACAAATTACAAGGTTTTGCTTGTAACTCAATTTTCTTATCTAAGTAGGTATAATAGTAGTGATGGGATGAACAATTAATTAAAAATGTTTTCACCTACAAAACATGATCCTAAATGTTTGCTACGTAAATGACAATATGTCAACTACCACCACCAATCTTTTATATTTATATATATATATAAAAACAAAAAGAAATATCACTCCACTCTCTACCCTTTTGGGAAAGTACACAAAATCAATAATGTTGTAGCACAATATTTATATACATAAAAATAATTACGACACTTATAACATCAAATTTGTAGTTACTTCTAAATGTCAGTCACACACTGGCGGGAGGTGGGGTGAGCTCCAACTCCCTCCAAACTCCTCATCCATCTTTATTAGTATGATATATTATGAGTGATTTAGTTATTAAATATTTGTTAAGAATTTTGTTCATATCTATGCTCCCTCAAGATTTTTATTTATTTATTTTTTTCTGTTCCATCCTTGCATGCAGTCACAGAAGCCATGTATGGCGCTTTCATTCATAAGTATTTCATAAAAACTTTTAGTTAATTAATGCACGTCCCGTCATTCGTTTTAGAAAGCGTCGACTATATAAATATATCTATATATCTACATATATTTTTTGATTTGTTGAATATATGTTGCATGTAGTTGAGAAGTAGCCATCAAAGTTTTAATTAGGGCAGCAGGGGTGGTGGCTCCGATACTTTTTGTGTCCGGAGAGAGGGCCACAATTAATCCAAAGCAGCAAACATGGAGAATAATTTCTGGGTCCAAAGTGTACCAAAATTTGCCCGCAACCTCACCTTTGAAGTGCTCATTCATGCCGACAATTTAACCATTTCAAGACACCTAAATTTAATATACTATATAGTCATGAAAACTCAAACCCACCTTTTGGCTTTAGTTTTTTGTTTTGTGTTTATGAAGCAATGTGTTGTAGGCAAAAGCTTTGTTGTTTAGTATGGAGGCACGCACATTATGTCAATAATGCCGACTACACTACACCATCGCCCCCATTTTTCTTCGTGTACCATGATTTTGTTGGGCTTTCGCCCCACGTTTTTCCTTAGCCTTTCTCATTTGCCGCGCCATTAATGATCTACGTGTGTACAAAATTCTCTTCGAAATTTAAGGATTTATATTTATACGTATCACTATTCTCGTCACATTGAAAGAGTTTAACAATATAATTATTTTTGAAATATAATGTACAACTTGATGAAGCCGAGTTAACCGGTGAAGGTCTTCGGGTCAAATCTTCTCCAGTACTTCATCTCTAAACACCTGTGCATTAGCTCTAGAATACCTATTCATTCGGGGGTTGCCATGAGTCTATAGTCAATGGCCTTTGAGTTGGGACGAAGAACAATCTGGACACACCACAACTCAAAATAAAATTTTCTTTATATGAGGAAGTGAATACATACAAAAGTATATTACACTTATGTTTCGTGATCACGTCTGAAATCGATGTAAACTTTGAGGGGAGATTATCACCCTGTATTATATATGGTGTTATTATTGTGACATGCAAAGTCTTCCAAAATTTGATTCTAAAATCTTCCAATCAATCAAGCCCTTGGCATTGGTTGGTGGACTAACTGGCTCATACGTAATGTCATAAAGACTAAAATAATCAAGGGATATATATATATATTAGGGTGTCAAACGGGCGGGTTGGGCGGGTATTAAATGGGTGTTAAGTTAATAGGTAATGGGTACACATTACCTATTCAATTAATGGTCTTAGGTCAAATAGGTAATGGATAGTTATGGGTACCCATGGGTACCCATAATACCCATTATACAAAAATGTAAGGCTTATTTAATAATTTATTAATAAATTTTTTTAAAATTTTTTTTAATTTCATTTTAATTTTTTTTAAGGCGAATTTTAATTTTTTGAATCTATTCTAAAATTTGAAATATTAAAATTTGTATACTTTTATATTTAATCGTATGTAAATTTTTTTTCCAAACACAATTTTTAACTTTTTTATATTTATATAAACCCGTGCATGTCTCGATCCGAGGCCCAAAATTGGGCCCGGGCCGAAATTGGACCCGAGGACCGAAACTGGACCCGAGGTCCGAAATTGGGCCCGGCCCAAAATTGGACCCGAGGCTCGAAACTGGGCCCGGCCAGAAATCGGTCCAGAACTGGGCCAAAACTGAACCGGCCTAGCCCTAAACCCGAGACTAAGCCCGAACGAATTTTGAATTAGTATTTATAAGTGGGTAATTTAAAAATATTATAAAAGAATAAATGGGAGAAAAAACGTAAAGTAATTGTAGGACACGAAAAATAAATAAGAAAAAAAATAAGTTTGAAGAAAAAAATAAAATGGACCCACTAAAATAGGTGAGTTGTTGGGTTTTTGTTTATACTTTTAAGGGTAGTTTTGAATGGGTATTTTTGGTACCCATAATGGGCGGGTTTTAGGGTACACAATGGGCTACCCTAAACCCGCCCATTACATATTTAGCCCAAGCCCAGCCAACCCATTATTATTTTAAGTGGGTTTTATTGGGTTAATACCCAATAGATTTGGGCGATTTTTGGTTTAGTGGGTTTTTTTGCCACTCCTAATATATATATATTTTTGGATCATGTTCATTTTCATATTTTTAAAATTATATTTTTTTAATTTTTTCTAATATACATTTCTGCTTTTCCAGCTATAATTTTTTATGTTTTCAATATAATTTTTACTTTTAAAAACATGTTACTAAAACTCTTCAAAAAACGAGCAAGATTTACTATTTTCATAAGCAATCAAAGGCATATCTCCAAATATGTTATTCCCTTTGTTTCAAAAGAAAACACAAGTACTTCTATGACGCGGTCGCATATCTGAGTGCAATATGCCCTTGTTTCATAATATTACATTTTTGTTAAAAATTACTTTTGAAAGCAAGATAGTAAGATATACTTTTAAATTTTTAATAATAATTTTGAATTTCATTTTTCTTGCTTTTTCACTTATAAATATATAAATTTTTGTTTAAATTTCTTTCGAAATTTTAATGGATACTTTTTTAGTAACCATAACTTTCCTTTTTAAAAAACATCACTTTTTTTTCTTTGAATTTTTGTACTTTTAAAAATAAGATGAATACTTTTAATAGAAATTGCATTTTTCTTTCTCTTTTTTGCATAGATTAGTATACTCTTACACTAAAGATCGACGTTTTTACTGATAAAAGTTATACTTTTATATTAAGAATTAACATGTTGTACATATTATAAAGTGTATTTTCTGTTTAAAATGGACATTTTTGCATAGAGAAGTCATACTTTTATATTAAGAAATAAGATTTAGTATAGAAAAATCGTATCTATACATGAAAAGCGCACTTAATGTTTACTCTCAAAAACTAGTTGACTGATTTATCTAGAAAAGAAAAAAAAAACTAAAAGAATGATGAGCTCTTGTGATACATAATTTTGATAAAATTAATATTAATTAATAAAATAAATATTTATTTAATTGGAGTTGTTAAACCCATGGCAGTAGGTAGGGGAAAATAAAACCGACATTTGAGGGATATAGAACTTTCCGAAGGGTCCACAGAATATATATTTATTGACCTTTGGTTTCAAGTTATTATTAATGCACCACAATATTCCTCAATAATAATAATAATATATATATATTTTTTGATTTGAGAGTTGTTGTTGACTTTTTCTCAAAGATGACAAAATTAATATTTGTAATTAATTAAACTCTATTGGCAGTTTGGAGCACAAACGTACGTGACGGTTTCTCTTCTCTATGGAGTAACATGCATTGTCCACAACTGTTGCAACATCCCACATTAAATTAAACATATTTTAACACGATGAGTCATTTGAGATTGAGATAGTTGATTTTCAACGAATTATTACAAAATATATTCTTATTTGTATCATTTTAATAAATTTGTTAGGATTAGAGCTAATATGAATTTGGTTTACTGATATTGTAGGGTTCGTAAGATATATAGATTCTACGATACAGAAAGATTATCCTAAAAACTCTAGATAGAATCTTGTGAAAAATTATATCTTGTATTCACGTTTATAGTGTAACCGTTCAATAAGAGTAGATAATTGATAAACATGACCATAAGGGAAGCAACTCGATCATTCATGAGTTAATTTTTGGTTGGACTGGTTGAACCAAATTTTATTATGATCTGCGAGTAACAAATATTTAACGGATCACAAAATATCAAAAATAATAAATCGCTGCTGTGGGTAGTTACATTTTAAGGCAAATCATACCTTTGTCCTTCAATTTTCTGGAAAATGATATATGTGACGAAAGATTTTGATTTTTTTCTTTCAAAAACTGACGTGATATCTGTGTGGCAATAGCTATTGGAAGATTTTAGTTGTGGTTATTCAATAACGTACATTTCTCTAAGTGGTTGTCACATCATTTCATAAGAACGTTTTTAAAATTTTTTCACTGTATGTATTACCATTTTTTTTAAAATTAAATTACATACCGGGTCTTGAAATTTAAACAAAATACATCCGTCTCTATTATAACATAAATCACAAATTACCTATAAAATAAATCACAAAAACTAGAAATCTGTATGTTGGATTACCATCATTGAAATGGGCAAGGGCAGGTGTTGTTTGTAAAAAAATATATATATAAAAATTGGGACAGACATTTGTCCCTAGCAAAAATTAAAAGGTAAAAACAAAATTTTTTTTTTTCCTTAAATTGTCTATTTTACCTCATCAATTCTTGAATTGTATTGGAACAGATATTTGTCCTAACGATCCGTCTCCCTTTGAAACACCTTTTATGTATACACAAATATTACATTAGATATGTCTTTTTAACACGTCTTTCTAACACCGTTTTATAAACTTGGATACCACTAATTTTGAAAATTGAGAAACCTCAATGTCAAAATCAATTTGGAGAAAAAATAATTAAACAATCGTGTCACACTACTACAGAACGGACAATTAGTAGTGCCCGCATTCGATGCTGTTTCAAATTGTGTATAATCGCTTTTAAATGTCGAAAATAAATGCAGTTAATTGTCCTTTTTGTAATAGTGTCAAAATCATGATAATAAAAACAATATAAAAAAGTTTTAAAAAGTTGCAAATCTTGATAGTGTTTGGGATTGAATCCAACCATTAAATGCCTCTTAAGTTTTTCATAAGCCAATTGATCGAACTTCACTACTAAATATATAAGTCCTCCTGCCATGTCTATTAATTTAATGCATCAAAACATATATTTTAGATGCATTGACTTAACAAAATCAAAAAAATTTCTATTAAACAAGGATTAAATTACAATTTTGACTTCCAAATTAATAATATATTTAAGTGTTTGTTGGATAATACTTGTGTTAGGCAGCTAAATTAAAGTTCATGTACCAGAAGGCAGGTACTAAATGACGATTTTGACTTCCAAATTAATTAATTAATTTATTTATATATTATATGTATATATTTTAAAGAAGTGTAGGTTTGGTTAGGTTACATTTGTATCAGGCAGATTCAGCAGGCTGTAATCAACAGAATCATCTTATTCATGTGATCCTAAACCGTAGACTTACAGCATAAGTGCTTACTTAATTAAAGGATTCCCAGGTTAATTAATTAATTAATCATGTTAGGGTTGATGTAATACTCCATGCTTCTTGTTTTTTAAGGAAGCATTAATTATGGGTTAAGGATTATTAGTGCTCATAACTAAGGGAATCTTAACTGTTAACAAATGACAAAGATCGACTTTTTGACCTTTCCTTATAAATTAACTTACTACAACTGACTTTGAGTTGGAGTTCGTTTTATATATTGTTGTGGAGTTGAGAATTGAGTTTGACAATTGAGATTGCAGATTTTTGGCTATTAATTTAATTATTTAGGTTGACAATCATTTGGTATAAAAAATTACTTTGTAATTATTGAGAAAATACCATTTATCCAAGATAGTATGTCTATTCATGTCTAAATAACTGAAATAATGTAAATTTTTAAAGTAAAATTATGTTGTCTCACTATGGATATGGATATGATTTGACAGAATATATTGGATAAGTGATATTCACTCGTAATTATTTGCATTGAAGTTTATCTCTTTTTCCAATTCATATAATTCCAATATGCTCTTCACCCTCGGGTTGTTCAATTGTCCCGTTGGGGAAAATGTTTAAATAAATCTCTAATGTTTCATTCAAGATTCAGATAAAGCCCCAACGTTATTTTCTAATAAAAAAAAGGTCATCGACATTATGAAAAAGGGCCAAATTAGCCCTCTCGGTTAACCCTCCGCCACATCACTTATTTTTGCTGACGTGGATGCTAACATGGGCTAATTTTTATCCACGTCAGCAAAAACAAGTGATGTGGCAGAGGGTAATTGGGGGCTAAGTTGGCCCTCCACCACATCACTTTTTTTGCTAATGTGGATGCTGATAGGGACTAATTTTTATTCACGTCAGCAAAAATAAGTGATGTGGCGGAGAGTTAACAGAGAATGGCTAATTTGGCTTTTTTTTGTAACATCGAGGGTTTTTTATAATCCAAAAGTAACGTTAAAAGCTTATCTTGACCTTGAGTGAAACATTAGGGGTTTATTTGAACTTTTGCCCTGCCCCATGCATGGTTCAGGGCGGGTAAGTTACCCTGCTTGGAACCGGAATTGTGTCGCCCCACCCTAGTCCATTGGGGCGGATCCAAAGGATCCACTTTGTATTGCTAAAAATAACAATACAATGTGGGCTTTTTGAGTGAGACAGAAGAAGTACATAGTTTGACAAAGAATTCAATTAGAATGAAGGTAATTTTAAAAAAAGAACCTTGTAACTTCTTGATTGGAAATCACTTTGTAGCGTACTCCCTCCAATCCACAATAAAAGTCATTTTAAAGTTTTTCAAATAAATTAAAAAATTCTTTTAAATGAAAAGAAATAGTTTATGGCTACTAGTAGTTTAGGAGCTTTAATATAATTAATACTCTGTATTTATCAACAACTCCAATTAATACTCAATTACATCATCATTAGGGAAAATGATTGAGTGCATCCAATGTATAGTTATATATAAAATAGTAACTAAAATATATTTTTATTTATGGGTCCTTACATGTTCATCACCCTCTCAAGAAAATAGCACATATATTGTATTTGGCTGCACCATCCTACGGGGTGCGGCGGATGCACTGAATAATTTTTCTATTAGTAGGTATTCGAAATAATAATCACTAACTCTTAGTTAGATAGGCTAAGACAATACTAAGTTGAAAAAAAAAATGATGTTTTCCGTTAAATGTCATTTATTATAAAAATTATTACTCCCTCTAAACGAGTTTTATTCCAACGGAGTATTTATTTTAATAACTGGGGCGGTCACAATGAAGAATTCATCATTGCTTCAAGTTAAGAATAAGAATTAGTAATCCTAATCAATTACGCTATCACAAACTTATCTGAGCTACGTGGAGGCTAGACCGTGCTTTAAAGACCATTAGTCAAGTACTTACTCCATCAGAAAGGGACACTCACGGTATGCAGGCTATGAGGACACCAGAAAATCAGGCATCAATATTTGTATTCATTAATCACAACATCAAGTTAATTTTACACGAAAATAGAGATTGAAAAAATAAAATAAAATCCAGTTTCAAACGCTATGCTTCTTTGCTACGTAAATTGAAAAGAATGAACCAAAATTGACGTTTCCCATTTTGGAAGGCCTTATTTTACGTGTAACACAAAAATTTGTATTCGACGATGCATATATATGAAGTTAATTATCCTTTGAAATATGGTAATTATGTTATGAAAACACGCTTATTGTGTCTAACATCTGACGTATTGTGTATTGAGTTTTATTTTTTGGAGTACCAAGTGTGTGCCGAGCCCACGCGAAAGGTTTGGTTAAAATATGCCAGATTCCACCCAGTTAAAAATGTAACCTAACCATACATACCGAATTTAGCTGTTGATGTATCACTATTATAAATTTAATTAGTTACTGAAATATCGCGTATATAGTTTAGTTTATGATACATTGCGTATCGGGTTTAGCTTATGTTGTATCTAGTTTACTACCACAGAATTCCTCAATGGAGGTGCCCGTTTGGAGGCGGGTGTTTGTGAAAAGGAATTGGAGGCGGGTGCAAGCGATACATTAGCTTGCACCCGCCTCCATGATTTTTGGAGGCGGGTGCATGCTGAACCCGCCTCCAATGATTTTTGGAGGCTGCACCCGCCTCCAATAGTTATACTATTGGAAGCCTCCAATAGTATCTATTCGAGGTTCCAATTCCTTCGCACCCGCCTTCAATTCCAAAACACGAAAAGGAGGCGGGTGCTTTTTTTGCAACTTTTCCAGTACTGTTTAAAAAAATTGTCTTTGTTTTGGACCGTTGAAAAACAAAATTGAAAATTTGTCGAGATTCAAGACAATAAATTAGTAGGTAATAAAAACCACAAGTTTTAGAAGGAAATATATAAATATATACTTTCGATTTTAACTTTAAATATAAGAGTATATGTAGCCTAGTGGTAAATTTAATGTGCAAGTGTCAAGTGATTATGCATGCGCGAGTTCAATTTCTACCAAACGTATAAATTGAAAAAAAGAAAAATTAAATTTTGTGCTGGGTGAGTATTCGAGGAGGGTGTCCAATAACCATTTATTGTAGAGGTTATTAAAGGCACCCGCCTCCAATATCCATTATAATGGATATTGGAGGCGGTGAGGGATTATTGGAGGCGGGTGCCTTTTGCACCCGCCTCCAATAACCCCCATGAAAGGAGGCGGGTGTGGGCCCCTCCTATTGGAGGCGCCCGCACTGGAAGCAGGTGCACACACTGCACACCCGCCTCCAAAACCCCTCTACACCCGCTTCCATTCACCTATTTTGCACTAGTGTAGACTCAAATGTATCATGATTATGAGATTTGTTTTGATTATCGAGTTTAACTTCTCATGTATCGCATATTGAGTATTACTTTCGATGTATTGTGTATTGAATTTAACATCTGATATATAAAGTTTAACCTTTGATATATCGTAGCTGTTGAAATATCGTATATCGAATTTAGCTTTTGATGTATCTGTATTGAGTTTAACCGATGGCATATCGAATTTAGCCACTGTTTTTGATTAAGTTAAAAAATATATATATATTGAGAAAACACGCGCGTGTATTAAATTTAACTGCAAAAATATCACGAATCAAACTGTTAAACAGTCAGGCAAAGGATTCCCTCTTCACATAATCACATTCCCTTGAATAAGTTCAACCGATAAAATAGCAAAACTTTACTCTTTTTAACCTTGCATTCTAGAAGATTTGAATCAACGACATCATAGTTACAACTCTATCCTTGTAACCATTCTCGCAACCATCTTCCACCAATACTCATTTTACCTAATACTTTCTTGCGCCTTCGGAATTACTCACCCGTTGACTAGCACACGTGTGAGACTTCTTGATCCACGTTTCAAGATAGATGTACTAGGTGCAACACTGTACTTTGTACTTGTGATCTCACGGTTTTGCCCGTCATTTTCTGGAGAAATAAATCATTTACATTTCCCCCCCAAAAAAAAAAAAAAAGTTAGATCCAATGAGGAGCTCGCAACCCAGCGCTAGAAGCGTTCAGTTGTGGAAACACGTCCGAGGGTGCAAATCGATTCGGCAGCGTCTACGTGATCATACCTACAAGTACAACCAAGGGTTTGGCTGCCGGGACAAACCGCATTGTTCCACACCCAAAGCCAATTGACAAATGGTAGCAACGATCCAATTTGGTTGTCAATGTATTTTCCTCGGGGCCTAACTCTATTTGTTTCCACGGTGCAACATAGGGTGTACCTCGAAGTGAGGATCATGTTCCTCAACAAATGATTCGTGGCAACGTGTTGTGGCCCATGACTCCTCATTCAGGCTCTAGGATCCGAAATAGGTTGAGGATACATTATCGTCAAACCTCTATTTACCACTAATAACGAACTTTAAACAAATCTCATTTCAACGACATTTGGTGTCGTGGAAGCGACCTCAAATTATATAAATCCGACATGAAAACACATAATTTCGAAGCATAAAAATGCAACTCCGTGATGAATTCTGCAGGCCTGGAATCCAAATTGTTTGTTTGCCCTTAGATGCCAATCTTAATTAATTACTAGCTGATGACGGCAACACTTTGAAGATTTTTATTTTTTATATTTTATTTTGAGATAAATTAGGTTATAAACAAACTCGAAAGATAATACCCGAAGAACACTACAAAAGCCGATAACTTTTGTGGATTCCACATGATTTTTAAACCTATCTTCAAGCCTGCTAATTAGAACTATTAAGAAATGAAATAATTTAAATAAGGATCGATTTTTCTTTCTCTTTTTTGACATTAGGGAGCTCTCGTGAGGGTCGGACAGGGACATTAATTAACGTTTGTCTGGTAACGTCTTGTCAATCTAGCACTTCTACAAGTTTACGAAAGGCTAAACAGAAGAGCCAAAAATGTTTTGGTCGATCTCTTTGCACGTTTGGTTGGTGGATCTATCTTTCTTTGACCAATGACCCACTACAAATTAAGCCGAGATTTGAGAGTTTTAATTAATCAAATTATGCATCATGGAAAGGTTAATTAACAACTGATCTCAGTTCAATGAAGGTGACATTATGATGGCCACTACTGTTTGTTTCTCGTTCTACACAATCGGCTGTATCACTGTCACACGTATGCATAAACACGTGTGAGAGTAGGTAAAGATATGTGATTTTTTTTTTTTTTTTTTGGGGTGTTTGGAAAGAGGGATTTTTGTCAAAATTATGGGTGACATTTTTCAACGTAGTATAATTACTAGATAACGCAGGACATATGAACTGAACATTCATGATGTAAACGGATTAATGAACATTTGAAGATTCACAAGTTAAATTTATCCACGCAAATAATATGAAATCATGAATAATTATATGGGTGTAAGATAATAGTTGAAAAATGTCAACGTGGCAGGTCATATAGATACCTGGACATGCTAACTTGAAACTAGCAAAAATTGTCACCCTTAGGCTCTGATTTTTTTCGAACATAATCAGGAAAAGTATTACTCTTTTCTCAAAAATATTACACAAAGAAAAAACATCATTTTTATAAAATTCACAATTCAAATTTAAAAATTCCCTCTAAATCCTCACTCACATAAATTCAAAAAAAAACATAATCATTACACTTTTTCTTCTCTTTCCTACACAAATTCCCAAAAGAAATTCCCTCAAAAATAAAATTCTTCCCTAATCAAAAAATTTCCTATCCATAGTACTAAGAGAACAGAGCCTTAATTTTAGTTAATACGTAAAAATGTGTAAGGGGCTAATTTTAGAATGAGTAATGATACTTTTTTCAACTAATTCATCACAATTTTTCATAGCAAATAATATGCGTTCAATGGTCAATGTAGTGATATTATAAACATGTAACGAGGGGTGATAAACGCATGACGGCTTTTGCTAAATGCATGACGAAAAGATAAAAGAATTTACAACTTCATACCCAATTTACCCCTCCACCCTTGAGTACACCATTTCCCATGTCCTCCCCACCCCCCACAACTGCTGAGTGTTGACCAATTCCAGCTGCCGCCGCTGCCGGAGATGCCTCCCTCCTCCACCACAGGAGAAGACGCCTCCCTCCATCACCAAGGGTAAATTGGATACAAAGTTGTAAAAATTTATCTCACCATCCTGCATTTAGCATTCAATAAATGCATGTCGCATCACTTATTTTGAAAAGTTATGATGAATTATTTCATACCAATATCATTAGAATTTAATCTTTAATAAATGCGCTATTTTTGGGTCTCAATTTTAGTGGTGAGTTTGTAGTATTTTTAGTTATTCTTATCCCCTATAGTTTCAATTTGCAAAACTTGTAAAACACTTGACAGTTACTGCTTGTCTATTTCAGTTGTCTTAATTACTAGTGCTGCAAATCAAAACTTTAAAGATAATTTTTTTTTTAATAAAAAAAAAATCCCTTGACATTTAGGAAATTATTAAAATGGACTCCATGATCTTCTAAAATTCAAAAATTAAAGCATTTGAGTAGCATTATTTGAATTCAAGACCGGCCACATGAATGTTTATGAACAGACATAGATGTTTTCTTGTTCCTTAATTTTTATTTTTAAAAGTTATATGAAGGCATTTTGAGTATTTATAAAACATTCAGGCGAGATCTTTGATGTTTTTCTAAATCACATTGTTAATTTTGATGTTTTTCTATATTCCGAGAAGGTTTTTGAAAATTTCCCTAACTATGAAGGAAAAATTTATCAAATTTTAAAATATCGAAAACTAAAATTTTTTAGGGCTTATAGGTTAGCAAATTTTAAGAGTATGTCTTTTGAAACATGTTTTTAGAAAATATATTTTAAATGTAAAGAGTATACAAAATAAAAATAAAAAAAGAAGGTAGTTATGTATATAATAAAAATGGGTATTAAAAATTATGAAAAAATATTACAATATATAAACTATATTGTAAACAATAAAATAAAAGAATAAAAGAATAAAAACCAATGTTAACAGAACCAATATGAATTTATGAAGACTACGAATTACAAGGGTTAAAACCTCTTTAGGTTCTGTTTATTTTGACATGATTTTAAAAATATGTTATGCTAAAATAATTTTCTTAATCCATTGAAAATGTAAAAATATGCAGTTGAATAATATAAAGTTGTATTGAAAATAAAAAATACATATAATATATTAAATTTAAAATAAAAATTAAAAACAAAATCATAACATCAGCAAAACAATAAAAATGAACGTGACCTTATTACTTGAGAGGAGATTCTCGATATCCTTTCACACGTAAATGGATAAAAATGTAATTTACTCCAGTATACGAGAGGATACACTATTGTCAAGCATAGATCTAAGCATTTGAAAACTTAAAGTCAAATAATGAGCTATGAATTTCTATTACCAAACAAAAAGTTGGCCGATGGAGAGAAAGTTTTGATACGAATGTTACGTCTTTTTTGTTTTGACAGCTATTATTTGTTTGTAGAATTGGACACGGCCACGTGAAAGTGAAAGTTTACTAATTAATCTGAATTATTCTTTGTGTATTTATCTTGTAATTTGAACCCAAAAAGTATAGAAATGTGGACACAAAGTAAAACAACAGTAA
Source organism: Leptodermis oblonga (assembly GCA_016801395.1). Lineage (NCBI taxonomy): Eukaryota > Viridiplantae > Streptophyta > Magnoliopsida > Gentianales > Rubiaceae > Leptodermis > Leptodermis oblonga. Next base: position 32,156,900 of record CM028756.1, on the reverse strand, counting down.
CATCACAAAGACAATCTAAAAAGGAAACTTTCCCCAATTCGAACATTTGGCAAGATAAGTTTTGATTATATAAAATGCTTGTACTGCTGGAAATGTTCCATATATGGTATGAATTCTTTTTCTTTGTTATCTTATTTTTTTATGGTATATTAATGATGCTGCAAATATCCAACAACGTTTGATATAAAAAAAAATATAAAAGCAAATTTCAATAGTACTCTGACTGCGGACCCATAGACTCGAATTGAACCGACAGGTGCGCAATAGTATTCTTACCTTTGTCCACCCAATAGATCCCTTGAAGACCATGTTCCCGCATTCATGTCCAAAGCAAAGCAATGAGCGTTTGAGATGCCACCAACAGAGGCAGTTCATTCTGGATTGCCAGAACTACTGTCGCTGCATCCCCCCAAGCGAGCATTTTTCCACTGATCTAGTTTTTTTTTTTTTTTTTTTGTCACGTTGAATTACAATTTGAAATACACAATTTACACGTGTTACAAAGAAGGCAAAGACTAATTGGGAAGAAAACATTTGTTTGGGTACAAAAAATTGATGTTAGAACATCCTAATCCCAATGGCGTTAAGGCCATGAAAGTGAACCGCTTTGTAATAGTGTTGGTGCCATCTTTCTTATTTTATCTCACAACAACCAGCATTTTGCCACTTATCATATTTTCTAAACAAAGCGTTTGTTGTTGTCATACAGAATAAAGATAGAATTGAAGTTAGACGAAAAATCTAATTTCGAACTCCTATGCTACGGATTAATCATAATTTAAACAACACTAAACACTATCTAGTATGAAAATATTTATTTCACTGATTATTTAAATTTTTTTTTACAAGATGAAAACAAAAATGCTATTCATATACATATGTATTTTTGTGTTTTAATTAAAAAAAAAAAAAGAACTTATTTTCATTGGTCTAATTGAAATGAACTGTAGTGGTGAAGTTCATATCTCTCTCTTTTTGTCAGAAATCTTTTTTGTTGTGTTGTTGGTCGGCCAAGTTGTGCATCCTTGACGTGACCTGTTTTTTGAAGGGTTTGTACACAAAGAATTTGGCAATGTAATAACACACGACTTTGCCGAAAAGTTTGTTTTTGTGGGTTGCTCTTGTTGTTTTTTGGCTTTAAAAGCTAATTAGTTTGAAGCTTTGGTTATAAAAGTTGGGTCATCGGAGCATATTTTCTTCATCTTTGCTCCATAAACTTGTAACAACATATCACAAAATTATTGGATGGAAAAGTTTAAGAAATTCGTCAAACAAATGTTAAATATATGAATGTTTTTGCCATATGGAAGCTCTAAGAATTCAATGAAGAAGAGTGACAATTATGCCTTATGAACATTATGAATAGTAAAATAAGTGGAATCATCTCCTTTCTCGGCTAAAAAAAAAAAAAAAAGTGTCTGTATCTCTAATTTAAATTTCTCTTTTTTTACTTTCTTTTTCTCAAATCCTAAGAATTGGAGAAAGTGTGTTCTTCTCTATTAATCTTTTCACACGGTGCATGAGAGAATTGGAGAAATGGTTTATTTGTTATTCATATTAATTTAATTTTCTAATTATCTTTTACTTATACATTTGAATCTCCCATCAAAGGAAATATTGATTGAATTAATCATAATGTAGTAGTCTTGAAGCAAAGATTTGAACTAACGAACATTATTATATGGTGGACTTGAAGCTGAGACGCTATATAGGCAGCCATACAATTCAGGACGAATTACATTTACTTTCCCTAAAGTTTAGTTTTTATTATAATTAATAATAAAATAATTAAAATACTTAAAATAACTAATTTACCACTAACTGCCACACACTATTATATTAGTCAGGTGAGGAAGAGTAAAAAAATTGAAAGTAAACAATTCTATTGAAATAAAAATAAATCTTGATAAACGACTAATAGTTTAACGGACGCAGAAAAGTTTTCCCACAACACGATTGGTCAGAGTCTCAATCAGTGAGTGAGTCACAATTCTTGACGGTCAATATTATAAATGGGAAAAATTGAATTTGAATTGTGAAGTGAAGCATTCCAAATTTTTCTGAAATTGCACGAATGAAATTTCTCGTCAGGTTCGGCCGGCGGCTGAAACATTCATGACTTTCTTCCTTAGTTTCCACTTCCAAATAAATTCCACCTAATTATTTTGTACCCATCCCATCCACACGGAACTCTCGCATTAATTTCCACGACACCGCTGCGACCACTCATCTAGCGGGTGTCGATTTCCGATCGTATATTAATTGACAGATTATTTAAACGTGTTAAATTCGTATCATATTTTCGAATTGTTGTCCTCACTCACCTTCACACTCTCTTAGTTTCACCAATTTTCAAAGGGGCATGATATTTGCAGCGACGGAATCGATATTTGCAGCGACATTTTTGCGTGAAAAGACCGAAATGCCCTTGGGGTAAAAAAAAATTTTTAAAAATTTAAAATTTTCAATCTGTTGGAATAAATTTAAAAAAAAAAAAAAATTTCCGGAACCATCGCCGGTTTCCGGCGATGGTACACCCTTCCCCCCTTACCTTTAGATTTTTGATATTTGCAGCGACCACCGGGCGGATCTTCCCCATTCCGGTAAAAAATTGTACAATTTTGACAAAACTACTAATAAATTCGGACATAATACAAGTAAAATAATTAATAAAACTACATAAAAAAAGAAAAAAAACCAAATAATTAATAAAACTACAAAAAAAAAAAAAAATTTCCGGAACCATCGCCGGAAACCCGGCGATGGTTCCGGAAATTTTTTTTTTTTTATAAAAAATTTATTCCAACAGATTAAAAATTTTAAATTTTTTAAAATTTTTTTTACCCCAAGGGCATTTCGGTCTTTTCACGCAAAAATGTCGCTGCAAATATCGATTCCGTCGCTGCAAATATCAATTCCGTTTTCAAATTTGACGACCAGTTTCTTACTTGTATTTAATAGAACTATGACTGATGGAGGTTTGGTAACAATCCTATGACCTATCAATTTATTTTGACAAGGAAATATATATATATATATATATATAACATTTAAATTTGTTTCGTATTTCATTTTGTCCACGTGAAAATTTTCCACATTTATATTTTGTTTTATTTTGCACGCTTTTGACTGCCCTTTAATCTATGGAAGTGTTAAAACCATTTAAACTAAGGTAATTACATAACGTTTTTAAAGATTTGTGTCAGATTGCAATAAACTAAGGTAATATATATATATATATTACCATTTAATTATGACAAAACATAATATACAGTTCTCTTATAAAGAAAAATATAACATTTCGCTGTTACTTTGTAATTTTAAAATTACAAGAATCGAAATATAATTTGACATAGATCTTTAAGATCATGGGATTTTCCCTATATTATATTTGTAAAAAAATCTGATATCTTTTCAGAAGAATATTTTTTGACATTGGAAAAAGAATCACTAACCATATTAGTCCTTACACAAATTCAGAAAAAAAATTCTACAACTGTTTACTACACAAAAGATCCGATTCGAATCTTACTCAAGGTTAACTATATATGCGATAATGCGAGTACTATTTTCGCCTAACTTGAAAGTTAACTATGCACAAATTAATATTTTTTGTACACAAAAACTCTCATCTTCCTTGACAACTTCGACATAGAATTAAAGAACGAAAACTTGTGACCTACCATCTCTAAATTCTCCTGCCAGCCCTAGCTGGATATCCTTGTTGGAAATATTTAGTTTCCTTATATATAAATTATAGATACGTATCCCAAATACATAGCATGAAATTAATCAAAGAAATAGAGGTATATAATTAACGGAATTGTTATTCAAAGGGCGAAAATCACTAAACACATGACACTTTTAAATTTTTTATGCTAAATTACCTAATTGCCCTTAGCTAGTGTGAAGGGAAATTACTCCTTCCTTCTTCCTGCGTTACTTCTTGCTTCCTGCGCTCCTTCAAGCTAATCGATGGAATCGGCACAAATTGAGAGAAATCGGCACAATTGGAGAAGACAGAAAGAAAGGAAAAAAAAAAAGAAAAGGGAAATTGGGTTCTACAATTTCCGTTTTCAAAACAGAATGTAAAAAATTTATAAAAAAGGAAAAAAAGAGCTCCTTCACCGCAAGACGGCAAAGGTTTCCCAAACCTTGGCTGCAGGACAACGAAGGTTTTCCGAACCTTCGCCGTCCTGTGGCGAAGGTTGCCGGCCATGGTTGCCGGCGAGGAGTTTTTCTTCTCGCTGGCAACTATGGCGTTAAAAAATAATAATAATAAAGTAAGAATTTTTTTTTTGGTTAGAGGTAAGGGTATTGATGTCTTTTTGCCACTTAAAAAATGTCATATGTTTAGTAAAAAATGTCCTATAAATAACATGTCCCATAATTAATAGAAAAATAGGAATATAAATAGTCTGCACTTCAAAGACGATGTCCTAAGAAGTGATACTCACTCCCCACACAGAGTTTAATTGATGGCGTTCTTTTTCTGATCGAAGATACTACAATCCACAAAGCAGCTCCGCTGATGGCGAGAAGCCGAGAACTCCTCTATTGTGAATTTAATCACAGTCCACATTTGCCCAACATAGATATAATAAAGAAATAGTTTTCTTTTCTCAAAATATGAAGAACATCCGTTTTCCTTTGTAGTCTAATATAGGAAAACAGTATTAATATTAGTGTGCATAAAAGTAGGGAAAATGTCAAAAACTAGACAAGAAAATAGTCAGTTTTTTAGAACAAATCAGCCTTCCCTCTTTTTGATCAAGCTGTATCTATTTATACACCAAACCTCCAACGGATACACATTATCCATCAATATAAAATTAATTATATATTAAATCATTATAAGTTACACAAATAAATTATAATAGGCTACAAAATAAATATGATAACTCCACCATTTAAAAATTATGTAACCTCCCATTATCATAATTTGATTAAATATTATATAACCCCACAATTAAAACTATTAAAATAAGGAGTTAGAAAGTATAAATTTAAAATTGAATTAATATTTATAACAATCCTAACTTATGTTCATGAAATGAAAAAGGGGCAATTAGGATTAACAATCCAATTAATCCACGGCAAGAAATTGAGTCTTTTTGCAACACATGACTTAGTGCCATAAAAAGAAATTAATTAGTTATCCTTCCACAAAATTAGTTTTACAATAAAAACCCGCCAATCGTAAGTGACTGTTTTACAATAATTTTACGTTATAAAATAGGGTAAATTATATTTAGCTTTCGAGATTTTGCGAAATTTACATTATCTTACTAAGGTTTGAGAAATTATTGTCACCAACTTGAAGTTTCTTTATGTTAGCATAATAATACTTGATAGTCTTGAAGTGTCAGCTAATTTTTATATATATTTAAAGTTGGAGAAATTATCGTCACTTCCTATATAATTAGAGTATTAATTGAAAAAGAACACAAATTTGAAGGGCTTTGTTTTTATTTATTTAGAAAAAATTGTGCATTATGGGGACCGGAAGTAATGCTACATAATTTTCCAAAACTTCATAGGAGCAATGATCATTTCACAAAACTTCAGTAAGATAAATGTAATTTAACCAAAATGTTGGGTCAAAAGGGTGGAAATTCAGGACATGTCCAAGTTAGCTGGTTCGGATAGGCGAGTTCTCATGTCAACACTAAACTCTATTCTTACATGTTTAATTATTCGTATCAATTCATTTAACCCGTGAAAAACCAAAGCTCAATTATAACCCGCTTACATCATGTCAAGTTCCTGTTGTGTTGTTTCTTCTCTTCTTTTTTTTTTTGTCGTATTAAAATTATTTTTGTCCAAATTCATATGTTTGTGTCAATGTTCTCAATCTAACCTTGCTCGTTTAATTATTCGTGACTGCCCATTCATTCAATCTGCAAACCCGTTAAAACTCAACTCTAACTCGTTTATATTGTGTCGAATAAATACGGTTTGGTACCATGGGTCAGAAATTGCCACCTATTAATCAAATGTTAATATTAATAAAATCTTCATTGTACTAGTAGTGGACCTGACGGTAGCCAATTCAATTCATACCATAGATGCCGAGTTGTTCTCCATTTTCCATTATACAAATTCCAAACAAAACTTGCAATTTTGACTTAGCCCAACTAACTTGGCACCCAAGCTCTCCACCCCGACCCCACCCCACCCCACCCCACCCCACCCCAGTCCTTAGCCGTCACGCGGTCCTTTTAATTAATGTTTCTCAAATAGTCCACTCCCTCTCTCTCTTTAATCCCATCTATTTATACACAGCCCAAAAGGCCCACTCTTCCTTCATCATCGCTCATTTCTTTAACAACAGCAATATTTCCATCTTCAAAATCCTCTCTTCCCTTTGTCATACCATATTCAAAACACCTAAATTGATGGGTTGCTCAAGATCACTAACATGGTTCACCCTCTTGGTGATACTTTTCAGTTTCGTGTCGAGTTCGAGTAGTAGAAAACTTTTGGAGACGGAAGAATCCAGGGACCAGAATGTTGTGGTGGCGCCGCCGCGGACTTATTTGGAGGCCGCGAAGCAATTCCTGAGTGCCCTTCCCAAGGGTAGGGTGCCCTCTTCTACTCCGAGCAAGAAGGGCCATTCGGTCACCGCCGAAGAGAAGTTGGTTTCCCGGCATCTCGCCGAGCAAGAAAGGAGTCTCCGGTCAGTTCCGAGCCCCGGGATCGGGCACTAGTTTTTTGTTCTTTCCCCATGTTTGTAGTGGAGATTTTTGGGTGGTTTTTCTAGGTGGGGGTACTAATACTATAGTAATATTTACAGAGAATACGATTTTTTAATTTTATTTTATAAATTTTAGAATCTTTGGTAGTTTTTAGGTTAGGATTTTGTATACATCGAAGTGTATAGGCCAGACAAACTAATTGGCAAATATGTTAATTGGAAAAAATGCAAAAGTGGTCCACAATCTTTACCCCTGTTACAAATGTAGTCCACAATCTTTAGTAAGTAGCAAATATAGTCCACAATGTATCCATTTTGTTGCAATTTTAGTCCAAAAACGGAAAATTGACCTTGACTAACGGTCAACGGGTTTGACCGTCAGTCAAACCCGGGTTTGACCATCTAAAACCACCCCACCCCTTCCTTCCAAAACCATTTCTCCACATCAGCACCACAATTCGCCAAGTCACCCGCGCCACGTCACCTTCTGCTGAAAATGAAAGGAGAGGCTAAAAACTTCAAAATTTGCTCCAGTGGGGTTTCGAACCTGTGACCTTTCCTCTGCGCGCGCGAGAGACAACCACTAAGCTGCAGTCGTTTGTTTGTCTTTAGTTGCTGTTTCATTTAGTCATATAGAATCACACTTTTCTTTCATACTTTATACACAAGGCCGTATTAAGACTTTCAAATTCCTTTCCATGCCGTCAAATTAATTAACTTATTTAATTAAAATTACTATTCTAACATTATTAAATAATGTCAAACATATAATTACCTCTAATATATATTTTTAACTCTTTCAAAAATCTTATACGAATTAATTCAACATCAACTATAATATATTTTTAACTCTTCCCCTTCCATTTTTGGGAGATTCCTATTTGGAAAGATATTTCACCAACTAGGAATCTCCCAAAAATGGAAGGGGAAGAGTTAAAAATATATTATAGTTGATGTTGAATTAATTCGTATGAGATTTTTGAAAGAGTTAAAAATATATATTAGAGGTAATTATATGTTTGACATTATTTAATAAGGTTAGAATAGTAATTTTAATTAAATAAGTTAATTAATTTGACGGCATGGAAAGGAATTTGAAAGTCTTAATACGGCCTTGTGTATAAAGTATGAAAGAAAAGTGTGATTCTATATGACTAAATGGAACAGCAACTAAAGACAAACAAACGACTGCAGCTTAGTGGTTGTCTCTCGCGCGTGCAGAGGAAAGGTCACAGGTACGAAACCCCACTGGAGCAAATTTTGAAGTTTTTAGCCTCTCCTTTCATTTTCAGCAAAAGGTGACGTGGCGCGGGTGACGTGGCGAATTGTGGTGCTGATGTGGAGAAATGGTTTTGGAAGGAAGGGGTGGGGTGGTTTTAGATGGTCAAACCCGGGTTTGACTGACGGTCAAACCCGTTGACCGTTAGTCAAGGTCAATTTTCCGTTTTTGGACTAAAATTGCAACAAAATAGATACATTGTGGACTACATTTGCTACTTACTAAAGATTGTGGACTACATTTGCAACAGGGGTAAAGATTGTGGACCACTTTTGCATTTTTTCCTATGTTAATTTACTTACTTGATACTTGTAATTTATTCCATTAATGGATATCATTGTATTCTTTCATTGTATATTAACCTTGGAGTTGGCGTTTATATATATTACCGCAGTAAACATATACATATTCACCATCACCGTCACCGGCACCGGTCAATATTCACTGCTCAGAAATTTGTATTGGGTTACTTACAGAGAAGGGAATTTTTGGCTCATAATATTCCTTCTGTACATATTTCCCTTTTTATTTTATTAACAAAAGGTTTCTGAATCGGCTGTTAATCAACAAAGGCTTCATAACTTTTTCATTCTTGTTCGCAAAATTGAAGCCAAGAGAAAATATAAGGTTGTCAGATTCGTCAAATCATGTGTATCAAGTTTCACAATGTAATTTGATACGTGTAATCATGTGTTACGCCGGGAATATTACAGAAGAATTTAAAGTATAAGGGAATTAAATTGGAGAAAGCTCCATGGTTATGGGAACCTTGGATTTTCATTCACTCCATATGCATATATATTCTTCACTTTCTCTCATATAAAAGAGGTAAAAAAGATAAAATTGTTTTAGTTAAACATGCTAATCTAGTTTTTTTTAATTTATCATTTGAATCTACATTTTTGTATTATAAGGTAAGGCTCGTCCCCTTGGTTTTCTTTTTGAATTTTACGCCGACTATTAATAAAGGGTCTTCATATACACCCCAACCACTTAATCGGTTGTTACGTAAAAAGAATGTAAAACACACTAACAGCATGCACAAAGCAGGATTAGCTACCATATAGTTGACTTCAAAATGAAAGTTTAATTCATTTTCTTTTCCACAAACTAACGATCCAAATAAATTTTGTTTTGGAATTGATAGTAGCTATCTATAGTCAGAACAAAAAGTGCAAAAGAAAATATAAATATAACATATATATATTAATTAACGCGTTTTGGAGACTTTTCTCCGTCTCTAAATGTCGGTTTCCCTTTTTGTAAAGTATGGTCTTAATCCAAAGGCCTTTTCTTTGTTGCATGGCATATATATAATTAAATAGAATAAAGATGCTTCTTCAAGAACGTACGTTATTTAATTACATGCATCTCCCAATTTTAATGGCTTGAAATTGGCTGCTGAAGATTCAATTTTTAATGGCTTCCGTTGGTTTTGTGAGATTCAAATTCTGTGTTGATTAAGCAAGGAATCGAGAAACGAGTGCGAATCATTCCTAACTCAAGTGATAAACAAATTTGGTGCATAGATCTTAAGGCAGTGGCGGAGCCAGACACCTGAAGCCAGGAGGGTCAAAATATTTAGGATGCATTTTTTTTTTCTAACAACTTCCATTTTTTTTCATATACAAGCACAAATTTTATATGCAATATTTGTTTTTTTTTTTCTCCTTAAAATAGTTATTACTATCTAACATTTCTTCTTCTTTTTTCCCCTAAAATAACTATCATTTTTCAATGATATTAAAAAGGATTATGAAATTTAAGCATATAAATTATAAAGTATTGTATTTTAATTTTGTTAATTTTAACTTTCCTTAATTACTATAATTTTTGGTGGGACAATTACTCAAATTTTCTTAAATTTTACATATTTTTATACTATATTAAGTGGGGTTTTGAAAATTTGAGGTGGGGCAATCATGGCTCCGCCACTACCTTGAGGTTAAGCGTTTGATTGCACATCTGACAAGATTTATACATTATAAAATAAATTATTATTAAAATTTTAAGTGATACTCTCTAATGGTAATATATTAATATTTAATGTACAGATACTCGGTGACATGACGTTAATGTAATTTTCAATTGCTCATTGTTGGTGTATTAATCAAAGAAAGGGAATTGAGAAAGAGAAGGAATGAAAGTGAATACTTTGAGCTGTCAAAAAGTTTGTTCCAATATATTAAATGGATTCTGAATTTGATGAAATGTATAATCACTGAATTTAAGGAAAGGGAATCAGTTGGGGAAAGGAAAATTCAACAGTCAAAGTTGGGTCACAAGTGTGGCCATTAGTGGAAATGAATTCAAAGCAAGAATGTAGGGTAGGAACTCAAAGGAGGAGAGTAGGAATCCTAATAATTAAGATTTGGTCCTTCTCTTTTAAGTGTTCTAACAATTACATTTTTTTAATTTTTAAATATTAATTTTTTGAAAATTTTCATGTAAAAATATAATAAGTTTTAATTTCATTATACAATTCACTTTTTCTTTACTCTAATACTCGCTTCAAACATATAAAAGGTTAGGCTTCAAATATTGAAAAACACTATAGAAGCATAACTATTTTAGTAGGATGAGAGAAAGTGGCGGAGTCAGACCCCGAAGATCTGGTGAGGGAAAATTATTTAGTTATAAATATTACCTCTACTATTTTAATTTATGGTGGGGCAAAATAGAAATATTTTTCAAATTACGTATAATAAAAAGAAAAATTTTAAATTGCTGAGCAATTACCCCACCAGCTCTATTAGTCCCTCCGCCCCTGATGGGAGGAGTAGCATTTTTTTTTTTTGAATTCGGCACTTTACATCATCATGGTTCTATTAGATTGAAGGTAGTGGCTAGGGAGGGGAATGACGAAGTTGGGGTGTCGCATGCAAAATCCTGTTAACCTGCATTTTGAATATGCAAAACTGACAGAGTTATGAATCAAACTCTCGACTATGCGTTACATTTATGTATTTTTATTTTAGAAAATATAGAAGGTAAATTAGATAAATTAGTAATTTTGTAAATTAATGCATCTATCTCTATTGAAAGACTTTGTAATTCAAAAAATAAAAATAAAAATAAAAATTGAAAGATTTGGAAAAGAATGAACGGCTCCGGGGGGGTGGGGGTGTTACTTTATCAAGATTTTACTGGAAATACGTAGTAACTAATTCTAGTTTCTTCTCCTTCTTTACGCGTGTAGTACTTTATCTAAAGTTATTAAATGGAATTTAATTAGCGGTGTACCTCATTAGAACAGGTGTTCATTAATTGGCTACTCTTCCAAAAGAAGTTTCAAATTACGTTTACAATCTTAATTAAATTTCAGTTATTTCTGAGAAGAATTAATGTGTGTCAAAATTTGAAGTTCTTTAATTTATATTATTAATTGTGTTGTAAATATGAGAATGTATTATGAGGGTAAATTTTAAAATCTCCGAGTTCTAATATAAAAAAGTTGCAATTGCAATATTCTGAGAATTTGGAAAATATTAAATTAAATACCCCTTAATAATTTGCATGAAATGACAAAAGTGTCCTCACCTTTCGGACAAAAATACTCCCAAAGAAGAGTGTTTTAAAAGTTTCATACAAATTCAGGGTGTACTTTGATATTTTAAAAATCTTGGGAGTATTTAGATTTGTTTACCAAATCTCATAACTATTTTATAATTTACCCAAATTGTCATAAATCTTATAAATATTACTATTCCGTTACGGAGTCATTCATTCATCTAATCTAAAATCGCTACAAAGGTCATCAATTGTATAAGTCATTATCCCGTGAATAAATAATTTTGTAACGAATATGTAATTTCCCCGCTCTTTGACCATCTCTCTCATGGAGGGAAACCAAAAAAATACATTGGTGTAACATGCCTTCTATCGCTTGACCACAATCATTTTCTTAAGAAAGAAATTGTTGGGAATAATAATCAACGTGTGGACCGTGGAGTAGTTAGCGGTCAACTATGTATATAAGTACGTTATAACAAATCAAATCGAAGGAGCATTAATATGTAATTAGATGCATGAAAGAAAATGACTAATAAAAGTCATAATAATTCAGCATTAGTCACCGGGCCCGTTAGCCGTTAGGATAGTTATTGAATTACGAAATATTTAAAAACCCTTCACCACCAAATTCCATCGGTTTAATTTAATTAAAGCGTCATATCTATACATGTGCATGCATCATGTACGCGTGTACAAGGATAATGCAAGACTTTTCTTTTCTTTTTTTATTAAATTTTCAAAGCAAACAGCCCGTTGAGAGACTGGGTCTTAGACTGTTAGGATAAAAGAAAACTATTTACCTCCATGTAATCGGTTGTTCTTAAAAATTAAACAAAAATGACAAAACTACCCTTATTATTCTTGCAAGGGGGTAGATCAGATTCTCAATTTAGGTTTTTGTTTTTGAAAGGTGTTAAAATTCGTTCCATCACAATTGATTTGTTAATTTTCTCATATATTTTGAAGCACCTACATACAACTCACATTAGGCACTTCTGATAGTACTCTTAGTTTAAAAGAAAAATAAATAAATAAATATATATATGTAGACACACACACTATTACAATATTGTCTGCCGCGATCATATTGCTGTCCCGGACTAGAATTACATAAAACATGAATGATTAATCCTCATTTTTATACCTACAAAAATACATTGGTTTTAGCTAACATGTGTATTAATATGTTATTATCTAGGCCCAAGTATGCAGTATATGTACGTACATTTACTGCAATAATAATAAAAACAATAAATTAATATATTCCTCATCCCTCCAATAATGCAATTACTAACTCCCACGTTGGGTACTTTTTCTTGCAATATTCCATGGCCTATGAATTACTACTAGGTCTGCAGATGAAAATGTATGCCCAACAAGTTCATCCCTCCACAATTCCCTCCACACCACCCAAAAAAAAAAAAAAAAAAAAAAAAAAAAAACTAGGTAATAAAAACAACCAAATATATAGTGAGTTTCTTCACGTCTAACAAACAAATTTCAATAAATTATTGGGTAAATTATATTTGTTCTCATTAAATTAAGTTTTTTTTAATTATTAGATGGAGCTTAATTTGGTTAGACTACGGACTACCTAATAAACCATTGATCGTACGGAGAATCATTTGTTAGAACCAAAAAAAAAAACGTGAAATGACCAAAAAAATTCTAATAAATTTTGATCACAATTAATCAATTTTAATATATTAGTATACACTCTTCACGGTGCATTTTCTTCGTTAGAATGGCATTTTTCATTCAAAATTTAGGCTCCATTTGGACAAGTACTTCCAAAATATTTTTATAAAAGTGTTTTTCAAAAACATTTTATAAAATATGTTTTTGAAGTTTTTTAATGAAATATGTGTTTGGACAACTATTTTACAACAACGTTTTTTGAGTTAAAAATAGTTTAAATGATGTTTGGACAACTATTTGAAAGAAAAAAAAATTTAATTATATTTGATGCGGGAAATTATAAAAAAATTATGTTTACAGTATATAAACAATTTTTTTTTCCTATTGGGTGGGCAGGGGTCAGGGTTTGTGACGGAGTCGTGCTGGGGTCGGGGAAAGGTCGGGGCTGGGGCGAGGGCATGGGTAGGGGCCTGGGCCTGGGTAAGGGTAGGGGTAAGGGTCGGGTCCGAGACTGTGGTCTGGTCTGGGGTCGGGTCGGGTCGGGTTCGAGGCCTGGGTTGGGGTTGGGTTCAGGTTCGAGGCTGGGGTCGAGTTCGGGGTCAGGGTCGGGGTCAATGTCTGGTTCGTGGTAGAGGTCGGGGTTGGGGTCTGGTTCGCGGTCGGGGTCAGGGTCGGGGTTGGGGTCGGGTTCGGGTCCAGGTCCAGGGTTAGGGCGTGGTCGGGTCCGGGGTTGGGGTCGGGGTCTGGGGCGTGGTTGGGGTGTGGTCCGGTCTGGGGTCAGGGTCGGGGCAGTGGTCGGGTCCGGGGTAGGGGTAGGGGTCGGGGCCTGGGCGTGGTAGGGATCGGGGCTGGGGTGAGGTCGAGGTGGGGCCGAGGTCAAAACGTGGGCGAGGCTGCCTGGCCGGGGTCGGGGGCGAGGCCAAGGTTGAGGTCGAAACGGGGGTGGGGCCGATGTAAAGTCGGGGACTGAGCCGAGGTCGCAGAGGTTGGGACCGGGGTCGGGGCAGAGCGGGGTCGAGGCAAGGTTGGGGTGGGTCCGGGGTTTGGGGTGGATCGGGGGCAGGACAGGCCGACCCGCGAGTTTAACTTAAAATGAGTTTAAAATTTTTTAAGTATTTTATAAAACATGTTTAATGTGTACTTCAAAAAGTGTACTTTCGAAACATTTTACTTAAAATTATTTTTTAAAAATATTTTGCAATTTCTTTTCCAAACACCATTTTTAAGTTTTTTATATATTAAAACATTAAAAATGTTTTTGAAGTACTAGTCCAAACGGAGCCTTAAACTTTGGTTTTCAGATTTTTAATTGTTATATAACTATTTGGTTAATTATATACATGTTCATATGGTAATTTTACTAGATCGAGAAATTATTTATTTTTTGATAATTCACTAGGGAATTCAATCACCTAGTTTGGGTATCGAATTACAACTCACATTAGCCATTATACATACTAGAGAACGTCTAATAATATATTTGAGGCGCCACATTAGGAGACCAGTATCATTACTTATTGTGGTTACGACATTGAACACGTCTCTACACGAAGTCAAGGACGGGGATCAAACACCACTATTGGGTACTCGTATATCACGCCGGGCACTACATTACCGGGGACCCGCACATCACACATTAATACATCACTACTGGTGGGTACTAATAACCTCTAAAGTTCTGAGATGAATTTGCTTTAAATTCACAAATCTTGCCAATGTGCAATTTGAACCTTGACCTCATGGTTAGTGCACCAAGTGTTTTACCACTTGATTTAGAACTGATTCGCAAATCATAAAATATATAGGTAATTTTATTAAATCATGAGATTTATTTAATAATTTATATAAATTCAAGATAAATGTAATTAATCCAAGTTATTATTATAATTTATTTTATAAGGAATTAAATAAAGCAAAGCAGGGAGCTTTTTAGTGCATCTCATGGTAGCTAACTTGTATAAATGAACCTATGGAAAGCATCTTTGATCTAGTTTATAGTTTATGCATATCTTTAATGTATAAAAGGGAATATCGTTTAATCTCATTCATTAATAAGTTCAAGATATGCCTAAATAATTGTCTGGTTCTCGATCCATGGTCCATGGAACTTAAATTAGTAATTTATTAAAACGTTTCGGATTCTAATTGGCTTCTTAATTTCTTAATACGATGATATATTGGTCAAAAAAGGTCAGCATATTTATATCTCGATCACCACAGATAATTCAACCTATTAATCTTTTTTTTAAAAAAAGAAATGTATTAAAATTCGTCCAGCCAGAATTAACATACCACACACAATACATGGCGAGACTTCTGACAAAACAATAATTATGGGGACTGGGGAGCGGAAAGACTGATTAGGGGAAGACCGCCAGCTTGATGTTGTCGCTAGTACATACATAAAAATGGTGTCATTGCACCTGAGAGTGATAGAATTCGATCATTGATCTCCCACAAACTAAGACTTTAAATATCATGGGATGTATCACTACAACAAAGAACAGTAAAATTAACTAAATTTTATTAGACTGCATTATGATGGAAAAAAATTAAATATGGTATGCTAATAAACAAAAAAATTAAAATAGTAATTTATTCAAAAAAAAAATATTAATAGTTAAATCAATATAAAAAAGAAAATAAGGAGAGTACAAAAATAAAATAAAAATAATTAAATAAATTATTAGGTGAAGCATTAAAGGATAAGAAATAAATTAACTTTTACTTCTTAAAAAAAAAAGCAGTAAGTACTTAATCAATTAAGAAATCAAATAGATAAAAACTCAGTACCTCTTAATCAAATAATTTTAAGCATGTTATTAAACTAGTCCTTAGAGTAATTGGTGTTAGTTGGACAAGATGATGGAAATACATTTATCGTACTGCTTCTGTACCACTTTTAAGTGTTGTTTTAGCATAAGAAATTTATTAAAAAATAAGTGTTGTTTTCTCATATCTAAAAGAAATGGTACTGCTTTCGAAAACATATCTTCTCACCCATTCTGTTAAACTTTAAGGTTCAATTTAACCAAAACTGATTTTTTTAATTTCTTTTTTTGTTAATGGCCATTGAACTCTCTAAAACATAATATTTTACCAATTTTGTTAATTATTGAGTTTGGCTTTGATCATTAATTCTGCAATTAAATTTTTTGCCTGACATTGTGACAAACTTTATAATTTTTCTTTTGGTCCAAAATTGTATGTAAGTATCTTATAGAAATTCAGCACAACGTACTATTGTATTCTTACGTAAATAATTTGAACAATTCAAGAAACTTGTTTCTTATTTTATTTGCTTGTATGTTTTGTAGTTTTGTGGTGGAATATTTATTTTTTATTTTTAGAAAAAATTTTCAAAATTATTGTTTATTTATTATAATTATTACTCCCTTCCTCCTATTAAAATATACACTTTTTAGGACTTTTAATGTACAATAAATAAGTAACTGATCACACTTTTAAGGTGTGATCCGTGTTTTTTATTTTATTTTAAAGTTAATTATAAAATTTAATAAGTAGGTAAATGGTTACGTCAAAGAAAGTTGGCCAAACTAACCCAATAAAAAATTAATTTTCATTAAAATTAACCTTAAAATTTAACAAAATAGGTGAAACTGTGTGTTTTTTAAAGTTCGGTGATCAAAATGACAAAAAATAAAATAAAAATTTAATAACCAAAAATCTATTATGTTATTTGCTCTGGTATTTAAGGATTTATTTACCCCAACTTAGTTAATGTCATTGGAATTTTGGCAATAACCCTTCATCATGCACAAAATCTATCGAATTTTAGGAAATTCCCCCTAGGATAAGTAGAGAAAAGTTTTAACCATCATGAATACCCTTTTAATAACTTTTTTTTCATTCAAACATTATTTGTCGAATTTTACGTATAATAACCCAAACTCAACAGTAATTCTTTTATGTATAATATCTTAAAACCAAATCTAATTGTGCGTGGTAATAACTCAGTTCGATAATCTGTCATGTAAAATTAAAATAATAATATTAGATGTTAGAATTAATTAAAGAATAGCGGTGAAAGGGAAGGAACTTAGGTTAGGGGTAACATGGGTTTTTTTCGTTAACTTTGTTTGGCTATAACGTTGTGCTGCCTTGGGCTCCACGGTCCCACATCCAATGCTCTCTCACCCTATCATTTCTTTCCCTTTTTTTTTTTTTTTCTTCGAAGATTTAAAGGCACAAATAACGAGGTTGGACGTAGGGGCCAAAATAAACCCTGATATTTTAATTCAAGTTGCGCCGACTAATAAGCTTTGGAAAATCAGTTGCTACTTCGAATCAACTTTACGAAAAATTATTTTGTATAATTGTTGCATTCACTCTTCCTAGTGCTAATTAAGGGCATGTTCTTTTTGGGCGTTTTGAAAGCGATTTTGAAAACAAGTTTTGGAAAATAGTTTTATAATGTAAAAAGTGTATTGAAAATGTAAAAAGTAGATGCTGAATAGTAAAAAATTGTATTGAAAATGATGAAATATGATTAAAATATATTAAATTTACTGTTGAAACCAAAACTGTTTTCAAAACGAAACAAAAAGAACAGACCCTAAAATTAAAATGAATAAATATGACTTTTTATTTTTTAAATTTGGGCAAGATATTTAAGCTAATTTTACCTTTAATAATGCAAGTTGTATAATGTCAATTTATTGAACGAGTGTATGAAATAATTTCTCCGACTTTACTTTTTGTCTATAAAAAAAAAATGAAAATTTATACCATTAAGAAGAAGAAATGGTAAGCATATATAAGTGACTAATAATTAATTTATCTTACACAGAACTTTATTAATTTATCTGTACTACTAAAAGAGTTTCATTTGAGAAATTTAAGGTTTTTATAAGATTAAATCACACTGTTAATTCCTTAATTTATTTTAGCTGTTGTTTCCTTTTAGTTTCTCACTTGAAAAAGTTTTGGTTTCGCCCATAAATTTCAAAAATAGTTTCAAAATAGTTTCGAACTAAAATTTTGACAAAAGATAAAGAAAGAAGGGGAAAGAAAAAGGAGAGCATGTTCGTTTTCATTTTATTATTTGTGTTTTGATTTTATTTTTGATTTCTGCAGTAAATTTAATATATTATAATACTTTTTCATCGTTCCGAATACAATTTTTTACTCTTCAACCATATCTTTTTACATTTTCAATACACTTTTTACATTAAAAATCATTTTCCAAAACAATTTTTTCGAAAACATAACTTAATGAACATGCCCGAAAAGAAAATGGCTCTTTCTAAGATTAATTGAAATAAAAGAATCAAGGGAACTTTAGAAAAAGTAAAAGAAGGTTGATTCAACTTTACTTCTTCTTTTTTTTCCGAGACAAAGATAATGTACTGTATTAATGGCGTTGGGAACCACCCAACAACATTTGAAATACAAAAGATGGGGTTGTTCCCCACCAATATTCTTGTTCTGAGCATGTAGCTCCAAACCGGGTTAGCCAATGGGCAATAATATTTTTATTTCGCTCTACATAGTAAATCTTGTGGAGCCTAAGCTCCACCACCTTAGCCGCAATGGTCGCAATCAGGTCCTTAAGTCCCCACCTGTGGAACATGATCACCCCTCACCGCCAAAGCCACCGTCGAGGGGGCAAGATTGCCACCCCTGCTTGATTATAAGATCAATCGCTGCTCTACACGCTATTGCCTCCGCCTCCTCCGCTGTCCGCATGCATCCCATAGAGCCAACGACCATCCTCATCGCAACCAAACACACCCATTGCCGCCCTGTCCGTAGCTGGATGACGTGCCGCATCAAAGAAAACCCAATTGTCCGATGGAGCACTTTGCAGCAGAGAAGGAAAAGCAAGTGAGGAACTTAGAAATCAATCACGTAAATGCTTTGAATGTCTAAATTAACATTAATTAATTGGTTCTTAATTAAAATTAAATTAAATGCAATTTTTTGTTCGCATAATTAAATAAATATACGTGTTTAACAATTGTTACATATTAACTGTTACGACTCCAATTCCCTCTGGACGGTTCCGTATTCTTTGCTTTTAAGTACCGGCGTTTGGGAACTAACTCCCCGGTGTAACTCCGAAGATTAAGTTAGTTCAAGTGCAAACACAAGTATCAAAGTCTCATTCTTTCAATGTGAATCACTTACCTCGCACATATGAGTCTATTGAGTATTTATAGGTATTGTTGATGGCCGTGGCTGACTTGCTGTGGCGGTGGCCGAGTTCATCAGTTAGATGAAATTGGTCCCCTACATGTGGTCCTGACCGAACTCAGCTGTGGCCCTGACCGAACTCAGCTGTGGTCCAAACTCCTCTTTGAGCGCCACGTGTCCTTGACGGAGCCGCTCCACCCTTCTTTTCATCATTACCTGTCAGCCAATAAATATATGCCACTTGTACCTATAAAGATCCTACACTAGTGATTTGTTCCTATTTCAGATTAGCCTTGTGCCATGTTGCCCTTTAGACGACAACTCAGATGTTATTTATCTTTCCGACTTGAGGCGAATCACAAGTCGACGCCGAGTGGGTCTCTGGACCAAGTTGGCTTATATAACCTACCCAACACTAGTCCCCCAAATGAGTGAATTTGGATTAATCCGAGTTCATTCACTTATAAAATATACTTTAAATGATATTCCATAGAAATTTTGAAAGCATCCTATCAAAAATGAAAATAAAAAATAAAAATAAGATTAAAAAATAAAAAATAAAAAATAAAAACAATAAAAATAAAAATAAAAAAAAGCAGGAAACTTAACTCTTTTTTGTTAAAATTTAAAACACATTTTCTTATACTACTATTCTGATTACCATTTTATCCTCTTATAACGTAAATGTACCTTTTCGAGGTTACTTTACTCTGCCAATGATAAGTCATAATTTTAAGGGTTAATTTGCTATTAATTGAAGGACTGTTAAGGCAATTTTTGCACTTAATTGGTTTATTTTATTGTAGGAATTAAGTGGAGAGGCAATTAAGCATGTGAGCAGCAATTTGACAATAATTGGTCTCTTTAGAAGTAGAATCGTGGCAAAAGTGGGAGTCTGTCTCTCACTCAAAAAGATAAAGGGCAGTTGCTTAAGGAGTCAGTTTAATCTTGACGAAGAAACTATCCAGAGACTTGAGAAAAAAAACTCCTGACAGTTGAAGGGAGTTGGCAGACACAATTGTCGGATGAAGGAGTTGGAGAGGCAGTTCTTCATGACTGCAGTTACTTTCTTTTTGCTTATAAATATTAGAATCAGAGGGAGCAAAAAGGGGGGAAGGGGGGGGGGGGGGGGGGGGGGGGGGGGGCTCCTCGATGGCTAGACGTTTACACCATTATTTTATTCCATGCCCCTACCTTTGTTTTTTATGTTTTTTTTTCCTTTCGGATCTTAGTTTGAATGCAATTTCTTTTTTCCTTTCTTTCATAATCTATTTGGTTTACTTTTTATTTTGTCCCTTAGTTGAGTCCAATAATATGTTCTCTATTTTAGTTTATATCTTAATCTAACTAGTAGCTTTAATTATTTTACTGGTTTGTTGAGTTCTTCTTGCAATTAAATGATGGAGCACTGATTTAAGTTTGTTTGTAAGACCTAAATGTTTTTCAGTTTATAAATGGGAGTTCCTGTTATTCTCTATGATAGTTCAAGCATTATGTGAGGTTTTCTTAGGTATTGATTACACTTAAGTTAAATTGCAATAATGGGAAGCCAATCGGATAAATCGAGGCGTCCTCTTTGAGTCCGATCAGTGGTAAGACTACCTTGATGTAGGGAGAATAATAGGGTAATCGAATGGCCCTGCGTCAGAGTCTTTTGGCTAAAATCAATTTCCCTTCTTTCTTAATGCTGTTAGTTGATTAATCTAGTAGAGCGTCTCTCTAGGTTACAATCTAATTAGGAGACTAGTTAGAGATGCGTCATCCTAACTATCGGAAAAATAAGAGGGAATGATGTTATGCATAGCGCGTCGCCGGTAACCATAACTGATTGATTTCTGTTTGTAAACATATTTTTGAGTCAATGAACAAACTGCTTATTTGGTGTGGATTCATTTGTTGCCAAAATCTTAATTTATTTGTTTTTAGTATTATTTTAGTTTCTTAGTTTTCCCCATTTTAATCCTAAGGGAATTCTCTCTCAAACCTGTGTTCAATTAACTGAAAGAATAAATTAATCTCGTTCCCTGTGGAGACGACCTTACTCACCACTGTGCTAAATTTTACCTCAAATTGAGTAGGTTTATTTTGGTGTAAAAACGACCCACCAAAATTGAATCCCCCACACTTAAACTTTACTTGTCCTCAAGTAAATACAGAATAAATCCCAAAGAGATACAGAAAGAAAACACCGAACACACATATTCACAATCACAAAATACTGAACAAGACAAACACACTAGACACAGTAGCCATTAGTGAGCAAGCAGATCTCAGAACACAGTGATTACACCTTAAGACTTGATCGGAACAACATCCACTTACCATTACCCATCCATTTGGATCAAACCATATCATTATTCCCCTTCATTTGTATCAAAACAAGCAGGATAGCTATTCCTTACATGATACACTCAATCACTCCCTACCTCTACTTGGATACTCACATAATCACATCACTTGAACCACATAAAGCCAATCCAGAAAAGGTAAAATTATATGCAAGACAAAACAGGCCTTTATGCACGTTGTAATGGGGTTTTGGAATTTAATCAGGATAGGATGGAGGTAACATTTAAGCTCATAACCCAAACACATGCAAGAGACAAAAAAAAATGACACTTCCCTACTGAACTAGCATCCGCATGGCCTTTCGGAAGGCATTTGTACCTGACAAAACACAGGACTAAAAGATTTGAGTGCTGCACTTCACAAAATTTTTTTGCTAACACACTAGCCATCTCAATTATTCAGAACAAAACACTGAGGACAAGCCAAGCAAAACTTTTCTTCTTCTTTTTTTTCCCTTCAATTCATCACATCATTGGCTTTTTATTCTCAGCACATATTTTGCCTTTCATTTATCCCCTATTCAACACATAACTGGATGCTTCCAACTTTACATCAAGGGAAAGAAATCATACACATCAAAACAACTCACTGCAAGCATCTGAGGGTGCCAAAAGAAAGCCAAAACAGGTTCAAGGTGAATATTTATAGAGCTAATCCGAAGAACAAGTTTCAGGCTTCTAAGGAATAACACAAAGGTAGGATAAGAAAAGAAAGCCAAATGGGTTAATCCTAGATGCCTTAATCATCCTGCACATAATTCCACCCAAAAATGTTCAAATCCACAAATCCGGCCCAAATTCAACATACATGTGATTCACTCAACAAAGAGGGGGATGTGGAAGTGCTCCACTCTAGCTCAAACCTGATTTAAGTAGGCTCAATTAACTATCTTATCGCCTTTATCTTCTACAAAATAATTCAAAAGAAATCAGAAATGGTTCTCTCCAAATGGATGACTTTTCTCTTACCATCTTACCAGTTCCAATTAAGTTCGCAGAGGTAAACTAGCAATTCCAAGATCTAAACATTCACTACAGACTCACACCATTATTCACAAAACACAAGATGCACAAACTACTCTCCCACACTTAGAAATTGCATCTTCCTAGATGCAAAAACTAAAGTGAATGATGACATTAACCAAAATAAAACATAACTGAACATAACACACTAACACATATACATAGTGACACACAATTTCACAAAATCAACAAGACAAATAAGAAAACAACAATAAAAAAAAGAACAGGACTGCCCTTATGGGGGTGGGGTTGCCATGAAAGTTGGACTGCACTCCAAAGTTGCTCTATTAATGTCATGGGAACTGCAGGTAAATGGCAATGAAAACTGAGGTGGGAATTTCTTCTGGTACAGGTTCCGAATGGCCTTGCGATACCTTTTCCGCAGTACCAGAAGCTGAAACTTGGTGTGCTCCCTTTGTTCCTCTTCTCATTCTCTGCACAGTCAACTCACTTTCTGCATCAAACAATTAAACAATGTGAGATGACCGGGACATACACCAAGTAATAGAAGAAATCAACTGAAAGAAAAGAAATTAATGCTTTCGCTGTTCCCCGACAACAGCGCCAATTTTGGTGGGGCGTTTTTACACCAAAATAAACCTACTCAATTTGAGGTAAAATTTAGCACAGTGGTGAGTAAGGTCGTCTCCACAGGGAACGGGATTAATTTATTCGTTCAGTTAATTGAACACAGGTTTGAGAGAGAATTTCCTCAGGATTAAAATGGGAAAAATTAAGAAACTAAAATAATACTAAAAACAAATAAATTAAGATTCTAGCAATAAATGAATCCACACCAATTTAAGCAGTTCGTTCATTGACTCAAAAATATGTTTACAAACAGAAATCAATCAGTTATGGTTACCGGTGACATGCCATGCATAACCTCATTCCCTCTTATTTTTCCGATCATTAGGATGACGCATCTCTAACTAATCTCCTAATTAGCTAGTAACCTAGAGAGACGCTCTACTAGATTAATCAACTAACATCATTAAGAAAGAAGGGAACCTGATTTTAGCCAAAAGACTCTGACACGGGGCCATTCGACTACCCTATTATTCTCCCTACCTGAAGGTTGTCTTACCACTGATCGGACTCAAAGAGGACGTCTCGATTTATCCGATTGGCTTCCCATTATTGCAGTTTAACTTAAGTGTGATCAATACCTAAGAAAACCTGACATAATGCTTGAACTATCATAGAGAATAACAGGAACTCCCATTCATAAACTGAAAAACATTTAGGTCTTACGAACAAACTTAAATCAGTGCTCCATCATTTAATTGCAAGAAGAACTCAACAAACCAGTAAAATAATTAAAGCTATTAATTAGATTAAGATATAAACTAAAATAGAGAACATATTATTGGACTCAACTACGGGACAAATTAAAAAGTAAACCAAATAGATTATGAAAGAAAGGAAAAAGGAAATTGCATTCAAACTAAGAGCCGAAAGGAAAAGAAAACATAAACAACAAAGGTAGGGGCATGGACTAAAATAATGGTGTAAACGTCCAGCCGTCTAGGCCCCCCCCCCCCCCCCCCCCTTTTGCTCCCTCCAATTCTAATATTTATAAGCAAAAAGAAAGTAACTGCAGCCATGAAGAACTGCCTCTCTAACTCCTTCATCCGACAATTGTGTCTGACAACTCCCTTCAACCGTCGGGAGTTTTTTTCTTAAGTCTCTGGATAGTTTCTTCTTCAAGATTGAATTAACTCCTTAAGCAACTGTTCTTTATCTTTTTGAGTGAGAGACAGACTCCCACTTCTGCCACGATTCTACTTCTAAAGAGACCAATTATTGTCAAATTGCTGCTCACATGCTTAACTGCCCCTCCACTTAATTCCTACAACAAAATAAACTAATTAAGTGCAAAATTTGCCTTAACAGTCCTTCAATTAATAGCAAATTAACCCTTAAAATTATGACTTATCAGCCTATCTGCCCTTTGGAATTTCAAATCCTACTTTACCTTTTTCGCATCTATCCCTCTCTTCGACTTTTCACCTTGTTCTTCTTCTTGCTTGCCCTTATTTCTTGCTCTTGTAAGTTTTATTTTCGCTCTTCAACAAACCGTTTAGAGATGTCTGGGTCTGATGATTCTTCTGATCGTAATAAAGTTGATTATGACCGCGGGATCGAAGAATTTTAAGAGGATTCTCCTTTGAGGAAAGAAAATGAGGAAGAAAAAGAAAGAATTCTGGCAACTATTTCTCGGCCTTTAGTTTGTACCGCCAGAAATAAAAATGCCATTTCCTTGGGCCGAAGCAAAATTGCGTTTCAACAATCGAAGCCGAAAAAGTCCGCAAGTGGAGGGAACTCTAATATGCTCCAGCGAAAAAGGTGAAAATTTCAGATACGAGTGACACTTGGGCTAGTATCTTAACGGAAGTGGAGTTGGCCCAATTTAGGGGTAAGTACTGTATCCTCGACTCAATTGAACTAATAGTGCCCCAGGACAATTGGCGGGCTAGTGACGTTCGAGACGGCGAATATATTGCCGTTTATGAACACTAATTGATGGTTGGTCTTTGGTTTCCCATTCCAGACCTTTTGAGTAATTGGCTACAACTACTAAGGTTCGGGATAGCTCAATTTGTCTCAAATAGGGTTAGAAATCTAGTAGCCTTATTCAAGGTGTGTGCCCTAGCCAGTATTGCTCCTTCTGAAGCTTTGATTGACTGCACTTTTTAGTGGAAGAAGAGTGGTTATGGGGACTGGTTTCAAATTGCTAAGCGCACGACTACTCCCAATATCTTTTTGAGTATGCTGACTTCTATTAAGGAATGGAAGAAAAATAGATATTTTTTTTTGTTCTGACCAAACCAGGTTGCCTGCCATTTGGAATAGTGATAAGCGGGAGGCTTATCTGTGTCTTTCTGATGAGACTTTGTCTGAGGTGCTGCAAAGTATTATTGATCAAGGGCACCAGATTATCCTTGACAAACTTCCGAAAAATAAGGCACTTCGACTCACCGGTGTTCCTATGACTATGAGTCTTCTGCTTTCATCTATAGGGGTCTCTTTGTTGGAAGGTCAGGAAGTCGGGAACAAAAGCTTTGAAATAAAATCAGCAGTGGCTCTTACCGAGTTGGGCTCCTTAGGTCGACTTCAAGAGGTCGCCTTTATTAAACAAAACGGGGAAAGAGTTCTGGCAATCGAACAGAACTCGGAGGAGGTTGCTGATGTCCTCCCTGAAAAAGAATCATATGTTTGTGCCAAAAACAACCCAGAATCGCATAACCCTACTGGTCCTACACAGGATGGTGTATTTGCTGCTTTGGATCAGGTACGAAATTTCGATTCCGCACACACTTTGGAGTCAGCCACCATAAATGTTTGGGGTTCTGCTGTGTCAGATCCATTTTCTCATTTTTTAAATTTTGCTGATTCTCCTCCCGCGACTCTTTTTGCTCAAACTTATGCCACATTCTTTGGAGAAACGGCCAATATAGATTTTGGGAATATGCCTGAGTCCCCCACTATTTCACTTACTAGGATCGTCTCTGAAAACACAACGGCTGCCGAGGTTGAGGGTGGGAGGGAAACTGAGTATGTAGTTTCTCACGTACTTACTAATATTGAGGTCTCCCCACATATTACTAGTGATAACTTAAAATCAGGGATGGAAGCTGCTGTTCGTCTAGAGGATAAAAGTGAGGCCAGAGCACAGCCTAAATCCTCTCCTGCTGTTCCTGAAACCATTGAAATCATGGATTCTCCTCAACCTGAGGGTGAAATTTCTCAACCTTTACTCAGATCTGACAGTGTTGGTTCAGGTGCTGGTTTGTTGCTTCCTGGATTTGAAACTCCAAATCTCCCGTCTTCTGGTAGGTGAAAACATATCGCAGTCAAGGTTCTTTATAAGGAAAAGGGGAAAGGCAAATTTGTGGAGACTCCCAAGCTGAAGAAGAAAGACTTAGCCAACCTTCTTCTTCCTTCAACCGGAGGTGTTAAGATCGGGGACGGTGGAGCTTCTCTTCCTTCAGGTAATGGTTCTTCTGCACCAAATACTGAATTTCCCATGCTTAGTCAGCTTGAAGATTTGATTAAAATAGTTAATACTGCCACAGGAAACGTACCACCTCAAGCTGGCAAGGAACTTGGGATTGCTACACAGAAGAAGAGCTTAATGAAGCGTAAAAGTCCTATGTCAGATTCTAAAACTTCAAAGTCTTCTTCTCCGAGTTCAAAAAAGGATTCGCATATTTCTCTTGTCGATCCCGACTACAAATTGAGCGATGTGTATGATCCTTCTCCTTTAGCCTAGAAAATCGAGGAGGATCCAAAGCATTTGTAGGATGATGCGTATTTTGACACTCTGGTATCTGCCTCTGAAAATTTTCTCTATGAATATGAAGATACATACTACAGGGTTTGTTCTCCTCTATTTTTCCACCTTATATTAGTATTCTTGCTTACACTGGTTACCTGATTTTAAATTGTGTTGCTGTTTTCTCTTATCAGCGTAAAGATTATATGATTGCTCAGACTCGTCGATTGATCGGCTTGGAGGCCTACGCTTGTGACCTTAGGAGTCGATATATCTGTCTAGAACAAGAGGTTTCCTCTTCTGAGCACAATCTTGCCCTAAAAAAATTGAAGGCTGAGCTGGCGTTGGTCCGGGCTGATCGAGATAGAACACTTGTTAAGCTTCAAGATATGATAAGGATTCGTGCTCAACTGGAACTGGATAATAATGCCAATGTCGCCAAGCTTGCTTGCATTGAGGATTCACTAATTGAAGTAAGAAGAAAAATGGAAGAACTTTAGGAAGAAGTGAAGATCTCTCAGCAGGAGAATGCTAGCCAGGAGGCTGAGTTGCAGGATGTTTTATCAAAATCTGATCAAGTGCAGCAAGAAGTTATTGCCAGACAGAAACAACTTGACGACGTCTCGGCTGCATTAGTTAAAGAGAGAGAGATCCTAGATTCTGACCGGGCTGCTTTAGCTGCTGAGCGAGCTTCTCTTGTGGTTGAGAAAGAAAAATTAGTTGGGATCCATACAGTTCGGCAAAAAGAGTTGGATGAGGAGACCCAATGAGTTCAAGATGCTCAGGCTAAAGTTGAGCGAGAATAGGCTGCAGTTGAAAATGAACCCCAAGCTTTAAAATTAAAGGAAGAGAAATTTAAGCAAAACAAGGTTTCTTTTGAAAAGTCTCAGCAACGTTTTGCCGAGTTGGGAATCTCAGCTTAAAAGAGAGAAAGAGCTGATGCTGGAGGACCACAAAAAGATTTTTGAGTTGAAAGCCCTACAATAGTCAGAGATGGCAAAATTGTAGAAAACTAGTGTCGGGCTATATCAGGAAGGCTTAGAAGCTAGTCGGGTTGAAGGGTGTAAGGCCGGATTCCTAGTAGGCGCTCGTCGTCTGAGAGATTCAAAGTGGTTGGAACGTCTGATCCAATGGAAGAATAGGAGGGCTATCGAGACATTTATTCGTTCTCCGAGGTTCGGACAAATGATAAACTCAATAATTTAGACCGGGTTGAGGGGAGCTTAAAACTATGGCATCCGTGACCTGTGTCGCCACTTTAAAGGTTTTAATCCAAGCAAGATTCCTACCAGCCGAGTTGATTGGCTAGACCCCAATAATGCCAGGGCTCATTAGCATAAAATGGATGAAGATTTGAAGATGTTGGGAATATGTATTCCCAAGGCGGATGCCACGAGTCCTTCGCCTGATGTAGAGGTTGATGAAGAGAACTATTATTTCCTCTGGCTACTGAAGAAGAAATTGAAAAACTTTATCAGAACCCTCTTTTGGTTCTAGTTTAGGAAAGATTCGCAGAGAAAATTTGTTTATCTAGAAGTCTGATGATAATGAAGATGTTGAACCAATTATTAGGAGTCTCCCATCTGGGAGTGAATCTGAAGTCCCTGAACCAAACGAGCTGATTTCTAATGAAGCCGCAGGAACTCAGTCAACTCTTGTGGCTAACAATTCCCAAAAAGAAGCTGTTGATGAGTCAATCCCTCATGCTGGGCCTTTGTAATAGACTAGGAGTTTTTGTAACTCAAAACTATTCTTCTATGCCATTTACTTATTTTTGACTATGTTAGAGTCACCGACTTACTCTTCTTTTGATTTCTCTAAAAAGTAAGGGTTTTGCTTTATATATTTGACTATGTCGGAATCACTGACTTACTCTTCTTTTAGAGAGTAAGGGTTTTTGTCCCTTTTTTTTTTGTATATATATATGAACTATTTCGTGGTCAACGACTTGATCTTATTTCAGTCAAGGGTTTTTAGTTGTATAGAAATCACGTCTAACTTCACAACTTCTTCTTAAGTTTCATTGAACTTAAGAGATGAACTCGGATAACCGAGTTGTGATATTTACAAGTATGTATAAAATGTAATATATGTGTGAGAACAAATGTTTGGTAACCTTTAACTCCTTTCATTGAAACTTTTTAACGAAAAATTCAAACAACTCAAGACTTACACATACTAGAAAACAGCAACTACTCCAGATCTTTCATTAAATTTCAACCCAAAATAGGACAACACGTAACTTCATTTCCTGCCAGAACTTTCATCTCTGCTTCTTCAATTTCATCTTGGCACCTCTCACCGACTTCACATATAAATTTTCTCAAATGGTTTTCATTCCATGCATTCTCAATCTCTCTTCCACTCATATAGACTAACCAGTAACTGCCCGTAGGTCTAGCTTCGATAACTCGATAAGGGCCTTCCCAATTTGGGGACAATTTCCCAATCGGCTTTCTATGACTGATTTCATTCTTTCTAAGTACCAAATCTCCTGGAAAAAAGGTACATGGTTTCACCTTGCTATTATAATATCTTTTCATGGCTTACTTCTGCTCCTCTATTCTAAAGGAAGCCAATTATCTCCTTTCCTCCAACTCATCCAATGCTAACCTCATCCTGTCTGAGTTGGTTTCATTATCAAATAAAGCAACCTGGGCTGAAGGATATCTGACTTCTGTATGGAGTCTCCCCAGTTGCTGTCTTTGGGGTTGTTCTATAAGATAACAGTACTGAAAAGCAGCTCCTCTTCTTTCTTCTATCCTTGTTTTAACTCCTTGTAGGATAATTTTGTTAATGGCTTCAACCTGTCAATTTCCTTCAAGATGAGCCAAAGATGCCCTGCGATGAGTAATTTCATATTCCAAGCAAAGCCTCTTAAATGGCGGTCCCAGGAACTGAGTTCCGTTGTTCGATATGATAGACCCGGGAACCCCGAACCTACATATGATTTGCTTCCACACGAATGTTCTCACTGCCTGGCTAGAAATTTCTTTCATGGCTTCTACTTCAACCCATTTAGTGAAATAGTCCACCGCCATGACCATATACTTTGTTTGCCCTGCCGCTCTTGGTAAAAGACCAACCAAATCAATGCCCCAAGTTGCGAAAGGCCATGCCGATATAATCTCAGTCAACTCAGTAGAAGGTGCCTGAGCCACCGGTGCGTGAATTTGATATTTTTCACAATTTTGAATTAACTTCTCAGAATCTTTGAACATTCGGGGTCAGTAGAACCCAGCTAACATTGCTCATTTTGCCAAATTACAGGTCCCCGTATGACTTCCACACCTGCCTTGATGGATTTCCTCCAGGATGTTCTTTGCCTCCACCAGACCCACACATTTCAATAGCAGGATCGAATACGATTTCCTATATAGTTGCCCTTCCAACACTTCTTATCTTAACGCCTTGTTCCTGATTTTTTTTTTTTTTTTTGAGCTTGTATTTTGTCAGCGGGTAGGGTTCCTGTTTGAAAATATTCCAAGATGGGGGTTCTCCAGTCTGCTGCTTTCACTCCTATGTGCCATGCTTCCAGCCTTTCTGTGCTCGGAGTTGTGACTTGTTCCACCAACACGGATTTGGTGAGATGAGAGTACACCGATGAGGCTAACTTAGAAAGGCCATCGGCATTTGCATTTTGGGCTCTGGGTACTCTGACAATCTGCACCTGCTGGATTTTAGCCATTAATGCCTTTGACGTCTCCAAGTACTTTTTCATCATCGGATCCTTAGCTTCATATACTCCGTTTATTTGACTGACCATAAATTGGGAATCACTACACACTTTTAGCTGCCTAGCCCCCATTTTTACTGCTAATTCCAATCCTGCTATCATAGCTTCATACTCGGCTTCGTTATTGGATGCTGGAAACTCAAACCGCAACGCATACGTGAACTGCTCTATTTCTGGATTGGTTAAGAGAATTCCAGCACCGGCTCCTGACTTGCTAGATGCTCCATCTATGAACAGAATCCAACCCGACTGCTCTGTTATTTCTTTTTTCTCGGGCTCCTCCTTCCAGTCTAAACCTTCCACTAAGAAGTCAGCCAAGGCTTGGCCCTTAATTTCCCTTCTGGGTTCAAATTTTACACCGAACTCAGCAAATTCAATAGCCCACTTTGTAAGTTGGCCTGAAGCCCCTGGTTTCTCCAAAACTTGTTTCAATGGTGAATTTGTTAACACTATCA
The DNA here is from genome assembly GCA_016801395.1 of Leptodermis oblonga. NCBI lineage: Eukaryota > Viridiplantae > Streptophyta > Magnoliopsida > Gentianales > Rubiaceae > Leptodermis > Leptodermis oblonga. The sequence goes on along the minus strand of CM028756.1, from coordinate 32,125,776 downwards.
CAGGGTGGGCTTCAAAGTAAGACCAAAGTCTCCTAACTGATACCACCAATGCTAATGTTAATTTTTCAATCTTTGCGTAGTTTCTCTTTGCTGGTTGAAGATCTCTGCTGACAAAGTAGACCGGGTACTGGATTGTTTCTCTTTCTGCTATCAACACGGCACTTACAGTCACCGGAGTCGCTAACAGGTATGCAAACAACTTCTCGCCCACACTTGGCATTACAAGCTGGGGTAACTACTCTAAATATGTCTTCAACTCCTCAAATGCTTGCTGGCACTCCTCTGTCCAACTGAATTTCTCCGCCTTCTTTAAAACTTTAAAAAATGGCAAATCCTTCTCGGTAGACTTTGATAAAAAAAATGATTTAACGCGACCAAACGTCCTGTCAGTTTCTGCACCTCCTTAACTGACTTGGGTGGCTGCATATCGAGCACACTTTGACTTTTTCTGGCTGAGCTGTAATTCCTTGTTCGGATACTATGTACCTTAAAAATTTTCCAGAAAATGCCCAAAAACACATTTCTTCGGGTTCAGTCTTAGTTGAAATTTTTGAGGCACCAACATTGTCTCCCTTATATTTTCTAAAAAGCTAACAGCATCCCGACTCTTGATCAACATATCATCTATGTAAGCCTCCATATTCCTCCCCAATTGTGGTTCAAAAATCTTGTTCACTAGCCTCTGATATGTTGCTCCTGCATTCTTCAGTCCAAAAGACATAGTAACGTTACAATATGTTCCCTTCTCTGTAATGAAAGACATTTTTTTCCTCATCCTCCTTGCACATAAATATCTGATGATATCCTTCGTAAGCATCCAAAAAACACAAGAATCGAAAACCAGCAATTGAATCTACCAAGATATCAATCCTAGGAATAGGATAATGATCTTTTGGACATGTTTTGTTTAGGTTCATGAAATTAACACATATTCTCTAGGAAGAATCCGGCTTAGTGACCATGATTAGGTTTGATAACCATTTTGGGTACTCCACAATCCTAATCAACAGTTAATGTGAAGTCATGATCCCCAACGCCGTGAAAACTAATAACTCAATGCGAAAAATTGCAAAGAAAAGTCTGATTGCAAGAAGCAGCTCTTAACTCCTAGAATCCTTACCCTTAGATTCGGCAGACTACTAATTTAACAAGCAAATTAAACACACAATTCGAACTAAGTGGAGAAAACTAGAATTGAAACAAAGTTTAGCAATAGATAGAGAAATTATCTATTAGCCTATAGTTCATGTACTTTGAGTAATAAACAAACATGTAAATTATTTAAGCCCAAAATAAAGATGAGTGATTAAATAAGTATATAACTAACTTTTATCAATTTAATCAACTAAATAATTTTTTGGTTGGCACCCCTATTTATAGGTATAGGGGAGTCCAAATTATAGTAGAAAAAGAATTAGTAAAAGCAGCAAAAGTGAAAATCAATCAGAATTGGATTTTGCTTACAGACCAAGTCCTAAATGAACAAGGACAGTGGTGGATTAATCAAGTCTCCTTTATGGAAGGGAAGAATGAAATTCAAACCTAATTATACTTGGAAAACAATTAAAATTAGAAACCAATCAAGAGATTGATTTCATACAAACCAGAAACCTAAAGGAACTAGGTTTTGGTAGTTGCTGAATTCGTCTGTCACTTGGAATGGTATATGGACGAAATTAACACTTAAAATAAGTAGGAAAATAAATATAAATCCTAGCCAAAAAGGGAGGACAAGAAGGGATCACTTTATAAAAACTACCAAGTTAATTTAGTTATAACAAACTTGTAACAACCAAACTAACTTGTAACAAACTTGGAGTAAGAATAGGAAACATGCACAAATCCTTATCCCTTACTCAAACCTTAACCCCCCTATGTGCATGGCAACTTCTTTGTGGGCTTGGATTGACAGAACTTGATGGTGAATAGACTTCAATGGTGGTTCGGCCCAAATTGATGGCACATGGTGATGATAGTATAAGCAGCTTCTAGAATCTTCTAGAAACTCCCAAAATCATTTTAGAATGTCAAAAATAAAGATTTTCAAGATTCTTCAAGATTCAGCATTTTATGAATTTCAAGATTTTCAAAAAAAATCAAGAACTTCAAGATTTGTCTCTTTAGAGTCCAAGAACCTTCTGATTTCTTCAAAAACTTCAAGAAACGACCATTTCTTCATTGTGGAGAGTTTGGAGATGTCTTTCCTTTAAGGATCTTTGAATAGCATGACTCTTTTACTTCTCCTGGCATTCTTCTCAAGGACTTTGCCTTCTGGTTGGTTTTGTGGATTCTAACTCATAACTTGTGTTATTTTTAGCCTTGGATATCCTCATTAACAGTGCTTGAAGCAGCTTGTCAACCTTCTTCTCCATAGCTGTAGCTCGTTCTGGAGCAAAGTTTCTCCTTTTTTGTTTAACAGGGGGCACTTTTGGGTCCACATTCAATCTATGTTTGATTAATTCTCGGGGAATACCTGGCATATCCTCGGATGACCTGGAGAAGACATCTATGAACTCTACTAAGATCTTTAATGGTTCACCTTCCAACTCAGATGGCAAGTCATGTCCTATCTAGGCCGACTTCCCTTCTGACTGTACAATTTCCTTACCCGGCATTCCTGCTTCCATTGTTGCCGGGTAGTGCTCCCCTGGGGTTTCCAAGTCAGCCACGGTTAATACTGCCGAGTTCCCATCTACATGCTTCATTGTCGCTATGTAACACTTTCTAGCTTGCTTTACATCTCCTTGAATGGTGGCAAATCCTGTTGTTGTTGGAATATTAATGGCTTGATGAAGAGTGGAACAGATGGCTTCAAATTGATTGATCCCGGGTCTCCCTAAAAATGTTATACGAGGATGCATCTTCGACTATCATGAACTCCAACGGCTCCGTTAAAATTCTAGTGCCTTCTTTCAAGGTTAAAGGCAAAGTAATTTTTCCAAGCGGGTTTACTCCTTAATTGTTGAATCCGACCAGATGTGTTCTTACCTTCTCCAACATTGCCAATTTGAATTGACATTTTTCAAATACATACCTGGTCATGATGTTTACCGAACTGCCAGTGTCTACCAGAACCCCGATTGTCCTGAAGTTAGCCACAAATGCCTCAATCACCACTAGATCATCTGCTCCTCCGTTACTGGGTAGATCGGCGTCTGTGAAAGTGATAGGTGCAGTAGCTTCGAATCTTTTACTCTTCTTATTTTCATTCTGACTTTCTCTCATGAACTTTTTCCTTTGACTGGTCGAGTCCCCGTATGCTGGGCCTCCAAAAATTACATGAATCGTTCCCGCGACTCCAAGGTCTACAACATTGACCGGTACTGTTGAGGTGGTAGTACAGCTAACTGAACATTCTGTATACCGCCGAGTTGATTCTGAGTTGCCTGGGGTTGACCCTGCCTTGGTCCAGTTTGAGTATTTCCTCGACCTCATCCTCTGTAATTGTTAAAGCGGCCTCGACAGCGTTCTTTTCCTCTCCATACTCCTCCTGTGTTTGGACCTCCTATGTTCTTGCAATCCTCTGTGTTGTGCCCTGACCTTTCGTGAAAATTACACCATCTTCTTGGAGCAGTCTGCCTTTGATATGATCCCTACAAATTGTGACACTCCATCGTGTTGTGACTAATATTTCTGTGAAAAGTGCGCCACTTCCCCATGCTAGCCTGTCATTTCTTCGGTCCGGATTCCCCCACATTTGTAGACAACACTTGACTATGCTGTCGACCTTTCCATTGACTTGGCCCACTTACTTGGGTTTTCGCCATCAGAGGATGCTGTCTCTCCTTTTCCCGAGTTTGTTTTTGTAACTCAGACTCTTCCATTCGAATACAATCCCGTGCTTTTACCATCAACTCTGCATAAGTCCGAGGAGGCTTTTCTGTCAATGTTTTGTTGAGGTGGCCACTGCAAACTCCATGAATGAAGGATGCCACCATCAATGGATCGATTTGTTCATTACTCCCACAGCCTCCTGATTAAACATAGTTATAAATTCCTTCATGCTCTCCTTTGGTCCATGCATAATGTCCATCAATTTTGATGGTGATTTCTCAATAAACACACTTCCCATAAAATTTGACATAAAAAGTTTAGTAAACTATGCCCAGGAGTTGATGGAACGCCTAGGCAGAGTAGTGTACTAATGCCGAGAAGCCCCTTTAAAGGTCAAAGGGAATGATAAACATTTGTTAGCATCCAACATCCTCCAAGCTCGCATTGTGGCATCACAGTATGACAAATGTTGTTTAGGATCTCCAAAGCCACCATACATCTCCATGGGCGCGTGGCCACCCTTTAAAGTGTCTTGATATGGGTGCTGATTCTATCTCCTGACTGAAAGGGGTAGATGTGTTCCAATAATCATTCTGTGTCTGATCTTCATACGCTCTTTCCTTCGAATTATGTTGATTGTACTGAGGATGAGGGACCATCTGTCCGGGTTGATTGTACGTTTCGGTGGTATAACTCTCTATCGGGCTATCCCCTCGCTAGTGGCATATCGGCGTCGCCACCGTCGTCAAGTTAGAACACCAACTCCTTCACGAGATATTCTGGCCATGTCTCTCTATCCCACTGGAGAGATATTCTGGATCCGCTTGAATGCTTACACCCCAATGCTATCACCTTGGCGGTGGTGGAAGCGGACAAGGCGGAAGTTGTTCCTGCTGTGCCGTCATCTACTGTTCCTTCACTGCAGTCTTTCCTTTACGTTCACGCTCCTCCTGAGCCTTCTTTAATTTGTGCTCGTGAATCTTTTTATACTCATCCCCATTTGCTCTTATGCCTTCCAGCATTATTTGTCTTTCTGCATCTGCTACCTCCGCCGGTGACAGCAAAGCTGTGAGACCGTCCTGCATTTTTTAACCAAAACCAGAGTCATACACAAACAATTTATAACTTCTCAGTTTTGAACTTCAGTTTCCCACAGACAGTTCCAATTGTTATGACTCCAATTCCCTCTGGACGGTTCCGTATTCTTTGCTTCCAATTACCTGCGTTTGGGAACTAACTCCCCAGTATAACTCTAAAGATTAAGTTAGTTCAAGTGCAAGCACAAGTATCGAAGTCTCATTCTTTCACTGTGAATCACTTACCTGGCACATACGAGTCTATCGAGTATTTATAGGTATTGCTGGTGGGCGTGGCTGACATGCTGTGGCAGTGGCCGAGTAATTTGAGGCCATGGCGGAGTGCATCAGTTAGATGAAATTGGTCCACTACATGGTCCTGACCGAACTCAGTTGTGGTCCAAACTCCTCTTTGAGCGCCACGTGTCCCTGACGGAGCCGCTCCACTCTTCTTTCCATCATTACCTGTCAGCCAATAAATCTATGCCACGTGTACCTATAAAGATCGTACACTAGTGATTTGTTCCTATTTCAGATTAGCCTTGTGCTTTGTTGCCTTTTAGGGGACAAATCGAATGGTATTTATCTTTTCGACTTGAGGCGAATCACAAGTCGATGCTGAGTAGGTCTCTGGACCAAGTCGGCTTATATAACCTACCCAACATTAACCTACCAAAATTCACAATTATAAAAGCAGTAAATATATTTATTTTTGTAGATATTCTTTAACTTCCCGTCTTTTCTTGACGCGTCTTCTTCCTCCAAATACGATAGCAATACTCCTCAGCCAATGCTTTTTTTATAAATTGAATAAAGATGTGAACTCCAACACTTTTCAAAAAAAAAAAAATTCATTGGCCTTTATTTTGAGAAAATAAAAAAGTGCAATTAATGTTCTTAGAACTGAGAAAGTTAATATAAAAATTAAATTTGAAACTTTGTGTATTCTTACGTATCAATATATTTATAAGAGAAAAAATTTTAAAACAAAAATTTTGATGAAAGGAACATTTAAAAAGGGGAAGAGTAATTAACTTTTAAACCATGCCTCAAGATTTGACTATAATTTTTCTTGTCTGTGACAAATCCCTTTCCTGCGCCACAAGCCATAACCCTTTTCTTCACTAAGCGCTGCACAAGGAATACTTATTTCTTCAATTTGACAGTTTTTTCAAGAGTACCTTTAATTAATTTACTCAATGTCAATGCTTGAGGAAAATAATTGTTCCGTTCTTCCCATATATAAAAAGTTTTGTTTAAAAATATTTTTTTTTTAAAATCAATAGAAAAATATAATGTGTGAATCACAATTTAATTTTACTTATTTAATTATTTACATGCACATCATACCTTTATTTATTTATGTATATAGTATACTTGATGCAGGCATCCAAACTGCTACTACCATAGTGGGGACAGTGCCACCAAGTGCAACCCCTCGAAATCCTCATCACGGACAATTCCGTAACATGACAAGAAGCCAGAGTTCAGCCATCCTGCGAAGCCTAGGAGACAACAATGGCCCGGCTCGCGGAAGGTCCCCAAAAGTCATTAAACTTTAAAGTTGACCCTACTACCCTCCACAACTCATGCTCCATCTCATTTTGGGCCAATCCATACAACACCTGAGCTACACAAGTTGGCCCAGCAGAAACCAGAAGCAGATTGCAAAGAAGCTTGCAAATCGCAAGCCCACGCCGCGGCCCATCGCAGCCGCCTCCTCATGGATCCGAGCGGGCAAGCTCACAGGCTTCTTGATAATTTCGCAAGTTGCTTGGTTCTAGAATCCGATAAGGATTTGGAAAGTGCATGTTTTCCTATTCCTTTTCTAATAATAATTATAATTAAGTTAAGTTACCATAATCTGGTTACAACTTGACTTAATTATTAGTTTCCTTTTTAAAGTAGGAAGTAGATTTTCTTTCCAACTTGAATTTGGATTTTCTCTTCAAGATACCAAATTCAAGCTTTCCTTTTCCTATTTTATTTCCTTGTGTTTTCGGGTTTCCTCTTCGAAAGTAACAACCGAATTTCGCAAATGCCTTATTCGAGTTCCTTTCGAATTTGGTTTGTAATCGGTTTCCAATTCTCGTTGGTTTCCACTTTTGTTTTTGATTCCTTTTCTAATTTCTTTCCTTGTAAGTTTCGACTACTCGTATCCCTACAAATAGGAGACAACCGAAACCATTAAGACTCAGAATTCATAGTATAATTGTGAGGTTTATCCTTTACTTTGGGTTCTCAACTTTATTATTTTGAGCTTGTGTGTTTATTATATATTGATAACTCTGCAAGTTCCTGAACTTAGAAGAGTCTAGGTTACTTGCTCCGCCTAAATTTTTGTTCGTTCACCTCTTAATTCTTCTATCTAGTTAGGAATAAAAGAGCTAGTCTCACATAGGCTAGGTAGGGAATTTTGAGCATCGAAGAGAGTAAGTTTGTGACCTTTCAAGTTTGATCTTTCTTTGGCAGTCGACTTCCGCAACGTGGGGCGTTTCACGACAACTCACATCAATATCTTATTAATATAATAATGTGTGGTCCATAATTAATACTTACTTAAATAGTAAAGATATAAATAGAAAATATAGTGTGAAATTACTATTTTAAATCTTGGAGATGCAAGTAGAGGCGTTACTAAGGGGTCTAGTAGGGTATGATAATCCCTCAAACCACCCCCACCCCCCTTCCCCCCAGCCCCACATAGGTATATTTATTTATTTATTTGTGTGATAAATTTATTTATTTTTTAATATTGGACCCTTCATATTTCATTTTCTAGCTACACCACTAGATGCAAGGGTTAAAATAAAAATTTTATTAAAAAAAAAAAAAAGAAGGACAGACGTAGAACGATTGAAGTGTAGTTGGGTAATGCCTAATGCATTTGTCAAATGAATAGCATTAATTTGGTGACTAGATATTGGCTCAGCATTAAAGCTTTGAAAATGTAGAAGAACATCTTTGACACGATTTCCAGTTTGTTGACTAGAATTAGTAGCTCTATCATTTTTTCTACGACGATGGAATATTGTCGTGGAAATTGAGAATAAAATTAATTAAATGTAAATGCGAAACTCACTTCACTTCACGTGGATATATCGATATCAATTAAAATGTGAACAAAAAAAAAAAAAAAAAAAAAAGAAAGAAAGAAATTTATTCGAATGTGATATCATTTTTGTGTGGACCTTTTTTACGTTGTACTCGTACCTAAAAAATCTTCGTTTTCAGCTTTTGTCTTTGACTACTATCTTGTTCTTGGTCTTGGTTTTTTTTATTAAATTTGAAAGAAAAAATAAAATAAAAAGGGAGAAGAAAATCTTGGTCTTTGTTACGATTTGTCAAAGACTCTTGGTCTTTGTTACGATTTGTCAAAGAGACTAATTTCTTGGAATGCCGATCCATGCATGGAATTGTGGTACAAATGCATCATCGAGGATGCTGACTGCCTAACAATAATTGTTGACACTTTCCTAATTCTTGAATAGTGTCAAAATTAGAACAAAATTTTTAAGGAGTCGAACATATGAATATTTGTTCTTTTTACAGTTAAATATATATATATATATAATCTTTTTTTACAGTAAAAAATACACTACTAATAAGGGTGGATGATAGATTCAGGGACCACCGTACTCCCTTGGATCTGTCCCTGCTTGCATGCATGCTAATTTCAATATCTTTAATCCCACACCGGAACTTGGATAAATGAATTTTTAGGCATATGATTGTTAAGCTACAGTACTAAACAAGTATATATATCTCTCATTGAAATGAAAAAGACAAATTATGAATAATATATAGTTGAAATACATTAATTAATTTGTATTTAGATATCACATATCATTTTTATAGTTAATTTTCAACTAGTTTGGCTCTTTCATATTCCCCTTTTAATATTAGTTAATGCCTGTAGGTTTTCTACCTGTCGTATTAAGATATTTAAGGGTTTCCTTCACACATGTCCAAACCATGTTAATCTCATATGTTTTTACTGGAGATACTTTTAACTTTCTTTCTAATTCTTATTATGCCTACACATAATTTTCATATTTTCATTTCTACTACCATCGTTTTTTGTTCATGTTCTTCATAGTTCATACTCAGTCGCCCAATATTCTGAACCGTAAAGTTCCGTCGGTCGTATAACTATTTTATGAAATTTTCCTCTTTTAGTTTGTGTTTGCTTGATCAATTTGATTAATTATGGATGCCATAGAAGGTTACAAAGACCATTTGTGGGTTGGGCCGAGGAGGCAAAATAAGGTAGATGGAGGTTCCTAACCCATGGAAGCTTGATGCTTAAATTCTAGAAATGGCCCAAACATATACATTTTCTTGAAATTACATATTTACGTACATGTTCATATTTTCTTGAAAATGCATTTGGAAATTACGGAAGAGATTCTACCCAAACTTTTCTCTAAAAATTAATTTGGATTGGCCCTTTCAAATTAAGAGACATATTTAATTTGAACTTGATTAATAAATTCATCTTCAAATAAATCATTTTTTCTTTAAATCATCAATTGCACATCACGAATTTCATTATTAGAAGAAACAACAAAGAAAATTAATTGAATTTATAAGTTTCATATCTTGTATATAGCTCATGCGTGAAAAAAATATTCGATTGCATAAGGTCATTTGGCTGGGTTAGTTAACAATTAATTAGTTGTATTCGAAGAGGGGACGATAGGCATTGCTCTAAATTTGGAATCCAATAATGTTGGTGTTGTATTAATGGATGATGGTTTGATGATACAAGAGGAAAGCTTTGTAAAAGCAATAGGATGAATTGCTCAGATACCGGTGAGTGAGGCATATTTGGGACGTGTTATATTGCCTTAGTTAAGCCTATCGATGGTAGACGCGAAATTTCATCTTTTATTCCAAAGGTAAATTAATTGTGAACCGTATCTAATTATATTAGTAATGATATGAGAAGTAAAGAAATCAAAACTGGACTCTTTTAATGGAACAAAAAAAGTATTTTGAAACTAAACTCTTCTAGTGAAACAGATGGAGTATAAAATATAAATTATATTGTAAAGATTTACAAAAAAAAAATAAAATAATTAAGGGCTTGTTCTTTTTGTGTTTTCAAACCAATTTTGAGAACAATTCTCAAACAAAACTTCAAAACCATGTTCTCTAACTTAGGGGGCTGTGAGGTGGTGGTGGTGAGTGGGACTGGGAGTAGAAGTAGGAGGGGGAGAGGGCGGTGAGGTGGTGGTGGAAGGATACATTTTAAAACTTAATCTCAAAACTTTGTTTTTTTGTTTTGACTTCAAACCCATTTTGTTTGAAATTTATTCTCAAAACTAGTCTCAAAACTAGCAAGAGAACAGGCCCTAAAAAATGTGATGACCAACAAAGCCTAGGGCTGTAGATGTAAAATTGAATTCCTAGATTTTGATCCAGGCTTTGGAGAGGGGATTCGGCCCATGGCAGTCTTTGACCACTTTAAAATGGATCACGAAGCTTCGATGCTCGTACGGGGAATTGCGACATCTATATCGAAAGGGGAATGCAGTGGCAGATTATTTGACAAAGATGGTTAGTGAGATCTTCACCGCAAAAATTTTTGTGCACTCCTCCCTTATGAGGGGGTTGGGCGAATTAGTTCTTCTTGATGCAAGAGAGTTTCCCTACATTAGGGACTGATTTTGTATTTTGGATCCCACTGATTTCATGAATGGAATAGGGTCAAGTACCCTCGGCTTTCTGTAGCCGTTTACCCACCAAAAAAAAGTCTCAGTGCCTAAGCATTTGTGATGAAAGATGAACCACTTAAAGTAAGAATTGATTTATGCTATTTTAGATTTTTTGTTATACGTACACACACATATATAAATATATATATATATATATATATATATAAGCAGGTTGGTGAGCAATGACACAAAATGTACACTGTGGTGGGGCAAAATATGGGTGCATATATTTCCATACAGATCAATTATAGTAAGACATGATGAAACGCATATGAGCTCAGGTTAGAGATCCCCCAAATATTAACTACTGTTAAACTATGTCGAATATTTTATGAAATGGCCAAAGTAACATAAAATATTCCGAAATTTGTTCAGCAAAGAGTTTGTCACTACATATTTAATCAAATATAATCGTCCACTTTCTATAGCTGTGTTTGATTCATTTTTATTTTTTTTAATAAAGGAAAAGTCTCACTTTTTTTAAAAAGAAATCTATATCAAGCTACTTTCACTTTCCTCTAAATTTAAATTTTAAATTTTAAAATTCCCTCTAAAATTAAACTTATAATATTTTAAAAAATAATTTAATCATCACACTTTTTTATTCTCTTTTTTACACAATTTTTCAAAAAATATTTCCTTTAAATAAAATTTTTTCTCAAAAATAAAATTCCCTAAAAAATACTAAATTAAATGCAGTGACAACTTTTTTTTTAAATTTTTTTTAATTCATCATTATATTTCATTCCTGTTATGATATCTATACATATGCAGGATGTCAATTAGCTGTGTGTTGTGTGGATTTAGCAAACATTTTGGCTCTGTCCCCACAAAACCAAAGGATCATAAAATTAGGTAAAGGCGGCCCAACTAAGTCAGAAACCATATCCACTCTTTCAAACATCCATCCATAGTTCATATTCTGTCCAGTTTTGGCAACCAAACAAAATGCTCTATTCCCAAATTACCCTTCATCTTCTCTTGCTTTCCAATTTCACCCTTCAACACGCCATCACCGGGAAGTAGCTTTTAAAATCATAGCAAGAGGAGCGAATTGAACTCTTGACCGTATATACACCAAGTGTTTTACCACTTAAGTTAGGGTTGAGTCACAATTTTTATATTATTAGTACTTCAATTGAATCTCCATTTACTCTATTATTGGTGGACTTAAAATAATCAAATATTATTATTTTCTATAAAATAATAATAATAATAATAAACATTACTATAAATGAAAACTTTCTAATTAGAAAGGTGAAGTCAATATACTCATTCAAACCCTCTCAAAAAAAAAAAAAATACTCATTCAAATAATATAAGATGTTTCGTATATTTTATTTTGAAATGAATATTCAAAATATTGAAATAATAAAAATCGGTACGTTTGTCTTGAAGTTGATACCTCCTAGGTTGACTTTGAAGTCAATATAAATTTTGGCCTAAAAACTTTGACCCGTGTCAACGTTCAACGTTCAAATATCAACTTCAATTAAAAAGAAAATTGAAAGTTTAGATTTTTTTTTGGGAAAAAAAAGTAGATTCTTGAAGTTTGCACTTTTTCTACTAATTCAATATCAACCAATTTTTTATATACTTTTTTTTTTTTAATCCTTGTAAGGTTCAAAGCCATTACTTTAGGAAGAAAAAACCAAAATAAAAAAGTCATTACTTTTAGAGTTGCAAGTTCTTCACATTACCACTCACCCAATCCTTCCCCTAATTTAATACTTCTCATGTGACTCCGTCTCACTAGAAAAATCTAGTTTGTAAAATAAACAACTTTCTTTATGAGTTTTAAAGTACAATACATAAAATAAGTAATTTGAAGTCATTTTATGCACTTATATCTTACTTTTCAAATAGTTGTTATTTGTAAACTACATACTGTATTATTATTTTAGTAAAGGTATATGATGTATGAAAACAAAATTTATAAATAAAACCCTTTTATTAGTACAAAAATCAATTTAAAAATATGAGTATTTATATGGAAATGAGGGAGTATCAACTTTTAAAAAGGATATCTATGACACAATTATAAAATCAACCATTCATCAATAATTAAACTAAGGGCAAGGGCATGTTCTTTACACAGTTCTAAGAACTGGTTCTGGCAAATTTTTGGGGTTAAAATAAAAAATTCCCCCAAAATGTGCTGAACCCCATGTTCTACAAAATGGAAGAAGAACCGGGTCTCAGTTTTTGGTTTGAGACAAAAAAAAAAAAAAACCCCTTCCAGGTCTCAGTTTTTTTTCCCCTCTTCTTTCTTCTTCTTCCTCCGTGCCCGTCATCTTCTTTCAATTTTTTTTTTTTCTGGTTCTGCAACAATTGCAGGACCAATTGCAAAATTTCGGTTCTACAATTGTTGCAGAACCGAAGAGTTGCCATTTCAGTTCTTCTGCGCAGTTTTTTTTTTTTTTTTTTTTTTTGGTTCTGCAACAATTGCAGAACCAAAGTTCTGCAAATTGACGAACTTTGGTTCTGTAATTTGCAGATCCGCCGGGAGTGGGGAAGAAGAAAGCAGAGAAAAAAACGACGAGGGAAATGCGATGAAGGAAAAAAAATTGTGTTGGGGAAGAAGATGAACAGTGTTGCAGACACTGTTCATCAAAATCTTTTCAAAATCTTTTATAACTAGGCCCCTGTTATTTTGTTTTTCTTAAATGAAGGCCCCAATTTTTTAAAAAATTAAATTGGAAAAATTAAATATTAAACTATCTTAAACTAAAAATATTGTGTAAACTTAAATATATCATTAACATTAAGAACAATTACTATGGGCTGAAATATTATTATAATGTAAACATTAGTTTTTGGTTGAATATGTAAAAAATGAAATATTAGGGTTTTATCTGCTAATAAAAGTAAAAATTTTGAAAAAAAGTATTGGAAAAAATATTGGGTTGAACCTCATGTTCTTTACCATGGGTTGAGAACTGGGGTTGAACCCAGTTCTCAGAACCATGTTTCTTACAAATAAACTGAAACCCATTTGGGCTGAGAACATGTTTGAGACCTGTTCTCAGAACATCGTAAAGAACATGCCCTAAATATGTCATTGGCTATAAGCGTGTTATACACAATACTTCAACTCTTAAATCGATTACTCTCTCCTCTCATTTAAAGAGTTCACTTTGAAAAGTGTACAACTTATTATGGATTGTGAGGTACAACACATAAAAAGATTACTTTAACACTATATTTTCCACTTATATCTTTACTTTATAAGTAAGGGTTAATTGTGAATCACACATTATTATATTAGTAAGGCTATGTAATTTAATAAATTCAAAGTGACCTCTTTTAATGGAATAAAACATATTTTTTAAAAGTTATCTCCTTAAATGGGACGAATGAAGTATTTTATTTTACTGTAGGTGATATATTATTTTTTCTAAGAACAAGGGATAAATTGACAGTTAAACTAAATACATCAAAAACTATAAGCGATTCGGCTATGCTAGATGCTTGATATTATCATACACACTATACTTTCGATGATAAAGTTGGTACTCACGTCTTAAAAAAAGTATAAGATATTTTTAATAAAGACGAACAAAACAAACTCGTCAAAACGTCTGACACATCATATAGTACAAGTTTTTGTGTAAAATAATTATATTGTTATATAAAATTTAGTGGTACATATGTTACTCTTATAGTCCAACTGAAAATTTATTATTTTTGTTACTACGTGAACTATTATTATATGCTTAGAACTACGCTTTGACCTTGACAATGAGACAATTTAATTTTTACTTTTAACCCACAAAACAATACAAATGTTAGTAAGAAATTTCATGTGACGAAACTATATAGAAGGGCGAACTTGTAAATTGACAAATCGGTCTAGTTAGTCCAACCAAGTGTTATACCAAAAGTATCAGATATTGTTAATAAAGACGAACAAAACAAACTCGTCAAAACGTTTGACACGTCATGTAGTATAAGTTTTTGCGTAAAATAATTATTTTAATTTTAATGTTAAAAAATGTTACTTTTATAGTCAAACTGAAAATTTATTATTTTTGTTACTAACTATTATTATATGCTTAGCAATTACGCTTTGACCTTGACAATGAGACAATTTAATTTTTACTTTTAACCCTCAAAACAAAACAAATGTTAGTAAGAATTTTCATGTGACCAAAGTATATAGTAGGGCAAACTTGTAAATTAACAAATCGGTCTAGTTAGTCCAACCAAGTGCTATCCCAAAAGTATCAAATATTGTAAATAAAGACGAACAAAACAAACTTGTCAGAACGTCTAACATGTCATATAGTAGAAGTTTTGGGGTAAAATAATTATATTTTTATATAAATTTTAGTGTTAAAAATGTTACTTTTATAGTCAAACTGAAAATTTATTATTTTTGTCACTACGTGGACTGTTATTATATGCTTAGCAACCACGCTTTGACCTTGACAATGAGACAACTGAATTTTTACTTTTAACCCTCAAAACAAAACAAATTGATGAATAGTATATAGAAGGGCAAACTTGTAAATTGACAAATTGGTCTAGTTAGTCCAACCAAGTGCTAGACAAAATAACAAAACAAATTCGTCAAAACGTCTAACATGTCATATAGTACAAGTTTTTATGCAAAATAATTTTATTTTTATATAAATTTTAGTGTTAAAGATGTTACTCTTATAGTCAAACTGAAAATTTATTATGTTTGTTATTATGTGAAATATTATTATATGCTTAGCAACTAAGCTTTGACCTTGACAATAAGACAATTACTTTTGACTTTTAACTTTTAACTTTTAACCTCAAATCAAAACAAATGTTAGTAAAGAACTTTCTTGTGAAAGAAAGTTCAGATTGGGGCAAAATTGGAAATTGACAAATCGGTCTAGTCCAACCGAGTGCTATACTAAAAATCACAACAGCCAACTCCTCACCAAACAACTACTTCAACCTCTAGAAAAACACAGACCACGTGCTGCCACGCTGACGCCACCGATGACGTCACCCTCCATTGCCAGATCGTCTCAATTCATTATCCGCTAACTTTGACCCCGGGAACGCCACGTGGCGTCCCGAAAGAAGTGGTCCCCACCGTTTCTGAAGCTCCAGTGTATATTCGCGCGTGTACCAACCGTTTTCCCCCGAGTCCCTTTCATGCCCTTTATGCCCACGTGGCTCGGCCCCCGACTTTCTCCCATGTGTCGAGAATCTATTGGCTAGCGACGTGGTCCATACAAATTGGAAACCTTTGACATCGTTGAGATGATCAAGACGTTGCGAGATACTACACGTGGAGCCTCGGAGGGATGACACGTGAACCATGCCGTTTCAAAAATAGCGCGTGATGAAAATAGTACAAGTTTGCCAGTTGGCACCACAAAAGTATACGCTGGCCGACCTTATCTTGTTTTTTTTTTTTTTTTTGGTTTTCTTTTATTATTCTCTATTTTTTAATTTTATTTATTTTAATTTAATTCTTTTCAAGAAATAAATGCGAAATTTTTTGTTTCTTTTTGTTATTTTATTCATTAAAATAGGCACTAAACGACTAATGGGCAAAGCATTTTTATAAAAGCCACCGCTTGAAAAAAAGGAGTGAATTTTGTGAGAGAAGAGAAATATAGAGAGAGAGAGAGAGAGAGAGAGAGAGAGACAGAGAAGGGGGAAGGTTAAACCCTAGATTTCTTTCTGACTGAAAGCAGAGTTTTTGGATTTGACTAAGCAGATACTCGAAGGAAAAGAAGGAATTTTCATCATTACAGGAACTGGTCAGTGTTGTTTAGTTGCCTTTTCTCTTTTGTGTTTATGCGAATTTTTATTGTCTAGTAATGTGATTGGTGGAATTGATAAGGATGGAAAGGAGTTTCATTTCTTAATTGGAATTTTCTGGGTGGGTTTGCCTTTGCATGTGGAGTTTTTGTCACAAGGAGTGATAATTTAATTAATTTCTGATTCGAGATATGATTTCTACCACATTTGGAGGAAAGGGTTCTGTTTGATTGCATGGATCTAATTTTATCCGTTATTTTGGAATTTTTCATCAAGTAATGATTTGGTTTTTTGTTTTTTTTTTCTTTCCTTTTTGTTTTTGGATGATACCCTTTCAGATCCTGGTGAATTGTTGTCGGTTGAGTTTGGCCTGTTGTGATAAAGTTCTATGGTTGGTAACTCTGTTGCTGGGAAGTTTGTTGAATAGAAATTCAGTGTTGTAAAGATGATGTCCAGATCATATACAAATTTATTAGATCTAGCCAACGGGAATTTCCCGGCGATGGGCCGTGAAAGGGGTGAAAGAAGGCGTCTTCCCCGTGTAATGACTGTTCCTGGGGTTATTTCTGAGCTTGATGATGACCAATCTAATAGTGTTACCTCGGATGTTCCTTCCTCTATTGCGGTCGACCGTGTAATTATAGTGGCTAATCAGCTACCGATAAAGGCGAAACGCAGACCTGATAATGTAGGTTGGAGTTTTAGTTGGGATGAGGATTCATTGTTGCTACACATAAAGGATGGCTTACCAGAGGATATGGAGGTTATTTATGTAGGTTCTTTAAGAGTTGAGGTGGATTCAAGTGAACAGGATGATGTTTCCCAGTTGCTGTTGGATAGGTTCAAGTGTGTGCCAGCATTCTTACCTGCAGACATCTTGGCTAAATACTATCATGGATTCTGTAAGCAGCACTTATGGCCACTTTTCCATTACATGTTGCCATTTTCCGCTAGTCATGGAGGTAGATTTGATCGGTCTTGGTGGGAGGCATATGTGGCGGCAAACAAGATCTTTTCGCAGAAGGTTATCGAAGTGATAAATCCTGAGGATGATTATATCTGGATCAATGATTATCATCTTATGGTTCTTCCTACCTTCTTGCGAAGGCGTTTTAATCGATTAAGGATGGGATTTTTTCTTCACAGCCCCTTCCCTTCATCAGAGATTTATCGTACTCTACCAGTAAGAGAAGAGATTCTGAAGGCGCTGTTGAATGCTGATCTTATTGGCTTTCACACCTTCGACTATGCCCGGCATTTCCTTTCTTGCTGTAGTCGTATGCTTGGTTTGGAATATCAGTCAAAGAGAGGTTACATTGGGTTAGAATACTATGGAAGAACAGTGGGGATTAAGATCATGCCTGTGGGAATTCATATGGGACAGATTGAGTCTGTGTTGAAGCTTGCAGATAAAGAGTGGAGAGTTGAAGAGCTCAAGCAACAATTTGCTGGAAAAACTGTCTTACTTGGAGTTGACGACATGGACATATTTAAGGGTGTGAATTTGAAGCTTTTGGCCATGGAACAAATGCTCAACCAACATCCCAAGTGGCGTGGAAGGGCAGTTCTAGTTCAGATTGCTAACCCTGCTCGAGGAAAAGGGAAGGATCTTGAGGAAATACAAGCAGAAATAAAAGCAAGCTGCAAGAGGATAAATGATAACTTCAGGCAACCTGGTTATGAACCCATTGTCTTCATTGATAGGCCAGTTTCCCTCAGTGAAAGAGTTGCTTATTACACTGCTGCCGAATGTGTTGTTGTCACAGCAGTAAGGGATGGAATGAATTTGACTCCATATGAGTACATTGTCTGCAGACAAGGAATTCCAGGGCCCGAGTCTAGTTCTGAATCAAGTGCTCCCAGAAAAAGCATGCTAGTGGTGTCTGAATTCATTGGGTGCTCTCCTTCACTGAGTGGTGCTATTCGAGTCAATCCATGGAATATAGATACCACAGCTCAGGCACTGCATGAGGCAATTTCAATGAGTGACGCTGAGAAGCAACTGCGTCATGAGAAGCATTATAGGTATGTAAGCACCCATGATGTAGCATATTGGTCGCGGAGCTTCTTCCAAGATTTAGAAAGAACTTGCAAGGATCATTTTAGAAGGCGGTGTTGGGGAATAGGTTTGAGCTTTGGTTTTCGTGTTGTTGCACTCGATCCAAATTTCAGAAAGCTGTCGATTGATTCCATTGTATCTGACTATT
This sequence comes from Leptodermis oblonga, assembly GCA_016801395.1. NCBI lineage: Eukaryota > Viridiplantae > Streptophyta > Magnoliopsida > Gentianales > Rubiaceae > Leptodermis > Leptodermis oblonga. The sequence continues at coordinate 32,107,248 of CM028756.1, read as the reverse complement.
CAAGATCTACAAATAGGGCAATACTGTTTGATTATGACGGCACTGTGATGCCTCAAACAACAATTAATAAAATCCCTAGTGAGGAAGTTATACAAATTATTAACAGACTCTGTAGTGATGCTAGTAATACTGTGTTTCTTGTTAGTGGACGGGGGAGGGAAAGTTTAGGTAAGTGGTTTTCTCCATGCAAGAACCTTGGCATAGCTGCTGAACATGGATACTATTTGAGGTATATTATCTGCTTTTGACTTTACTTAAATGTTCTGTGTTCTTTTTTAATGCTGTTGGCATCCTAATGTCCTTTTATTTAAGGTGGTCATCTGCTGGAGAGTGGGAAACATGTAGCCATAGCAATGATTTTGCTTGGATGCAATTGGCTGAGCCTGTGATGAACTTGTATACTGAATCTACTGATGGATCTTATATTGAAAAGAAGGAGAGTGCACTTGTTTGGCACTTTAGGGATGCTGATCCAGATTTTGGTTCAGGCCAGGCAAAGGAAATGTTAGACCACCTTGAGAGTGTGCTGGCCAATGAGCCTGTTGAAGTGAAAAGTGGTCAGTTTATTGTAGAAGTGAAACCCCAGGTATGTTATCATCCAAATTGTTTACACGTGCCTTTTGTCTTTGTTAGTTGTATATTTAGAATATTGACACATATGCATTCAAGAGATTCTCTTATCCCCTTGTATGGAGCACATAGGACTGTTGGCATAGAAGTTTAAGTTTGAGTTACTTTGGAAAGATGATCGTAGTAATTGTTTTAGTGCTGTTGATAATGGAAACTCGTAATTTTCATGTGGCTTATTGAGTGGAAATGGTAATTGAATTATTATATCCTTTCCTGGTTTATTCTTAGCTGCCTGTATGAATGCTGTAGTTTAATATGAGCCTGTCATCTGATCTATATTTTTGACGTGTTGAGGTTATTTGTTCAACATTTCAGTGTAAGTCAATCAATGCCTACGCCATTAATTGAACTAATGCATCTAATATCTGGGTGCAGTTTTTATAGGTTGGATATTTTTCTCTTTGTTCCTAAATAGACTTACCATATATAATAACTAAATGATCTCTCTGAATATGAGTGGAAAATGAGCATCATCATTAGATTGTTGATTTGTGGTGCATGTACTTGTTATATGATAGTTGTAAGACAAATAGGTATGTAGCATAAAGATTCAGACTTTATTTAGTAGTATCATTGTCTTTAGTTGGTTTTATGCTTCTCTTGGGCCCCCCATCCCCGCCTCCACTCTCCCACCCTATGTTTTTACTTACTACTACCATGTAAAATTTGCAGTAACTAGTTTCCCCAATAGTTGACCACAGCCTGTCTACTAGAAGTTATTGGCCACCTCCACATTGTACCCTTGATTCTTCACAGACAAGTAACCTAGCTTTTATTGCTTAACTTTTGATATCTCCTCAGAATCTTATTTACTGTTCTTTTTTTTTTTCTTCCTTTTCATTCTGTACCTGTTTATCTGTGTCTATTTGCCCCATCTTAGTGGATAAAGGTCCTCATAGAGGAGTTGTGAGAGAGAAAGGAAAACACTTCAACACTAGTTGGATAATGATGTTTTATTTGAGCTCTTCCTCTCCCACTTGTTAGCTTGGTTGCTTTGATGCACATCAAGTTTAAGGTGGTTCATGTAAGCACAATTTCGGTTAAATTTGGGAAGTGTATTAATTGTTTGCAATTGTCACAGGGAGTCAGCAAAGGTGTAGTTGCTGAGAAGGTCTTTGCATCAATGGCTGCTGAAAAGGGAAAACAAGCTGATTTTGTACTGTGCATAGGTGATGACAGATCTGACGAAGACATGTTTGAGATAATAGGTGATGCCATGAATAGAGAAGTCCTTTCATCTTCTACGTCTGTGTATGCCTGCACAGTTGGTCAGAAACCAAGTAAAGCAAAATATTATTTGGATGACACAGTAGAGGTTCTAATGATGCTTGACGCCCTTGCCGATGCCTCCGACTCTCAACCATCCTCATTAAGTATCTCAGAAGTCTCTAATCGAGACTGACCAGATGGCTTTCTGGTCCAAGGCAGCTTCTGTTCTTGATGATATAATACATTTTGAGCTGCCTGGCGCACACAAAAATGGGCAACGCAACATTCAGTGCAAATTCTCAGCAACCTTCAGCTTCAAAGATGTCATTGGTGATGGAATGATATGGATTCATTCAAACCATCATAGAAAAAAGAGAGTTTTGTAAAGTATGCAGGATTGATTCATTGATGAGAAAACTCACCCAATAAGGAGCCACTCGCCTAACCGGTCAATATCCTTCATTCACCTGTACAATTATTCTTACCTAGGGTTGGGGCTCTGTGCAGTTTATTTTCTTCTATACAGCAGGCAGTCTTTGTTTTCAGGTTCTTGCCATGCAAATGGTGATACCGTGGAGTTTTGGCAGCAATCGACATGGCATTGAGGGTGCTAAACGTAGGTAGCAATATATACATATCTTTCCCCTTTTTATCTTCTTGTTTTTGGGTGAGTGACATATCCATTGACACCAAACAAAGTTGACTTTGGCTCATTATAGTTGTAAATGTTATAGAGATTTTCCATCGTGTAATGGCATTGAAGGTTGCTCTGAAAAGCTTGATATATAACAGCTAGAAACTGATGACAATTGTGAGTTGCTTTAATTCCTGTCTTTCTTACCTGTATACAATTGCTTTAGGGGAAGTGTTTTAATTGTTTATTAGCATAGGTAGAATGGGGCCGTGTTTGTTTTGCGGAGAATTTTGAAAACCCGTTTTTAAAATTTGTTTTGTAAATGATTTTAAAATGTGAAAAGTATTGAAAATATAAAAACGTATAATTGAAAAGTATGTAATTTGACAAAGCTTTTTATGGAATATTCTTTGCAAATCTTTGCATGTGTACAACTCCAATTTTAGAATATCAAATTATCAAAGCAGTCCAGATCGGTTCGTAATCTTTTCTCTTTTTCCTTTTTGTTTTATTTGAAAGCGACATTCAATTTTTTTTTATCTAGGAATGTATGGCAATAAAGTTCAAATCATGGGTTTAAATAATAATAATTTATATTTTGATACATATTTCTTACTTTTTAAAACATCCTGTTCTTTAACTCAAGTTTCAAACCAAGTTTGAAACTTAGTTTTGGAAAAATAATTTTATAATTAGTTTTCATCATTTTCAATATAATTTTTTACTATTTACCTACACTTTTTTATATTTTCAATACACTTTTACAGGCTTATTAATATTTGACATTTTCAGTTCTTTTAAAATTATTAAAATCAATCAAACTAAAATTTACACCACATCTTACAGCCCATCAGTGAATTATGACGATTTCAACTTCGTGGTTCTTTTTTTTTTTTTTTTTTTTAATTTTAAGTATTTTATTCTTCTCTTACGGATTAAATAATAAATAGAAATCAAAAAAGTTGGGGAAGTTTTTCAAAACTTTTCTGAGTAGTGTAGGAAAATTTTAATGTCTGGTTGAAATTCAGAATCTCTGCTTAACTTCTTGTCTCCCCTTTTTGTTGTTGCTACTGTTTTTTGGTTTTCTTGTTCATATATCGACAACAAGATTTAATGCCATGTCTACATTTATGGAGATGTAAAATAAGATTTTTTTTTTTGCCCCCCTTAGTAATGATTTTTCTTTCCAAAACTACAAAAATAGGAACACTTTTCAAAGACTACTAGAACTAGCGAAACCGAAGTTTCTATCCTCGCTTTACTTGAAAATAGCTCGGGCGATAATTTGTAGAGAAAGCAAATTTCCTACAGTTTTTTTAAATAAAAAAAAAGCTCGAGGCGACAATTTTATAAAGATAGCGAAGTTTATATGTTCACTTTCTTTGCAAATAGCTTGGAGCGATAATTTTTAAGGAAAGCGATTTCAGCAAAAGAAGGAAAAAAAAAAAAAAAAAAAGGTTTTCACCGCAGTGCACAAAACCCCGAACCCTCTTTTACTTTCTCTCTATTCCAAAATAACATAAGACTCTCTTCCTCTACCGCAGTACGACAATCCATTATTAATCGGTATGAAATTCAAACTGAAAATGGTAAATTAGCGGTATGTGACGTAGAATATATGCGTCTGTTATTCAGCTTTTGCCCCAATTTAGGTTGTAAATTGTTTAGGCTGCTATTGTTTTTCTTCTTACCAAATAAGGAAAAATGGTAGTTTTGGCCTCTTATGTTTGAGCGTATGACGATTTTAGTCCATTTCTTTTCCTCTCAGCAGTTTTAACCTTTACGTTTGCTCATTTGGCACTTATAGTCCCTTTTACTTAGAGTTGTAGGTAAAATTGGTATTTTGAGTGTTTACAAATGCTCTAAAATTTTGGAGGCAAATGGTGAAATAAAAATGTTTCATAAAGGAAAGAAGCTGACATAAACGATATTTTTCCTCCACTTCCGATGGAGAAGAGACCAGCAAAATATCATTTTTGTTTGTTTCAAAAAAAAAAATATATATATATATATATATATCATTTTTGTTGGCTTATTTCCTTTATTAAACGTTTTCAATTTCACCATTTGTCTTAAAGACTTTAGAAATTTTTTAAACACTTCCAAATTACCTGTTTTACTTACAACTCCAGGTAAAAGGGACTATAAAGTGCCAAATGGGTAAATGTAAAAGGTTAAAACTGCTGAAAGAAAAAAAAAATGAACTAAAACTGACATAAGTCCAAAGGTAGGAGACCAAAATTATCATTTTCCCTACAAATAAGTTGGCCGATAATTTTCTTCTTTTGAAACAATGGCAGGCTGGAAGCCTGGAACAGACATAGGGATGATGATATTTGAAGCACTTTTTCACTTTCTTTGATACGGTGTATAGCCACGAATTCATTATGCCCATTTGATATTTATTATTTTTGTCCCTATTCCATTTTTCTTTCAAAATTCACCAACTTTACTTGCTTATAATTCTTGATTATTTTTTCGACCTTAGTTATATAACATAAGGTACTTATGAGTCATGAAATACAATTTATTTGAGTCAAAATTTGGAACGTTAAAAATAACCTTTTCATTAGGATACATAGAGGAATATATACATTTCTTAAGTTGAAGGCATCAATTCTTCTGCCACACGCGTGCGCACACACTCCTGTATAAGAAATTTTAAGAATATTATTTTAGAAACATAGTAGAAAATCAAAAAATGTCTCAGAAAAAGATTTCGTTATTTTTATTTTAAAAACGATCAAAATAGAGTTTTTGTTATCCAAATGATCCATTGTTTTTTGAGAAATTTTAAAAAATAGAAGCTGTTAAAAATTATTTTCAAACTAGAGAAGGTGGTTTCTAAAAAATCACCCCATGTACAATTTTTATTTTTATTTTATGTTGTACAATAGGAGGTCCGAAGTTGCCCCTTTTATTCTTTTTTCTCTACCGATATGTATACAGGCGATACTAAAAAGTCGTATCATTTTAGGCAAAATTCGCCTTCTCTAGTGAGTCCTCTAGGAGACAAATGATGCAATTTGGAGAAATATTCCTTGCCTACTACTTGTAGGGTTGATCAAATGACAAATTCGACCCATAACCGATCTGACCCGATCTGAAACCGCTGTTTCATATATTTTTTTTATTTACTTCTTTCTCCCTCCTCCCATTTGCCAAATCTTCTCCCCTGCAAATTATCATATTGATGCCTCATCCCATGTCAAACCCTCCTGGCCCTTCTTGAATTTCTCCATACTCTCCTCTGAAGTCATCGCCGGAGGCACATTCTCGAATCTCCACCGTATGATCCTCCTCGACCTATCATCGGAATATTGTTGCCTTCTCCACCGCTGCTACTTTTTTCTTGAAAAAGAATCAGATTCAACACACATGGTACTGAAACTACAAACCCATCAAGGAGTCGAATACTGAATCAGATTCAACACCAAAGAGCTTCCGATGAGACAGATCACCGTCAATCATGGAGAGAACAACATTGAGGATATTAGGATGAACAATGGCAGCTTCCTCGAGGATTTCAAGGAGTCACCCAACCCATCCTCCTCCTTGTTTAATGGCAGACAAAAATTAGATTGGTGGATAAAAATTCGAAACCGATCCAAAACTGTCTCACAAAATCCGATCCAAAATTTAGATCAGATTTGGATTGGTTTCGCGGTTTGCTCTAAACCGTGGATAATTTTGTTCAGCCCTAAATACTTGTGCCTTGTGGTACATATGCAAATGCAAGTCTTTTTACGTAGGTTTTGGGATTGCCATATTTTGAGGGTTGAGCCCAACTTCCTTCCATTCTTGTGTCTTGGCTACGGGTGTTCAACTCGTCAGTTAGCCGGTTAAGCGGTTAACCGGCTTTAGTATATACCGATTTTATTAATTTTAGCCAAAACTTGTTAATCGACTGATAAGTTTACCGGTTGACCGATTTTAATTAACCGGCAGTTTTAGCATCCCGTCTACCAGTATAATTAACCGATTAATCAATAACTTTTTTTTTCTTTGATTTTTTTACTTTCTTTATTTTTGAGCAAACATAAATTTTTGTATGTAATTACTACAAGTGTATTAGAAAACATAAATGAATATGAAAAAAAAATTAAGATATTATTATGATTTATCATTAACGATAGCTATAATATTTTTTGAGTAAACTCCATATTTGGTCCCTTACATATGATCTAATAATTTTTTGGTCCCTTACTTTTATTTCTCAAACTATTTGGTCCCGTACATTTCATAACAATCTTTTTAGTCCCTGACTTTTATGTTTCGAACTATTTGGTCCATTGGCTGTTTAATCTAACGGAAAACGTTAATATTACTCGCACTTCCGCACACGCGAATCCGAATGAAGAAAATCAAATTCATTGGGATGCAAAAAATGATGTTAGGACAAGTTTACCTTACGCTAACGGAGTCCTGTGAGCGAAATTGCCAGTGATATTAACATTTTTCGTTTCCATGGGACCAAATAGTTCAAGAATTAAATGTAAGGGGACCAAAAAAATCGTTATGAAATGTAAGGGACCACATAGTGCGAAAAATAAAAGTAAGGGACCAAAAAGATCATTTTGAAATGTAGGGGACCAAAAAGATTATTAGGCCATATGTAAGGGACCAAATGTGGAGTTTACTCTAATATTTTTACAAAAATCTCTAACACAAATCTATTCATGTATTTCTTTTTAACAATTTTATGTATATGAAAATTTTACGTATCATAATAAAAAAGAATTTGTAAACTCATAACTTCATAAGACATGTTAATTATAATTTATAGGTAAATAAACTCTAACATAAGAGTATTAAAAAAAGAAAGATAAGTAGCGTATATATAACCACTTAATCGATTTAACCGATAGACCCAAAGTAACTTCAGTGAAACCACTCTTTTTTTGTGATTTTTTTTTTTTTTTTTGGAAATTTGTATAGGAAAGAGAAAGAAAGTGTAATGATTGAGTTATTTTTTGAAATTATGTCAATGTGATTTTATAGGGAATTTTAAATTTTAAATTTAAGAAGAAATGAAATTGTTTGAATTGAGTTTTTTTTAAGAAAAAAGTATATATTTTTTTATTTCTTTCTCTGAAATGGTAACAAAATGAACAAAGCCTAGTCCCAAACATTGGAAAAAAGTTTAAAAATTCAATACATTACGACTTTATAGAAACCACAAGTTCTTACTCACGATTGTGTTATATTCATGTGGTCACTACCCAAATCTTAGTCATTTTTCCCTTCCAATTATGGTTTGAGACTTAATTTGTATATATTACTTCATTCGTTCCGTTAAAAAAGTTATGTTTATGTACTGTTTTGTTTTAAATAGTAGAAATACAAGTTTAGTTAAGATCAAAAGACCACATTTGTATTTTATAATACTCCATCTATCTTGTTAAAGTATCACCTACATTGGCTATTTTATTGATTGAACTAAAAAAAAAAAAAAGAAAAGAAAAAAAGGGATTTTTTAAATCTAAATTTAGATTAGGGGTTTAAAAAGTGCTATTAGTAATTTCAGCGAAATTGAATTTGAATTATTTTATTTCTATATAATTATGCAATTTTTCCATTTTATAATTGATAGCTTTAAAACTTTTATTAAATATATTTACTTAATTAAAAAAATTATATTAGTGCCAACTAAAACTTTTTTCTGGTTTCGTCACTCACGCTAATTTTCCAGAGGCTGTCCACCTATGTTTTGATTGATTCTTTCAACACGAGATTGAACTGCATGCACAGGTGCATAACATTACCCCTTTTTTGTGTTTTGTTTTTGAGAAAGGAAAAGTGATATTTTTAGTCTCTTACGTTTGGGCTTGTGGCAGTTTTAGTCCCTTTTGATTGTCTATGGTGATTTTAGTTCCTTTTGTTTGTTATTGTGGCAATTTTGGTCCCTTTAACCTATAATTGAAGGTTAAATAGGTCACTTGGGGTCTTTTTACAAAATTTATAAATTTAGGTTAAAACATGAATTGTGAAATTAAAAACAGCACTTTTGATACTCTATATTTTACAAAATATTTCCAAATTCTCTTTTAATTGATTTAAGTACTTATACATTTTTTTTTCTTTTAAAATTAAGACACTTGAGAGTCTGGACTTTCAGTAAAATGTTATAAAATATTATAAATTGCAAACTCATTAGACAAAATTTTCAATTTCAAAAGACAAGGATCAAAATAAGGTATCAAAAGTACAATTTTTTAATTTTACAGTTCATATTTTAAACATAATTTATAAATTTTGTAGAAAAGCCCCAAGTGACCTGTTCAACCTTCAATTACAGTTAAAATGGACTAAAACTACCACAGTGACAAACAAAATTGACTAAAACTGCCACTATGACAAACAAAATGGACTAAAACAACCACATGCAAAGAAAAAGGACTAAAACTGCCACAAGGCTAAACGTAAGGGACTAAAAATGCCATTTTTCCTTTTTAGAAATAGACATTTCCTTTTTATATTATATGTACTACTTTTCTAAAGAGGCACTACTTTTACCCTTAAAATCTAAACATCTTATATTATTATTTTTTAAAGAAATTAGCACTATCTATATTGCATGCGCAATTCTTTTAAAGATGCACTAATTATATTATTAAAATTGATACTTTTTATTTTATAAACACTAATTATACCCATAAAATTGGAACTCTATTAATAATACTTTTTTAAAATAGCCACTACTTTTTATATTACATTACATGTGCTACTTTTGGAAAGAGACGCTACTTCAACCTTAAAATTGATACTCTTTATTTTATAGGCATTACTTAGGGTAAGAGACTAGTACAGTCCTTGAAGGAATCGTTCACTCACTATATAATGGTCTATGCAAAGGTTTATGCAATTGCATTAGTAGTACAACATAGGCCATTATATAGTGAATGAACGGTTCCATGAAAGGACGAGACAGTTTCTCGCATTACTTCTATCCTTAAAATCAAATATTTTTATTATTTATTATTTTTATAAATAGTCATTATTTTTTTATTTTTTAAATTTACAGGCTCCACTTTTTTAAACATGGATTACTTCTACACAAAGAATTGATCTTTTTTATTTTACAATTTAGGGTTTGGGTAAATTACAAAATACCTTCTTGGTTTGGTTAATAGAAGAAAAAAAAACCCTTTGACTGGTGAGTAAATATTACATTTTTCCCATGGGGTTTAGGATAATTATAAAATCATCCTCCTAGTTTCATTAAATAACAAAAACTCCCTTGTCTAATAGGAAAATTACATTTTCCTCCTTAAGGTTTGAGTAAATACAAAATGATCCTCCTATTTTGGTTATAAAATTGTCCCATTTCAAAGCCGAATGATGAAATAAATAACTATATGTATGGGAAGACCACTTAATCTATATAAAATTTAGAGATCAAAATGTTCTTCACAAAGTCACAGAATAAATAACAAAGAGTGAACGACCTTTAATATACCTTTACTTTTTGATCATGTCTGCTTTGGTACCTAATTTCTTTTTTTTTTCAGCCACGAATGTACCTATACTAATTTAAAGGGGCCAAACATGTACTTTGCCGTTAACTCACCGTTAAACTTAATGGAATTGCCATCACATGCCATTTTTCAAGGGCATTTTTGTCCCTTTACTGTTCATCGTCTTCTTCTTTTTTTCTTTTTTCCTTTTCTTTGTCTGTCTCTCTTGGGTTTCAACGGTCGCTGCCTCTGCAATCAGAGGGAGAACTGATAATTATTCTTCAATTTTTGAAAATAGCTTCAGTTGCTTTGATTTTGTTGGCCGCTTCTGGATGTTTAGTTTGCATGGAATAGCTTGCTGAAGATCGAGTTGTCGTTTTTGGTTTTCAAAACCAAATACTGCTCTGGTCGTTTGGGCTGCTGCCGCTCGCAACCAGACTTTCTGGTCGTAGCGGCTGTTCGTCGGGACTTCTGGTCATAGCTTCCCTCGGAGGACGTCGTTCCGGCTGTGGCCGGAAAGGACATGCCAGAAGGAAAAACAGAGAGCATAACAGCACAAAAGACCACAGCAGTATTTGGTTTTGAAAACCAAAAACAACAATTCGATCTTTGGCAAGCTATTCCAGGAAAACTAAACATCCAGAAGCAGCAAACAAAATCAAAGCAACTGAAGCTATTTTCAACAATTGAAGAATAATTCTCAGTTCTCCCTCTGATTGCAGAGATAACGGCCGTTGAAACCCAATCAAACAACATCAGAAACAAACCCAGAATGGAAACCCAATTAAAACCAATTTGTATCCGTTCTGACCCATCACTGACAATTAAAAACAGGTTTCCCCTTTCTGCGGCTGTTCGATCGACACTCCATCAGATCACTGGACTTGCAGAGCTTCGGTTCTGCAATCAAAAAATTACAGAACCAAAGCTCTGCAATTGCGGGCCAAACATAAGAAGAGAAAAAAAATTTACCACCGGCAATATACTCCACCACTTAGTCCGGCAAGTTCTGGACAACATCCAGAGAGAGCTCTGAATTTTCTTCAAAGAAGGCTGCAATTGTAGCATCGAGGGCAAAGTCATCTGCTACTGAGAGCTTAGAGAGAGGGCCTAACATGGACCAATCAGCCCTCCAAATTTTGCCTTTCACTGGCCTACAAGCAGTTGGGTCTTCGATTCAAAAACATCCTGCACTTCTGCCATCTATCCTCGATGAATAGAGTAGTGAAGGCTTTCCAAAGCAGTTTGCAAAAGATTTATTCATCACACTTAGATCCTGGATGGAGAAGAGGCGCACGGTGGTGGAAGAGGAAGGGTGTAGAAATTTGGGGAGGAAGAAGATGAACAGTGAAAAAGAAGAAAATAAATAGTGAAGAGAAAAAAATACCCTTAAAAAATGGCAATTCCGTCAAAACTAACCGAAGTTAATGGCAAAATACATTTTTGGTCCCTTTAAATTAGTATAGGTACATTCATGGCTAAAAAAAAAACGATTAGGTACCAAAGCGAACACAATCGAAAAGTAAATGTATATTAAAGGTCGTTCACTCAATAACAAAATACCCATTTGACAGGTGGCCGAATTACATTTCCCCCTAGGTTTAGGTAAACTACAAAATTGACATCCTAGTTACATTAATAACAAAAACCCCTTTGACTGATAAGCAAATAACATTTCCCCCTACGGATTAGGTAAATTACAAAATGATCCTCCTATTTTGGTTATAAAATTGACCGATTTCAAAGTCGAATGACCATATAAATAACTAATTAGTTGGGAAGACCACTTAATCTATATAAAATTTAGTGATCAAAATGTTCTTCACAAAGACACAAAGAAATATTTAGAATCCCTAATTTATCGTGTCAAGATAAAAGAATACCTTTTCTATTTCTCAAACAAAAGCATCGCTGATGGTCACTTGCGATCTTAAAAAAGGCTGTAAATGATGATATTATAGACAAACTTCTCTCTAAACAACCACAAATCAGGTATGAGAGCCAATAATAATGATAGTTTAGAGAAAAAATTATCGAGATTATCCTCACTTTTCTTTGCTTCTAGGGTTGAAAGCAATTTACAGTAATGCTTTTGTTATTAAGAATTAGGGAACGTTTTCTTTTATCTTGGCATAATAAATTAGGGATTCTAGACGTTCATTTATGTATTTGTAAAGGGTATTTTGGTCTCTAAATTTTAGATAGATTAAGTAAGAAGCAATTTAGTCATCCCAAATGTATGGTTGTGTTTGTCATAATTAAGTTTTAAAGTTGGTCAATTTTAAATTTACCAGGACCTTGGGGGGGGGGGGGGGGGGGGGGGGGGGGGGGGGTGAGAGAATGTAATTTGCCTACAGTCAAGCAGGGCTTTTCATTATTTAACAAAATTAAGAGGGTAATTTTGTAATTTATCCAAACCTCATGGGTAGGACTGTTCATGAAAACCTGGGAACCGAGAACCGAACCGGAACTGGTGGATTACAGTTTCGATTTTTTGGTTTTGACCGGTCAATCGGTCAGTTTTTGGTTGATTTTTTTCTATTACCGGATAGACCGGCAAACCGGTAATAAATTTTGTTACCGGTTTACCAGTTTGTAGCTAAACCGGTAGACCGATAAACCGGTTAACCGCCAAACTGGTATTAATTATTAATATATTTTTATTAATAGTATTCTTTATTTTTTTTAGTTATTTCCTTTTTAAGTTATGCATAATTGATTCTTAAACATTAATTTATTTATTATTAGTTATTTCCTTTCTAAATTATACATGATTAATTTCTAATAATTAATTTATTCCTTATTAGTTATTTCCTTTTTGGATTATACATAATTGATTCTAAATTATTAATTTATTCCTTATATAAATATTTTGTTTCTTTTATTAGTTATGCATAATTGATTATTCATCATTAATTATTTACTTTTTGAATTATGCATGATTGATATTTTTCCTTTTAATTATGATTTGTTTCTTTAAAAAAAAAAACTTACAGGTAATTAATTACTATTTTTTTTATATTAATAGTATTCCTCTTTTTTAGTTTTTTTTTTTTTTTTTAAGTAACAGCAAATTAAGTGGTTAGGGATTTAGGGACCCTTTATTAGAAATCAAAGGCAAAATGCCAAAAAACGTTCTAAGGGGGATGTAATGAGCCTTACTTTAGACATACAAAAATGCGATGATGCATATGCAAACAATACAAGTATAAACACGATTCAAACACTACTATCCCCTTAGATAGGGAAAACCCCTAGTATCTAGGATAACTAGACATCTAACCCTTCGGGATGGTGGAATCGACAAAGAACCCCCTGTGACCAGATAAGCTGGAAGTTTGAGCCAGGCTATCTGCCACTGCATTGCTTTCACAGTAAAGGCGTGTAATGGACCCATAAGTATGCCTTAATGCGAGAATACTGGCCAAAAAGAAAGCCGGTCGCCAAGGGACGTCCCCTCTTTGGACTGCCATCAACAAAATCGTAGAATCAGTCTCCACATCTACCTGGTGTAGGCCGAGCCTGTCACAGATACGAAGCCCAATGAGAAGAGCACGTGCTTTCGCCTGAAAGCTCGTGAGCACTCCAAGATAAGCTCCAATTGCAAAAATCACCCTACCATACGAATCTCTTAGGACAGCGCCTGCTCCCGCGGGCCCCGGGAAGAACCATCCACATTTAACTTATAACGGCCCACCGGAGGCAAACTCTAGCAGACAAACCCTGCTCCTTCCGTTTCTGGTATGCCCATCACGGTAGGACGTTACCCTCCAAGAAAGCTGCGGAGGGCGGAAAGGTGGAGGCTTTAAGGACAGGAGATCGTAGATGGACTTGAGAACCATACTCGATATATGGGTCACACCCATTAATATCCCCTTATGCACTGCCTTGCAGTGGGCCCTCCAAATCTCCCAACAAATTACCACTAGCACAATAGCGGAAACCTGCGTAGGGAGCCATGCGACTTCGAAGTCCTCCCAAAGCCAGTAGAAGTCCAAAACATCCTATAAGTCCGTTATAGCCAAAGGTACAACCTGCAGATGATCCCTCGTGTGTGCCCAAATCCCTCGGGCAAACTGGCACTCATAAAACACGTGCAGGATAGAAATCTTCGAGGAGTAGAATGAGCACTTGGACACCAAACAAAATCCAAGACGCTAGAGAGCATCATCCATGGGCAAAAGACAATTCAATAGCCGCCACATAAAAACAGAGAGCTTGAGCGGTAATGGGGAGGTCCAGAAATCTGAAAACACCACATTCCCTTTTTGCTCGACCATGCCATAGGCTAACTTAATGGTAAAAATTCCCTTAACCTTTGGCTTCCATATCATCCTATCCGGCCGATCCCCAAAATGAAGAGGGAACCCCTTGATGAAATCCCATAGGTTATCTGAAAAGAGATCCTGCATTCTCGTCAGCAATAAGTCTCGAGTATCCCAAAACTGGCGCAGCGTCAGAAATGGGTCCTCAATCTCTTCTGGTTCAACAAAAGCTAAGAGGAATCCTCTGCTTGTCCAATTTGAAGACCAAAAAAGAGAAGAACCATCCCCTACTAAGATCCCTGTATGTGTTGCCATAATATCCTCCACCTCATCCATAAGCTCTAAACCCGAGAAGCTCTCGCTGACTTAGGGAGGCTCCTCATATATAAGGCCCAAAGGACCTTTGTGTTGTGGAATGTCCACCACAATTTGCAGGAAAAATCTACAATAACGTCCGCCACACTACGAACACTTAAAACCATTCTCCTCAATCGGATAAGAAACCCTGCTCTAGGATCTCCAATGCCTTTTCTGCCTCCCTTCTCGGGACCCCCAGAAAAAGAACGAGAAGATAGCCTCAATTTTGGCCACGACGCCTCTTGGGGGCTTTAGAGCTGCCCAGTAATGAAGAGACATAGTGGAGATTACGTGTCTGATTTAGAGCAGCTGACCCCCCTGCGAGAGAAATTTGCTCTGCCAGCCTGCTAGTCAAGCATTAATTTTATCAAGCATAGGCTGACATGGGGCCCTGACTAATCGGATAGCCCGGATACATAAATGGAAAGGCTCATGCTCTCATCCCTGTCAGCTGCCTTAGTAGGCCTTCACTTGATTGCAACTTCTTAGGAAGGTAGAATGAGCATTTAGGCTTGCTAACCTTTTTCCCTGTAGCCCGTTTGTAGAGCCGTAGAAAGTCCATAAATACTCTGATAGACCCCCGCTAGCATTCAAAAAGACCAACAAATCATCTGCAAAGCTTAAAGGCAAGAGACTCGATGGGTCCCCCTTGGCATAGAGAAAGGTTTAAGCAATCCCCTTTCAATGCGGTCCTTTATACCCCTCGAGAAAGCCTCTATCACCAAAATTAACAGAAAAGGTGATATGGGGTCCCCCTGCTTAATTCTCTTGGTAGCTTAAAAAAAATCATGTGGCTCACCATTGATTAAGACAGAAAACCAAGCAGTTCGGAGATTCTCGAGGATCAAGTGCAGGAAAAGAGTTGGAAATCCCTTTTTCAATAATAATTTCTCCAAGAAAACCCATGATACTCAATCGAAAGCCTTGACCATATCCAGCTTAACATGATGTTACCCCCATGACATTTTTGATTGAGTGAGTGGACCATCTCCTGAGCTAGTAAGACATTGTCTGCAATTTCCCTACCAAGCAAAAAGACAGGATATTCCGGAGAGATATATCTGGTAAGAGGGGCTTTATCCTAGCGTACATGACCTTCGTAAAGATCTTGTTAAAAAAATCACAAAGATTGATGGGCCGATAATCTGCAAAAGTGACTGGGTTCATCTTTTTAGACAGCAAAGTTATGAGGGTGCTGGCAATAGCCCGGGAATAGGAATACCTGCCATAAACTCGGGGACTGCAAGTAACAAATCTGCCCCAATCACCTCCCACGTGAATCTGTAGAAGGATCCGGAGAAGCCATCACTCCCCAGTGCACTATCCGAATATAATTCCCAAACCAATGACTTCAATTCTTCCAAAGATACAAGGCTCAGCAGCGAGTGAGAATCCGCCACAAGCTAGGGATGATACCGAGAAGATCCTGCATGGAGTCCTCATCCCCAACCTCTGCTCTGAACAAATCTTGGAAAAACCTTCCATCCTCCTAGCCAATCTCTGCTTGGCCTGACACTGAGTCCCCACTAGGAGATTTAATGGAAAAAATCCCTGCCCTACTCAGACGGGTCTGTAGGGTGGCATGAAAAAATTTTGTGTTCTGTTCCCCTTCTTTTAGCCATCTGACATGCGATTTCTGCCTCCAAAACACCTCCTGCTCTAGCAGGCGTTGCGCAAAATTGCTTCCCCCTTACGTTAAGCACATAACTCGGAGTCCCCCCCCCCCCCCCCCCCCCCCCCACCCACACCTATATCATATATCGCCTGCAACCTGATTTATGCATGATTTTAATCATTAATTTACTTCTTATTAGTTATTTCCTTTTTAAATTATACATGATTGATTCCTATAATTAATTAATTCCTTATTAGTTATTTTCTTTTTGGATTATGGATAATAGATTTTAAATCATTAATTTATTTCTTATAAATTTGTTATTTCTTTTAATAACTATGCATGATTGATTCTAAACCATTAATTATTTATGATTAATTACTTCCTTTTTGAATTATGTAGAATTTTTTTTATAAAGCTATCGGTTTGTCAGTTTAAACCGGTTAAAACCGAGAAATTGGTTTAAACCAATGAAACCGAAACTGGTAAAAATAGATAATCAACCGGTTGGTTAACCGGTTTCACCAAAGTGGTGAAAACCAGTGTTGTTAAGCCCGGACCGGACCGGCGGGTTGACCCAGTCCGACCACGACCCGGCAGCCTGTTCGGTCCGAGCTAATCCCCTAACCCAGAAATGTATAAAACCGGGGTTGACTGGTTTACCCGGGTCCCGGGTGGACCCAGGTAAACCAGTCAACCCCGGTTTATTAATTTTTTTTGAAAAAAAATATTTTAACTTATTTTTTTTTATGGGCTAAGCTTCCAATCAGCCCATTAATTAACCCTATAAGCTATTGATAAACTATGACACTCCTTGTCTATTTATAGGATTAAAATCACATTACTTTTAACTATTCTTCCAATGTGGGACAAAGGTTGTTCATTTTTCTTTTGTTTTCTTTTTCCCTTTTCTACAAGCATCAAAGGCATGAGTTTTTTTCCCCTTCCCATAACGTAGCAAATTAGCCGTGGACCCTAAGTCATTGAAAGTTGATGACAAATGTCTCATGCTCAAGTAATTTTTTGCATGAGTTTTTTTTAAAAAAATAATCTTAATTTTTTTTGTAGTTTTTTTTTAAGGCAATTTTTTAGTAGTTATTTTCTTTTAAAGTAAAGTTTGTTTAATTTTTTTTAAAGTATTAATTTAAAACACTTCCATATTTATTATAATATCAAATTTTATTTTTTTAATAAAAATGCAATACTATAATTTTATATTTTAAAAGAAAGCTAATATCTTCTTTTTTTAATTTATTTATCAAATTCTTTCTGTAATTTTTATTTTATAGTATCGAATTTTGATGTTTAACTGTAAATTTTGAAAAAAATATATAATTGTTACAAAAAATATATTTTTAAATGTTAAAAATGATAAAATTAAAGTATATTAATTATTAATATATTTATTATGTCATAATGACGTCATCCGGGTTGACCCCGGTTGACCCGGGTCGACCTTCCGGGTCGTGCGACCCTTTGGTCTCGCCGGGTCGGTGTCTGGGCCGGGCCAAACAACATTGGTGAAAACCGGTACAAACTGGAACCAGTAAAATGGTATACCAGTAAACCGACCTGTTGAACACCCCTACTCATAGGGGAAAATAATTCTCCATATTATATTTTATCGACACTAACTTCTACATCGGAACTTATATGTATGCAATACGCTATACATCATAATAAAATTGATACTTATTATTCTTCGGGCACTACTTATATCATGAAAATCGAAACTTATTATTATTTATAAATAGACACCTCTTTTTATATTTCATGCACTAGTTATACCCTTAAAATAAAACTTTTATTGTCATTATTATTATTATTATTATTATTATAGATTATAGAAATAGGCACAAATTTTAAATTGTAGACACTACTTTTGAGGACAAATTCAATATTTCCTTAGGGCATCTTTTTTTTAATGATGTTTTAAAACTTGATTTTGAAAACATATTTTTGGAAAATATTTTATAATGTAAAAAATGTATTAAAAATGTAAAAAAAAGTATTCCTAAATGGTAAAAAATTGTGTTGAAAATAATAAAAAAATAATTATAATATGTTAAATTTATTGTAGAAGTTAAAGGCAAAAACGAAAAGAACATGCGTTTAAAGAAAAATTGTCGCATGTTTCTAAAGAAAAATTAAAAAGTAACACGCAGCGTGCAAGGTGGGACATTACGGTAAATCAGATACAAATATTTGCGATTGTCCAAAGGTCAGAGGTGATTGCAGAGTATAACTATTATACGTGTTCGTTGGGCAATGAGCACATTCAATCAAACTTACCAAACTCCGCTGGATGATACACCAACTTCACCTGCATGTAAGAACTTAGATAAAGTTAGATCAACTTCCTTTGAAGACAACAAATCATAGTTATATTCAACGCTCTTTTCCATCTTATATAGTCAGCGATGGCAAAAGAAGCAGTTTAATTTCCACACTGAAAAACCAACAAAAAATGGCATCATGCTTTCAACCAAAAGGTCCAAACCCGGAAGAAGATTCAGCAGTACTTTTCTCCACTTCTTCTGACTCTCCCGGGGAATCGACCTCCGATTCCGCTTCTTCTTCTTCCTCTCACCGTTCCTCGCCGGCAAATTCGTTGAAACCCGCGACTCCAGGCTCCTACGAAGTCTCCGTAAGAAAGCTTTCCTACTCAGTTAACAAACATCAAGGATCGTCTTTGTTTAGCATTATAAGGAGGAAGAATCCCAGGACCGAAATACTGAAATCGGTCTCTTTCACCGCGAAAAGTTCAGAATTACTGGCGATAGTCGGCCCGAGCGGGACCGGCAAGTCTTCCCTTTTGCGGGTCATTTCAGGCCGGGTGAAAGATGATGATTTTAAGCCCGACTGCGTATTCCTGAATGGAAATGCCATAGGAAGTCCTGCACATCTGAGGAAAATTTGCGGATTTGTAGCACAGGACGATGATTTGCTTCCCCTGTTGACTGTGAAGGAGACGTTGATGTTCAGCGCGAAATTTCGACTGAAAGAGCTGACGTCAAGAGAAAGAGCGGAGAGGGTTGATCGATTAATGCATGAGCTCAGCCTTGCTGACGTTGCTGATGGATTCGTCGGCGACGAAGAGAAGAGGGGAATTTCGGGCGGGGAAAGAAAACGGGTTTCAATCGGAGTTGAGATGATTCACGACCCACCTATTTTGTTGCTGGACGAACCAACTTCGGGCCTGGACAGCAATTCCGCGCTTCAGGTGATCGAGCTGCTTTCAAATATGGCGAAAACCCGGCGGAGGACCGTGGTGTTGTCCATCCACCAGCCGAGTTATTCAATGTTTGAAAGAATATCGAATTTCTTGATCCTTTATTCGGGATCAGTTGTTCATAACGGCTCCATTTCGTCGCTGGAGGAGACGATAACTAAATTGGGATATCAAATTCCCGCGCAAATTAACGCTCTCGAGTTTTCCATGGAGATCATGGATGCGCTCAAGGAATCGTACTCGAAATCCGCTGAGCAATTCTTGATACTGGATCAGAAGAACGAGGTCGTCGTCCCAATTCCAGTTAATCATGGGGAAAAAAAATCGAACACCCTGTGGTTTTGCAACAGCGCGTACGAAATCATTGTTCTTTGCTCGAGGTTTTTGAAGATAATTTACCGGACGAAGCAGCTGTTCTTCGCGAGAACAATGCAAGCTCTCGTCGGAGGATTCGGGCTCGGATCGGTTTATTTAAAGCTCAGGAGTGACGAAGGAGGCGTCGCAGAAAGGCTAGGCCTATTCGCCTTTAGTCTCAGCTTTCTTCTTTCTTCAACGGTTGAAGCACTTCCTATATATCTTCAAGAAAGGCGGGTTCTAATGAAAGAAGCTTCCAGGGGTGCTTACAAAGTCTCCTCTTATATGATAGCCAACACAATTGTCTTCCTTCCTTTCCTCTTCGTCGTCGCGCTTCTCTTCGCTGTCCCTCTCTACTGGCTTGTAGGGCTCAACCCTTCGCTCTCGGCTTTCACGGTTTTCGTGTTCGTGGTGTGGCAGATTGTGCTCATGGCCAGCTCTTTAGTCCTGTTCCTGAGCGCCGTTTCGCCGGACTTTATCTCTGGGAACTCTTTGATTTGCACCGTTCTTGGTGCTTTTTTCTTGTTCTCCGGCTACTTTATCCCTAAAGAGTGCATACCTAAGTATTGGTTCTTCATGTACTACGTTTCTCTTTATAGGTACCCTTTAGATTCTCTTCTCACGAATGAATATTGGAGCCAGAGGAGTAAGTGTTTTTCGTGGAGCACGCAAGATGATCAATATCCTCGGCATTGCTTGCTCACGGGAAATGATGTGTTGAAGACTAGGGGACTTGATAGGGACACCAGGGGGATGAATTTTGGGATTATGTTTGGATTCTTTGTACTTTATCGAGTTTTATGTTGGATAGTTCTTTCGAGGAGGGTTTCGAAAACTATAATATGAGGAGGAATGCGAGATTATTTAATAGGACGAATGACATATCTTCTGTTGACTGGCTACCCAATCGACTCATGTCTTCCTCAGAAAATGAGGGGTAAGAACGTAAATTTGATTTTCCCCTCCACTTTGTGAGGGAGATATGAGTCGACTCCGCGAGTTGGGAGAGGATGTGAGCTATAATAGGACAGAGATAAAGAGACTTTGATTACTTTATGTACATGTTTATGTAGAGAAGTAGCCTTAGGCTAGTGTTTTTATTCAGTCGTGTGAGTATTGTTTTAGCCTGAAAATTTCCTTGATGTTTTGAGTTTTGTTAGCTTAAAAGGTAATAGATGCTATACAATTCGAAATATTTGATGATGCAATTAATGCTAGAAAAAGTGAAACTGCATCAGTTGCTTGAAGAAAATGTCAAAATATTTTATGACGCTTTAAACCTTTATATTGCAGGTTTTTTTTTTTTCTTTCTCAATCAAACTATTCTATTACAACGGGGTCACTGGGTGAGAGGAGGATAAACTTCACTTGGGAGACTTCTCGTGCTCTGCTGACTTGCTCCTTCCTGAGGAATTTCACTGACAGTCCTGAATTTGATCCCAAAATATCTTGATCCGTTTACCCTTGAATAAAGAAGATGTACTAATTAAACTAAGCCTAAAATACTTTATACTACAAGTTGTGACAAACTAATTTGAAGTAAAAGAACGTTTCAAGACATGTTTTTGACCAAATAATGAAAGTGGTCATTTCTCTCTAAGTAGAGTGGATTAAGCGTACAATTGTAGTAGTCATTAGAACGGCTTCCTAATTGTTGCACTTGCTTTTGCTTTTGTATGGCCCACGTCGAATATCTGAAGTTGTTATATTATACCTCGGGAGTTCTTTCAAAATTCGGACATTAGGCACTCTTTGGGTGCATTTGGTGCGCGAAAATAAGAATGGGTAGAGAGAATGGACAACTAATTTATGAAATTAAGGCTGTTTTATTTGCGACCAAAATTGGAATTTTTTGTTTTGAGAAAGAAATTTTTTTAGAGGTAATTGTTTTATGTGAAATTGTGCATAAGAGAGATTAAAAAGTATAAAAATTATGTTATTTTTTGAAATAATATGAGAGGAGATTTAGAGGAATTAAATTTTAAATTTTGAATTTAGTTATAAATGTAGGTGTCTGGATATAAATTTTTTTAAAGAAAAAAGTAATGATTTTCTTGGGGAATAATTTAAAGTAAACATAGCCTAAAATTCCCATGGTTGGGTACGTAGACGAATATGATAATTTAAACTACTATATACTTTAGAAGTCAATGCAAGATTATTTTAACGAGTGATTCATTCATTTTCGAATACGAGATACTCACATTCTCATTCTCTCGTGCCAAACGCACTTTTTAGACATTTACCGATAATATTATTAATTTTAAGCTAAATAACATTAAACCCCACGTGTTGTACTTGTATTAACAAACCCAGCTTCTATGTTATTTATAATGCTCAGTTCTTTTTTGGTTTGTGTTGGGGAAACTTTAGTTTAGGATTGAAAATTTTTTTGAGGGAAGTTTTTTTTGGAAAATTATGTAGGTGAGAGATAAAAAAGTGTAATGATTATGTTATTTTTTAAATTTATGTGAGTAAATATTTAGAGAGAATTTTTAAATTTGAATTTTTAGAAAAATAAAGTTTTTTTGTGTAAAATTTTGAAAAAAAAAAGTGATCATTCTTGAAAAATAGCCAGAAAAGATCAGAGCCCTAGGTATTATTTTTTTAATCAGCTTCTTCCTGTATTAAGCCGCCCGCGAACAGTCTCACACAGCAGTTCACTTCCTTTTTTTCCTTATTACTTTGAAAGCAGACGAATAACGATTCTTCTTTTGGAGCGAAAACAGCTGATTTCTCCTTGATTTATTGGTTTGTCATTCAGCTGATTGAATCAATCGATCACGTTAAGGTACCATTTTTAATGTTTACGGATTATTCTGGAACTCAAATTTTTATCCGTCGTCGATATTAATCTTGCATCCATGGTTTTTTTATCCGTTGTTGTAAATTGGGACTTGTATAATCAGTTGTTTTAAGGTTGTTTGGGAGAAATGGAGGCAGGGAATTGAGTGTTGTGGCCCAAGAATTCTTATGCATGACATGTGTTTGTTCATATGCCCACGTGAAATCTATGTTTTTTTGTTGTTTAATGTTGTGCCTTTTCGTACTATCAATTGCAAGTTATGCAGATTTTTTTGTACTATGAGTTACAAATCACATTTTTTTTTTCCCCTATATTCGCTAGTGAGCTTACAAGAATAAACTATTGTTGACATCCTTTGTTGGGCATATCATATGAAGATGAAGTGGATAGTACTTGTTTTTGTGTGGTTCATTTTATTGCATTTAGATGCATTCAGTGATGGCCTGCTGATTGCCTAGTGTTTATGTCTGGTGGCAGGAACTGTTGCAAAAATGGCGTTCTTGGCTAACATCCCGGGCAATATCACCGTGCAATGTCAGAAGCAAGTACTTCTGCCATTATCTACCCAGGGAATTACATCATCTGTCATGATAAATTGTGCTCCTAAGAGGCTTTTTGCAAGGCAACAGACTTCGGTTTCTATGTGCTCTGCTTCAGGGGTGTCATCTGTCCAATCCCTCGAGCAGACAAGTTCAATCGATAGCTTTGGGGTGCCAATCATGGTAATTACCCTACAGTCGTAAATATTACATAAATATGTCATAGTAAGCAAATCTTTGTGTATAGTTCTTTAGCATAAGGTTTGTTTGCTGCAAAACTTGAGCTTGTGCTTGAATTCAGGGTCAGCCAAATTTATCAAGTAAAGCTCTTAATTGCTCAAGGATATTAGCTTCTGCTTCTGAAATGCATTTAATACTACTTGCAGTTCTATATATTCTCAAGGATGTCAGTTGTTGGAACATTGTTATTTCATGAATGTCAACTTGTTATCAGTATTTACATTCCTTTGGTTTGTGTTGGGTAATTCTAATTGCATAATTGTTTTGTATGATCATGTCTAATTGCATAATCGTGTTTAAGGATAAAGACATTGGTATATTTGCTTGGTTATCATTCATTTCATGAATCATTTTCACCAATGCTGATCTTATTTATTTATTTCATTTGTGATACCCCCTTCAATATGGGGAGAAAAAAAGAGCTTGATTGCCATCAAACTTCAATGTTTCAAAAGATAGTTATTGTATTTCACTTGTTTGATGCATCTCTGGATTTAACAAACAAATGAAGGTAAATGGTGCTACTGGGAAAATGGGAAGGGCAGTTCTCGAAGCAGCTGATGCTGCAGGCCTGTATTTAGTTCCAGTAGCATTTGGTGGTCCAGAAGATTCAGGAAAAACTATACAAGTAGGCGGGAAGGAGATCAAGTTGCATGCCTCCTCAGAAAGAGAGAATATTTTGTCTTCCATATATTCAGAATATCCAAATCTTGTTTTGGTAGACTACACAGTGCCAAGTGCAGTAAATGGTAATATAACTTATCATTTTCTTGGAGCCAAAAATTGTAGCAATTAGGGTTGCACAACTTTTTGTGAATAAATTGCTAAATATTTTTGAAATATGGATGATAATAACTTGCAATCCTCTTTGTTTTTATCTAATTTTTTTTTAGTCTATATTTTAATAAGTTTTCCAGTTCTGTAAGAAAATTGCAAAGTTTATGATCGGAAACCAAACTAAAGGCTTATCTAAACCCTGAGCTAGAACTATTCCAGGAGGGTCAACTCCCTATGGCTCATTTATAGTATTTAGTTTGGGGAAGAACAGAATAAAAGGGAGTTTTTCGGTTGTTGGATAAGAAAACAGAGAAACGTTGAAGTGTTAACTTCTTGTTTGAGGGTTTTGAAAAGTGATGGGAATCATGCGATGGTTTTGGACCTGTTTGGGGATACTAGTTTGTATGTCATCCAACTGTCAAGGTTGGTATTTAGAAAATTTATTGAAGAGTTTCAAATTTGAGTTTTTCTCCTTTCTTCCACATTTTGCAGGAATCTTTCTGAACTATTGATCCCTTCATTTTATCCTTCTCTCCAAATTTTATTTTTTATATCTTCTTTTCTGTTCAAAATCCTCCATCCAAATGGGCTGTTGAATTTTTATAACTTGTGAAACATGATTGAATGGCGTCTGAATCATATGCTATGTTTAACTAGATTTGATTTAAGAGTTATGAAAATATATAACTTTAGCGTATTGGTTACCGAGTCGAATTCTCTGGATATATCAGAAGTTCTTTCCCCTACCTGACACGTGGCATCTTGATCCACTTGGGATCCAAGTATTCGAGGACTGATCCTTTGAATTCATTCACAAGGAGGTCTTCTTTGGAAAGCTTGTATTCTGTTGCAAGGCATGAATGGTTCTTCCCTTATCTTCTTACCTTTTTACTTAGATACAGAGATTGGAGCCCCTAAAATGCCCTATCCTATACATAATTATTTTCTTTCTCTGCTCTCCTATTGTTTATCACTCTACTTTTTCTGCATTTCCATATTGTGAGACCTTGTTAATAATATTGTCCTTGTGACAGCATAGCATAATGGTCATCTTGCGAAAATGTACTATCTCAAATGTTTTAACTTATGTCAGATGTGAACAGAAAATGCTGAACTTTATGCCAGTGTCGGAGTGCCATTTGTCATGGGGACTACTGGTGGAGATAGGGAAAAGTTGTTTAAAACTGTCAAAGACTCTAATGTCTATGCGGTTCTTTCCCCACAAATGGGAAAGCAGGTACCAGAAAATTAGCCATGAATCTGTTGGTTTGTTATGAATATTTGTATACTGATATATGGCACTGCTTTTCATTTTATCAACAAGGTGGTAGCGTTTCTTGCAGCAATGGAAATAATGGCAGAACAATTCCCTGGAGCTTTTTCTGGCTATAGTCTACAGGTATTTTTTTGGCTCTGATCATGTTAAGTACATATTAATACTTGTTTAGTTCTTGCAATCGAAACCTTGGAGTGAAATCTATACCTAATGAGTCCAGGCAAGTATGCATTAGCTTTTTACCACATTTACATCCACCTATATAGCTTCAATTGCTCTTTAGAACATTGATTGAGAAGAGTTTGTCTCTCTTAGCTAGCCATTTTGAAATCCTTATCTACATTGTGGATACCAGCTAATTTGGGTAGCTTCTGTATGCTTTTCTTGGACATGTTAGGAAAATCTCTTCATATAATGAAAGCAAACTATTTTTAATTTTTCCATTTGGTAAAATAAGTTGCGATAGTAACTGGTGATATTTGAGGTTGTAAGTCGAGAACAGTAGCAAAATCTTCAACAAGAGTTCTGAATGAATAGATGCGAGGAAATATGCTGTTTTGATGGGAAGACACTAATAACAACTTTTGCTTCTTATCAAGCTCTGGAAGCCATTGGCTATTTGCCTGTTTTAGCTATTCTAGTGCTGGCTGTGGAATAACATACTTAATGGCCTGTTCTTTAAGTTTTCGTTTTGGTCTCAACAGTAAATTTAATATATTATAATCAGTTTTCATCATTTTCAATACAGCTTTTTACTATTCAGCTATACCTTTTTATATTTCCAATACACTTTTTACATTATAAAACTATTTTTTCCGTCTGACCCACTGAAAAAGTCTTATTTTTAATACTAAAAACATTATAGATACATGACTCTTCCAATGAAGCCAATAGATACAAATGTATAATGATTAATACGGACAACTTTAACAATTCATATAAGATAAAAATATATTGTAACAAACTATAAAAATCCACTTACTATTATTATGTATTATGTATTGTTAATAACTTAAAAGTAAAACTCATACTATATACTAGTAAAATTTAATTGGAGGGGCCAAAAACATTACCACTAATATATTTTTTACTAAAATATATGTAGGTGATAGATTTTTTGAAAAACTTTGTAGGGGCCTATGAAGTTCCGCCATTGGTTGTTTATATGACATTCAATATAGAGGTAAAATTTATCCTGTTCACTCTTTATTGTACTATTGATGGTTTTGTTGCGCTTACTAGAGCATCTTTATCAAAAGCTAGCAAAACCTCCAGCAGGATATTTTTAAGGCAAAGAGTTGTGACTTAGATCTCCAAGGTTGAAATATATGTGTAATTTTATCCTTCTTGAAGGACTTGAAATGGAAGGAACTAGACTCTAATCAATTCAAGTGACTAGCTGAATTGAAGCTAATTTTGATTTGCAACATGGAACATGCACAAGCTTCCCTAACTTTGTGGATCATCTTACCCCTTAACTATGGGTGGTGGAATTAGAGTGAATGCTCAAGTCAGTTGGATATTGTTCAACAGAAACTCATTTTGTGTGAAAATGTGCAAATACATCAAATTTCTTCCAATAGAAGTACATAAAGGAGTGTAGAATCAGCATGTTCCCCAACATCATGATTACTTCTTTAAAATGCCAGGTTGTAGAAGTTTTTGTTTTGATTGATTGAAGTACTTTCCTGTTTTGTTCTTCAACACCACTATATGTTAGTATGTAACAAGCATATCCTTAGATCTTGCTAGATAGTTTCCTCACCGTGCTTAGTTTTCAGCAAATTGAGTGAGACTGGTGCAATTCAATAGGGTACATAGTAACACTAACAATATAGTGTCCTTGCTTTAGTGGCATAGTTTATGCACTACTTCTTTTGTTGCTCTCAGCAATCTACAGGCCTTCTAATGTTACCATTCTTCATGCTTGTATTTACTTTAGATATGTTTTATCTGTTGATCCCTATGTTATCTACCTTGCTATCTCAGTAAGAAACATCTGTTTTCTTGATTAGGTGATGGAGTCCCATCAAGCTAGTAAGAAGGACACGTCTGGTACTGCCAAGGCTGTCATCTCATGCTTTCAGAAGCTTGGAGTCTCCTTTGAAGAAGATCAGGTTGTCCTTTGCAATCTAACATAAGATATCATATGAGACTTTGTTTTTGTTCCTGCATTGGTGGTGTCATTTTGAAGATCACCTTTGGTCAATTTAAGTAGAGAAGCTTTGAGAATGTCTCTTGACAAATTCAAACTTTTTATGCTATGCTGGCATGCCCGTACAAGTAGTTGGCTGGAACTGGAAAGCTCTTGTTATTTTCCCATTTGTGTCACGCGATATAGCCCATTTATTGCTTTATATGTGCTCTTATCTTGAAATATTATCTGTTATTCTCATCATTCTTGTTTTGCCAGCAGGATTTTGAATATTTAGGTTTCAACCTTTATCCCCATATAACTCTTTTATTGGTTGATACCTAAGCCACACACTCGTGTGAAAAATTCGAATCTTGATATGATGTTGAACACTTTTAATTGTACTAGGAGCTCATCTTGATTCGTCAATTTATTTATTTATTTATTGCTTTACATCGAATGTATCCATTAATACCAGTAATATTTCCATATGAAGTTTCACTGCTTCTTTAAAGTAGAGAAAAAGTTGAGGAGATATATTAGATTTTGAGGTAAAATAGGGCAATATATAGAGCCATTACTTAAATTTAGACTGTATGGTGACTGATCCCCGATCCCTTTCTGTGATTTTCTGATCGAAATTCTTTTACCAGATACAACAAATACGTGATCCCAAGCTACAAAGAGAAGTGGTTGGTGTTCCAGATGAGTATTTAGCAGGCCATGCTTTCCATATGTATAATTTGACATCACCCGACGGAACGTAATTTTCTGACCCCTATGATTTTATTTATGAATTTATTTTTCTTTCTTCTTGGTTATGAAGTGTTGAAAGCCTTGAAAAATAAAAACTACGAATTCTTGCAGTGTCTCCTTTGAGTTTCAGCATAATGTTTGTGGTAGATCAATCTACGCAGAGGGTACAGTTGATGCTGTTCTTTTTCTTTCTAAAAAGGTATACCTTATGCAACTTGATTTACATTCTAGCAAGACTTTCTTCTCAATCTTCTTCAATCTTTCTGACTTCTGAGCCAAACAAAATAATTTTCAACCGCGTTTTGTTGCATGAAAGCTTGTTACTAGCTTTGACTCTCTCTCTAAACTGAACATGGAAATGTATTCCTGAAATGTAGGTTCAATCAAAAGCAGAGAAGCGAATATACGACATGATTGATGTTCTGCGGGAGGGTAATATGAGATGAACGCTAGCTTTTCTGCACTTCTTGTATTGTGTTTCGCGGCAGCCGTAGATTTAGTTGTTCTGAATGTAGGAATGGCAAATTTTCATCATTTTGCCTGGGGGTTGTGGAGTTGCTAAGAGATTGTCATGAATGCTTTAAGTAATCTCTTGATGATGAGCTCTGCTTAGGTTTTGGTACCATTTGAGATAGTCAATGAAAATTTTATTTTATCTTTTTACTATTTACTATTCAAACACCTCTCTTCTGGAAACACTGCATGGTAGTGTTATTGTTGAGCATTGGTGCTTCAGTGTGCAGGCAATGTTACAGTCGAACTTTTTATCCCACTTTTTAATGCTTTATTGGTGTTTTACTGTAGCCATGTAAATTTATTCTACTATTTGGAATTGCAACTTTTCTATTATATCTACGTCGTTAAGTATCCATAAGCATTAGTTCACGATCTAGGTTTTTTCATCCTAATGGAAACAGTTGCAGCATGAAGAAATTTATCATCAATGTCGATTGAACATCGGTTCCATGTATACTTGGGATCTCATAATTATCGAAATTTTCAGATACTTGAGTTTTTTTATGGAAGCTTGTATGGAAGGGAAAAAATAAATGTGATGATGATATTGTTTGTTGAAATAGTGTGAATGAAATTTTAGAGGGAATTTTGTAGACGTAAAAATTATCCTAATCACACATTGATTAACGTAGCGAAAATAATAAAATAAAACAAATTAGCCAAGTTAAAAGGCTTTACGAAACGGAACGGATGTATTCATATCCGGAAGGTTTTTCACATCACCAAAATAGGAAAGTCGGAAGGCTTCTTTCCACTCCTAACCTCACAATCTCTCGCCTTAATTAAAACCTATACCCCTATAGTTCTTTAAATCAATTTAAATCCATATTTGAACCCCAACTAGGATTATAGTGTACCATCAAATATAAAAGGTTGGTTTCATTCAAATTTCTTCTTGCATGATGCATTGTGAAATATATATACTCACTCACTCTGTCTCATATAAAAAGTCTAATTTCAAAAAAAAAAAAAAAAAAAAGCTAGTGTCCCACTAAAATAGTTTGAATTTGTTTACATAACATATCATTACTAATATAATAATATGTTGTTCATAATTAACCCTTATATATCAAATAAAGATATAAATGAAAAATATTACTTCCTCTATTCCATTCAAAGAATCTGTTACAAAGAGAACTGTTTGAGTGGAAGAGGAAGTATATCAAATTACCATTTACAATAAATTTGTGTATTTTTCAAATTGGATGTCGGGAGCAGAATATATAAGGTGGGCATCAAGAAAAAGCCAAGATTTAGAAGAGGGCCATGCATGCAGCTGACAAGAGTTTGTTTATTTGTAGGGTAGTTTGCCCTCCGCAGAAGTGCATGGTCAGAAAACAAAATTAGTTCGTATAATTCTGGGCCCTGTTTCTCTCTCTAATCATAGAGTTTAGAAACCCGTGAATAACTTTGCTCTCTAGCTACTTCATTCATCAGAGCTGTCGGCCCCTTAATTCCCATCCGATAAAATAAAACCACTGGAAAATCCCACTTCTTTCAAGAAAATTCCCAGATGAAATGTTTCTGTTTCAGAGACCATATATTTATTTTGAAGCTAATGCTAGCATTGAATGATGATCCCTTCATGTTTTGTGCATGCATGAGTTGTGAATGTTCATCTCAAAATTAATCGTAAAGGCCAAATTTTCTTGGTGTAATATGAAAATTGTACATTATGCGTCCATTTTAAATGTTAAAAATTCGAATCTCGCTACCTGCAACATACAACAGCTTTATCGTCTTTCCTCGAAAGAAATAAATTAAAAGAAAGAAAAAGAAAAGAAAACAAAAACCCTTGATTAGATGATTTTATGATCTTATATTGGATTGAGCAATAAACTACTAGACATGTATTGTGCTTTTATGTAATTGCTAAATTTTAGTAGGGTTGATCCTTTAATGATGAGATTTGGTTACTTATACATTCTTTTTGCATGATCACTTTGCATGTTATTAGTTGGATTTTAAACTAAATGTGATAGGTGGTGGATATATTGGTTCCGTATTAACGACTAACTAGTGCAATTTGGGGAGATACATGACAGAAATTATTCTATAATTTTATTATTAAACACAAATTGGGAATATCGAGCGAAAAAAATTGAGCTAGAGATACATGTATAGTGAAAACGTACATTTCTCTCAAACCCTTTAAACCCCCTTGTCTTCGCCTCTACGTACTATATACTAAAGAAAGAAAGAAAGAAAAAGGAAGCTAGATAGTATTGATGATACAAAATAAACAAGTCTACCAACCAAGTGTATTTTGGATGTCATCATCATCATTTTACCTTTGAAGAGAAGGAACATAAGATAATTAAAACAAATTAGGGGATAAGTATCCTTCCACAAAGATGCCACCTACACTAGTGTAACATGAACAAATATACCATTATAATTAAATACGGCATGATTTTCAATTTCAAGGGCAAGTTGGCAGGGTTTGATCTGTCATCCTATGAACACGTTCAAAAAAAAAAAAAAACTCTTAGTTTATAGTTTGTAACTAGACAAATTTGATTTTATAGTTTAGTAAAATTATGGAACGAATTTTTAACTGGATATAGTTATATGACAATTAAGATTTTAAATAAACTTTTGTTCCACTAGAATGGTCGACTTTGACCAATGTACAGCTTATTATGAATATCAAGGTACAACACTTAACATAACTGTTTTGATTTGACAATATTTATTTCATTTACATTCTTATTAAGCATGGACTAATTGTGTATCAAATATGATTATATCAGTAAAGGTAGGAAGAGTAACAAATTTGAAAGTGAATTATTCTATTGGAAATATATATATTTTTCGAAGTAAACTCTTCTAATAAAACGGAGGGAGTAGATTTTTACTAAATAAAACAATGTGAACAGGCATTACTAATAAAACATTCGAACTGAACTTTATGCGAAATCTGTCCAAGGCAAGATTTTGTTTGGCCAAATGAGTTTTTAGGTGGTTAAAAATTCTTTTGGTGTTTTTACCAAACCTTAGGGTTTATTTAGACAAGAATTTGAAAGGGAAATATAGTTATGTAAAATTCATAGGGATTTTTGGAAAAATTAAAATAAAAGAAAAATCTCAGAAGAATTCCAAAGTTTCTCATAAATCATAGGGTCCACATTTGGTGCCCTTTTGTGACCAAAAACCACAAAGACAAACGACCGTATTTGTCCCCACAGGCCACACAACCTGAGCGCCTTTTTTTGCCTTTGGTCACCGCCCTGTTATCTTTAGTCTCCATCACTCTACAATCTACATCATTTATACGACCCAGTATCTACCGATTGTGATTTATAAAAAGTCATTTTGAGGTCGAAAATTTAATTCCTACTTATTCTGTTCATTCAGAATACAAATTGACAGATTACGAAGGAAATTCTCAAACTTCATTTTTTTCCTTTCCCATAATACATACTTACTACGTAAGAATACAAAATTTATTATATTCTTTTCCTTAGACTTTTCGTAATAATAATACAGAAGTCCAGTTCATATCCTCCTGAAACCACTTTGAATTGTGGGGTCCAAACCCCCATTTATGAGTTTATGGCTGGTTCCCCTTCTCAGTTCTTGGCTAAAAGGCGATATCCCTCGCCCGCAGGGCCCACACCGCCCAGCCCCATGAGCCTCGTGTGAGAGGTAAATCAGGGTGACTCAGCGGTAACCTTGGCAGGAGGACCAGTGCCTGGTGCCCACAAGGATCCACCCCCCACATTGGGAGGATGAAAATCCCACACTGCGGCTGCCAGGGCTCGATCCTGCGTCCTTGGCTGCAATCTGCTGCCAAGTTACCATTTCTCAGTTCTTGGCCTGCGTATGTGTTACATTTCATGAGACAATATAATACAAAACCTTGCACTCCTAGTTCACCACGCGCCTCCATCATTCTCCTCGTCCTCCTCCCCCTCGCCTACTCCCCCCCCCCCCCCCCCCCCCCAGTCAAGTAGGATTAAATTTAGAATTAGCCACATTCTTTGAAATCAATTCAATTCATCAACTCCATTAATAGGGAGTTTCCTTGCCTTTTTTTTGAAAGAGTTGCTACATTTTGTAACAGGGTAATGACACAAATTTTAAGTCTCACAAATAACTTTTTTCTGCATCGCTATTTATAGCGAGCCCTTTTCGTATTTTTTTTTTCCACGTAACTAGTTACATTGTGACAATAAATGACTTTTAGTCAACCCGTATTTTGAATTTTCATAATAAAGTGAATAGCAAAGTCCAAAGAGGAGGAAAATTGTAGTATCCTTGAGCTTCTTCAAGAGTGGTTGTGATCCATTAAAAATTGAAGCCATTGCTCTTAATATGCTAACTAAATCTACTTTTTTGCACTTTATATAACTAATTGGCCAAATTGTGAAACTTGTGCCTTTTTGGTACAAAAGTTTACATTGCTATATTCATCTAAAACAAGTACATAGTGTCGCATTCAAATTTTTTCAGCCGGATTATGGGGAGGATCCCAATTCAGCTTTGTGCATATCTTGAGGAGGTAGGGCCTAGAAATCACTACCAAAATGGTGCGCTTCTACCACTTACCTCTTTTTTCGAGTATTCGAATTCTCTGTCCAATTTGATTTGTCTTAACCTGCTCTACAACAGCAAACTAAACTTATTATGCTACTCCTCCTCATTTTACCTCGAGGGAGTAACAAAATAAGTTTATTTTATAACGATTAATCAGAATGTGACAAAACAAATTGAACAGATAATTTGAACGGCTACTTCAAGCAAATAGCCTAGCTAGTAGTAGGCAGGCACTGCAGAATCTCAAATTGCCTATTCTTCTTTTCTTTTACCTCTTTAACAGATATTACTATTACTAATTTACTACTACTATACATACATATTTGCAACTGTTCAAAAAAAGTTTACTAAGTCTTGGCAGCAGATCTGGCATGGGAATGGGATAGATATACCTGGCTTTGGACCACCAATTTTCCGATCATAAACCCCGGCACCACCGTAAACGCCACCCGGAAATCGCCAACCTCCTCCGTCACGCTCTCCATGTAAACTTCGGAAAATCTGCAGTTCTTCCGCACTTGAAAAATCCGGACTTCTTGATCAAACGACATACCCAAGCAATGCAGCAGCCAAACCCTCCGCCCCATTTCGGCAAAAGCCTTAAAGAATTCCGTCTCCGGAAATTCTCCAGAGTTCACCAGTTTCCTCTGGTTCAGATTCCCACAGAATGAGAATTCCATTTTGGGATGAACTAATTGAAGATATTTCGCCTTCAAGAATTTCCCCAATAACGAATTGGGATTTTGCTTGAGGAAATGAATTACGCTTACAGACCTGACTTTTTTGAATTGATCGAAGAAGAACAGCCTTCTTTGTTGGATCCCATTTGGAATTGATAGATTTTCGATCTGTATTGAAAAGAATGGATCGTTGAAACCGCTGAGAATTTCTCTGCAGACGAATGATTCAAAGGCGAAACCTTTATGTTCTTTCTTGGAGAATTTGACTTCGGGTTGGATTGAATTTGCAGCTGATTCGATATCCCAATGGGCTCCTTCCATTTCCTTGATCAAGAACTTGACGAAGTTTCTTATAGATCTCAACGCGTAGTGCAAAACCAAGATGAAATCTTTCGAATTAGCGGACTCTGAGAATTTCACATTGTCAAGAACAGAGAAAGATCCGCTTGCGTTCAGTTTTCTCTCGAGGGATTTGTTGTTCTGAACCGCTTCGCTCAGCTCTCCCCGGAGCGAAAAAATCTGACCCTCTTTCCCTTCGATTTCATTCTGCATTTTCTTCATGGTGATTTCGTAAGTCTTCATCAAAGACTGCTGTTCTTGAATCTCAGCCAGCATCAAAGTGACATGGGGCGGCGAGAAATCTATCTGTTTCTTCAAGAAACTCTGTTTCAGCTCCGACAGAGCCCTCAACTCATCCACCACCGCTTGATCTGCGCACTGAATGGCGTCGCCGTTGTAGGGAAACTGAGCCATTTGAAGCTCGGCGTAAGCCGCTTTGACAGAAGAAACGGTGGCGAAGAGTTTGGCAATGAAGGCCTCCATTGCAGCTCTGTTTTTAGTCTCTTTCGCGGCATCTTCAATCTCTTCTCGCTCGAACTGCTGCGATTCGCAGCATTTGAGCTTCTCCTGAGGAATTAGCAGACAAAACCCATTGTTTGAGCGGCTCTTTGTGGCTGTCTTGCGATGAATGACTTTCTGAAACTTCTTTGAAAGTTTGCTCTTTGATGATGGCGCTGGACTTGGCCTAACTGAATCCATGAATTCAAATTGGGGAAAAAAGGGATTAAAGAAGGTGGAGTTACTCAATCAAAACATGTAATGAAGATTACTAAGAGGACAAAAAATGGAGGAATTTCTTGAATTTGAGAGCAACGGAAATTTGAATAAAAAAAGTATTTGATGAAGGAAAATGAAAAGAAAAGAAGAGAGAGAGTTGGGAGAGAAAAAAAAAAAGGTAGATATAGGGGAGGCTAAAGTATGATTTAAAGCGCGGGAAAAGGACTGATAAATATCAATCTTGGATATGGACTTTGATGTCACTTGTTAGCCTTAAATGTTTTTGGCATGGGAAGTTTTAAAGCTTATTTTGACCATATCAAGAATTAGGTTAGGTTTTTCTATGTAGAATTTTTAAAGTGTATCTATTGGACTTTATAGGACCACATGAAAGAAATTTTTACATCCCTGTTCAAGTCTATAGAGTGTTTAATCGGCCATAGATAGTGATGGAGGGGGGTTGTACGTCCCGTGTTTCCATGCCCCCTTCACATTACATGTGGCCTCTCCCTAAATGTGGGGGGACATGAGGATACGGGGACAGGAGATCTCCTCCTAACAGTGATGAGTACCGTTTCGCTCACCTGTTACACTTTTAGTATGTCACTTATTTATTGTATTATTTAGTAAAACGGTTTAACGATATTTTGTAAACATAATTCAAAACGGTTTAATGATGATATTAAATTTTTTTTTTTTTTTTGGTGGGCTCTTCACAATCAATTTTAGTAGCTAGGAAAGCTCTTAATTTGTCCTTAGCTCAAGTTGATGTTTAATGAGCTAATTAGGGTTTGAAATGCATGTTAAAGAAGGAATGGAAGATTCCATTCCTATAAACAACTATTTTAGATGCTTGTTTCAGCTTAAAGAAAGGAAAAATAAGAGACAAGTGGGTGTTTTATACAGTGAAAAACCTTGGTAGTCTTGCCATTTCTGTAAGCTTCTTCTCATGAATTTCCTTTTCTTGGTTGTCTTGATGGAAGGGTTGGTGTTCCTGAATTGCGGAAATTAATAATGAAAAAGTAGATAACTTTGCTGTAGTTTTGTTTTTTTTAGTATCTTTTCCCTTCTTTTTTTTGGGTGGGGGGAGCTTGTGTGTATGTGTTTTTAGAGGAGTGCATTTTGGTTAAATAATCAATTTTTTTAAAATAAAAAATTGTATCAAGCAGTTAAACTGTCCGATGAAAAGCATATCGAATTTAACTTCTGATGTATTCCGCATCGAGTTTATAAGCTTCTTATTTACTGAGTGCAGCTGCTAATGTATGTGATAGGTTACAGTTATATTAAAACAATAAATATCATTTGTAATATTTTAAAAAAAACATGTGATATATTTTAGGGCAGAAGTATTGTCTATAATAAAGAACACATGTATATCGTGTTTAACATCTCGTATATCAGGTATTGATGAAAACATGTAATCAAATTTATCTTCGTCTATTTTTAAAATTTTTTTTCCACTTAATTTGTGTGTGGGTGTTCAATATAGAAAAATGTGATGAATGTATTGCAAAGTGGTTGGTGTCAACTATTGAAGAAGTGGGGTAGCCAACAAAGTATGGATACCACACTAACACTACAAATAGTTTTGACTAAAATTGACGATGAAGACAAGACCCCATAATTCCTCATATAAATAAATAAATAATGTACAACTTTTATTCTTTATTTTATTGTACTTAGCAGCCTGGCAACAACTAAATCTTAATTGTAAGACAACAACGGAGGAAGAAGGACAAAAATGGAAACAATCTCTTATTTTATGTTTTTTTTTTTTCGTCTGATACAAAGAATTTAGTTTTAATAAAAACATTTGTCGCACTAAAAAAATCAATTTGAATAACTTTATGAGAAATGATATGGAGAGTAAAAAAAAATATAGAGTAAAAATACTCAGTGACTAATGCGGTATCATATGGTTGGAGTCATTCGGCAGTTATAATTTTGAATTTCTGTTAATATTCTTTCATTTGAATGCCACATCATTCATTCACTATGAAAATTCACTCTAAATTTTCATGATGTGTATCGTCCTCTTTGTTTATATAATATACCCTTACTATATTATATTAATGTGTGATTTACGATAACGTTACTTAGAAAGTGAACTTATAAATGAATAAAATAGTATCAAATTATTTATTTTAAATATTGTATATCCATAATAAGTTATATATTTTTCAAATCAAACTCTTTTAACCACAACTATTCTAAATTGCATCCTAACAAAATAATGTTTATGTTGTAATAAAACGATGCTAGTTTGACTATTTTAAAAGTGATGTTCAATTGTTCGAAAAAAAGAAGAAAAAAAATTGATATTCAAACTTATAACAAATAATTTGTTTTTTACTTTATACATATTATCTATATGTCACAACCGTTTAAGTTGTATGGTTAAAAATAAAAAATAAAAAAAATTGATGGTTTGAGGTGTAATAAAACAATGTCACTATCATCACTTTGGAAGTAATATACAATATTCCCATCATTTCATTATTGGAATAATTCTGTTTTAAAAAATGTTTTTTTTTTCTTGTTTTGATTATTTTATATATCTTAATTAATATAATTATGTGTAGTTTATAATTA
Source organism: Leptodermis oblonga (assembly GCA_016801395.1). Classification (NCBI taxonomy): domain Eukaryota; kingdom Viridiplantae; phylum Streptophyta; class Magnoliopsida; order Gentianales; family Rubiaceae; genus Leptodermis; species Leptodermis oblonga. The sequence continues at coordinate 32,069,581 of CM028756.1, read as the reverse complement.
ACTTATTTTTACAATAACAAATTAACTGTTTTATATGGAAAAATATAAATAAATAAAAAAATGTAAATGACTCTTCCATGGAAGGAAGAGTATATCATATAGTATAATGAATGATCTACTATTGTGGACAAACATTTGATTCAATTATGTAAGAGCAATAAACTAAGCTATACTAAATTAAGCGTAGGAAATGTTTTTTTATATGGTATTTGACACTTAGCTAGTAGGTACATGAATGTGGCACACAACAAAATGTACTAATGAAACAACTGGACTTGGAGTTTATGACTAGCTGGTAAGGAACAATAATACCACCCTTACATGATAGTATATATTTCTTTGGTCAAAGAAAAACATGATTCAAAACATTGATGTCAACTTCAGCTATTAATCAGATGAGTGTTGCTTTTGAAATTTCAAAATGGCTAGATGTAGTATATTTTTGCTTCTCTTTAAAAATAATTAAGGATGCTTTAGCAGTAAGTTTTCATGGAGAAAAAAAAATTGTATTAATTTCAAGAAAATATGATACTTACAACAAAAAAAAAAACTTGTATCTGACTTGTCAGATCGTCCAATGAGACACATATTGATTCTAGCCTCCGAAGTATTGCGGTTATATTTTGAAAACTTGTTTATACCGATTTTAACCTTTGATGTATTGATCGAGTATAACTGTTGATGTATCATGATTATAAATTTAGCCTATTATGTGTAACATACTGAGTTTAACATCTGATGTGATGCATATTAATTTTAGCTTATGATGTATCGTGTTTTGTTGTTGATGCATCGCGATTATGTGTGGGTATCGAGTTTAGTGAAAAAAGTATCACCTGTGGTAAAAAGAACGTGAAGCATCTAATGTATCATTTATTAATTTAAGTACTTGTATCAAATTTAGTTATTGAATTATCACGATTTGATAGGAGACTCTCTCTTAAACATATATTTCCAAAATGACCATTTATTTTTTCTTTAAACTAAATGTTGTTCAATTACATTTCCAATACAGCTAGTACTATTAGTAATAATGATAAATCTCTCTTTACATAAATGCTATTATCATAACAACAATCCAAATTAAATAAAGTTACATATGTAATTTTTAAACACAAATTAATTTACTCCATGATTTATATATCTGTTTCATTTATATATGTGATTTTACTTTAAAGATTAAAAAGAAAATATAAACTATTAAAAAATATTATAAGACAAAAAAAGAAAATTACCAAATAAAATGAGAATTCATCCAAATCTTAAACCCTAAGCCTAACTCTATTCTAAATCCAACCAAGCCCCCCACTTGAATTAATTGAGAAGCCAAAACCTTCTCTCTCCTTAAGTGGAAAAAAATATATGAAAAAAAGAAAAGGATTTTTCTTGCACATTTTTAAAAAATCCAAAAAAAAATTTTGTTTCTATAATTTTCTTCTAATAAAAAAACATGAATATCGAAGAAAGTGAGGCGGAGTGAAACCCAATTTCTCAAAACCCCCAAACTGTCTAGGGTCCCGCAACTTCCACTCCTACACATACAAAGTCTCGCAGCTCAAGAAAGCCACAAATACAAAACAAAGGGATAATCTCTGGTCAAAATAATAAAAAAAAAAATTCATTTGTTTATATAATTTTTTAATATATTTTCACCTCAGTGATACTGTCGTGGTTTTAAAAATATACCAATAATTTTGTGTGGGGTTAAAAAGGTTACAGACAATTTCTGTGATTTAAAAAATATACTAGAAATTCTCTTGTGTTTTAGAAGAGTAAAAAACTATCAGGGATTTTTTTTTTTTGTTATTTTAAAAAAGCAAGGGGTTTTCTGATATAATTCTAAAAATGCAACGGAACCATGCATCTATAGTTTTTTGAACCACATTGAAGTAATTGATATATTTTCAAAACCACTAGGATAATTGATATTCTCTCCGTTTCATTAGAAGAGTTCACTTTATTGTACTATTTTAGTATAACAAAGTGGACTTTTCTAATGGAACAGGAGAAGTGCTAATTAACCCTAAAAAAATTAATTTGAATATGTGATATATATATATATATATAGATATATCATAAGCAATTTCATTAAATTATATATATTTATAATATTATTTTTACACAATTAATTTTCTTCATTTCATTTCATTCTTTCAAACTTTCACACGGTATTGGGTGTACAATGCATCTAAAAAGTCAAAAAAGGAAGATTTTGTAAAATGTGGAGCAGCAGCCTCGGATCCCTAGTTGAGGAGAAATTAAAATACAAGTGACTTGGATTCTAAAAAGGTTAATTTAATCTAAGATTTCCAGGTTGTCAGGTTCTTGCACGTTGCATGCAGTGGTGGAGACAGAAACTACATTTTAAAATTTTTGAAAGGGTTTAATACATGTATAAAAAAAATTTTTGACAGTTAAATATATTGTAAAAAAAAATTTAATAGATAAATATATTCTACTAATAAATGTACAGAATAAGTTGGAGGGGTCCGAAAACTACCCCAACCCTTGTATACATATATGCCGGTGACATTTTCGTATCTGTTTATTATCATTTTCACATTAAATGCTACAACAAAATCTTTGAATCCAACTATATTTTTTCAAAAACGAGCCTTGTATGCAATCGGTTGTGACGTATACACTACTTAATAGAAAAATAACACTGCCGAGTTCAAAAAAAAACAAACAAAAAAAAAAATCTATCTTTTCCCAAACTAATTAAAGAATCAAATTATAAAGCACCGACGGTCGGTGCTTTATAATTTGATTCTTGAGATTATAAGTTATTGACTTGTAATTCATTCCTAATATTCTTTCAAACAATAGCCTCCAAAAGAATAATATTAATAATTCTACAAGGAATAACAATAATATAGATGAGATTAATGGATATTTTCTTATTATGTATTTTCATCGATCCCACTAAAAGAGTTAGGTTTTCAAAATGTATAACTTTTTTATAAATTTTAAAATTCAATATTGAAACAGGAGAAGTAATTTGTTTACATTTTCTCAACTTATATTTTCATTTTAAGTGGAAATTAGTTGTGTACTAAACATAATCATAGGTTATATAAATAATAGTTATAGAAGGTAATATATAATATATATATATATATATATATTAAGACTACGATTCCTTTGAATAACTAGTTATTCACTAGATAATGATCCATAGGACTGAGTAACATTAGTAACGCATTATAACAATCCTTTGTGTAAAATATATGTGCGAGGAAATCAAGTTTTTCTCTTTGCAGGTTAATAGACCGAAATAAAAAGCAGTGCCTTCATATTAAAAACTCCAAAGCAATAGTTTACCGTTACTTGGATTTGATTTGAATCAAGTTAAGTTAATTAATACGTAACGGTTCATTTTAGGAAAAGTAATGGTATAGTTTAATTAACATAATATACCACAGTTGCGAAATTCTGATCCGGTTCTTATGATTTCAAAATATTGAATAGATCTTAATTTCGATTTTTTCTAGTCCTACACTTTTATTTTTTATTTTATTAAAATAATTTAAATAAGAGTAATTTTTATAGTTTATGTATGTTACACATGCATATTTGTGTAAAATCTTACGATTAAATCCTATCGATTCTGATCTTACTTCCGAATCGATTCCAGACAAGATATTCCGATCTTGCTCCATCGATCGTTAGTTTCAAAATGGCAAACTGAGAATTATTTTGAGGCGTTTATCACGAGGACGGGCGTTCGGCGCAGCACATGCATGATTTCTACTTTCCACTTCCGCCTCACCCGATTATAGTCGTTGAATTTAAAGGACGTCACTGTACATACGACGAAAATATTAGCTATATATTCGTCTTTCTTAGAAATGTTAAAGGGAGTTATACTTTTATTGAGTTTTGGTGGGATTATAAAAAAATTTCTCTTGATTTAATGTAGGATTGTCATATTCGTCAGTCATTTAATAGACTGTTTCTAAAATAAAAAGGTAATTCTTTTTTACTAAATATAAAACAACGAGGTAAAGAGTCAAATTAAAATTTTGTAGATTTTGAATTGAAATTTGTTAAATGGCATTTATACTTGAGATAAAAAATGATGTAGCTTTTGGGACATTTAAAAATAAAATATAAAAATGCACAAAGAGTATGCTATAACCTTAGTCAAATGAATCTTTTGACAGAAATAAATTGGTTTTTTTCTAAAATTAAAAAAAAAAAGTTTTTAGTGACTTTAGTCCAATCAATTTGCTTCTAAAGTTCTTGGACGGTGCTCTTGTGAAATCATTAAAAGAGATTAGTGGATCGTTAATTAAGATTAAATAAAAGTGGGACGTCAATATTAATTAATTCAGGTTCAAGCCTTCAAGATTATCCAAATCCCCAAAAAAGGGAAAGTAGCTTAATTTATTTATTAATGGATAAATTACATTTATCTCTCGAGTTTTTGAAAAATTATCGTTACCCTTCTAAACTTTTGAAAAACTATTATTATCCTCTGAATGTTCCATTTAAAAATAATAATAACTTAAATATCATTATATATGTTACTAAATTTCTAAAGTATAGTTATTTGGTTAATTATAAAAAAGCTTCATATAATTGACCAATTAAACATGGAAAATAGAAGAAATTAAGTTATAATCATCACAATTCACAAACATAACTTATCTCTCATACTTCTACTAAAAAAGTCAATTGAGCTGATTACATGCATGGGTTGATGACTTGACTTTGTCCAACGTACAGTTTTGAATCATTTTTATGGAAAATTATTGAGTTCATCCTTAAAAATAGTGTAGCCAGCCAATAATTAAATATTAAATCAAATTTATTTTTATTTTTTTGCTCTCTACATATTAATTACCCTTCCAAAAAATTGAAAGTGTGATGTCAGTATTTTAAAGAGGTATTTTTATTTAATTATTTGACTGGTAGGAGGGGCCAAACAGTTAGTTTTAAAAACACGGGAAACAACATGTTAGTTTTAAAAATGCAGAGGAGCAAATAGTAAAAAGCCTACACAAGGGGTAAATAGTGATTAAGCCTTTTTATTATATTAATATTTATGAAATTCATCACCCTGCTACTTCCTTAATTACCCTTTAAAGTTTGATCACTTATAAATTAACCTCGTCCATCAATACCAGGCAAATTATTAAAAATTTCCCCAACGATCAATTTCTTTTAAAAAGAACCTAAGACTTGATGAATAAATAAACGTAGGACCAAAAACCATAATCATAATGGTGTGTAATCTATGAATAATGTATATGAGGGTACTATGATTTTGATGCCCACTTTTCATTTTTAATATATTTCATAGGTGAAAGACAATTTGCTTGTATAATAATAATGATTACTTGGAGCTTTTAAAAGAGTCTTTAACATTCTTCTATTCTAATAGAATTTTTTTTTATTTAACCTTTTTTAGAATACAAGATTATAACCCACGTTATAAAAATAATTACAACTAATAACTAGCTAGTATGACATGTATATATACAAGAGAACATCTTTGAAATGTCAAAACACTATCTGTTGAGACGATTTCTATCACCATTTAAAAATTAAAATGTACAAACTAAAATGTGCCGCTATGTTACTAAATAGTTCTTTCACGGTAGAAGAGTTATGACCATATATATATATATATATATTTTGTATGTTGTCTATAATTAAAATTTCATATAGGACAAAAATATAGGTGGAGAAATGCATATTAATTTATTTCATTTAACTTGGGACATAATCAAATTGACTAAGGTAAAAGTTAAAATTTATAATACCATTTTCATCATAATACCGAATAGTCATTTCCATGTAGAGCTAGCCCTTCACAAAGCGTGCAAAAGGGGTAATGATTTCGGCTCCAATAGCATACCATTAATTTAATTAATGCAATTATTATTAATGATAATTAATTAAACCTATTATAGATATATAGATAATTATATAATTAGTATGTCAGCTGGTGGATAACATATATAATACCACAATGCTTATAGGGGAAGCAGGCCATATTTCCATTTCAATAAGTATACCACACCTATGCAATTATGATACAACAACCCCTTCCCATTAGTTTATTATGATAGCCTAGCCTTGGTGTATGGCTGATTATAACCATTTAAAGAATCTCTGAGGTTCGAACTTCAGACGTGTAAATAGTGGCGGAACTTGACTAGTATAGTTGGAGAGCCAGAAAAGAAATATATATATATATATATATATATATGACTTTCATAATTTATCGTTATTATTACCTTCTATACTTGCTAAGAAAATGGGTTTTTCCCCCCAATATTTAAACGGAATTGTTATTCGCAGTAACCGTTTTACTATTTGCAGTAACATTCCCCTGTGAAAAGTTTGAATTACCCCTTAGGTTTTTAAAAAAATAAAAGAAATTCTTTTCACTCTAATTATGGTCGATAGTAACAAGGACAATCTATATTACACGGTAAGTAAACAATCTATACATTTTTTTTTTTTACGTAAAATTGGTTTTTTAATGGAAAAAAAATAATCTATACATTATTCATGTTCTTACAAATCCTTTAAGTGATTACCACTAATTAAATGATTAAGGAGAACAACATAATGATCGATGCGTGTTATGTGAATACATGCATGGCCGGTTGAGGATGGAGGCATCCACAAGACTTGGGAAGAAACGAATTAAAAAAATTAAAATAATTTTAGGAATCGTTTCTCCTAGATTGCCAAAAATTAGGTAAAGTATAAACTGGAATCTCAATTATTCAAAAAGTTGCTTCCTACAAGATATGACACACCTCTTTTATAAGAGAAGAGGCCCCCGAAACCGAAAACTAGAACAAAAAAGAAATTTACCAAAAAAATGAAAGTTTTCCGAAACCAATATGGAATCCATCTATGAAAGGAACAAGAATAATGAAAAAACAGCAACTAAATCGGACACTTCAATCAAAAGTTATTGCTAAAACAAAACTTTCCAAAAACAGAAATAAACGGCTTTTGAGGGACCAAACGATGGATTTGGCTGAAATCCGTCGCAAGCCATGGCATACCAATGGGTCCTGTTCCTGGGCCCGTTTCCCATCAACCTAGACCAACGGATCCTTGAAACCCACTGTTTCTTGCTCCGGTAAACTTTCGCCAAGTACGCCAACTCCAGTTCTGAAGCCGCATCAATAAAGTGGACTCTTTAAGTAAGACATGGAAAGTATTATATACGAAAGTCTAAAAGCCAGCAAATTTAAGCAAAAAGCATAACAGAAAAGGAAAAAGAAAACGAAAAAAAAAATCAAAGAAAAATTTCAATGACAAATGAGAGAGAACACATAACACACACCAAGAATTGATTTTGTCCTCTGTTAACACACACCAGCCTTATTCTTTAATATATACACTACATCTACATGCATGCATTTTTCAAATGGGATGTCATAATTTATTTTCTACAAAGTCTCCTTTTCTCCAACAGCTTTACCAAACATGGAATGGAACAACGTTATGTCACATGTCGTGTTCCCAGCTGAGATTTTGAAAAATAAAACTGCAAAATTGGGACAAAAAGAAATATTTCGTTCACTCAATTATAATAGTCATATTTCTAATAATAAAAGAATTTTTGTATTTGAACAAAGGAATTTTGATTCCAATGTTTTGGATTAATGGTCTTTGAAGGTTCTCAATTTAAACCCTAACTACTATCTTGTTAAATGAGTTTGAAGCATAATTTCTATCGTGGATGATTTTGTCACATACCCAATTGAAAGGTAAGATACGCAGTCAATTGTGTAGTGATAAAATCCTTAAAGATTCTATGATAGTAGCTTGGATCCGATTGAATGTAAGATCCATGAGGTAATGACACAAAACAAAAACAAAAACAAAAACAAATGCAAATTGTAGCTACCAAACATGGGAAGAGATGTAGAGGGGATGAATGTTCGAGTATAAATCATCATAGAAATTCCTGTTAAGTCACTCATGCACCCTCCATTATTACTGATCCATCCTCCACATTTATCATCAAGTAACATCTCACTCAAGCCACATCACAAATTAAACAGTAAAATGAAAATGGGATATGCCATGTTATACAGTTGTAGTAAGTATAATAATTATTCCCTCCGTCTCACTACAAAATTCGTTTTAAAAATATATAACTTATTACGGATTGTGAAATATAACATTTAAAATAAGTAATTTAACATCATATTTTTCACCTATATCCGCGATCTGTCGATCATATTATATTAGTAAGGGTTGCGAAGTAAAAAATAAAAATAAACTTTTTTATTGGGACAATATTTTTTAAAATATGATCTTTATATAAGAAAGAGGATCAAGTATTATATGCACTTTTACTTCGTAACTATCGAAGCTTCATCCAACCGATCGATAAATCTGTTACCGAAAGCTCGTATACTGGTAATGAAATAGGATGTGAAATTGAAAAGCGCAAATATTATGTCCAAAATTTTGAATAGAAATTTATTATATATTTTATTATTTTTTCTTTTTTTTGTTTGTAAAACAGCCTATTAAGTGGTTAACTGACTTGGTGACCCTAATTATTATAAATTCTTAGGAGACTTGGACAGGGGACATAATTACCGTACCTCTTATACAAACGTAAACATAAAATAATTAAATAAAACTATCGTATGATATTTTATTTATTTTATTTTATTTTATTTTGACCATACTAAAATCCAACTAATTGAATAGCCATAGCCATAGGTAGAACTAAGGACAAGTAGAAACATTTGGTTAAAGATGCCTCGAATTAAGTGAAGCAAAAGGACCTAATTAAATTGATAAATTTTCTTGGAACTATTGGAATTAACAAAGTTGAAACTAAATTAATTCACAAGTTTAAAGAGAAGGAGATCGCACAAAATCACTTTTTATTAAATTCTAAATATATAATAATTAATAGATTCCCAAAATCCCTATCCGTAGGAGTCAGGCTCCTGTGCAAGCGATAACAAAAGGGAAACAAATTTTAAAGATTTTTTGAAAAGTTGTATACAAATCACTGATAGTTTATGTGAATTAACAATACATAGTTTTTACAAAATACATAATAAATAAATAAAGTACAAGCTTGGTGGTGTTGCGTTGATTTGTGATGTTGCAGGTACCCGGTGAAGTGGTTCCAAACGTGGTATGCAAAAGTTATCGTTCATGACGGGATGTAATTGTGTGTAGTCCTTGTTTTTGACGTGGTGTGTAATATGGTGTGCAAGTTCATGTCCCCGCCGATTGTGGGTTGTTTCAAGTGCCCATCCTCGACCTGGCAATATAAAGGCAATTAATGGACTTTATAAATCAGTTATAGAAACAATAAAAATTTGATCCAATAACTAATAGGTGAATAATAACCAAAACAGAATAAATATTAAAAAAAATGAAGTAAATTGGACTAGTTTCAAACGACCCAAATTTTTAAGATTTGTTTAAATTACCAAATGACTTTTATAATTTTGATCGAAATTTTTAGTTCAAACAAATTATCAAAGGAACCATATAGTTGGAGAAAATTACCAAGTGAACCCTGTATTAATATAGTATGTGACATTTTGAATTATCGTACAAATTATAATTTCAATGTTCATTTCATAATTTTATGGGAAATAATGACAGTAGCCATTTGACGGGTTGAATTGTAAGCATCCAATCATTTTTTTACCCCCACATGGTTAATACATTAGTTACTGTAAAAATTTACTGTGAATTTTTTACATATGAATTATCATTCTTTTACAAATGAGGCAGTCTCCCGTCTAAGTTCTAACAGTTTGAGAGTCAATATTTTAATTCTTAAAATCAATATAATGATTTTCTTCATTATAGACTGTGCATTTTATTTATTTTTTTGAAATCGACGATGCCTTTATTTATTTATTTGTTTGTTTATTCTCTTTTGTCTTCTTTTTTTTTATATATATTTATTTACAGGGATACATAATGTGCTATATGCGATTCACAAAACTTCAGTGGTTAAACTTATTATTATACGTGATGCATCAACAGCTAAAATTGTGCACATGTTTTTATAACAAATATTCAATACTTTTAAAACTAAACTCAATATCATCCAACCGATATACTGTTAGACGATCAAACATGTCATTTATAAGTTTTTGCGTTTGGTTACTATAAACAAACAAATTTTCCTTGTACCTCAGTTTGTCATCAAAATACCTCACAGGACAAGTGGTCAGCCTTTGCAACCAAAACAGCTCACCCTCTGAAACACAAAATGAACCCAGAAAAGAAGAGTGTGTGAAAACGTTTTGATTTTCGTCCACTTCTACGGAAAGCAAAAATGGTGTCAGGATTCTTTGAGATTCTCAACAATTGAAGCCATAAATGAAAGCAGAAGAGGAAGATGGGAATGCCAGAAAGTTGATGAGAAAATAGAGAAACAATTTTATTTTTTGGAGTATGGGTCTCACCTAGTAGTCGCTCTTACAACTTAAAATTTTTTTCACCCGACAAGTTTCGATCCCGCATACATGCGGTAGTGCACATGGGAACTAACTCATAAACTAAGTGATTGAACCCAGAAAAAAAGATAAATATCAGACTATTGCCCTTAATAGTATATATGTGAGAGTCAGGAGAGTTCGACATTTTATTTGTGCATCACAATTATAAACCGCGTTTGGTTGGGGGTTAGAAAATTAGGGAATATTCGGTGGAACTTCTCTCTATCCCTCCCCACCCAAAAAGAGCATCGTCCTCTTTTGGGGGGGGGGGGGGGGGGTGTTTAGTCTCCTCATTTGGAGTTATTTTGGTACTTTTAATAATATATACTTATAGATCTGGAGTTTTTATCAAAAAAAAGTTATAAGAAAAGCAAAGAATGAATATGCATTTTGCTTTTGCTGCCCGATCTACTTGAGAAGAAGCGTAAGGTGAAAAAAAAAAGGAAAAAATAATGGAAAGTAGACTCACACCGGTTGAGGGACAAACTTCATGGCCGGCGGATTATCCGACAAGAGTGTGAGGTATTGTTCATGTCCGGTGAGTTTTGGGTTACTTCCATTTTGAAAAAAAAAAGATAGATTTAGTACCTAAGATGTGATGTTACTGCAAAAATGAAGTTTTTAGGAACAATTTTGTTTAGTATTAACTTCAACTGTAATATTTCTTTTGAGTACTAGTAGTTGTTTATACTTTACTAACAATGTATAATGTTAGGATTGATCGAGTCAGGAACTCGTATTTTTCTTTCAACTTTTAAAGTTGAAGGAAATTAATTGTCTATGTTGACCACTTTGTAGAATCATTTGATCTATCAAATTTATTATGAATATAATTTACTTATTTCTGAGGGAAAATTAAAAGAAAATTAGGGAATAAAATCATAAGAAAAGTCATTGTTACTATGAGTTTAAAATGATAAATCAAGAATTGTACCCACATAATCGGGATGAACCAAACCTATCAAAAGTATTAGGTTCTGATTTGATTTTCATTACAGGTATCATCAAATTTATACTCATTTTCTCATTTTAACCAATCAAACGAAACTCCCCCAAGTTTTCTTGCCACTAATATTTTTTGTATCAATATAAACTCCTTTTGTTATTGTAATACGCAGTTAAGATATTAAAAGTAAAACAGATGATTCGTTTCGTAGTAAATATTTGAAGGGATGAATGAAGGAGGAATGGTACGTACAACTTGCAGAGCGTGGGGTACCTCTCATCTCATGGATTTCAGCCTTTGTGAAGCACCAACGTCAAATCAGATGAACTGGGATCCAACTGAACCTCAAGTGGGCTGTAATAGTACCTCCTAGAGGCTAACTATCATCCAAAAATGTTGCATTTAGAACAGAGATTCTGGCCTAAAATGCAGCAGATAGACCTATGGAAAAGATTGTACAACAAATTCTGGCCTCAAGTGGGCCTGTTTTTTTTGTTTCGTTTTGAAAACGGTTTTAGTTTTTACAGTAAATTTAATATATTTTAATCATATTCCATCATTTTCAATACAATTTTTTACTATTCACATTTATTTTTTATATTTTCAATACACTTTTTACATTATAAAACTATTTTTCAAAACTTGTTTTCAAAACGTTCAAAAAGAATATGACCGTACAAACTAGAGTCGCAATTTCATTTAACTTCATCATAATGTTGTAGGAAAGAAAACGGGTTTCAAACTTTCAATTCAAAAATGGCACTGATTTTCTTTTGACTAAAAAATTCCTCAAACTAGACATGATCTTGCAGGTACGATTCACCTACATATTTCTTCGGCTTAAAGTCTCAACACTGCAGCTTAGTATTATGCAGAGATTGCATTGCAAACATACATACTCGGTGGGTATATATGGAGTTCAAATCACTTGTATCACTTACTCTCTATTATTCATGTTCTATTCCTGGACATATTTTTGCCGTTGTTGCACATGAATGATACATAGCAAATGGTACAAGGATTTGACATTAAGGGCATGTTCGTTACCATGTTTTTAAAAATATATTTATAAAGTTTTGAGTATTATACTAATTTATCATAGTTTTTCAATATACCTTTACCATTCTTGTAATTGGACAGAGTAAAAGATATAAAGAATTTGACGTGTGACACAAGGATAAACCATGTACCATCATAAGAATTTAATTGTAGCAGGAAACCTCAGCTTTTTAAGTAGATCATGAGGACAAAAATGCAAGAAAATGCAAAGCATCAAGACCTAGCCCACGATTATGATAATTGGTGAATAAAACCAACTAACTATACAGAAGAATCTGAGTGAATTAAGTGGTTGTTTTCATAGCTCTTCAACATCAGGGTTCCACAAAAAATTGTGTTGGTTTTAGATACATGCCTTATCAAGCCTTTCTAATCCCACAATACTCAAATCCCTATCTACAGAATTCTTCGAAAACAAACACATTGATATTACACCCCACTGAAATTTCATAGCTAACAAAAACCTCCTTAACTAGTCACTTCTCGCCTTACAAGCCGAAGAAACCTAGCTCACCGGCTTTCTCTTTCTTGAACGTCTCAAAGTACTGATAGACGATAGTAGCAGCGAGAAGAATTCCGGTCCCTGAACCAATGGCTCCCATGAAGTCTTCCAATTCAGTTAATGAACCAATGCAGATTCCACCGAAGGCGGCTGCAGTGGATATATAACCATTCAATTCTTTCTGTAAGTTGGTATCACGATGTCCAGGCATCACATTTGTTGCTCCTGCAAAAGACCAGATATATTAAATTCATCTCCACCAGATAATGGACCGCCAAATCCCCATCATCTAACTAACAAGTTGGACATGAAAAGTAAATCATGCCTGATTCAGCGGATATAAGAGAACAGAACAGCAAGAAAATTGTTTACAGTGAAATGGTGGCACCAACCCGATAAATTTGGGAACACTAGCTTAGTAGGATATACATACTCATATTTTCTGAAGCACAAAGAATATAATTCAACTGTAGAAAATCATTGGGAGGGCTATATAATCTAATGAATTGGAGATAAAGATGGATTGAAACAAGGAACTCCATTCATTTGTTTGAAGTCAATCACAAGTTTCTATTTTATACGAGATAAGCTTTCAAGTTTCAAGCAAGGTATTCTACTATTCTTGGGGTCATGAATTCCAAATTGAGAGTTAGATTATTGCCCAAATGAAAACAAGGGGAAAGAGAATCAAATGCGTGTTATAACATCTGTCAGACCAGCCACGAGTCGAGTAAAAATCACTTAGAAGGACCTAGAAGAATTGAGTATTTGATTGATCTGCTAAAGAAGATGAGCTAAAGACAAACCTACCATGGAAACCAATTGAAGGCTGCCCATATAAAATTACTGATGCATTACAAGGAAGAATTCAAGAGTTACCTCCACAAGATATCTGATATAAAGTAGGAAAATTCAAGAAAAAGAAGCTTTGACTATTGAAAAAGCATACTACAATAGCATACAAGGATATAGCAGATGCATAGCAGACACTACACTTTAAGTTTAAATTAAAAAATCATGCAATTCTGCAAGTGAAACTTGGTATTTGCAAGATTCGCGATGAACAAAAACAGATAATTAGTGGTCAACGTTAGAGTTATAGGAACTAGTCTCAACACCATGCATACTACAATAGGAAACCTTTAGAAACTGAGGTGGCTTGATTTTACCTGCCTCGATTGTCTTATATGCTCCATTCAAATAAGATTCCAGGACCTTGTTTGAATCAAACATCTTCTTTCACATAAATTTCAGCAGAAAAAATATTTCATTTGCATTCATGATAAGAATTTGATTTTTATTTAAGTTCCAACTTCCAAGTGTCTATCCACCATTTCATTTTCACGGCTTCTATCTTTTTCGAGACATAGAAAGACAACCATCCATGCTGAATACACATAAGAAAATGAACAAGGGAAAGTATTGAAGAGGCTTTAATCAAAACTTCCTCAACATGTTGACACAAAGCAACAAACTTCTTTAATCTGTGAAGCACAAAATAAGTAATCAACAGCAATACACATGGATACAACAGTGTCTAAATTAGATGACATGGAGAACAATCTCAGTACCAGTAAAGAGCCATACTCCATATTCCCCTAGTATTGGCAAAGTTCCTACTCTGAGGTCAAGGGCACTAAAAGAAGTTCTAACCTCTGTTGAATCTGTCTTCCATATAAACTTCGAAATCTGAACCATTAAGCAGACCATTGACCAAGTCAAGTCATGAGTTACACAGTGGCAACAAATTATCCACCAGAAAATTTATGGTTGCTTTATTTTCTGCCTTAAGTAAGAGAAATTCCTTTGAAACTCCAAAACAGCCCAGACTAAATGCCAAAAACCAATCTCTGGCCAAAATATTGGGGGTGCATACAGAAGGCTATTACCACTTTGCCACAATAGGAAATTGCTCAAACGGGTCTCACCAGAAGTGCGTATTATAACATCAGGATTAGGTGCAACTGCAGCATACAAATGTTTCTCCACGTCATGGACAACAATAGTATCCTTGCTTTTGTATTTTTCGTTCCCTCTCGCAGCAATTAAACCATTTTCAGCCTCGCTTGATTCCAATATTCTAATTTCATCTTTTCTTTCATCACAACATTCTTGAACAGCATGCACAATTTCATCTGTAGAAGTATAGGCAAGGCAAATACAGAGCGCTGCTTTTGAATTCCCAGCAGTAGCTACCATGGCCCTTTCTGCTGCCAACCTGACTGACTTGCTCAGAAGTTTCAGATTTCCCAGAAAATAAATTCTAACTCCATATTGATTCACCAAGATCTCCTCTTTGATCAAAGCTTCAATTTTTTCTTGTATCAATTGCATAGTAGATTGAACTTCTTCTGGGCGTCTTCTAAAATTATCAATGCTAAAGGCATATATAGTCACAAACTTAACACCTAACTCATAACAGTATTTAAGCATGTTCATCAAAGCCACATAGCCCACCCTATGGCCAGCCCCTTCTAACAAATTGTACTTCTTAGCATATCTTCGATTTCCATCCATTATCAATGCAATGTGATCAGGAAGTGGTCCAACAGAAAGAACAGAGAAAACACATTTTCTCAATGATCTACATATGAATTCAACCGTTTCACTTGATTTATTCTTCAATCTTTCCCCCATATCAAATGCACTCTATTATAACCTGATTATGATCAAAACAAAAATGATGTCAGTAACTATCTTTTTTTTCCCACAAGAAAATACATCTCGTGAACACCCAACAAAATAATTAAAGATATATAAATAACCAAGAGCAACAACTGATCCATACTAGTTTCGAAAATTACAGATATTTAAATTCAATTCCAGTAAGAATTTTCGCAAACTTCAAATGATAACCCAACTGATTACATGATCACGCATTAACCTTTTCTAAGAAATGAAGTTTTGTCTACTAATTGTGTTCTTGAACTTAAAAGAACCCAAAACCCAGTTCTAAGGGTGGCAAACCGGCGGGTTGGGTCACTCCGCAGGTAAGGTAAAAAACGAAACCTGCACTTAACAGGTCATGCACGAGTAGGGTCCTATGCAGGTAAATTTGTTTGATCCAATGGGTCATGACCTGTTTAACCCGTAAATATATATTTATAGATATTCAATTAGAATTCTGTTCACTTATGGAAAACACTCCAAGTGTTAAAATCACTCATTATGAACTATTTTTCTAAAAATAAATAAATCCTTTATGGTAATAACAACATATGAAAAATAAAATAACTTTCTTATGAACACGCAGAATATTCTGTGTGTGAGACATCGTAGAAAACTGACGAGTAAAACCTTTAGCTATCTAAAATGCACATTATTGTTCTTTTTTTCTTTTTTTTTTATAATGTTTTTATAAAGCATCATTTAAACAAAAAGTTGACAAAAAATTTCAATGACAAAATACTCATGCCACAAACATGAGAACTTAAGTACATGAAGCTGACTTTCTAAGAGGAACTTCTAACTCCAAGTTTACAAGCATCCCACAGCTCCATCCTTGTGGCAACCCTCTCATCCTCACCCAGCTACATTAGAGAGGAATAAGTTTCCCCCTTCGGATCCCATTATGGAGGCCAGAAGAAGTATCCGCACAATATAAATATCAACCCAAACATCATCTCACGCATCATAAACATCACCCTTTAAACACTCACACTCACACTCACTCACTCGATCAATTTTTAATTTTTTATGCAAGAACATAAAAGGCAATAATAATATTCCTATCCCAGAGGGACAGAGAGCCAGCCTCCCGGTAAGTTGTAAGCAATGCACACATTGCTTAATGCTTAGCAACACTGATAAGTGTAAGCATGCAATGCTAAGCTTTTTCCAGCAGGAAATGACACCATGAAGCTAGACTATAATAGTGTTCCTCCCACAACAGTTTTACAGGGTAAAATTTTAATCTTTTCTGGTAGTACAGTACTATTGCATTCAAAACAAATCAAGCTTAAAAATTTCAACTAAAGTGAAAAAATCAAGAAATAGTTAAGCTCCCCCCAAGACTTTGGTAGCTGTAGGATAAGATATTCAAAAAAAATTTCTCGCACAGCCCTCATGGTTTGTACATAGATACCATACTTCACAGAGATTCAAAGTTGAGAATCTTTCAAAAATAAAGATGATCTCATTTATGAAACACAACACTTCCCATATAAATGATCATCTGAAAAAGATGAAATCCGTATAGCAAGATTGAATTATTGGACCACTCAAACACTATTAATGGACAAACACTTCAGCAAGAAAGCTGCACACTAACAGAGAATCACAGATGCAATTTTCCAAATTGTCCAACTTTCACATGTGGTACTATGCATATGATCATCCAAACAACTAAAAGCTAACAACTTCAACAAGTTGTTGCATACTCGCAGTGAAAATATCAGCAAACCTCCTGAAAATAATGAGATTTGTGTGATCTTTTACAGTCAGAATAGTACTAACAGGTACCGGACCTATCCCTTGAAGTGCTATCGAGAAAAACCCTGCAAAAGGCATAAGATCGGATTAAACCTAAAATTCAAAATCAAGAACATATTTGACCATTTCAAGAAATCAAACCTTGAGAAAATAAAAGGTCAAAATAAAAACAGCACTAGTAGGATCATATTCTGGTTTCTTAAGTGGATGCTTAGTAACCCTCTAGTTCCAACAATAAGTTTTTGGAGATGAATAAGGATGAGAGTAGGTTGTTTTGATTTCCAAAACAAAAGTTAAGATTCCGCAACACAAGATCTTGATTATTATTGCTAGCCTAATTGACAGTTGGCACTTTCTGTAGGCTAATGCACTACCGACTCAGTATCGTTCAGAAACAGCTTATGATATAATCAACATCAAAGTGATCATCAAGAATAATTGCGCAGCAAATCCTAGCTATTTCCCAATCACAGCAGTTAACTAAGAAAATAAAGTAAGATATAGACAACTTTAATAGCAATTTTATTCAGGTAAGGGAGACTGAGACAGTGAATCATTCAACAAAAATATATGTTTGTAGAGCATCCATACAGAACAACCCAGAAACAGTAAGGGGTGTGGCTTTCTCCAAAACAAAAAATGCTAACCAACAAAAGTAGACCTCTTATAGTGTTAAAAGACATTGGGCGAGCATGATTCTCGGTAAAATGCAGGATTTTCATATGAGAATGAATGGATTCATGATACAAAGAACCAATATATTTTCAAGAGGTCATAAACAAATACACACATAGACATACACTAATTAGTCATTCCTTCACAAATATTGTTTCATTATAAATAAAAGTTAAGTTTCTCGAGTCCAATTCCCCTCAGAAAAATCATAAACAGAGTGAACCAAAGATCAACAAACAGGAAAGACTATTAACTGAGACAGTTTCATCAAAGCAATAAACAAAGAAAAGAGGAAACCGACCCATTTCAGAATTAACCTTGTAAAAACAAAAACTGTTTTTTTAAAATAAAAAGAACAAAGCATAATCTTCTACATTTCTGAGTTATGAACTAATCAAAATACAAAAAAAAAAAAGAGAACACTAACCATGTGAAACTAACCACTACTCTCTCTGTTCAAAAGTGGACTCTTGTAATGGAACGGAGGAAGTAATAAGTATGCATAAGTACTTTCGCCTTATAGGTGTGGTGGCATGGTAAAGCATTAAAGAAAGCAAGGATTAAAATTCGGGCTGGATCCAGTCTATTCAATGTTTCATCCCTGTTTCTGCTTGAATCAGTTGCTTTCAAGAATCACAAACACGAGCATCTCAAGAACAAACAACATGAGCTCCCTAATGCAACATGCACAATTAAAAGAGAAATGTATGACATCATAATATAAAATATGTTGCCTATCAATTATGAAAAGGGACAACCAAATATGTCAAAAGAGAACACACAAAATCAGCATCCCACTTTTCATAGCCATTACCAGCATAAAATAAAGCAACCCAAGAAGCAAGAATCTGCAGTGCCAAATTCTACCAATAGGAATGAACTATGGAGAAGTCAATAAAACCGTACTGATCAAGCAAATCAACCAAACCCAATAACCAACAAGGATGTTAAACACTAAATTGCTCAATATATGATCAACGATTGCATCAAGAAATTCAAAGGGAAAGACTGAGCTAGTTGAGATTATGAGAGGAGCTTGCTTACCAAATTAGTCACTCAATTAACTAGAAACCTGAAAAGAGAGCTCAAAATTTCCCCCAAAAATCAACTACCGACAGAGAGGGAGAAGCGATCAGAAGGTTGGCGTCGGTCTCTTCCGCAATTGTGTCAAGTTTAGGTATGGCGCAATTTGAGTATTATTTTCAGTGGAGAACCATAAACTACAATGACACACAGACAAAATAAAGCTTATATAGTTAAGTATTTTAAGTTCAATTATTATTTGGTTGGAATTCTCATACAGATTACTGAGTATTTATTTAATGACAACTGGCTAGTCTAGCAAAAGTGAGAGAGTTCCATTCCATATTTTATTATTATAGGAGGCCATAAAATTTTATCATATAGCTTAAAGAAAATAGGAAATATAGTATGTATATATAAGGCAAAGAAAAAGAAGTTCAATCAAATGTTAGACAACAAATTTTTCTCATTTATCCTACCAAAAATACTTATTCAGTATGCATTGCTGTCACACATCATCAAATATATATTTATTATATAGGAGGGAAAAATTAGTCATCGAAAGGGATATCATTACTCAGAATTAATTGTTGTGAAATAAGAGTTTATCTTTTGATAAGGAAAAAAAAGTTTGTTCGTAAATTACGTAGCTAAACTCTTGTGTTTATTATATAGAAGTAGAGTCATTCTTGTGCTTGTGGTATAGAAAAAAAGCTTTAGTCATCAACATGTGTAAAATAATAATTCATCCCAAAAATTGAAGACATCATCATGTTACTAGTGACATGTCCAGTCCAAATAAACATCTGGAGATAACTAACAATAGGGTTTGACTAGTCAAACCTAAGTTTAATTGGCACTTGGGAAAATTATTTAATCCCGATTTTTTTTTTAGGCAAATAAACTTTTGTCATAAAAAGGGATGGAACCCTATTCACTCTTATGAAACGAAAAATCACTTACCACTACATCATAACAAATTACTTAGTTATTTTTATGTAAACAAATATTTTAATTTTTAACTTATTTTAACATGAGCCATGAGCTTTCTATCAACCTATTAATTGTCATGTTCAAGCTAATGTTAATTTCATTATTATTCTTTCTTATTTGTACAATTAAGACTATCATAATTTTTTGGTTTGAAGAAAAAAAAAAAAACAAGACTATCATAATTTTTTATTAGTTTTTTTTTCCAATTGAAGTTTGTTTAATTTTTTCACGTATTAATCTAAAATAGGTTCTATCTTTTCACGTTAAATTTAATCTTTTTTCCTAATAATAAGGCAATAATATTATTTTATTTTTAAAATTAACCAATTTTTTTATTTACGTATTGGATTCTTTCTTTTGTTTTTAGTTATAGTAATGTATTTTAATATTTAAGTCGGTTGTAAAATTTGAAAAAATATATAATTGTTGTGAAAAATATAAAGACTAGTTTAGACTACATGGTTATGACAATCTCAAATAATTTGCTAATATCTAATAATCATTTATCCAAGATGAGTCTTTTTAAATTCTGAAACCCCTATTCACCATTTGGAATTGTTACCTGTAGGACTCATTTTACTATATAAGGGACACATTTTAAAAATTTGGGTCATGAAATTACTTTTTTGCCCTTCCCTCCTTCTGCAGTAAAATCATCAATTTTACAGGGCTTTTCCATTCACTCCATCTCCAAGACCCTAACGGAAGTCCAGCTCCATTCGCCGATTCCATTCCTCGCTCCAAGTCCGACCGCTCCATCTTCGTCGCCGATTCCATTCCATTCCATCTCAAGCGCCAGTTCGATCTCCGGCAGCTCCATATCCATCGCCAATTCCATATCCATCTCCATCGGTTAGTGGATTTTTTAGGGGATTTTTAACTTTGGAGTAAAACTTGAAATTGCATTGTTTTGGTTGTTGTGAATTGTATGGGCAGCGTGTTTTGGAATGTTTTCGAATGTTTGTTGCGTTTTCAGGCTGTTTTGTGCATATTTTATGGTAATTTCTGTATTTGTTCGCCGAAAAATCGTTTTTCCGGCGAACTGTGGGGAATTTCGCTTAGAAAAAGCGATTGTTTATGAAAAAATCGCCCGAAGGAGGCGAAATTTCCAGGTTCAATCACACAGACTCAAGCTATTGAAGCAGGAAACTTCGCCCCCCTCGGGCGATTTTTTCATAAACAATCCCTTTCGTTTAAATGTTTCTATATTTTGTGATCAATTGTTTGAATTATTTTTATGTTTCTTATTATTAGAGCTGGATATACGAATACTTCCCAACATTTAGCCCTCCAAGAAAGAGATCGTGAAATAATAGCATGCCTTCTGCAATAAAATAGCCCGTTGGTACCAGCAGGAAACGTGTCGCACAAAATGATTTGGATGCATATAGGCGTGCGCTAGATGCACTCCACCCAAACAAGGTAATATGTTCGTTGTATATGATTGAAGCATTTACTGCTCTTTCTTTCGATTCCTAGTTCATTCAGTTTAATGTCTAACAGGTCAATTAGATACTATTTGAGCTCAATCCGGCATTGGTCCATAAAATTTCATTGTTTATAGGGCTTATCCATTGCATTAATATTGAAGAGCCCCATATATCAGATCAGGTATTAATACAGTTAGGGTACGCCCAAAATATTCCTTATCCAGTCTTTATTTCCAAGGAGGGCTACAGAGGCCTGGAGACCAAAGAATATGTTTGCAATTACGTTCCTGATATCCAGGGTTGGGAAATATATCATACGAGACTTCTGCGAGATATGAAGAGGGCTGATTCAACAGACGAAGTATGCAAAGCGAAGGTTATCTTGATTACTTCCAGTCTCGATCGAATCTTCGTGTTAGTAAAGAGCCGGTCGAGGAAGACAGTCCTGAGCCTACCCAGATGTCCCTGGCTGCGGTGAGTGTAGGATGATTTTATGGTTCTTTTTTACCTATTTTTGTATTACAAATAAGATATTGAGTTTTTATGTTTAATTGTTGTAGCGCATTCAATACTTAACATCTTGGATGGTCCTTCTTCATCTACGGACTAGACATGCGGTCAACCCTGAGACGCGTGCGAAGGCTCTTGATCAGATGACTTATCATTTGGAGATACCGGGACTTGAAGAACTTGCGGCAAAACCGCCTTATGAGCAGTAGTTCATTGTAGTATCGGATGTCGATTGGAATAATTAGTGCCTTAAATGTTTTGGTGTCCTAAATTTTTTGTTGTTTGTAGACAATTGGATAATCTTAGGACAAATTGTAACTGATTGTTGCTGTTGAATTATTTAGCAATGTTAATTTAGTACTTCATTATGTGTTTTGTACAGGGATTGATTGGGCCTTGTATAGGGGAGGCTATGCCTAAATTTCGCCAGGATAAATACACATTGAATAATACACTAAAAAATTCTGAGCATTAATCCAAATTTCTTTTTACAATACATATTGAAGAATACACTAAAAAAATCTGCGCATAAATTCAAATTTCTTTTTACAATACACATTGAAGAATACACTAAAAAATTCTGCGCATAAAACCAAATTTCATTTTACCGTACATATTGAATGAATACACTAAAAAATTTCAAGTCACTAAATACAATCCCTAATCGATAACTATTGTAAGTTGTATGTCAATAATATCTAAGCTATCAACGTATAACCTATGATAGTTATCTAGTCGGGCTTGTAACTTGTCCTTCAACTCATCCATCATATCCGACTTATGGTATCGCCACAGCACACAGATTGGGGGCAACATGATTTCACCAGTCGTTTCCAAACAAATAAAATAATTGTCAAAGATATGGCCCATAGTCATATACGTGTTCGAATCATCATAGACGTTGGACTCTCTCAACTGTAGTGGAAGGAAGGTACAACATTTTGCTCTATAGAATGGTACCTCGTGGTGACAAGTAGGCCAAATAGATAAGTATCAAACCAAAACTTGCTTGTTGTAGGACTTATATGGCAATCCAACACTTGACGAGTTGTATTGTAGTTACCTTCACCAAGAACTCCAAACCACAGTGAAGCATACTCGTCAAGTTCATGTAAAAGCTCCTACCGGACTTGCGACCAAAGTGACTCTTCACCATGTACGAATCTAGCTATTACCCTGAAACCATAATGTCCATTCCCCTGTACATTGTTACAATCCACAACATAATCGAAAACAAATTGTTTCACTATTGACGAAAGGTTGAAAGGCCAGTTGGATTTGTCAAAATTCATTCAATTCCTTCTGGTTGATGTCCCAGCCCCTCTGCACCCTGCACATGTAATCATATGCATCACATTATAGATCTATCAGAAAACAAAAAGAACAATACAAATTGGGTAACATGTCAAACTATATGTATATCTGCCTCTGCCTCTACGTGCATCCCTCTCGGCATGCTTCCAACCCGATAAATTTCGTTGTGTAGAGTTGTTTCTCGGCCTTCCCCTATGTGGCCTGTGTATCGGATCTACTAGGTCAAAAGTCTCTTGATGCAGAGTTCTATGCATGACACTCGCTACTCTGTATATGTCCGCAGTGGGATGTTGTGAGGCCTCAACACACATGTCATGTAGTCGCCCTTGTGTTGTTTGCCGCTCCTCATCACTGAGAATGTTTCCCTTGTCCAAAGATAGGGTCTTCCAGAAGACGTCCACATCCATAGGATCAATAGGTATGAAATTCTTGACCATCTCATGCGCACACGGCAAGCCGAAGCTAGTTCTCATTTCACAACCACACAGCTCACTATTTGCCCCATACAGTGTACTGTGTACCTCTCTTTTTATATTCTCGTAATAACAACTATATGGCATCGTGCGAAACTCTACCATTCACTATACTATACAATAGGTATTGGGCTTCACGCAATGTTTTGTTCCAAGAAGCCTCCATTTTACTCCGGATCTCATCTAAATGTTCAGTTATCATTTTATTTATTCACAAGAAAATAGTCAAAAATGATCATCTATCAATCTTAATGGCATTCTTCAACATTGCATGTGCACTCTCAGCACTGAAAAATCAAATAACATAGAACATTAAAGATTTAAATTTGATAATACATATTTGTAAAATCTATAAGATGAAAGTTAATAGGTTCTCACATGTTGTTTGTGCATCCTCCATAATGTTTTGTCTTTAGTTCAGAATGATACAAACTTGGACTTGTGGGGATCCAACCATGTCTGGTGCAGATAATCAACCACTGATCTCTATCGACCTCTATAGTTAGTCTCACTGAATTCCACAGCTTTCATGAATTTTTCATAAGTTAAAGCACTTATCATTCTTCTCTACTTACCTTCAAACTCATCTAATATCTTAGTGTCGTACACACACTTATTGCTTTCTTCCTTACATCCATAGCAATATGTTTCTGGCAAAGTAGTTGTCTAGAATGGGAAAAAATATTGTGCACAGCTTTCAGTATAGCCGACTCTCTATTAGTCATGACAACAAATGAGTATTTCAAGTGATCAAAAAGTTATCTCAATCTAGTCATAGCCCAAAAATAAGTTTCATAGGTCTCATCCCTCATAAAAGCAAAAGCAACATTAATATATTGATCTATAAGAACATGAGTGACTATTTGAAGTAGAGGCATGTTATACCTATTTGTCTTGTATGTCATGTCCATGTACAATACGTAGGGAACAACCGAAGTAGACCGGGAACCCCCTCGTGAGCGAAAAACATATTTTCAATAGCATTATGCTCATCTTCCGCTGTGTACCAGTAGTGGTATATGTAATCCTGCATCGCTTTTAAAAAATATTGTATATGACTTAATTCTCCCATCTCATCTCTTCTTACTTTTGGCGTTTCATTATACACATGTCTGATACGGGTGACATTATCCGCATTATCTTATCGCAGTTGTGCCAACATCTGTTTCGGCCTCATATTTATCTTCATCATTTCTGAAATTTTTTCCTTTTCCGCAACATTCAACTGGGAGTGCTTTTGATGCCAGTTTTTAACAAGGGGTAATTCATTATTGTGCTGATATTTTATGGCATTCAACTTCCAGTTAACCCCACTTATTTCTTTTCCTACTAGTTGAAAGGGACAACTAGTCAGTTTGCTACTTGTGTTGTTACGACATATTTTCTCTTCACCTAAGGGTGCCTTGCTTCTAAGTTTTCTCGACCTATCACAACTGATATCAACTCTCCATCTTTTCCCTTTTAGAGGCCCCTTCTATTTTTTAGATGAAGTGATTTTAGTATCAAAATGATGCTCGGCTGCTCTAGTTTCAACACAACCAATCAAGTCAGCTTTAGTCATGACTCTTCATCAATACGAAATATATCAGTGTAATCTGGAAATATACGATCATACTCAAAACGTATAGCCTGTCAACGAAAGAAAATATGGCATCAGGTATTAAGGAAATCTGGGGTAGAAAACATAGTTTTAAAAAAGAATCGCCTGTGTGGGGCGATTTAAACTCAGAGAATCATTCCGCATAGGCGATTTTCCAGGAAAAAGTCGCCCCCACAGAGCGATTAAACGAGATTTGTTCGCCATAGGACACCAATGTTTTCCCATTTAATCACTCTGGGGGGCGAATTTTTACTGGAGAATCGCTCGGTAGAAACGATCTGAACCAATAAAATCGCCTTATAGGAGCGATTTTATTAGATACAATCGCCTTGTAGTGGCGATTTTATCTAATAAAATCGCCTCCTCCTAGCGATTTTATCTAATAAAATCGCCTGTACAAAAAGGTGCCACTTTTCACCCAAAAGATATATAATTTGTTACATAATGTGAAATATGGATCGTCATTGGAGTTATCGTCCATAATATGCAAGCAAAATTCTAGTATTGTTGATTGAATGGTATAAAAGTGGAGTGGAATGGAGATGATTGAAAGAAAATTTTAAAAGAATTGGAGTAGAAATGAGGGTGGAGGGTGCATTTAAAGAGTTAATGAGGGTGGACGCAAAATAGTAGGTAAAATGAGGGTAGAGATGTACAAAGATATTATTGTCTTTTCGCCACTTAAAATTTTAAAAAGTATCGTGTTCAGTAAACACCGTTATGCAATTAACATGCCCCTATGATATTGGTGAATAAAACAACCTATACAGCTGAATCTGAGTTGAATCAAATTAATTGGTCATTTTCATTGTTCTTCAACATCATTGTTCTTCCACAGTACTCAAATCCCTATCTACAGAATTCTTCAAAAACAAACATATTGAAATTATACACTCCACAGAATCTTCATATCTAACAAGAACCTCCTTAACTAGTCGCTTCTCGTCTTACAAGCCGAAGAAACCTAGCTCGCCCGCTTTCTCTTTCTCGAAGGTCTCAAAGTACTGATAGATGATAGTAACAGCGAGAAGAATTCCGGTCCCTGAACCAATGGCTCCCATGAAGTCTGCCAATACAGTTAATGCACCGATGCAGATTCCCCCGAAGGCGGCTGCAGTGGGTATATAACGATTCAATTCTTTCTGTAAGTTGGTATCACGATGTCCAGGCATCACCATTTGTTGCTCCTGCAAAAGACCAGAAATATTAGATTCATCTCCACCGGATATGAAGTAAATCATGCCTGATATGAATGCTATTTAAGGAAAATTTTCAACAGATATAAGAATAAGAACAGCAAAGTAAATAGTTTATAGTGAAATGGTGGCACGAACCGGATAGATTTAAAGATGGATTGGAACAAGGAACTCCATTCAGCTTTTGTTAATCAAATCATAGCCATAAATAAATAAATAAAAATTACACTTAAAATAAAATAAAATAAAAAAAAGGAAAACAGAATTAAGAGTCATGGTTGCACCTTTAGCTGCTTGGCCACGTCTCTAGCAGAAGATCCAGAAACTTCAATCCAAGTCTTTGAGAACAGCGCACAGGCTGTGAGCATGAAGACGAAATAAAAGAGAGCATGGAATGGATGTGCTAACATATCCGCCAAGCTGAAATAAAAGATGGAATGAGCCAAAGAACAAAGAGTCAGCTATTAAGGACAAACAAAATCCGTGAGTTAAACATTTGATTTACTTTTCTCCAACTCAGAATAGGCTGTATTTTTTCCTTCAAAACAATGTTAAACAATCCAATACATTACAAGCAATGAGAAGGTTGAAAAGGAAATGTGCACCATACCTTGACGGAGCAGTCACATAGTAAGCCAGACCACCAACAGGAATGGATTGACCTGAATATTCAGATTCCTTCCACTGGCCCAACAAACTAACCAAGAAATTTCCACTATACTTCCTGTACAGTAACTGCAGATAAGGACGACGATGTTACACACTCATGAAATGAAATGAGCTTAACATAGAAAATGATTCAAAAATCATTAACCAGTATCTAGATAGAGTACCTGGGAGATGAAGTACAGGTTTGATACAAGTGCAGATTGCAGAATGATGGGCATGTTGGAGGTATAAAACAGCTTAATAGGGTATGAACCCTGTTGCCCACGGGCATTCTTTGAGCGCACGGGCAAAACCACACGAAAGCCTTGGAAGTAGATAACAATAAGGAAAACCAAAACTGTAGCAAGAAGATTTGTAACATTTGGAAGATTCTGCCGATAAAAGGCCTCTCGGAGAGCACGGACTTTGTCTGCCCTTGTTATTAGCAGATGGAACAACGCGATAACAGCACCTTCAAATTCAGCACCACGCCCACTATTGATAGTTGTGGGGCTAAATGCTTTCCAGATAATATTTTCACTAAAATAAATACAGCATAATTTAATTTTTTCACTTCTAAAATTCATAAACAGAAATTAAACAACAGTAACCAAGTGAAAAACCATGACTTATATCATACCAGATGTTTGTTGCTATGAACAACGATATTCCAGAACCAAGACCATAACCCTTCTGAAGAAGCTCGTCCAAGCATATTACAATAATTCCAGCAAAGCAAAGTTGAACAATAATCAGAATAGCATTGCCAACACCAAGTTGACCAATGCTCCCATACATTCCGGACAGTACGTAGGCAACAGCTTCACCAATGGCAATCAAGATGCCCAATAACTTCTGAGCACCATTTCTTCAAATCAATAAAATACTTTGAAGAATGAGTTCCACAAATTAAGAAGGTCAAGCATATAATGTGGAAGGGAAAAAATATTAAGTAGCTAGGAAGTGGCATCATCTAAAGAAAAAACCAAGAAGCAAAGGTATATCCAGCATTTTCCACAATGATTTATCTCTAGCAACTTTAAGAATAAAAAGAGATGAAAACAGAGAAAGAATATTATCTTCAAATTTCACTTCAAAAGGTGGTTTTC
This sequence comes from Leptodermis oblonga, assembly GCA_016801395.1. Lineage (NCBI taxonomy): Eukaryota > Viridiplantae > Streptophyta > Magnoliopsida > Gentianales > Rubiaceae > Leptodermis > Leptodermis oblonga. The sequence goes on along the minus strand of CM028756.1, from coordinate 32,041,203 downwards.
TAAACTTGAAAAGAATGCCCCAATTAAACTATTACAGACTCAAAAAGCATAATTAATGATTATACTGGCTGAGTTTCTGCAAAATAAGCATCATGTCAGGATTTCAAAAATAGTATCACTACTGAAGAAGAATTAGGGACAGCATACTGGAAAATTGAGGAAATAAAAGAGAAAGGCCCTCATACTAAAAAATTGCTGAATGAACTAAAGCAAGTTATTGATTCAGGCAAGAGCACGGCAACAGAACTCCAGAACATTATTTAATCATGAAGTAGGAGCACTTACAGAAGCGCCCGATCCTCACGAACATTGTTGTCAACTTCAATGATTTTTGATCCAGCTAAAAGCTGCATCACAAGTCCTGATGTCACAATGGGCGTAATTCCCAGCTCCATGACAGTGCCACGACTTGAAGCAAGAATAGCACGCATCCAATAGAACGGGTCAGCACCAGTTGTAGTGTGTATCCCATAGAGAGGGAGTTGACTGCACACCAGAAAGATGAAAAGAGCTACCACTGTATAAATAACCTTCTCTCTGAAGGGAATCTTCCGGTCAGCACTCTGAACTTCTGGGAGAAATGCAAGAAATGGCCGAACCAAGTGCAACACTCTAAACCCACCAACCATTTTCACAAATTAATCCAAGTTTTTCTCTTCAACCTGGAGAATTTGCACATAAAACATAGAACACGTAAGTGTTCAAGCAAAACAAATCTTTCAACATCGAAGCAATTGCTCTTTTTAAACTATATAAATAATGAAATCAACTTTTTGAATAGACGCAAAGCAACGCTATAAATTAAGCATAACAAGAGACTTCTTTTCAGGGTTTGTTCTGCCTCTGCTTGACTAAAACATGATTTCTATTGTGGAATAATAATCATCAATACTCTCCCTCCCCTGCTACTAACAGAAACAATAAATAAAAATTTTCCAATAAACATCCTGCATTAACTAGCCCAACTCAAATAACACTTCAAACCCCCTAAATGAATGAAAAAATTAAGCAATCCCAAATCATCAAATCAATCTAATAAGCGATAAGTTATTATCATGCATCAAAATCAAAAATCAAAGCTTTTTTAACTTCTTGACATAAACTTACAACCACAAACTCCACATCAAAACTTCTAGAACTAAAACTTGCATAAGTTTACTCAAGTAAAACTGGAGAATAACAAACAAACAATAATTTCAAAATATAACTGACTTAAAGCTAGAACGATTCTTAGCTAATTACTACTCATAACATATGGAAAAAAAGAATTCTTTCATAATCAATTGAAAATTAATTAGTAGATCCCACATACACTTCATTCAGATGAAGACCAAAAATGCCAGGAAAAAAAAATTGAAAAACGTGGGGAACGGAAGCTTACCGTATATATGCTGAACTACAACGAAAGTGGATTAGTATAACGAAGGTTTGGTTGTTGTTTTTTTTGTGTTTTTATATTACTAAAAAAAAAAAAAAAAACCGCGACTGAAAGAGTAGCCCAAGTCCAAGAGGTACTTGGACTGGAACGCGTTTCGACTTTTACAGTTTTTTTCTACAGTTTCCTAAAGGGGGATAGTAATAAGTCAAAATGTTATTTTTTATTACAATAGAGGCTCGGGGTTTAGGGTCTGTAAAATGTCGTTAAGCCTTTTTTTTTATTTATGAAAATTTAAACAATTTTCTGGCAATTGGGATTCATACTTTTTCTTCGTTAGAAAATTGGGTTAAATAAAATTCAATTGCTTTTCTTTCTTTTCCTTCTTCTTTTTTTTTTTTTTCTTTTCTATAACAGATTATTAAGGGCCTGTTCTTTAAGTTTTGGTTTCGGTTTCAGTTTTGATTTTAACAGTAAATTTAATATATTATAATCAGTTTTCATCATTTTCAATACAAATTTTTACTATTCAGCTATACTTTTTTATATTTTTAATATATTTTTTACATTATAAAACTATTTTTTCAAAACAAAAACTCAAACCTTCTTAAAAGAACATGTCATAAATGGTTGGCAGTTTGATAACCCTAATTATTAAATAGTTTTAAAAATTTTGAGGGGGGAATAACGACCTTACATCCTTAAAATGCTATCTCAAGAGAAGAAAATTAATTAAACTAGCATATCTTCTTGTATATGGAATTTGCTATTTGTTAGCTTGCAGAATTCATCTAAACTCTTGATTAGTATCTGACTCATTATAAAGTAAATATTAAATTCCAATGCTACCTCCGTTTGTTATGACATGAAGTCCGCTATTCCATTTGCTTTATGGTATATATACTTCTCAAACGTTAAAATACATTTATTTTCTGTTGATGATAAATGCACAAAATTTAATTGGATTGTAAGTTATAACAAAATTGTGTGGGTCATATTGATGGTGATATTGATAATACACAAAGAGTTAATGGTATTTTATAACCTTTTAGATAATTGATATCGCAGTAGCCATTAGATCACCTACGAAAGAATGGAAGAATTGAAATTTTAGTATATAATCTTTATTAATTAAGTGCCAAACCTGATTGACATTCTTTGAAAAAAATCTTGATCAGTCTACGTTCTTTCAGTTTTTCTTTTTTTTTTTTGTAATTTTAGTCACTAACACGTAGAAACTTAAGGCCTGTTCTTTTTAGGCGTTTTGAAAACGATTTTGAAAACAAGTTTTGAAAAATAGTTTTATAATGTAAAAATGTATTAAAAATGTAAAAAGTAGATGATGAATAGTAAAAAGTTGTATTAGAAATGATGAAATATGATTAAAATATATTAAATTTACTGTTGAAACCAAAACCGTTTTTAAAACGAAACAAAAAGAACAGGCACTTAGAAAAACTAAAGGTCAACACCTACCAGCAGTCAACGTGGACAAAATTGCAAAAGAGCCAAAAATCATGAACTAAAATTTTTAATCTTATTTATTTTAAAATATAGTTCTTACCTTAAATTTTATTTACTAATTCCGTTTCTTTTTCTTTTTTTTTTCTTCTTTTTTTTTTTTTTTTTTTGTGTGCAATGGGATGATATAAATGAAGTGGTTGGATCAAGTTAACGTGCTATAATAATAAAACTCATAAATCATTTGGTCCAATGGGTTGACTCGTTTATCTTGCAAGTCAACCCAAATCTTTTCAAACCATATATTATTCGATTATTTTATTTTTTTAAATAATTAAATATTTTTGAAATTAAAAAATATATAGTTATAAACACTATTAAAAATTATGTTGACTCGAAAGTCATGGTCAGACTTGTTGACCCACAGGGTTACCAACACATTCATTTGTCATACTATCATAAATAATAATAACATTAATTTAATTTATATTTTAAGAAAAATTACATTGATTCTAATTAAATAATATTTCATTAAAAAAATTGAATTTTACTTGCAAAACAAATGGGCCAAATTAATGGGTAGTCTTTTGACCTGTAACTCACGAAATCACCCAACTATTTCATTCACCACATTCGTTTGTGCTGCAGGACTGGATGACACTACATTTGTTTGTGAAACTGCTTTTGGTGCTACTGCTAGCTTTGGGGATGTCTTCACCAACTCGAAACCAACTGATGCTACCCATTGCTGGATGGACTCTATTTGGGCCTGTTGGTTGACGTCTTCCTTCTCGGCTATATCAGCCAATGTTTTTTGTAATACAATTGAAAGGGGTTGTGCTGCTTCAGTTGCATTTAGGGACTCAAATTCACTTTGAATGAGTGCATAATCTTGTGGCTGCTTAATCTTGATGATGCTTTTCCTAAGCTTTTTTTTTTTTTTTTTGGAGACGGATTCGAAAGGGCTTCTTGATGCCCTACTGCGGGGTAATTGGTCGTGGAGAGCATCGCCAGTTCTTAGGAGGGTGGTGCGACTACGACCTTCTTTTGCTTCAGTGGGATTCACGCACATCTACAGGGAAGCTAATGCAGGGGTGGACTTCTTGTCAAGTCGAGCTAGCGCGCAAGTGGACTATAAGTTTTTTGGCCATAGCTCTTTGGCTTCTCAGGCAAGGAGTTTAGTTAGTTTAGAATGCTCGCTCTTTCCCCTATTTTAGGGGATAAGCATCCTCTCTATGTATTGTACTTTCTTCTCTCTTTTTTTCATCTGCATCTCTGCATTCTTGTACTACCAAGGTAAGGCTCATACATCCCCCTTGACTCTTTTTAACACAAGCTTTTCATGCCTTATTAATAAAAGATCATCATGCCCCCTGTCACTTAATTAGTTGTTACCCAAATATATATATAAGGATTATGAGCTATTTCATTTAGTCTACAATCTTTTGTTGTGTTGCAATTTTAGTCCACAATTTTTTACTCTCTTAAAATTTTAATTCACGACTGTTAAATTTTCTAGATTTATGTTAAAGTGACTAAAATAGCAAACAATAATTATGAAAGAATGTGGACTAATTAAGACCTTTTCAAAGAATATAAATCACATTTATCACTTAATAAAGATTATGGACTAAAATTACAAAATTTTTTAAAAAAAGATAATCAAAGAATATGTAGCTAAATAATTATATAAACAAAATAAATTTATGATATTACAATCCTCGTGGTGGTATGTATCTGCTCCTTGAATATGATGTGAAGTCTTGTTGGTATATTCTTGTAAATGTTAACTTTATATTAATTGTGAATTGTGATTTACTAATATAGTTTCCATGAATTCATTTTTAATTATTTATTTATGTAAAATATGGAGATAGTTTTTAAATGAATGCTTAGTGGTGTCTATTTCAATGAGTTTAATGTTAGTGAACATGTGAAAAACCAATCTCGTGTAAACTAAACTTAGATAATCGATTAATGATCTGGGATTATGAAAATCAGTTGATGAGTTTGATGTTGCTATTCCAAATCAAATCCGGAGAGAGTACTTGTACTTGATTAGAGGGTCTTGTTAACCAATTAGTCATGTGTATTCAAAAGTATACTTGGTAATTAAGAAAGAAGTTTTACAGATATAAAAAGTTTGCATGGAAAAAGTATATTGGATCAAAATATAAAGCATTTTTATTTTTTGTTTTATATTTTCAAACAACAAAATGAAGGAGATTGATTTACAAATGACGCTTTCATGAAAATGATAGTTAATAATTTTAAAAAATAGGCTTAGAAATATTCAATGGTAATTTCGGGTTCGGGGTTGTAAATAGTTGCCGCAATGATGCTGTAGTGTATCAAATATGTTTCGAACGAATAGCCGCGAGATTGAGGATCTAATCGCACTCGTTTAATGACATCATTGGATATGACATGCTTTCATTTAAAACAATGATTGCATTTTCATGGATATTTAGAGTCAGCTAGCTCATTATATAGATGCAATTTTCTTGAATTGTTTGATTGGTATAGTCAGCTAAATGAAAAGTTTTTCAAAGTTTTCAAATAAAGTGCTCCTAAAAATTATCAAACGACTTCCCAAGAAATTCAGAAGGAATTAACACATTCTTGTAACCCAGAGATCACACTCACTATAATCAATAATAGTGGAAAAATATTTTTATTCTTATGATTTCTGAGTCTCGGTACATTTCAGTGAATGAGCAAATGGAAGTCTTTTTTAAATTATGTGAACAATGAAGGATGCCTAATTGAGTGTTTCTCTCAATTGTGCATGTTCTTGATACTAGTTCTCATTTTTTTTTTCAAAGTGGAACTGATGTTTTATTTCATAGTTGTTAGTATCGTACAATCGCGATACGTATCATAAACAAAGAAATTCAATACACATCATATTTAATTGTATCAAACATGATAGTGAATCATACGATTCATTACTGCGTTCCAGAATTGATCATTAAATCTCTATTTTGGATAGGATGTTGTTAAATGCACCCATTATGTGTACACATAAAGTAATTTTTGTGAGTTCTTTTATTTTTAGTCCCTAAAATACCTTAGTGAAAATTTATATAAGATTACCACATATGAAAGGCTAAATTAAAAAGATAATGCTATGAAAAATTAATTAATGCGTATGTGTGCAGAGAGAAGGATTTACATCTCCAAGGCATTAATATTTGTATGCAACTGTTGCATAATTCATTGTATGTCATGAGTTTTTTTTTCCCCTAAAATAACTTTAGTTATAAAAATATTTATCAAAATACACAAATTCAAATTATGTTCCTAAAATACGTTTCTTTAAATGTCGGCTATAATTTTTGATTGAAATGTTAGAATTGTTCGCTTGTGTCAAATTTAATTAACAAATTTCTTTTTCGATTAACATTTTATTAGGAGTTAAGGGTGGCCCCAAATTAAAGGAAATTCTTAAACTTAGAAGATGTTGCCAAAAAAAAAAAAAGAAGAAGAAGAAAGAAAGCAAAATCCCTACATATCATTAATTAGTATTTAAAAATTTGTATAAATAATTCAGAAAATAATTATTTTATTTTATTTTTTTTACCTTAAGAAATTACTGGATAATAAATAATGGTAGAATAGCACAATTTAGAATCTTTGCATTTAGAGTAAATTGTAAAAAATTAATTAAAGTGTGAGGTTTGAGATAATGGATGTTTATTGATTATATTGACTTTTTTCTTCTTCTTTTTTTCCTTTTTTTTTTTTTTTTTTTTTGCATGGTTGCATTTAAATCCTACATGGCAGAAAATTGAGTATTGAAAGAGCATAATTAGGATTTGCGTTATTCTGGCAAATACTTTTATAAAATAAATTATTTTATGAAAAAAACTGTGACAGAAAATACAAGTATAATTTTATAAATTCTAGATCACCATTGTGTACTTATACTGATATCGTAAGTATAGTTACAAATGGATTTTGATCACAAAGAAAATATATTTTGTACCAATATAGAGGGACGTAATTATTGTTTTGTTGTCTTTTAGATATGTTCAAGTATTATTTCAGTCATATAAATGTATGCATTGAATCTAAATTTGCATGTTGATCGAATGGCTAAATGCGAAGAAACATTGTCGGAATGTTGACCATTACAGTTGAATTCATTGAATTCAAAAGTTTTATAAAAATAAACCATTTCAAAATCTTTAATATTGAGTGCGCCTAATAAATAAAATATTTGTTACCAAACGTTTCGAATTCATTATTGCATACATGTAATTAAGGTTATAAGATAATAAATTATGATATAATTGATCATGTAACGATTCTATTTGGAAAAATTGACATAGATTATAAAATTTATTATGAAATTTAACAATCTCATATATTAAAATGTTATCGTACATGCTTGCATATAGTCGTACGTACCCATAAGACAATCATATATGATCTAATTAATCAAGTAACGATAATGTCTTTTTTAAAGTATAATTTAAAACTTTATTATGACACCTAACAATTTCATAAATCGAAATGTCATCATACATTTTTGCCTGTAATCATGATCATAAGATAGAAAATCCTACTAAATGTATAAGTCTATTACGACACTTAAGCCATAGTTTTTCTAACATATATGTATATACCCCCTCTGTTTTGTTAGAAAATTTTACTTTGTAATATTATTTTTTTGTAATACATAGTGGACTCTTCTAATGGAACGGAGGGAGTAATATTTTTATTTTATATTATTACTAAGCAATATATATTTTTATCCTTATATGCGTATTTGACATATATATTAGTTACTCATAATTTATAATTATATTCATAAATTTTAATTTATATTATTGAGCATTTTATATTAGTAAATTAGTTTTAGTTGTTTTATTTCAATAATTCTGAATTTTTCATCATATATGTAAGCATGAAATTTTATCTTCAATTATTGAACGCTTCTTTCTTATTGAATTTGCACAATTGTTTGATTATGAATTTATATGGTAATGGACGATGTTGCCTTTATATATATATATATATATATATATATATATACTCTCTATAAAATAATCTAATGATTTTTTAATTAGATGTTAGGGTTTCCCCTATCTAGAGGGTTGGTTTCCTTATTTGTGTAGTCATTGGTAGCTTTACTTTCAATGTTGCATTTGCATTTTTGCATACTTGTATTTCTAAGATCAGGCATATTATATCCCCCTTAGAATGTTTTTGCCATTTTTGCCTTCTTTCATTTTTAATAAAGGGTTCCTAAACCCCCTAGCCACTTAATCGGTTGTTATCAAAAATATATATAAATAAATAAATAACACAATTTTTTTCAATTTCGATGGACCGTTTCTTTAATTAGTTTGGTTTCAGGTGTTTTCTTTACCTCTAAAAGAATCGAAAAAATGACCGAAAACTGAAAAATCCGCAACGTGATCACCCCTAATTAAGAGAAATGTGATATGCGTATCAATATATATAGATAACTTAACTATCTAAAAATTACAATTATTATAATTGATAAGTGTTACCTATCTGTTCAAATTAGCTTAATTTGTTGAGATACTACAAGGTTAAGATAATTAAAAGCATATGCATTTTGCATTAATGTATAACTAAGATAAAGACCCATTATGTACCTCATAGTCCTTTCTACGGCTATTTTGTCGCTGACTAATAAAGGGTCTCCAAGCCTCCCAGCCACTTAATCGGTTGTTAACCCAAAAAAAAAAAAATGTTAAGATCAAATTTTGGATTCTTTCTTATTTAAAATTTTATGAAATTTTAAATTAATTTTGAGGGAAATTGATATTAGTAGGAGACATATATATATAGGGTAAATACACAATTACCCCCTGTAGTTTCGAAAACTTATACATCACCCTCTTATGGTTTAAAAAGCTACCATGCACCCCCCTTAACTTTCGTGAACTATGTAAAGTGGACAAAAATGACCAAAATACCCCCGCGTCTAACCAATAATTCACAATTAGAATAAGGGCATTTTGGGGGTATTTTGGTTATTTTTGTCCACTTTACATAGTTCACGAAAGTTAAGGGGGGTGCATGGTAGCTTTTTAAACCATAAGGGGGTGATGTATAAGTTTTCGAAACCACAAGGGGGTAATTGTGTATTTACCCTATATATATGTATATTTGATTCTATTTATTACTTAAAGTACTTATTTTATATTTATTCTTGATGTAAATGAAATTTGGATTCAATTTTGATGGGTTTTTTTTTTTTTTTGTCTACCGATGTTTTTTATTGAGGTATTAGAATTAAATTAAATTGTTTTATTTTGAAAACTTTTCTTTAAACTAACACAACTGCATAAATAAATATTCATAATTCATATAAAACATATATCAAATAATTTATCATTTTAAAAAAATTAGAATTAAATAATCAAAAATAAAATATTATTAATCGTAATTCCAAATAAATTATTATTAAATATCTATTCACAATAATATATATAATTAATCCAACTAGATTAATAATAAATATATCATTACAAAATATTTAGTCTATAAAAAAAACATACAACACAGAAAATATGTAAATTAAATCGTATCACCCATTCAAATATGTAGTATTACACTATGACCAAAAAAAATTTAGAAAATTTTAAGTTTAGCATAAAATAAACATTATTCTATAAAATATTAAAATTACTCTCACCAATCTCATCATTAGTAAGCATTAAAGTCACAATCCTATATAGCAATCCTATGTGAATTTTCACTAAAGGGCATATTTGGTATAAAAATAACTGGGACCTATTTAAAGCACTTTATGTGCACAAAAGTGTGCACATAATGGGTGCAATATACATTATCCTTTTGGATATGTATTTTGACTTTCCATCTTCCCCACAACAAATACTAGTCTTATCTTCTGGCTTCTTCTCTCAAACTCCCCCAAAAATTATTTAACTATAATAGTATATTTAGATTTAAAATTAGTAATCAATATATTCATCTCAAATTTTGTAATTGCCTTCTTCTAGTTAGAAATAGAACCCTACAGAGACAAAAGCTGAGCGAGGTTTCTTATATTACAATTAGATGTTCAGTTGTTGAGTAAATTATCTCGTCTCCTTGTTCTTATGTTTAATCTTCATAAGAAATTGTTTCTACAATGAATATATGATTTTAAATGTGGTCAACAAATTTTCCGATCTAGAATCCCATGCCCAGAACTTTCCTATCTAGTTTTTAGCGCTGCTTATGTTTAATCGACAGAAGCAGAAACTCTCAAAACATGAAAATCTACCTAGTCTTTCGAGTTCTAAACAGAGTACAATATGTCAAGTGGGAGATACAATCCAGCATTATTAGGCAGCTTGACGACCAGCCATAAAATTCAGTTTACATCTCTTTCAACAGCCTGTGAAGCTTGGAAACGCAACGGAACAGTGTTTTACCCAGAGAAGCAGCCCACGGGCGCAAACGTAGCGGTTACAGATACTTATGGGTCTTCCGTCAACAGCCGCCAAAGAGCACCGTCGTGGATTTCCTACGCGAACGAGATAAATTCTAGGATATATTGCCAAAGTCACGATAAAAGCTGTTTGAGAGAGAATAGGTTTGAGTGATAAAGGGCATTTTAGGAAAAATATATATTTTTTCAGCTCTGGGTGCTATTTTTTGGTCTCGCAATAACATTTACCTTTTAGTATACCTTCACTAATATATAAAATTTATAATGTATTATTATATATAAACGTATCTTACGATACGCGAATCATACAATTAGTTTTTCGATACGCGATACGTATCGCGATTCAACAATTATAACACAATATAATTTATCATTATCCAAATTGAGAGGCCAAAGATATGCTTAGGAGTCAAATATTTTTAAGGATGATAATTAGAAGTTCTATTCAATTTAAAATTGAGTTTTATTTTGAATACAAATTTTAAAATTTTGAGTATATTTTTTAATCAATTCGAATTTCAAATGTGACTATTATGATTGAATTATGAATTGAGATTTTTTTTTCCTAATCCTCAAAAATTCTAATACAAAAGGAAACTCGGGTAAACTCGAACTCGAATTATATATAAGTTTTATGTATTACAAAGAGTTTTTTTTTTTTTTTTACTATAATATGTAGAATATATTTTATATATGTTCACACATAAATTGTGAAAACGTTTCGCTTATATATATAAACATTTAAAATATGTAATTATTTCTTTTGTTTTTAAAATTGTCGATTAAGTGGGTGGGGAATGAGAACCCACTATTAAAATAAAAAAATAATTCTGTCAGAAGTGGGATTTGAACCCACGCCCTCTCACGAAGACCAGTATTAAAATAAAATAATAATTCTGTCAGAAGTGAGGGATTTGAACCCACGCCCTCTCACGAAGACCAGTATTAAAATAAAAAAATAATTATATCAGAACAAAGACCAGTATTAAAATAAAAAAATAATTCTATCAGAACGAAGACGACCAGAACTTGAGTCTAACGCCTTAGACCACTCGGCCATCCTGACATTAATATTAATTAATTTATACTTGTTGTAACATATAATGCATTCTAATAATATATGATACGCTATAATATTTTAAATTTATGCATTACATAACATTGATTGATTTTTAAATTATGTTCAAATAAAAAAATATAATATAGATTAATTTTATAAAAATATTATATATGTATATATTTTTAAGCACAACGAGCATTGAGTTCATATTCTTTCCTTTTGCTTCCACAACTCATACATTCAGCTATTCTTGACAAAGAGTAAAAATGTCTCAATTTTTGAAATGATATGGTAACCTAAACTTCACTGAATGATTATCCAGAATTGGGTGTAAAATCAACTATACGTAAAATTTTTTAAAAAAGCCTCATTTTCGTTTGAGTAAGAAGCTAAAAAATACTACACAAGTTCTTCTACCATCTCAAATCACCCAAGCTACTTAAGATATTCTTTCACTATTTTAATCTTATGAACATCTATAAACAAAATTCAACTTAGACCTTTTTCAAAAAATTAACAAAAAATTTTCTTTCCAAACACTATTGTTGCATGAAATCAATCGCACCAAAATCTATACTTCCTACAACAAGAAAGTCTTGAGCAATTACTCCCATCACATCTAAACTATAACTACTCATTCAGAACATTCTCAGCGGCTGCAACGTTTAGTAATGCACGGCTGTTATCCAAATCCTTGGCAGTTTGCTTATTCCCTACAACAGTAAGAAATTTTTTCTTGCCAAATGAGGGTATAGTTGAATTCATGTACCAAAACACAATTAACTTGTTGCTGACACTGATTCAAAGAAATTCAAAGGTTAGGCCTCCTTCCCTGCATGGGTGTCAGTGGTTGCTCCACCCGCACAAAGGGCCACTCGACGGCAGTAGCGACAACATATAAAATATTTTGTGTGTATATATATATATATATTAGCAGCTCTCCTATTGTCTCGAGGCATCATCATATAAAGTATATTATTGTTATTATCTTTCAAAACGGTTACATATATTAGTTATTACTTCCACTCTTTTATTTTAATCTGTCAACTCTTTACTATAATTCTGTATATGGTAAAAGTATAATATAGAAAAATTATCTACTCAATTATATATATATACATATATATATATATATACTGAAATGAACGTATGAGATTTTTTTTTGGGAACTTTTGTACATTAAAAGTTATATTTTTTTAAATTAAACTCTTTTAATGAGATGAAATGAGTAATAATGATAATAATGTAGACAATAATGTTGAAATTTTTTGTTGAAATACTAACTAAGCATCACACTATAAAATTGCAAAACAAATAAGCTTATAAAATAAGAAGCAAAATTCTTGAATTGTTAAAGTTATTTCATCAAGAATGCAACATTACATGTACTAAATTTCTACAAGATACGTACCAAAATAAAAGGTTATGAAATTTGTCACAATCTTGGCATAAATTTTTTTTTAAATGATTTATGATTAAAGTCAAACCCAATGATTAATAAAAGGGAGAATTGCATTTACCTCCATCAAGGTTTGGTCAAATTAAAAATAAGTCCATGTGATTTTAGAAATTACAAAGAACTCTTTAAACTATTAAAAAAAAATTACACGTAGGTTTACAAGACATATAAATACAATCAAATCAAGAAAAATGATAAAGTCCCAATGGTAGTTCTAAGCTCCAATAGAAAATTTATGCTTTTAACCTCCATTTGAGTGGCCTCCATGGGCGCGTTCCTCCAGGAATTCCACGAGAGAGAGTCTACATTTTCTAAAAACTAAAATTAAGCTAAATTAAACCTAACTGTCCTAAAATCTAATGTGAATTGGTCTTATATATTGACAGAGTATAGAAGGACTAAGTAGCAAAAGTGACCCTCCGTTAAGCGCCTTATTGCAAAGTCTCGCAAAGGTGGGAAAAATTCCACTGGCATATTTACAACACTAATTTTAAGCCTCGTTTTGAGCCCCGGAAAGCAAGAACTAGGTAAAAATGTCTTCATCAAAGTTGTAAACCTCATCAATAATAATCCAATTGGAAATTGTGCAGCTCTAATTATGGTTTGAAAGTTGTACCTGGAAAAAATTTTGTAGGCGAATTTACAGCACTAATTTCTGGCATAGTTTTGAGCATTAGGAAACAAAAATGGGACAAAAGTGTTTACATCAAAGTTGTATCATTTTCTCTAATCTTTCTATATTTTCAAGAATCATCTAACTTAATGTTGTGTAGCTCAAGTTATGGTCTTTAGAAGCTAGTTGTTGTGCCATAGAGCTATTAATTGGCACCGCTACGGAAAAAGTTGCCATGTTGAACTAGCAACTATAATGGACCAATTTTTTTTTTCTCTGTCTTATTTTTTTTAATCATCTATCTCTGTCTCCTCCAATTGAGTGCATAAGATAAAATAACCATAAATTAGTGTTAAGCCTATTTAAAACATCTCAAAAAGACTAACAATAGCAACGTTTAAGACCATAAGAAAGTGCACAAATAGTAAGTATCAGTTGGCATTTCATACAAAATTTCTAATAAATTATGAGTTCAATACATTTAGAAATGATCAATGTAATTGAAGAGAATGATCACGATAATTGTAATTTGTGGTGCTTGTTTTCAGTCATATTTTGGAATGGATGAATGAATCTATTTGAAGTGGTTTATTGCATTTTCGTCCCTATAGAAGCTCATTCCAAACTGACAAATTCAAATTTGAAAATATCTTTCAAATCCTCGAATAATAAGGGGAAATATCAAAATTTCAGGGCCTGCTCGTTATTGTTTTTTTTTTAAATTTTATTTTGGTTTCTACAATAAATTTAATATATTATAATTATTTTTTATCGTTTTAATATAATGCTATCTTTTTACATTCCAATACACTTTTTACATCATAAAATTATGAGTGAATTGCACATTGATCACAAACCTATATATGAGTGCGAAAAATACCACTAACCTTTCAAATTGCCTTTTTCATCACAAACCTTTCGAATTTGGATAAAAAATGATATTTTGTCTCTCCGTTAAACCCCAACCGGGAAAAAACTTTTGAGGGCAAAGCCGTCTAATTCCCTACACCTTTGTTTTACATACTCCTTATTTTATTTTTATTACCAAACAAACCCCTAATCTGTCATCTCACACTGAACACCGGATGCTAAAGAGGCACCCAAACATGGCTTATTGTGATTCTAGCTCTTCATGTTATAGGCTTAATTCTCTTCTCCTTGTGTTTTAAGGTGCTTTAACTTTTATCCCACGAATTACCAAAACAAGTGATGTGAGCAGTTCGTAAGAACTCACAAGCGGAAGACTTGAAACGCCAAGAAATGTCGAATAATGAAAATCACAATTACTTTCTTTGAACTCGAAAAATAACCCTCTAGCGTAGGCGAGACTAGCTATGTGTATGCCTAACTAGATTGATTTTATAAGGGTGAATAACAGGATTATAGGCGGAGCAATAACCTATAAAACTTCTAAATTCGGAACTTGCCTAATAAATCATACAAAATATTAACAAGCTCAACAATCAAAAGTTGAAGAATTAAAGCAAGGATATACCTATAACTCAATTCATTATCTCTCCCGAAACTCAGGAGTCGAACCCCCTATTTATATGTGAGAGGTGCGAATTCTAGAACTCTAGGAGTTACAAAAGGAATCAAAAACTAATTGGAAACTAACGAGAGCTAGTTCCTTATTACAACTTGAATTCAAAAAGAGCATGAATTCAAGGAATAGATAATTTCGGTTGGACCATAATTATGGTACCCAAAATTCCTAGTATTATTTGAAGAGGAAAGCTTGAATTTGGTGACTAGAAGTAAATCCAAATTCAAGTTGAAAAGGAAAAAGGAAACTAAAATAAAAAAGGGAAACTACTAGATTAAATTAAGTTGGAACCAAATTAGGTAACTTAATTTAACTAGAATTATTATTGGAAAAGGAAATAGGTAACATGCAAACCAATTCCTTCTCTGATTCTTGGATTGCGCAATCCACAGGGGGAAACCCTGCGGATTGGGCCTACGATATCCGCGGAATCCATGGGCTGCAAGCTGCGAGCTGCGATTGTGGGCTGGAAGCCTACGGTTGCAGTCCTTTGAGTCGCGGCCTGCATGCTACAATTATGTTGGGTCGACTTGTGAAGCTTGGATGCTGATGGGTC
Source organism: Leptodermis oblonga (assembly GCA_016801395.1). Taxonomy (NCBI): domain Eukaryota; kingdom Viridiplantae; phylum Streptophyta; class Magnoliopsida; order Gentianales; family Rubiaceae; genus Leptodermis; species Leptodermis oblonga. Next base: position 32,025,695 of record CM028756.1, on the reverse strand, counting down.
GGCCCGATGTTGATGGAGCATGAGTTGGTGGATGTGTAGGGGTCTCGTGAAGTGGGGTTCACGAGACAGACCTCAATTCCTGTCGCAGGACTAAGGATTGTGCCTCCTCCCTTACAGGTGACGTTACCATCTTGTCCTTCAAATGCGGTTGAGAAGCCTGGCTTTCCTGGGCTTGAGCAGGGCTGATGCTGGCAAGTGCCCGTAGGGCCTTGCTAGGGCCCTTGCTAACTATCTTCTGAACGCCGTCTGGTCATTAGCCCAATGACGTTAACTGAAGGATCCCTGTGATAAGGACTTATTCCTTCAATCAACATTGGGGCAGGATGTGAAACTAGAAGCCCCTGCTTCGCTACGATCTGGATGTCCTCATCAATAAGTCTTCTGCCCCATTTGACCATTTTTACCCTGTGAATGAACAAAATAAGTCTTCTCATGGTCAAAGAGGGTGAAAATACCAAATAACAATTATGCTATTCACTGTGTATTATGATCTTCAAACTATCATTAAAAATATCTAAAAAACAATAATAATAAAAAATTATTCAAGACACCGTTTTGGTTATTCAGCCGAATTACCACTTACATCATAATTTTTCACTTTATTTAACTAATAATTTCAAAACATGTTTCAAAATTTGGAAAAACAACAAAATAGATCACGTAATTACAAAGACAAAAAATTTCCCCCTCACATAATTTTCATGAAATATCCAAAATACCTCTCACCAAATGACATTATTTTGATCAAAAAATTGAGTACTTTAGTCCTTTTATAAAAATTTAATGAGTCGTTGTTGAGCTAATAATTTTTATGTTTTTTAAAGCTTCGGATTTGTTTTTTTTTTTTATCAAATTTGTTAGGAGTTTTGAATTACTATTTCCTCCATTATATTAGAATAGTTCACTTTGACCAATGTACAATTTATTATGAGTGTCAAGATACAACACCTAAAATAACTAATTTGATATCATTTATTCTGTTTATATCATTTATATCTCCACTATTAAGTATGGGTTAGTTATGAACCAACGCATGATTATATTAGTAAAAGTATAAAGAGTTAACAAAAATGGAAAGTATTGGAACAAAAAATATTTTACATAAGTGATCTCCCCTAATGGAACCCCTAATGGAACGGAAAGAGTAACATTTAACTGAAGGAATAATTCGAGTAAATTATTTTTTTCACATCCTTTAATTAAGATCACTATGAAGTGCATAAATATCTTACATCACCAAGGCACCACCTCTATTTTTTTACCCTAATTCATGAGAAATTATTGCACGCAACAGATGTATACACATTACTTGTATGATGTGGTACAACCATCTAATAAAAACTTGACACGTCAACAAAAATTCCACATATGAGAGAGATTATTTATTGAAAAAGGAAAAAATTAATTAACATCCTAAAAATCAACCTACCATAGTTACCACGTAACTCTGTTAAGCACAAGTCTCACGCCCATCGGCGACACACAGATTCAATCAAGTCACCGTATTAATTTATGAAGATCCCAACAATAAATCAAACATAAAACTGTGCTAGCTTTGCTGAAAATCAGCATCAGCTTGGTGGTTTTGGAAAACAACACCCAATTATGAGTTTCATCTTTTCAAGTGAAAAGGAGTATTGGAAAGAAACATCGAGCAACCATGGTTGGCAGGGAATGATAATCCAGACGGATGCAGCCTTCGACGTAAATACAAACGTTGGTCGGCAAAAACAGAGGAGGGAATCCTTGTCAAGAATTTGGCCGACTGCAGGATGGCCGAACTCCAAGCGATGCTATTGGCGACTAAGCGTCCAAATAGAGCAATGGTTGAGGGTTCACCTTAGGGAAATTTCTTTGGATATCAAATATCAGTAGTCTCTCTGATTTTCTGTCAAGTTCTGTTATTAAAAAGAGTAGTATCATCATGACTGATTTGTTCCAAATCTCCATGGTTACATGGATTGCAGCCTTTGTTTGATACAAAGTTCTATTCTTCATTTTGAAAATTTCATAATTAACAATCTTTTTGGAGATGACTATTATTGTTGGAAGAAATTAAATACTTGAAAAAATATATATATGAAAAAGATGATTCCACGAAAATCTGAGGACTTTTCCCTCTAATCCGTCTACCGTACAAAAATTTCAGCCATTAACAAGTTAAGAAGATGATGCCAAGTCTAAGATTTGGAAAGAGAACCTGCTTTGCCGGAATTCATGGCTATCATATCTTAATTTTTAGGACGTTAATTAGTTTTTTCCTTTTTCAATAAATAATCTCTCTCATATGTGAAATTTTTGTTGATGTGTCAAGTTTTTATTGAATGGTTGTACCACATCATACAAGTGATGTGTATACATCCTTTGCGTGCAATAATTTTTCCTAATTCAGTCCTTATACTCCCTCAATTTCATTAGAATAAACCAATTTCAAAATGTAATTTATTATAGATTTTAAAGTACAACTCATTAAATAACTAGTTTACTACATTTTATTCCATTAATATCTCTACTTTTTAAGCTACTTTTTAAGTGTAAAATGATTATGAACCACACATTACTATATTAATAAATGTATAAAAAGTAAAAAAAAAATTGTGAAAACAAACTATTCTATTAAAACAAAAACAAATTTGAAAGGAGACTTTTCAAGAGTAATATTAAACCTCTACAAACCCTGGATAAGAATTAAAATAGAAAATTTAAAGATAAAAGAGAAAAAAAAAATTGAAGCCAAAAAGCACATTTCTCTGACAAAACTCTCCAGTTCTAATTACAATAGATCCTACTGAAATGGGGGGAATGCAGAAAAACTCCTTCAAGACATTCCCCTGATATGAACAAGGGGGTGTAGACTGTCAAATAACCACAAGAGCAGGTATGAACTTAGGTAAAACATCCTCTCATCTCATCTATTCATGTGACAGGGTTTCATGTCAAAGTTGTCAACTGAGTTTTGGTATCACAACAGAGTTCTATTGAGTCAGAGAAGAAAACAAGTGTCATGGCGTAGATTCTATTGTGACAGTACCGGAGGAAGTCTGACGACGATCAGTGGCGGGCAGTGTGTTATTTTTCTTTCATGCTGGCAACTTAAGCTTGTCATTGTTTTTCCAGCTGCAAAGGCCAATACAAAATTTACTCTCTGCACCTTATGCATCAACAAAGCACACAGCACAAAAGCAATTCAAGATAAAATTACAATCTAGTTACCTGATGAAGTAGTAATAGAAGAAATCTGCATAAATGGCAGTCTGGACAAGACCGGATACACAAGCTGAAAGGACCGAGAAAGTTAGGACAAATTATCGCCAATAGAGATGATGGAAGGAGGGGAAAGATCATTCTATTGTCAAGAACTCACCTATCCATCTGCTGAAGTGCTTCTCTGTGAAGTAGCGGTAAATCCAGTTCACGATGTACAATCCACGATAAGCCCTGTAACAATAAACATCCAAAAAAATTCCAAAACATTCATTTAGTCATCAAGCATTAAATCTTATAGTAAATGTAGGTCATGATGTTGCACTAAAACTAGACTAGAAGACAAATGATCAATACTTCTGTACACAAAAGTGAAAAAATGTGTATATGTGAAATTCAGATCAGCTTCAGGAAAATGAAGAAATACCAATTACATTCAAACCCTTGACAGGACATTAATCTCATACAAATGCAAATATGTTTAGCCTTCAAGTGAACAAGGAAATACAGATCGCCTAATCCATTATGCAACAACTTTTATCAGATGGAACTTCCGCATACAGAGAGCTCTTGTTTATCAAGGCAAAATATTAAAATACATGAATAGTTTTGAAAGGGCCATCCCTTTCCTTCAGACTAAAGTTATAAGTCTTTTGTGGAAAGTAATTAGTTCAAAGTAAACTAATACCCAAGAAGGAAGACATATTGTCCAGTGAGGTTGTCCACATTTCCACTTCTTTGCAGTAGAACCAACTGGGGTAAAATTGCCACTGCCTCCAAGTAGATGGAAAATGCCCACAATATCTGTGATTATATCAACAACTTAATCACTTAATAATCAATTGAAAATTGATACACAGTAAGACAGATGAATCTCAAACAAGTATCAATTCTGTAAAAGAACAATTTACTTTCAAGCTTCACATAAAAGAAGAAAAGAAATATGAGCACATAATCAGAGAGCACAAGTGAAGAGCTAGCACGCATATACTTAGGTTTTGGAATACTCCAGACTCTTCCCCACAAATGGAGGACAAGTAAGAGCTTCAGAATCAAAGGACTTCATGAATTACCCTTCAATTATCTTCATTTTCACACCAATGATAAACTGTTGAAGTTACTATATCTTAGTCAGAGAACAGGAAGGCAATCCTTGTCCATAAGTTCCCGCATTTCCTTTTCCTAGCCCTCACCAAATCAAGATAGCAGAACCATTAAACTTTCTCTACACTAGGCCAAAATGTCCCCAAAGAAAAGGGAACCGATTCCAAAAGAAAGACTGACAATAGCATTTGAGAAGAACTGTTTGCAGAATTTGAAAGTTGAAATTTTCTCATTCAACAGGAAAAAACTCCAGCAATGAAAAATCAAGTATTTGTGTCTTATAGCCGAGAAGGAAGACAAATTTTCTCATCACACTGCAGCAGTTGTGTCTTCTAATATTCATAACTTTGTGCCAAATGCAAAACAAATGCTCTAGAATAATACACTTTAAAGTCCCAAAATACCAGCCATGTAAGTTACTTCAGTTGCAATGAATGAGGATAAATATTTGGAAATCAAAGATGGCTAATAAAATCCCAGACAAACAACAGAGATAATATACAGCTAAATGAAAAGCAAACATTAAAAAATCTAACCTCTTCAGCCGTGAATTTCTCGTGGACAACGAGCGCCAAGACAAAACAACCCAGGATAAGAAAGTAATGGCGGAATGTATCAAGATCACGATTATATGACCGCTTCACAGTTCGATGAAAGCGCATGCAATACACAATTGCCAGAGAGCTCAGAATGAAGACCATTTTCATCACAGTGTTGTACAAAGAGATGTAATCCGTAAACAAATCCAAATACCGAGTCAAAAAGACAAGCGCATATAGCTCCTGTGTCTTTAATGAAATCCCTAAAAGATCATCCAGAACTTCAGAAATCATGACTTATAGTAACACATCAAATTGCATCCTATATAGATCTACGTGCCAATGCATAACATGAAACAATAGACAACAGAAAATTTCAAGATTGGCAATCTGTATCATTTTCCAGTGATCCAATTGTCATCCATAAACTCCAAAAAGCACCAAGACAGAGGCCCGATATTTTACAACCGCCAAGCCAAATTGAGAAGTGCTACAAGTCAACCTATCAATAGACAACGAATAACACAACTAAATTTACAATTTCAAAGACATAGTGCCGTTGACTCCAGAAACACCAATAGAATACAAACAAGTAAAGAAGGCACCCTACAAATTTATTCATGGTCAAGTTAAGAAGATTGGATACTACAGACTATAGCAAACAATACTGTTCCTCAGATTTATAAACAAAGTTGCAGCATGCTTGAATAAATTCGCAGCTCATACTACACACAGCAGCAGCTTAATGATCTCAGAAAACCTAATGACATTACGACCAAAGCCCCAACTCATATAAAATGCAGCTTCTCTATACAAATATGACTACTGACATACATTTCCGTCTCATTCTATATATATACATAATTTTGTGTGTTTAGCATATAGTTGCATTCATTAATTATTATAAAAGGGAAGAAAAGAGAGAATTTCTAGAAGTCAAATCACATGCAAAAGCCTCAATTTCACTAACAGAAGAAGATAAACTAGGTTTCTCTAAGAATATCCCTAGGTATTAGGTCTGCTTTCAGAACCAAAAATGTATGATCGCAACAGAATCCAGCTGCAGAAGGCCTACCCCAAATATGTTTACTGGGAGACAACTAAGCAGATATCATGAAGATATGTAACTAGAAAATGGCACATTTTCAAACAATCACACACGTCATGATGAACCTCTCGAAAGTAGCTACTACCCCAAACCCATCCTCCCAGACAAAAAGAATGAAAGAAAATCCACAAAACACTAATTTTCCAATATTCCTTCTGAAAAAGCTTATGAGGATACTTCCGGAGCATCTTTCCACCTTTTTATAATAGGTAAGGAAAAACCGAAGATCAGACCTTAAGGAAACAAACTCTATAAAAACATCCTGGTATAAGTCTGATAATCACAAACCAGGAGCTCAAGGATATTAAATCCCAAAAACAAAATGAAGTCAAGAGAAGCACACGAAATCCTCAACTTCACATCCTAATACTTCCAAACAAACGTCAACGAAACCTAAAAACCAATGAATTCATTCTGAAATTATACCTGGAACTAAGAATTCATAATTTCCTGGAATACTCTTTCGTATTTTTCCCCCATTTTCTCCTTTTTAAGATGACTATTATCTCAATAATTAATGCCAAAATACTGATTTAACTTGACTAAAACCCTAACCTACTCCATTACAGACAATGGCGTCAAATTACAGAATAAAAAAAAATTCAATTAAGATCGTCACCGACATTAAATAAAAAATTCAAAAAATCATCAAAATTCAAAACCTCATATACAAATGCTTTCAGCATGCAAATATACACGAATAAAAGATAGGGAAAATATTGAAAGAAAAAAAAACGAGTAAATTGAGAAAAATGCAGAAACCTGAGCATGATTTGGTGGCGTAAATTTTAAGGAGCAGCACCAAAATGCTGAGCAAATGCGTCATATCACCGGCTAATCTGAATGCGTTCATCTTCGCTGCTGAGATTCTAGACAGAGAAATTCAGAAATATAGAGAGAGAAAGAAACAGAAAAAGAAAATTGGGTTTGAAATGAACAGAAGAAGGAAGGCACTGACTGGAAGCCTGGGAAATGGAGCGAACCGGATTATTCCTTTTTCCCGTGGGAATGAATTTAGGCAATTAGGAAGAAAGAAAATAGGTGACGTGGCAAGAGAGGAGGTTGCGTGGACGAATTTCTGCACGTTCTGAATTTTATAACATTGTGAAACTGTTGGCTAGGCTATGTTCTTTTGTGGCTTGTGTAGGGAAAGTTTTGTTGGAGGGAAGTTTTTTGTTGGAAATTTTTTAGAGGAAAATTTTTTTGGAAAATTGTGTAAGTGAGAGATTAAAAAAGTGTAATGATTGTGTTATTTTTTGAATTTATGTGAGTAGGTATTTAGAGGGAATTTTAAAATTTTAATTTTGAATTGTTGAAAAAGTAAAGTTGTTTCTTTGTGTAAAATTTTGGGAAAAAAAAAAGTGATGATTTTGGAAAATTGCCACAAGAGAACAGAGCCTTATATTTTTGTCATTACAAAATATTTAATAATTTTTTATTATAAATTAAAAAACAATTGTAATTTAGGAAATTACGGAACACTCCCGAGTCACGACCTTGATGGGATTGTAAGGCCTATGAGGCTTCCTGTAATTATTCAAAGCGGTGGGGTTTATTTTGTAACTTGATCATACATCATGATACATGTGCTAGGGATAACCAAGCCTCTAGTATTTTGTACTCAAGGGCTTGGCTAGCGTTAGATGTCAAAGCCTTTGGCTTTGGGGAGACCAAGATTCAAACCCTGGCAACTTTCAGATGTAGTTGCACTATTTTTATGCAATTACAAGTGGCAGCAGCAGACTGGATGCAGTTGCATTATTTTTATGCAATTACAAGTGGCAGCAACAGACTGGAAGAATTCCATCATCTTTCCTTCAACAAAAAAAAAACCACTGTATTATTTTGTACTCCTTCTGTTCAACTAGAAATGTTCACTTTCAAGATTTATTTTTGTTTTATCAGAAGAGTCTACTTTTAGTTTTTTTTACTCTTTTTACCTTTACTAATATAATGTGGGATGTATAAATCATAATTAACCTTTACTTTAAAAAAATATATATCTTAGTAAAATAAATAATGACAATTTAACTATTTTGAGTATTGTACCTTACTATCTTTGTTCTATTAGAAAAGTTCACTTTCAAGATTTATTTTGGTTTCATTATAAGAGTTTACTTTTAATTTTTTTTATTTTTCATACACTTACTAATATAATAATGCGTAGTTTATAATTAACATTTACTTAAAAACTTAAAATGTAAAGTTATTAGTGGAATAAATAGTGACAAATTAATTATTTTGCATATTGTACACTAGCATCCATAATAAGTTGTATATTGTTTAGTCATTTTCTTTCTAATAAAACAGAGGGAGGGAGAAAATTTTAAAATTACATAATTTATTTTGCCTAATATTTTTCCTTACTACCTTTTAGTATGATGAAATTTATTACTTTTGACATCTCTATTGAAATTTCTTCTTCTGAAAACGAGCAAATATTCTATTGAACCAAAAGAAAAACTTTTGAAACAAAAACTACTTTGAAACGAGAGAATAGTAAGTAGGGGTTTTACGCTCAAATAATTCATTTTAAATTGAAATTTATCAAAATAAGAGAGTTGGAATGTTTTCCCATAAGGTTGTAACTTGCAGCCAATTTACACATTTTGTAGGCTCTGGGTCTTGTGTTATACTATGTGTTACGCTTCATGTTACACTCTATATTTCATCCATGTGTCCACTCTTCTAAACCCAATTTAACCCATCTAAACTCTGGTTAATAATTTACTTTTTCATTAGTTAAAAAATAATAATAATTTGTTTCTTTTTTAATGAAAAGAAACTGTACATTACCCCTCCCCCGATCTTCTTCTTCCTTGGAATAGTCGGCGGCAACATTCGAATCCAACCCTGCTCCTCCCCAATCTTCTTCTCCCTTGCCGATCTTCTTCATTTGATTGTAGTGTTGTCAAGAGGCTCACCGAGGGGTGACCACTGTTTCGGTTAGAACAGGAACCTAACCTGCTGTTCCTTTCTATAACCGTGACTGTGGGGACCATAATTGTGGGGGATGGTTATTGGAACTGTAACTAAAAATTGTACATTGTGGTTCAGTTTAGGTGCTTAATTTTTAGGAATCGGAACCGGAACCGACAGTTCGGAACAGTCTAAATATAAATTTATTTATAAATATAATTTATATTCTTATTTTTTAATATTATATTTATTTATTTTATAGTTATAATATTTTTCATTGTATGTATTAAGATTAGCTGGTTCAATGAATTATTATTTGTGTAATTTCCTTTTAAATGAGAATCTTGTGAGCATTAATATTATTTTATTTTAAAATTAACTTCATTTGTTAAAATTACATTAAAGAAATTTCAAATATTACAGGTCTTTATGGTAGATATAATTTTGTAATGATCTACTTTAGTTGATAAATTTTGCAATGATATACTTGAGTTGATATTAAAATATTGAAAATGGAATCGTCTCAAACTTGTAATTGTAACCAAATTCGAAACCGGAACCATCTGAAACTGAAACCGCCTATAACCGTCCTATAAACAGTTCAGTTTCGATTCCACAAATTTTGGATCCGGGAACCCGCAGTTTTGGAATCGTGGTCACCTCTAGGCTCACCTCATATTGTGTAAGGCACAATATATATATATATATATATATATATATATATGATTGATTAAACAAAATATTCGATTGAAAAAGAAAATCTAAGGGGGTCAATGGAGAATTGAGTAATAAATTTAGGGGATTTTGTTGCAATTTTCATCCTAAAAGACCTTCTTAAAGATGGTCTTTACTTCTTTTTTTGTCAAAAAATAATTGAATTTCCTTTCCCAATTTCAGAAGCATCAAGAAAGGAGTTGAAAATTAGTGGACTCTCTCTCAACCCTTTTTCTTCGTCCCTTGAATTCTTCACAATTCTAAAGCCTTCTTTTGCGTTTTTTCCCCCCCATTAAAATCCTGAAAACTGGATTAAATATGGAGGAAATCAGGTGGTAATGTACTATTAAAACAGCTGTCATATAGTGGCACTTTCTTGAGAGCACCAAAACGAACCCAATATACTAGTTACGGCCCTTTTTCTTGCTGTGTGGTTCCTCAGATATAGTAGGTGATTGTAGTGAGTGGAGGACGATCAATTTCACATCATGGGATGTGCCGGATCGCGTGCTAAAAAAGAAGGTTTTTGTTCTTGGACTTTTCTATTTCCAGTAATTATTACCTTTTTATTTATTTATTTGGGGGAAGGGTGGTTTATGTAGAGATTATGTAGATGCCCTTTTGAGCTTTCCGCTTTTTGCGAATCGTGAAGTTGTTGTTGATGGTTTTTGGGTACTGGGATTGCTTTAAAGTTGACTTTCTTGGAAATTTTTCTTACTTGGATTTAGTTTTGGTGGATTCTTGAGAAGTTCTTGATTGATTTTGTTATAGTGTGGCCATATTTTGAATTTAGGATTTGTGATTGTTTTTGACATTTTGTGGAGTTCAATTTGATGCTTGAAATGGGATTGTGTCCGTGTGTTTTTGTGTGTTCTGTTTTATGGTTAATTATTGTTGGATGTGAATGCTCGTGGTTACTGAATAATTTTGTTAAACGAGAAGCCAAAACCTAACTTTTGGTGTGTATTATCGCAAGAGTTTGGCAGTTGAAGCAAAGTTTAAGCAAGACTTAAGCTGTTTGGGAATGCTTATGGTGTATATGGAAATGGAAAAGCTCTTGGCTTAATTTATAGATCCTGTTGTCTGGTTGGGTGTTAACTTTTAACTTACATTGCCTGAGGATGGCGTTTTTCCGGTTCCCATTTCTTTAGTGTTGTTTTATTTTCTTGGAGGTTAAAAAGGTTTGGGCGAAGCTCAAGTTGTATTCCTTCTTCACTTTCTTTCATGGATTTTGAGAGGTTTTCTGAAACTTATCCATAAGTTAGACACTAAAAGTAGTTAGTTGAATGACATTGATTTACTAAACAAGATGTTTTTACCTTAGTATTGTGTGGATTTAGGTTGAAATACTGTTGGAAAACCCAAAAGGAGAAGTGAAAATTAGATGTTAACTACAAAAGTATTCTTCTGTTAAGAGGGCACAATATAAGGACAGTAATGCAGGAACTTCAAATTCCTTTTCATTCTCTTCACATTAAGTCTTTCTCCTTTTGAAATTAGAATGTGGGAATATGTTATCTGGGATATGGTAAAATTTCTGTAAAATGATTGTTATTTGAAAATGAAATAGAAGATTGTTAAATCGCCCAAGAATTATCATCATTTAATCTTTTTGTGTCTAAGAAAAATGGAGAACGCCAGGAAAATCTGGATGCTGCTACTCTTGACATGATGTTTACCTTTCTATATTTATTTTCGCTCATCTATTCAGGAACACGTAATTTGTTATGCTTGTTTATTTTTTTTCATATATGAAAACTTTTCTTGATCCAAATTTTAGCTAGCCTTGAGCTTGACACACTGATTAAATGGGACACTTGAAGCTGATTCTTTACCTTTACATGGGTAAATGGCACCCTTTGGAAATGAAGTGACAGAAAAAAGAGATGGAATTGTCTAAACAGATAACTTCTCCATGCGGAGGATATGTTAGCTAGATGCTATGTGATGTTTAAAATGAAATCTATTTTGTTTTATGGATAGGACGTGTAATTGATGCTGTGATTCGTATAAACTGATCCTGAGAATATTTTCTCTCCAGTTTTATAAGATTCAGAGGATGATAAGACTGCATTCCTCTTGGATACTAACTGTGAGACATAGAAAAATGCCATGTTGATTGTTGAGTTCCTGCTTCCACTATGATGGACAAATTGCTTTCTACTTGGATACAGACCATTAGATAAAGAAAAATGCTGTGCGATGCTATTATATTCGTAGATTACTTCCTCTTTCACCAGTAGCTTTTCATGGAGCAGTTTAAAACCAATTTTTGATGTCCCAATAAGAAACAAGTGGTTATATTACCTTTCTTCTGTATCCTTTCTGTCTCTTTCTGCCCCCACACAAATAAAAAGAAGAAAAAAAAAAAAAACCCTCTGCGCCCGTTATCCTGTTCCATCTCATTTGGATTGTGAGAGAACTTGCACTCTTGTTTAATCTGAAACATTTACTTGCAGCATTTCAGTTGTCATTCTGCTTCTGTCACTTCTATGTCCTTCTCCCATTTTGATTACTTTGGGTATTATTGTGGTGTGTATTTAATTTGTTTGAGGGGATGGAAGCTAATGGTTGAATATGTACAATTTTATTCTAGAGGATGTTGGTTTGGTTAACAGATTTTTTTTTGGATTTGCTCGTGGTTTAGTTAACATTACACTGATGTGCTTTTTTCTCATATCCACAATGTACAGTTGTCTGGAGTAGGCCTTTAACTTGTCATGTCTTCACAGTGTGAATGTGGTTTATTTTCTATAACATGTCTAGTTGCGCAATGACTGTACACCTTTGTTGTATGTTGGCCTATTGTCTTGAAAAATAGATAAGATGTAAGCAATGTTTATGTGACTTGATGTCTGAAGTAATTATAGTAAAGAACGAATGGCAATGATGTTTAGGAGGTTGTTAATGAAAAATCCAAGCTAGATTCAGATTCAGATGTCAAATTAGTTAGCTCTTCCAAGTTGTGGTTTGGTAAAGGGAGAGAGTTTTCTAGCAAATATCTTTTCCTTCTTAGTGGATGTATCTCCATTCTCATGTAAATAGACATTTTTTTTTGACAGGAATTGTTTAGTCAAGGTATTTTTATCATGCTCAAAGCAATGTTATTCTTTCAAGTCACTGTATATTAATTTTTTCTCAGAAACTGCGAAGAAGATACGAAAACCAAAGCCTTGGAAGCACACAGAGCCAATAACAAGGGCACAGCTTGTAAGGATGCGTGATGAGTTTTGGGATACTGCTCCTCACTATGGGGGTCGAAAAGGTTTTCTTATGGACTAGTTTATTTGTTTCCTTTTTAAGTTTTGTCTGCTTTATAAAACTTTATTGGCAGTGATGAAGTCTTGGATATGAAACAATATGCAAATAAGTTCTGAATTAAACAAGTGAATTCATCAGTTGGTCTCTTTTGATGGTTACTCTACTTTCTGTGTTCCATGATGACAATAACACTAATGTAGATATTATTGTTACTAATATTGATTGTCTTGTTCATAGGAAATTCTCTGTTTGATTTTATTCTGTGATTTCCTTGTTTGGTGTCTCTTGTTTTTCTTGGGTGCTATTGTATTGCAATTTACCTAATAAAGTTACCAATCTTCAATAGAGTTTTCGAAAGATACAAGTGCTTCATTAGTAAACTCCCACTAATGAATGTGAAAGGTTTTGGTGCTAAAATTTTATAGTGTAGTTCCTCATTCCAAACCATGATATCTTCTTTTCTGATAGAACTTCAATAGTCTGCTTAGCAGAGCATTAAATTGACTCATTTTTAGTTCTAAATAGATCAAACCCCAGCAAGTCTGGTTTTTTGGAAACTATCAAACCTTGCCATTTGGCTTTCAAGAGATGTTTGAAGCACACTGAAATGGACTGAGTATGTATTTCAAAATAAATCTAAATGTATCCTCTTTCTTAGTGTCTCTTAAACGTGTATATCTATGATTGACTCACATATGCATTGAGGAGTTTTATGTGGCTGGCTGGTCTATGCTTTTATGGACACAATTTTGAGCTCTTTGTAGCAATAAAAGTTTTCAGTCGTTTGCCCCTTTTACTCCCTTAGTTGTATTATGAAAGAGGGCAGCCAAAAATCATGAATGTGAGCATTTGGATTGGAGATGTATTGGAATCCAATCAAATTTAGTGTTGTGGCGTAGTATGGCATGGTCAACACAATGAAATGCACGTAGGTCCATAATGTTAAGTGCTGGGAATCTTTTTCTATCTTCTTGTGTCCATAATATTGCTCTGATTAGGTGAGTATCCTTTTTATTGATATGAAGCCTCTGAATAATGTTCTAGCCTGATGACCTTTCTTGCTTGCTTTGCAAAGGAATCTCTTACTCCTGGTAATTATAACTTCACTAGTGGTTCTTTGCTGGAGACATCTCGTAAGAAGCGGTCAATTCACTGCGTCTTACCTTGTGGTTTTAGGATTTTTTTTTTCTTTTTACAATTCAAAGTACTAGGAATCGATAGCCACTATGACTCTTGTCATTGAGGGTCTGTGAAAAGTTATCAGAATGTGACAGAGTGCATGTTAAAAGTACCATCAAATTAGTTGTGCCCATTGATTTAGCTCTTATGACAATGCTTTTGTCACTGGCATTTATATTGTACATGCTTACTTTTGCCGATGAAATATTGGACATTCAAAGTTTTGATTGTTTCTATTCTTTTTAGACCGATCTCACATCTCCATGTACAGTAGGGGAAGTTATGTGTGTAGAATGTGTTCCTTGTGCTACGTAGATGATCCTTCTTTGAGAAATAAATTTCCAGAAAGATAGTATATCAGTACTTTCCCATACTATAAATTTTCAAATAGATAATGGTGATAAGGACAAACTTTGGCTACAAATAAATAAAATTAGTTATCAATTGAGTTTGTTCACCGCAGAGTATTTGTTTCGCATTAGAGTTTGTGGACATTACCTGGTGTTTTTTCCGCCTGTGGTCATGCTTTTTGGTTCGTGTGTTCATAGGGGCTCTAATTTCCCACCCCCCAGTTTCTTTCCTTATTTCTGTATCCTTGTTGTGGATGAATGACTCGTGACGGTCAATATCCACTGCTGTTTAGATTCGTTAAGCAATCAGTAAAATCAGTAGAATTGTAATTGATTTTAGCATGATATCTAGTGAACTGCACTGTGGCACACACTTTTCTGCTGTTTCTATTGCTTTGGAGCTTCATATAGATACGTGGAATAAGAAATTTATAGGATCCCTTGCAACTCTGCTCTTTGTTGAAAATAAGGAGACAATTGGTAGAGCCTCTACCGTAGGGGGGAAAGGTCATCGTCTTTGATTCTTATGTCATTTAGTTTATTCTTATTGTCAGAAATCTGGGATGCTTTACGGGCTGCAGCTGAGGCAGATTTGGCCCTAGCGCAAGCAATCATTGAGAGCGCTGGAGTTATTGTTCAAATCCCAGACTTGACAATCTGTTACGATGAGAGAGGTATGTGATGCTGTTTCTAGTTTCCCGAAACTCTTTTCTTGCAAAGCCCTTATGACACTTTCTTTCGCCGTTCAAATGCAGGTGCAAAATATGAGCTACCCAAGTATGTTTTGAGTGAGCCGACCAATTTGATCAGCGAGATCTAGCTAACGAAAGAACCTAGTCGTCGTTGTCAACATACCGACCGAGCCTGTAAATCGTGTAAATGACTGCGCTATCATTCCTTGCAGAAAATCAGTCTAAAAAGTTAAATCCTTCTTGCTACATTGTCTTTGATACGAGAAGTCAGTAGGTAGAGGCTCTTTTGAAGACTGCTTCCATTCTCTTGCACACTAAAAATCTCTCCTAACACACACGGCTGCTGTATATTGTGGATTTTATTTGAATATAATATCTGAGTGAAAAATGGCCCATCAAATATAGTTTCTCTTTGTGCTTATTTTTTATTGCAATATATATGTGTAGATTGAACTAACATTTCATTATAGTACAAATGTAGCGTTTCACAATGCGGGGTGAGATTTTGCACTACATAACGTGTACATTTTCTCAGTACACGTCGTGCACATGTATTCGGGAGGGAGGGGTTAAACAAGTGAGGTGAGGGGGATTTTTGGTGAAATTACATTACCTTTTCTGAGTTTTAGTGAAATTATAAATATCATCATTTTTTTTAAATTTTTAATTTCTTTTTACAATTACATACACTCTTGAAGTGCTCAAAATTTTTTGCAGACACCACACAAAATTTGCGTTCAGTTTATCGCTTTAAATGGGGTGTATTTATAATTGTCAAAAATTACGAAGAAATGTTTGTAATTTCACAAAAAACTGAAGAAAGTAAGGGCTTGTTTTTGTTATTTTGAAAATGGTTTGGACTACACAAACCCAAAATATTGTTTCTTTGGGAGAGTTTGAAGCTTAATTCCAGACCCAATTCCCAAACTCAAAACATTGTTCGGCTTGGCGGTAGTCTGGCCTAATGCTTTTTAAGAAATTATTTTTTGAAATACATCTCAAACACATTATCAAATAACATTTTAAAACATATTCTAAAAAAAATATTACAAAATACATTCAAAACATATTTTAAAACGTATTCTGAAAATTGATTTGAAAACCTTGTTTTTTTGAATCGGTCTGAAAATAACTTGTTCTGAAATTTCAAAACAATAAAAAGAACATGCCCTAATGTAAATTGTGTAATTAACCTTTAAAAAAAAATGCACATATTGGTAAAATATAATATAATTGTTTTGTAGTGAACGAATAATACTAAAAAAAAGTTGAAGGAAGATAATGAACAACCATCTTAGTTCATACTCTCATAAGTCTTGTGTTTGGTGTTTTACTTTTAAATTGTTAGTGTTTGTTACACTACGCATACAACAATCAATATTTACAAATTTTTATTATAAATGTAGGTACTTGTCCCCACCCTAATTCCGCTAGTGCATGAGTGCATTTTTTAATGCTTTTGTTACTCCCTTCTTTCTTTCTATATAAAGAGTCTATTTTAAAAAAAAAAATTAATTGTCACAATTAAAGAGTTTACTTTTTATTTATTTACATTATATATTTTTACTAATATAATAAATTAATAATATGTGGTTTAATTAACTCTTATTTAAAAAGTAAAAATATAAGTAAAAAAAAATTTATACTAAATTATTTATTTTATGTGGTGTACCTTATAAGACATTATAAATTGTACATATTTTATACTAAACTCTTTTAGTGTGATAGGTAGAGTATACTTTTATTTATTTATCTTAGAAATTAAGTCCAGCTTAGATTTTAAAAAATTATATTTTTAATATGATTTAATAATTGCTTGTTTTAGTTTGTTTCTAATTTAGTTTTAAGAAATTAGTTAGGCTCTGTTCTCTTGTGGCTTTGGTAGAGAATCATCACTTTTTTTTTCCAAAACTTTACACAAATAAACAACTTCACTTTTTCAACAATTTAAAATTAAAATTTTAAAATTTCCTCTAAATATCTACTCACATAAATTCAAAAAATAACACAATCATTACACTTTTTTATCTCTCACCTACACAATTTTCCAAAAAAAACTTCCCTCCAAAAAATTTCTAACAAAAAATTTCCCTCTAATAAAATTTCCTCTACCAAAGCCACAAGAGAACAGAGCCTAAGAGTATGATTTGTTGATTGTGTTCTAGGTGGATTGGAGTAACCTGGTAGTCTATCTAGTAAGGATCTAGATGTATATATTGTAGTTGAGATTGTAAGTGAAGAGCTTTCCAGGTTCGTGCCTCTGTTATATGAAGTCCTCCAATTTTGTGTTGTTTTGCTTGAATTTAAGTAAAAGTTTTTGTTTTTGTTGTGGTAATTGTTGAAGGTGCGATCCGCGTCAAGGCTAGCTGACATTGTCCTGACTTCATATACCTGCTTTTAGGACTTAATCGCCGATTCCACTTCGATGCCTAAGTTAAAAGTGTAGCAAATATCATAAAAGGGCAAAGGTGCATTTTTGCCACTAACGTTTTTCTCAGGGTCTAATTTTGCCACTAATGTTTTTTTAGGTCCAAAAATGCCATTGACGTTTTTAAAAGAGTCCAACTTTGTCCCTGCCCTAAATTAAAATTATTTTGGGGCAATTGTATAATAAAACAATAATAAATTGGCACTTTTGCAATTTAAAAAAATCCACCTTCCTCCATGAATTCCGGCCACTCCTTCTCTTTCTCACCCACCGCCGCCCACCACCGCCCACCGCCGCCGCCACTCATCTTCTTCTTCTTCTTCTCTTCTTCTCTTCTTCTTCTTCTTCTCTTCCTTCTTCTCCTCCTTCTTCTCCTCCTCCTTCTTCATCATCTTCATCACTCTCATCTTCTTCCATCTTCTCCTTCTTCTTCCTTTTTCTTCTCCTTCTTGTTCTTCCTTCTTCCTCTTCTTCTTCATCTCTCCTCTTCTCCTTCTTCTTCTCTCCCACCGCCACCCACCTCCGCCGCCCACCGCCGCCGTCGCCAACGACTCATCTTCTTCTTCTTCCTCTTCCTTCTTCTCCTTCCTTCTTCTCCTCCTCCTTCCTCTTCTTCATCTTCAAACCCATGTCTCATCTTCTTCCTTCTTTTCTTTTTCCCGTTCCTTCTTCATCTCTTCTTCTTCTTCTTCTTCTTCTTCTTCTTCTTCTTCTTCTCCCTCTCCCTCTTCTTCTTTCTCCTCTTCTTCTCCGGCGCCGGAAGTGATGGATTGGAAGTGGCGGCGTGGAGAAATGGTGAGGCGGTGGCACTGGTCTGCAGCCCGGAATTCATGGAGGAAGAGTCCAATTTTTTTAAATTGTAAAAGTGCCAATTTATTATTGTTTTATTATACAATTGCCCCAAAATAATTTTGATTTGGGGCAGGGGCAAAGTTGGACTCTTTTAAAAACGTCAATGGCATTTTTGGACCTAAAAAAACATTAGTGACAAAATTAGACCCTGAGAAAAACGTTAGTGGCAAAAATGCACCTTTGCCCTATCATAAAATAAGACTAAGTATGAATTCGATACCTTTGAAATGTAGAGGTGATCAAGTATTTATGGACGGTTCGACTCCATTGAGGCTTGCTGATGAAGCAACATGCCACGTCAGCCGATGACGTGGAAGGAGAATATTCACTATGATTCAGTTATAACCGCTTTCTCGACCATCGTGCCAAACCAATGAAAGCATTCCGCGCTCATAGGGCCTCTCTTTATAGTCGGTTTACACCGTGGACCACAACTCCCATGCCCCTACTTTCTTTATCAGTCATCGTCTACGCTAGCCTCGGCGTAATTTATATATACAACAATAATCTCTATAATAGAATATTTTATATCTTACCGTTTATAAATTGATACTTCTAAATGTAGACCTACTTTCAAAAATCACATTTATTCTTTTGAAATGAAAATTTTATTGTAATAAGTAAAAACAAAAAGAATTAGTAGAACTTGCCCACTTATGCGCCACATTGCACCCATACACCAAAGTGCAAAGGAGAATACCCAATACAACAATCATATCTATATACGCAACAACTAAAACTTATATTCGATGCTTTTGACAGTTCGATAATTAGAGTATTGAGTTTGACATAAAAAATAATGAACGCGTGAATTTTATGAAAACACGTTTATCGATTTTAGTCTCTTTCTCGTATTGAGCTTACCTTCACATGTATTGAGTTCAGCTGATACTTATACATTGTAGTTATAAGTTAGTTGCTAAAAAAAGGTATATTGAATTTAATTTCTGATACATCACATTTAATCTCTTATATGTATCACATAGTGAATTTGCCAAATATATTATTTATTAAATTTATAATCTGTAATGTATGTTTTACAAAAGAAAAAAAACGAGTGTTATCGAAATATCGTCGTAAAATCATTAAACAATTTGACAGAAAATCTATGTATACATATCAAAAGAAAGTCTAGGCATGGAATCCCCAAAATCCAATTCGCAAAACAACACTCGATAGCATGCACTCAAGTGCGGTGTACCTAAGGCGGTGTGAAGTTGGAGACGGCGGCCGCCACCACCCTAGGCACGCACTCCATGTGAGTAACTAATGAGGCACTTTTGAGTGAAAAGTGGTCAAGAACTGCACTCTCAAGATTAGGGTTGCATTATTTTACAAATAGGCCGGATTTAAAAACGTGATTCAAATTAAAGTTTTGATCTCATTTTTATACTATAATAATTATTTATTATTTTTAATAAGTATTTTTTATATATATTTTCAATACATATTTTATATTTTTTATACACTTCTTTATATTTTTAATTTAATTTTAGTATTTTAAAACTACAATCCAAATTAATATTTGAATTAAACTGGCATAATTACCTCCAAAACCAAGAATCCAAGAAGTGAAATAATAATTAGAGAGGGAGGGGGAACACATACCCAAGGTATTGTCCCTTTGGAAGTAGACATTGATTACCTTTATGTAATGGATGGAAATAATGCAACCCACAATTAAAATTGGATTGGATTCCAAAAGGTCAAAAAATTATATTCAAAGAATCTTGAACAAAGGTCAACAAAGGTAGCATGCATATTATTGGTATTTAATTTGTGGATACTGTTTTTTGCACATAATATGTGCAAGATTTTTTGCACATAAAGTGCATTGAGTGGGCCAAATTACCTTCATTGCCCTTTAGTGCAGTACACATCAAAAATCTACTAAAGGGCAAAAAAGGTAATTGACCTACTTTATGCACTTTATGTGCACAAATTCTTGCACATATTATGTGCAAGAAACATTATTCTTAATTTGTAGGCCTATATAGATCATGCATGCATATTTTTTCTAGTTTAGGGAGCCTAGGATCTTTAGCCAATAATTAAGGGACGAGGATTGAGGAGGGAGAGGTGCTTCATTTGTTTTAAAATATAAATCGTGCTGCATTTCAACTTTGTTTTAAAACATAAGTTATTATAACTATTTTAAACACTTTATTTTTAGATTTATTTTTACTGGTAAATATTTTTAATTGCCTATTTTACCGATTGATGTACTATTAATGAAGAGTTTAATTGATCATTTAAAAATATTTTTAACATATATGTGTACAAAATTAAAATATCTTATATTTTGCAACCGAGAAAATACCAAATATTGACATTCATGCTTAGGACAATTATGGGCTTCTCTCTTTTTCGATCTTCCTTCCCCAAGCAAGTAGTTTTGATTCACAACAGATTTTTGTTCCATTTTTTTTTCTCCAAGTAATGGTACATTCATAGAAAATTTAGAGTAAATTTTTTTTAGTAATTAACGTAGCAACACATGGAATAAAATAATTAAATACTTAAAATTTAAACTATCAAGTGATTGTTGTTGAACCACAAAATTCATTTAGACATCTTAGGAAAGAGTTGGATAATTTACTTTGTAATAGGATACATAATAGTATTCTAAAAATGCTATAAAATTTTCAAATTTGCTTTCGGAGTCTCTCTATATGTGTGCAGCTCTTTTTCGAAATTATTCGAACTACTAAGGCGCCATTTTATTAGGAAGGATGTAAAGTCAAGATTGAAATAGATTGATAACCAAACCCTGATTTGAAATAAATATTTTAGTTAAGCAGTAGGAATCTATGTACCAAAAAGGGTTGGCATGAGGATGAAAGTTTTTTTTTCTTTTTCTGAATGGTGACAATGACTTGCATCGACGGGAATGCAAAATCTTGTATCTGATGCGTTTAACGTTCGATAACGTGTGCATTGAGTTTAGTTTATGATGAAATTCTGGGCCTGTTTTTTTTGTTCTGTTTTGAAACAGTTTTAGTTTTAACAATAAATTTAATATATTTTAATCATATTTTATCATTTTCAATACAATTTTTTACTATTCAGCATCTATTTTTTATATTTTCAATACACTTTTTACATTATAAAACTATTTTCCAAAACTTATTTTCAAAATCGTTTTCAAAACGATGAAAAAGAACAAGCCCTCTATCTATCGGGTGTATTATTGTTATATTATGAAAGCATGTATATTAAGATAAGTTTGATATATCGTGTATTAAATTTAATTAACCTTTGTTGTATCAAATTTAATTAATTGTTGAAATATCGCGTATTTAGTTTAATCTCTGTTGTATCGAGTTTATCTTTTGTTGTTTCATATTTTGAGTTTAACTTATGATGTATTGAGTTTAACTTCTAATATATCGTATATCGAATTAAACTTTTTATGTATCACTTATGTATCGTGTATTACTTTCCCTATTCTATCATAAGAGGATTCTTTATAAAATTATAATACTATTTCACAAATAGTACTTTTTATATAAGTAAGAGAGAATAACAAAAACGTGTATCTCGAATTTAATTTTTGAAATATATAATGTTAAATTATTTAACTATTGAACAGAAGGCTACACCATATCTGATCACCGGACCCACACCATAAAGTCCAATTAATTAATGATTCTCCATCTTTTCAATCTCTACGTTTATCGTGTCATGTTTGATTCCACCGGCAGCGGCTAACCTCAAAATTCCAAATCCAAACACACCATGATGCTAGTCGTTACTACTTACTCACATTTTCAAACCAACTCCAAATCATGATTAAGTCATGTTTGAAAACGTGATTCAAATCATGATTTGGATCTCATTTTTATTTTAAAATATTGACATTATAAAAATATGTATTAAAAATGTAAAAAAATATATTAAGAATGATGAAAATTATTATAAAATGAAAATGAGTATATATCGTCTATCGTTCTAATAAATAAAATTCTAAATATTAAAACGAGTTAATCTAGTGTAAAAACAAATTATACATGTAAGCATTGCTCACGTAATTATTTTACAACTTTTTAACTAATACAAAAGAGGAGCAAAAAATTGATACTTGTGACTATTTACAAGCGTCAACGATTGATATTCTCACGGTGTAGAAATATCATTACTATGAAAAAAAAAAAAAATGAAACACAGTTGTAGGGATCTTATGCATAGAGACGTGCGTCATCCATGCATCGTCTTATGTATAAATCGCATTTTACATCTATAATTAACTTTTCAATTAATACATTAATTGAACTCAATTAGTACATTAAGACGTTGTTTTACTTTTATAATGTAAAAAATATATTAAAAATATAAAAATATATAACTAAATAATAAAAAAATTATATTAAAAATAATAAAAATTAATTATAATGTATTAAGTTTACTATTGAAACTAAAACCAAAACTTAAATAACGAGCCCTTAATTTAAAGAACATGGCCTTAATGTAATTTATACAATAAAAAATACAAATTGGAAAATGACTAAAGAAGGCCTTGACCCGAATGGTTAACATCTGAAATTAGTCAATCATATTGATGGGTGAAGTTAAAAAGTGCTGACGTGACCTTCTCACTTATTGAAGTTTGAACAGTGCTGTTATACTGTTAAGAGAGTACCGTTAGCCCCACAGCGTTTCACACACGGGGATACGGGGATAGAACCATATAATCTTTGTTCTTTATTGGGCGAACAACGTCATGCAACCAAACACTTGATAAATTTATTATTTTATGTGATTTTGGTTATTGAACTTTTAAAAGTGTATTGTTTTACTCATTTGTTAAATTTTAAGGTTAATTTTAAAGGATTTTTTTTTTTGTGTGTGGTCATTTTAATCATTACATTCTTTAAAACGTAAAAAAAATTTGTCCTTTTTTGATTACTGGTATTGATTTTTATCATTAATTTTGTAAAGAAATTTTATGCTAACACAGTGACAAATTTCATAACTTTTTCTTTTGGTCCAAGGCTGTATGCAGCTTGTAGAAATTTAGGACATGTATTATTATATTTTTGACCAAAAACTCAAACAAAACAAGAAATTTGTTTCTTATTTCATCTGCTTATCTATTTTGTAATTTTGTGGTGGGCTTTTTAGTTTCTTTTTGAGTAAAATTTTTTAACATTTTTGTTACTTATTTTGATTGTTACACTTCTTCGTTTCATTAAAAGACTTTAGTTTAAAATATATATATATATATATTATGACATTTAAGTTTTTATGTACAATACATAAAATAAGTCATTTCTCATAATTTTGATGAAAAATTTGTGCATATTTTTCTATTAAAATTAACTATAAAATTTAACAAAATAGGTAAAAGGTTATGTTATTGAGAGTTCAGTAGGCAAAGTGCCAAATTAAAAACAATTAGTTTTCGTTAACTTAACTTTCCAATTTAACGGAATTGGTGAAACAGTACGTTTTTGAAAATTCAGTAACGAAAGTGAAAAAAAGGTTAGGTGGTTAAAAGTCCACCTTACCAATAGTTGAAATGGCCTATATATATCATTTGCCCTTTTATATTTGTACAACAGTACAAGTCTTGTCTGGTATCCCAAACTTTTTATTCTTTATTTTGTATTGAACATTTTTTTTATTTATTAATATTACATTTCATTTTTTATAACAATTTTCAAGATTCCCAATACATTTTATTTCATTTACAATAAGGAAGAATGACATTTTTAGTACTAAAAATTTGGATTGTTTGTAATTTTGGTACTAAAAGTTTATTCAGTTTCAAACTTGTGCTTTATGTTTATACTTTGTTGCATTTTTAGTACTAATACCTGCTATAGCAGGTTTACGTAGTCAAATCGAAGTCAACGGTAATTTGGGATATTTTACAATTCTAAAATTTTGTGGGGGCTAAAAATATAATTTTTCTAATATAACTTCCAAAACATTTTCGCGGTTTCCTTTCTCCTTAGTCGGAAGAAAACTTGTACGTTGACTGAGGAGAAAAAAACAGCGAAAATATTTTGGAAATAATATTAGAAAATTATCTTTTCAGCCTCCACAAAATTATAAAATTTGTAAAATACCTCCAAATTCCCTTTGACTTCGGTTTGACTACTTAAAACCTGTTATACCAGCTATTGGTACTAAAAATACAGCAAAGTATAAACATAAAGCACAAGTTTGGAACTGAGTAAACTTTTATTACCAAAGTTGCAAACAACCCAAATTTTCCTTCTTCTTTTTTTCAATTTTGGTCCAAAAAAAGGAAAATTTACTCAAACTAACATACCGGTCCACCCCGACGTTAGATAAAACCATTTCCCTCACATTTTGAACTATTGCATTCATATAAAACTTCCATAACAGGTTCCTTAATACTGATTTGAATGGTCCTACAAAATTGTCAACATAAACCTATCATGGAAGCTTTATAATGGATGTACTGGTTGAAAGATAAATGATTTTGTCTTGGTTAAACCAGCTTCTGACTAACATCGGGATGGGTTGTCCGTTAGTTGAGGTAAATTTTTGTCTTTTGACTAAAATTTTCTATAAAAAACAAAAAAATTATATGCTACATTTGATAGTTTTTAAAGAATATAGACTAGATTTGATAATTTCAAAGAATGTGAACTATATTTGTCACTTAGGTAAAAAATATAAACTACAACTGCAGTATTTCCTAATAAATGTAACAAAAAAACATATTCTTACAAAACAGTAGCATAAAGTTCGAGAGTGAACATTCCATCCACTTTAACGCTTCTTGAACCCTTCAAATTACTTACTAATGCTGCTTGAAGTTTATATACTCTATTCGTTTCATTAGAAAATTCTATTTTGAAAAATATTTTTTGATCTAATAAAAAAGTTTATTTTCAAAATTTTCATCATTCATACCCTTACTAATATAAATATATATAATAAAAGACGAACTCACACTTAAAAAGTAAGAATATTAATAGTACAAATGATATTAAATTAACTATTTTATGTGTCGTACATTGACATTTATAAAAAATTATACATTTGTGAAACTGAACTCATGTAATGGAATAGAGGGAGTATGTTTTCTCAATTAACATACTCATGCTTGTTCTTTATCTCATGTTTAAAACTAAGTTTGAAAACATATTTTGGAAATTAGTTTTATAATGTAAAAAGTGTATTGGAAATGTAAAAATATATGTTGAATAGTAAAAATTGTATTAAAAATGATTAAAAAATGATTAAAATATATTAAATTTACTGTTGAAATCAAAACTGTTTTCAAAACCAAAACCAAAAGAATAGGCTCGTAATATGACTAAATTAGAGGGAAGTATTGAAAATATTGACTAAACAACAAGGATGTACCAATAATATTCTCAAATATAAGGGGTATATTTATCATTTTCTCACACTTTAGAGGAGGTAAATTTAATTAATCCAATTATCTTACGTTACGGGTGAGGGTCGTAGAATTATGGGAAAGTTGAAGGAAGTTAAGGCAATATGAACGTCAGCGAAAAAGTAGCCGTTAGGCCCGTTATAGAAAGAACCTGCAGTTTGCATGTGCTATCACATCATTTCATTTATGTCATCCCATTCCCCATCCCAGTCACAGATTGTCATTTTCCACACTTCCAAATTATTAGTCTACTCCTAAGGCTCTATTCTCTTGTAGTAATTTTTAAGAATTATCATTTTTTTTTTAATTTTATATAAAAAAATAATTTTACTTTTTTAATAATTAAAAATTAAAAATTAAAAATTCTCTTCAAATACTTACTCACATAAATTAAAAAAATCACATAATTATTACACTTTTTTATTTCTCACATACACAATTTTCCAAAAAGAAATTCCTCCAAAAAATTTCTCACAAAAAACTTCTCTCCAACAAAATTTCTCCTACACAAGCCACAAGAGAACAGAGCCTAGTTTCATTAGACGATTTCACTTGAAAATATTTTTTACTCTTCATAATTTTACTAATATAATTAAGTATGATTCATAACTAATTTATAATTTTTTTTCAAAAAAAAAAAATAGCCAATTAAGTGGATAGGGTGCATGTAAACCCTTTATTAATTTGGAAGCATAAATACCGTAGAAAGGAGGTGCCAAAGGGGACATAATGAGTTTTACTCTAGCGATACAAATTAATATGCAAATGCAAATGATGAAAAGAATTGAGAAATACATAGGTGTAAAATTAAATCCTAAGATATGGAAAACTACGGACGCCAAGGTGACCAAACCTCGAAGCTGCAACGGCATGGAGGTGTGGGTGAACATCCTTAACTCTTGTGTATCACTTGCCAAGCAAGCCAAACCATCCGTCACTACATTGGCATCCCGATACATAAGTGTGAATGACGTGAATGAAATAAATTGTGTCAAACTATATATTTTAAGTATTATATATTTATATCCATAAAAGTTATATATGTGTCAAAATTGACTCTTCTAATAAAAGTGAAAGAGTACAATTTATAGAAGATCCCTATATTTTTTACTTTTCTCTTCAAACTGCAACATTAATTTTGTAACTCATGTTTTGCGTTGAATTTTTAATTTAATTTTATTTTATATTTTACAATAAAATTTAATTTTTATTTTTAACTCTTGTTTACAGTTTAGTACACCTTTTAATATTTTTAATCTACTGTTATTTTCAAAACAAATTTTGTTTGAATGAAAATATCATATTTTCAATGCATATTTTTAAAATAATTATATTATTAGAGTCTTGTAATATGACAGAATGAGTATTATTCATCTAATTATTTGTTTTTTTAAAAAGTCTAAAACTTTTACATAAGTATAGAATATTTGTAAATGAGTTACATTAGTATTATTTTTAAAGTGGAAAAACATACTCCCAAAATCATTTCCCTAATAATATATGACATGCATGTATACAAAAAAGGTTGAAATTAGTAAACATATATATATTTTTTTCCCTCCTTTTCTTATACCAAAAACTTGTAGCTAACAGACAATACTCATATGAACTGTAGTCTTTGATGAAAACTTCCGTATCAAGTGTATCACAGTTATATTATAAAAACAAGTGTATCAAGTTAATTTAGTCGATGTATTACGTATCGAGTTTAACTTATTATGTATCGCGATTATAAGTTTAGTCTTTTATGTTTCGTGTACCGAGTTATGCATTTATTGTATTGAGGTTGGCTGATGTATCGCGTATTGAGTTTAGTTGCGGATGTATTTTATTTATTAGCTTAGTTTTCGATATATTACGTATTTAATTTTGCCTTTGATCTATGAAAACATGTGTATCGCCTCTGAAATATTAATGGCCAGACCATCTAACAGGAGCTTCCAATTTTTATTTTATTTTCCCGCTGGATTAGTTGGGAATTTGGAGATATCAAATTAATTTGGAATTTTCAAGTATAATATTGTCTTTTCTTTCTTACCACTCAATTTAATCTTTCCTAATAGTATAACTTATTTATGAGATAAAAAGTTTCTTCATATGATTATATTGAAAATGCCATGATTGGTTTATGCTATAGAAAAGAATGGCATAATTAGAAAGAGAATATCTAGTCTTTTAATCATCATTATATTATTATTATTATTATTATTTTTTAATTATGGCTTAAGAAGGCAGATTCCACTAGAATCTTGTGCACATCAGATGAGCAATTAAAAATATTAAAATTGTATAAAAGCAATGTAAATAAATTATATTAAAATGTGATGAATACATCTAAAATGAAATACTATAATTAAACAGAAGGTAAGGCAATATGGGAATTGAAAAAAATTGAACTGAGTCTCTAAACAAATATAAAAATTGAACGGTCACATGAATAATACAAATAATTGTACTGCTAACGTCAGTTTCGATAGTGCTTGATACGTAAATTTGCCAATTTGAGGTTGTGAACTCGGACAGGAGTAAATTATAATACAACTTGAAAACACAAAATAAATTTGACACTATATAAACGAATTGTGTTTGAGTTTAAGCACGTAACATGAATAATTATACAAGTAAAATTAAAATAAAAAAGTGTCGAACACGAAAACACGCTAACGACATGAAATAAAACTAAATAAAATTCCATCATCCATGGGATTCAGATCTCTAAGCAGAAATCGAAATTACTATATCTTCCACTGGGATGCTATGCTACATATATATTTGAGAAAATTTGATATTTATACCAATGATCATATCACACAATAAAAAAATCATAATGAATATAATTTCTATATGGTAACAATCAATTAACAATTATTAGAAATAATTAATAAGAGTGTCCTTTTTAGCGAATTATAAATTACATGTAATTATATTAATAAAAATTTAAAAATTGAAAAGCAATAAATAATTTTTCAAGAGCGAAGAAATATTTTTAAAAATAGAATTTCTGCAATCCTAATATTCGTGGTTAAAGATTTGCCAAAAATACTCATAAAACTGAATTCTCCTCTTATATCATTTTGCATTTGTTAGTGAATAAAACAAAATGAAATAAGACTTAGTTCAGACAAAAGGTTAGAGCTCATACTCGACACTTTTTTGTTTCAAATTTTTTTATAAATGAATTTTTATATTTTAATGTAATTATTCACATTTAATGTAAATTTTTAAAATTTCAAATAATTTAAAAAACAATAGAGGTTGGAGTGAACTAATAATAATAAAACAAATGGAAGTCTCTGCCCATTTTCAGACATTTGCCCTTTTCCCTTTCTTAGGCATTAGGCAAATAAGCAACGTTGTCAACACCGCATTCTCTAGTCTCTCCTTCCTCTCCCATTAGTCCCACCTCCCCCCCCCTGCCCCTCCCCGCCGGTCCCCATTTCCACAATCTCATAGTATATCAGAGATATTATTTCGTGCATCTGTTTATACGATCATGTAATTTGATATATTTTGAGGGATGAATGTTATTTTTTTGAAAAAGTAATAAATATGTAGATACTCATAAATTATAATAAATTTACGTTTCTATTTTACTATTGGTTGTCCAGACTACTATTTTTAAGGATGAAACTGATAAATTATACATATATTCTGAAAATTAGAGTCTGTTTCTCTCACTTACACCACTCCGAATCTCGCTCGGTTTGTGAATAAACTCCCACTGTTCACTCACAGTCACTGTCTGGTGTCTGCTATAGACTATGTAGTTCAGTTACTTTGCTCTACAGAAACAGCCAACGAGAGAAGAACTCAACTGTAGTTCACAGGCAACCAAATTAGTGAAAGGTACTGCTGCTTCCCCCTCAGTTTTTGTGGGATTTCTCTTGTTATTTTTTATTCTTGAATGAATCCCTGGTGGAATTCATGTGAAACTTTGGCGAAAAGGGATCTAAGCCAGTGGGAAAATTGTTGCTTTTAATTGTGCAAACGGACCCCTTGCCTCTTGTTTCTGCTAAATTCAGGTGAATGTAGTGTTCTTTGGATACCTTTCCTTCTAATTGTTCTTGTCTTTTTCTTTGTCCCTTGCAGTTTCATATGTTTGCCATCTCATCCTTTCAAGTGTGTAAACTGTTTTTCGACTACTATATTGAAGACGAGCCCTTTTTAGCCCACAAGCTTGAAAACGGAGAAAGACAGTGGCTTTCTTTATTTAGTTGATACGAAATTTCAGAGTGGCGGCTTAGGATTTGTTATTCTGGGGCGATGCATGTATTGTGTGAGCTAAAGATCAATATTTGTGAAGTGGGGTGTTTTGAATTTTCACAAATGTTAATTCTAGTATGAGTTGGAGCTTTCCAGATTTGATTTTTATGCTTTCCTCTTTGTTGGGTTTTGGGGGTTTCTGTTTTTCCTCTGTTCTTTGCTCTTGTGCACGCGAATGGCAATTAAGGGGTGATTTCTGGAGGGTTTTAGGTTGAATGGTGGAAATTGGACATGACAGATGGGATTCAAACACATTGCTGGTGGGGCTTTGTCCAGCTTTTTGTTTTTGTTGTGCCATAATTAAGAATATTAGGAATAATTGCGAGTTGAGAGAATGCAGATTGTTCTGATACATAGGATTCATTCTAGACAACTTCCATTGTTGGACTTGTTCCTGCTGTACTGATCATGACCAAGGTTGTTCGTGACCGTGTACTTAAGGACGCAAATGGTAACATTAGTGATCATCTGCGGAATCACATACATTTGACCAATTGTATTCATCTGAAGAACATGCATAAGCATAGTCCCATGTTGTCTGATAAATCCCTTATGAGAGACCTTGTTGTACTTCAGAGGTCAAGATCTCTTCGAGATCCCTCGACAAGTCCACCATCATGGCATTCTCCTTCTGTTGTTGATTTACTTCTGAAAAGAAGTGAGAAAGGGTCAGCTGTAGATAATGCTAGGAGGAGTGTCGGTCTGGAGCATGCAATGGCTGCTGGAGGGATGATGGGGGACTCACCGTCGTTCGGTCTGTCTACAGCTAAAGTAACCCCTGCTGATGTAAGCAGGCACACAGGTAGGACAGTCACAGTAAGTGACCGTAGTGGTAAGAGTGGCTCTCAAGATCGAAGAAGAGTAAAGAGAGAAGAATCTGGTGGGAGGAACTTTGGTACTAATCTCATGGCTGAGAAGGATGAGCATGAGCTTCCAAGAGACAACGTTTTGGAAAGCTCTGGATTGAGGGATAAGGATGTCAAGCAGAAAGTGAGGCATAGACAGGATGCTAACATCAAAACTCTCTCTGAGCAGTTACATGAGCTCCCAGCTGATAGTGATGATGCAGCTTCATCTCACATCCATGGGAATGCGAGACTTTCTCAAACTGGCAGAGTTGCTGAAGATGCAGAAGCTGCCATTCGCTACTCGGTTGGTCCGAATAGGGGGAAGAGGCGGAAATTTCGAGGTGCAAGGAAATCTCGGCCTTCTGCCGCTTCAAGGCGTGCTGGGGTTCAAAGTGAAATGTCTGTGGCCTCAAATCAATTTGCTCCAGGTGTATCACAGCAGAAATATCATTTTCGGGAAGGTGATGAAGAATATGCTGATCAAAATGTCACCAAGGCTCCAAGAAATGGATGTGGGATTCCTTGGAATTGGTCAAGAATCCACCACAGTGGTAAATCATTGCTTGACATGGCTGGAAGGAGTTTGTCTTGTGGTTTATCTGACTCGAGGCTAAAGAAAGGCGGTCCTGTTCCTCGAGGAAGTGAGCTTCCTGATATGCATATGTATTCTGAACATTCAAGCTCGTCTACCAAATCTGATGCTGAGGCGCTGCCTCTTCTACTTGATGCTTCTGGATCTCAAGGAAGTACTGACAATGCAGCTTGGTTTCATGATTATTCAGGGGAGTTGGGTATTTTTGCTGACAATCTTCTTAGGCACGACCTTGATTCAGACCTTGCTTCAGAAGCTAGATTCGGAGAGAAACACAAACACAGGGGAGCACGGAATGGAAGGCATCAGAATCTGACTCAAAAATACATGCCAAGAACTTTCAGGGATCTGGTGGGGCAAAATTTGGTTGCTCAGGCCCTCACTAATGCTGTTATGAAAAGGAAGGTTGGTTTGCTTTATGTGTTTTATGGTCCTCATGGCACAGGAAAGACTTCAACTGCACGCATATTTTCTAGAGCTTTAAACTGCCAATCCATGGAGCATCCTAAACCTTGTGGGTTTTGTGATTCTTGCATGGCGCATGATATGGGGAAGAGTAGAAATGTAAAGGAAATAGGACCTGTGAGTAATTTTGACTTTGAAAGCATTATTGGTCTTCTTGACAATATGATTGTCTCCCAGATGCCATCTCAGTGTAGAGTATTCATTTTTGATGATTGTGATAGTTTATCTGCTGAAAGTTGGAGTGCTATAGCAAAGGTCATCGATCGAGCTCCCAGGCGCTTGGTCTTCATCCTTGTCTGTTCTAGTCTAGATGTGCTGCCCCACATAATCATATCCAGGTGCCAAAAGTTCTTTTTCCCAAAGTTGAAGGACTCTGATATCATCTACACTTTGCAGTGGATTGCTTCCAAAGAAGATTTAGATATTGATAAGGATGCTTTAAAGCTTATTGCATCAAAATCGGATGGATCTTTGAGGGATGCTGAGATGACTCTTGAACAGTTGAGTTTGCTTGGGGGGAAAATTTCAGTCCCTTTGGTGCAGGAAATGGTACGTTCTCTTTTACTTTGTGATGCACAAGCTCTCTCTTGTACTGCCTTGTAGATGATAATTTAAGCAGCATTGTTTGTGGTCAACAAAAGATATTATGTGGTTAACCATGTCCAAATACAAAATCTCATCTAATCCTAAGTGTGTTTGTGCTCCAAAAAGAACTTTTGGGTATTTCCTTCTTGCTGAAAACTTTTGTTATTCACCTTCCTGCAAAACATATACCAAGTGCTAGCATATTGAAACTTTGCAGTCAATATAATAGCAAAAATGTAATCTATTGCAGAATGCTTAAATTTTATTGTGAAACTTAAATCATTTTAGCTCTTTTGCCTCCCTATTAATGTTAGTCATTGAATTTCTTCCAATATCTTACACTTGGAACTCCATTACGTATTGACTTGCTATACATCATAGAGTCTGCACATTTTGCTTCATTGAGTAAAATTACATTTGGCATTTGCTATTATGATAGTTGGTGTTTCATCTGCTTGCCTCCTTTTATGGTAACAATGTGTCTGCAGATAACTTACCTTCAGATTGATTGATTTGTCATCATGTTTGCAATTCAACGCTCCTTAGTTTTTGGGACATGTTTACAGGTGGGGCTCATCTCCGATGAAAAGTTAGTGGATCTACTTGATTTAGCTTTATCAGCAGATACAGTAAATACTGTGAAGAATCTTAGAGAGATCATGGAATCTGGGGTGGAACCATTAGCTTTGATGTCACAACTTGCCACAGTTATCACTGATATTCTTGCTTATGGCTATGACTTCACTAAAGAAGGGCCTAGAAGAAAATTCTTTAAGAGGCAAGCATGTGAGTTAAACGAAATTTTGTTTGTGATCCTAGTAGAGAAGTACATCACAAAAATAGTGTTCTTAATACTGAAGAAATTATGATATGGTGCTACTTTTCACATATTCCTGAATCATTCTCATTGCCATTTTCTATGATATAGGAGTATTATGTTGTAGTATTTTGATTTTGATGTTGGATGGCTCAAATGTCTTTTCCTAGTGCTGAATAATCCACGTCTTTGCTTTCAGTATCGAAGGAAGACATGGAAAAGCTGCGTCAAGCTTTAAAAACGTTATCTGAAGCTGAAAAGCAGCTGAGAATGGCGAATGACAGACTAACTTGGCTAACTGCTGCACTATTGCAACTTGCT
Source organism: Leptodermis oblonga (assembly GCA_016801395.1). Taxonomy (NCBI): domain Eukaryota; kingdom Viridiplantae; phylum Streptophyta; class Magnoliopsida; order Gentianales; family Rubiaceae; genus Leptodermis; species Leptodermis oblonga. The sequence continues at coordinate 31,992,076 of CM028756.1, read as the reverse complement.
CCTGATGCTCAGTATATACTGCCCAGTTCTGCTGACACTAGCTTTAATCATAGTCCTCTTCTCCTAAACAATGCTGGCCGGAGAGATAAACCAAGAAAAAACATTGCTGAGCATGCTGAAATGCCTAGTAGTGAGAGAGTATTGTCAGGACAAGTTAGAATAGACAATGTTCAAGAAGGAACGTCTGGGGATTTTGATTATGATGGTCGGATGAAGGGTACTTTAGATGGTAGAGTTCTGGCAGGAAGCACAAAGGTTCCTCATCAGGCATACAGCCTTTCCAGTGACAAAACTAAAGTGAGTAGTGGACAGTTACAAGGTAAATTTCGTAGTGAAATTGAAGAAATCTGGTTGGACGTGCTTGGGAGGATTCAAGTAAATAGCATCAGACAGTTCTTGTTTCAAGAAGGAAAGCTAATATCAGTCAGTTTTGGTGCAGGTACTTTCAGTTCTCAGTCAGTTTTTTTTCCCTTCCCAAAGTGGGTGTCAGTATTAGTTCATTATGTCCAGATGTGATCTGTATATGTGGGATAAATGCGTAGTTGAACATATCCTGTTGTAGTTGCTCAAAACATTATGTAAATCTACAATACCATCCCAAATCTTATACATTTTCATTTTGACTGGTCTAAAAGCAAATGAGTTACTGGCGTTGCTCATTGACAAAGTGTTCATATTGAAAGGCAAAAATGGTTTAACATGAATTTCAAAGAATACCCCATTTCTTACTATGATTTGTAAACTTGTACTTTGTTTTGTTTTATACGGTGAGATTTCTAATGAAGTGTGCAGTTGTTATTGACGTTTAATGTGAGGTCATTTTTGGGTCTTTGATGAATAAATAGTCAACTGGGAACTGAAAAATATTGAGAAGATATGTGTACACGGCTAGGAAGAATGTTGGGATACATAACTTGAGTTGTAGAGTCTTTTGAATTATTTTTTCCCACACATGGGTTTCTTTCGGATTTATAATCGGTTTCTGCACTAATATATGTACTTATGTAGAACTATATTTTTTATTCATTAATAGGACTTACTGGAAAATGATGAACAAACTAGGAAAGTTTTTATCTCTGTCCTCACCATGTTTTGTGTATGGTTTGGAGCTTTCTTCATATGCATTTTGATATTCATGCTTGATAGTTTGTATTAGCTTCGAGTAATGGGTCCCCATTTCTTTTAGATGGTGACACAAAGAAGTTTTAAATATTTCAGACCCAGCCTGAGATTTCTTTTACATTATTAGATGAACTTTTGATGGGGTTTTATGTTTGTGAGATGTTTCATATTCTTTGGAAATGCTAAATTTCAGCTTATGCATAGGATATAAAGAAATGTTTCTTAAGGGAACGTCTGAAATAAATCTTTCGTTGACTTGTTACCATGATGATAAGATAATGTCTTCTTTTCTTCAGTGATAATGTGAATGGGATGTTAATTGGTATTCATAAACTTTGCATGATCTTTTGGGTATTTCAATCTGTTTTGAGCTCTGGTGAGAATTTGACCTGATGGAGTAATTAGATTAGCTATCTTTCTATTCTTTTCAGAGCTAACATAGGTTTAAGAAAGGTTTTGTTTTGTTATCTGGATCACTGAGTACCATTGATAGAGTTGTAAAAGTTTTCTTGTTCCAAGAAAAATGTCAATATATTTGTAAAAGTCTCTAACTATATTTCAATGGCAGACGTTGGTTATTGCTTACCTTTTTTGCTATACCTCTTTAGGTAATTGATATAATTGTTAGCAGATGCCTTAATGTGCTGGTTGTTTTCAATATTTCCTTGTTGCTTTAACCGGTCGATTCTGCACTCACTGCCTTGATGGTGACATTTCTGATATGCCTAAATTCAGAAGACATATCAAGTGTGGCCATCCTTATTTCATTATCCATCATCTTTTTGAAATTTGGTCCCATTTATCTCTGCACTAGTAATATTCTGAATAGTTTGCAATCGAATAATCAGGCTTAAGTTTTGGGAAAGCTAAAATTAGTTTTAAAAATTACTGATTTCCTGACCCTCTATTTGGTCTCACCATGCAATTTTTTTGGGGATTTTGTTGGGTTCAATTATCAAATGGAAGTTAAATCACATAGTTCAAATATGTTGAATGCGTGCAATTTCTTTATTTTCTTCCATGCACTTTTGATAGCAAGAAACTGCTTTTTGCTTGTGGATTTGTGTGTTTGAGAGTAATATATATATATTTTTTTCCAAAAATAAGTAGTATATATTCCACTGCAACAGAAGTTGCAGAATTCAAACTGGATCAAATGACGCTACATCCAAGGAAGTTACTTCAAATAGCCAGTTAGGAAAACATAGTTTCCAACTTTGAGATCTATTGTTCCTGAAAGCAAGATTAGCTAACACTGAACTAACTCTATTATATCTTCTATGTCCAAAAGAATATTTACACCTATCACACATTGCTTCCAATAAGTAGATATCTTCAGCTATAGTAATGGTTTCAGGAACAAAGCATTTTTTGGCCTTTGGACATTCAACCATAGCTTTAATATCTACCTCAATCTCTACCTTGTGCCACCTATTTAAGAGTAATATTTGAATATGAGATTTTGGGAAACATTCAATCTATGTCTTGACTATTCTCTGTTTGCAGCTCCAACTGTGCAGTTAATGTTTAGCTCACACCTCACAAAATCCAAGGCAGAGAAATTTAGAGCACATATTTTACAAGCTTTTGAGGCGGTTCTTGCATCTCCTGTAATAATAGAAATCAGATGTGAGTCGAATAGAGATGTCAGGGCTGGGCCCATTGTCTTACCTGCATCTCAGGATGGTAAATCACATGTGGAGATGAACCATAGATTGATTAGCAGCAATAGGATGCTCATAGCTGGTCATGATGCTATCAGAAGAGACCACAGTTCTACTGGAAATGGTGGACCTGAGATTGTTGAATTGGATACTTCTCCAAGAGAAGCGAAGGTTACTGAGCACGGTAAAAATGGTACGATAGATACAAGGAAAACTATTCAAAGTGCTTCCGAGGGAGGAACAACAACTGTTCCTGATAGAAGAATACTCGGGGACAGAAATCAAAGTATGAGCCTAGTGAGAGGCAAGGTTTCCCTTGCACATGTAATACAACAGGCAGAAGGATCACAACACAATGGATGGTCAAAACGCAAGGCTGTATCGATTGCTGAAAAGCTTGAACAAGAGAACCTGTATGTAACTCTTCCCTTGTCCTTTTTCCATGCCTCACATTTCACCTAAACAAATCAACAACTACAAAAGGGTTGGAGTTTGAAATTACTGCACTGTTGAATGCTTGGTTCCTTGATAACTAAAAATTAGTAGTGTTTGTTAGTCGAACTAGATATTGAGAGTCATTTTTTCTGGTATAATCCAAATTTCATTACAAGATTTCACAGAGATACTGTTGCTTGTTTTCAGAAGATTGGAACCAAGATCAAGGAGCTTACTATGTTGGAAAGCTTCCAGAGTAACTCGCAGAAAGGTACTTGCAAACAAGGAGACAGTCTTATCGCTTTAAAATTCATGTTGAAATGCATACTGTGTTGCTTTAAGCAATCAAAACTATTTTCCAGCGTAATGACTTGTAACTTGCCTGTTTGATGATGAGTAGAAAACGTTGCAATGCTCGCCATTGTTTTAGGCAATCAATTAATTTTTTTGGCATAATGACTTGTGAACTTGTTTGCTTGCAGCTTTCGCGATTAAAAGTTAGAGCAAGGAATCCTCATGCCTTGCTTAGGTTTGTTTCGTGCGGAAAATGCCTCTCTGGTAGGTCTCCAAGGTGATATTAGAATCTTTACTGGATGTAGCTGCAGACATTAGTGGAGATGTTGGTAATATTTAACCTTTCTTTCTTCTTTTCTAAACCCTGGTAGCTTAGAGAGCAATTTCATTTGTGAAATATTTAGATATTTTTTTTTCCATCGAAATAAACCCGAATAAGGTTCCACGATCTTGTATTCTTTAATATCCTTCTTTAAGCCGATCGATCATGTTTACCGAAATAAATTTTGTTGCTGTGAAGTTGGATAGATTACATTACAATGGTACAGTCCTTGTTCCTTGAGTAGATTAATGTTGCTGCACGTTGAAGGAGAAAAGGAAGTTCATCTTCATCTGTGAATCTATCTCTATTGCATTCTCTTTAGTAATGGCATGGCTTAGGATTGAAAATGATTGTTTTTTTTTTTTTTTTGTGTGCGCGCGCGTTTGAGGGCAAGAACCTTAAGGATTGGAAACTTGAAAAGTTGAAAAGTAAACATAGTGGAGGTTAGAGTGTATGATTTAACTTTAAGACTTGTGTTTCAAGAATGTTAGTTTGGGATCAAGCCTTTCAGTTTCAAGTGTCATAACTCTTTTGTTTGGTGATTATACAGCTTGGTTGGATTTCCTTTTACTCCATCCTATACAGTAGGTATAATAACAGATGTTTCTCTTCAAAAAAAAAAAAAAAAAAAAAACAGAAGATGGTTATTTTTTTATATTTTATTTTTTGGTGGTGGCGGGGAGTTTTGGTTGGTGTGGAATCACGAAATTAGATTATGAACACTTTAAACGATGCGAGATGAGACTCTCTTAATCGTGTATGGATGAAATTGATGTTGTTAATTGTATGTTAAAAAGTTTAGCCAGGGACAAGATCGTCGCACCACCATCAAAACCAGGGGCAGAGTTACCCTTTAGCCTGGTGGGGCAATTGTCTCACTTCACTTTTCTGAAATGATCCTAGTGCAGTGTAAAATTCAAAGAAATAGCCAACTTTGTCTACCTAAATTTTTTTAAAAAAAAATATGGGCAAAAATAAAGATGAATTAAATTAGTATTTGAATAGGAAACCTCTGAACATATTGCTCTCTCCCACCAGGCATTTGGGGACATAAATCTGCTCTCTATTTTGTTGAACTTTTCCCCCTCTCTTGTATACAAGGTATATATGTTTTTGTATCGTGTGAGGTAATAATTAAATTTCAAAAAAGAAAGGAAATGTTTGTTCAAATTATTTAGCGGACTCTTAAGGTTTCAAAAATTACCAGTAGACTTTACATGATGCAAATTCAGGTTCAACTGGTAGTGTTTCTCAAAATCTCAAGTTTGGTTTGGTAATATTTTTTACAAAAAATGGGTTCGCCTTGGTATTTTGTACAAATTTCGGGTTCGCTAAGTAATTTAGACATGGAGTTTTTTGTAATTTATCAAAGGAGGAAAAATAATAGGAAAAGAAGAAGAAGAAGAAAGTTCTGCATAATTGTGGCCCTTCCTCTAGTGTCCTTTTCTCACACTTGGGTGGGGGGCAATTGTGGGGCATGGAATATTCTGGAAAGCCTTTGGACCTAAAACCTGACATCCAAATTTAAAGTGGATGCAGTAGGAATATTCTTTGCTTTCCTTGAGCTTCATTTCATAGCACTTTTTGCTTGCTATCCTTTGCTCCTCCATCCCAAGTTAAGCTCTCACCTAGAGAAGGAAAATGACTTGAGCTTTGATTTTGGTACTATTCGTAACCTCGCTAATATAATTACGTGCTATTCACAAATAAACAGTCTTAAGAAAGTAAGAAAATTAGGGCCTGTTTGATAACACTAGTTAATGCTTAAAATTATTTAATTAAGAAATAATGACTTTTATTGTGTTTGATAACAAAAAATCAAATTTCTTTATTTCCTTTAGAAAAATTTAATCGATAAAATTCAACTTATTGCTTATATTTTAACGTTACAAGTAACAATTCTTTAAATAATTCATATTTGATTTCTGAAACTACCCATTATATTTTATTTATATTGATTTAACTATAAATATTTATTTTTAAATAAATTATTATTATTTTGTTCTTCATTAGCGTATCACGTATTTTAAACTTTTTCATCCTAAATTTGTCAATAAAATTTTATTTATTTTATTATTATATTTTTGTATTAAAATTTTATTTAATAAGTTATATCATTTACCTGTTTTTATAAATCTCAATTGCATGATATGTTTTATATTACTTATATAATTTTATTAATTATGTATAAGTTTTATTGTAAAATTTTTAATTTCTTTTAGACTGCAATAGTATATTCGTTTTTCATTTTTTGGAATTTTAATAAATTGTAATAAATTATTATCTTTTTGTATTTTAATCATTCAATTTAATGTGTTTGATCTTATTTTGTTCCCTTATGTTTTTCATTAATCATAATTTATATTTTATTATAAAATTTGAAAATTTGCATATATAAATATAAAAAATTCAACATAAGGGTAAAATAGTACATTTTTAATATTTCAGTATTAAGATCAACATACTTATCAAACAAAATTGAGTGATTAAACATTGGATTCCTCGAGTCTACACAGACAACATTGATCTGGTCAACCAATTACGTGATGTCTCGACAACTCACGAGAAGATACATGTAATCTTAGTGGATATCAGACGCTTTGTTAGCACCTATCCTAATTTAGTTATTAAGAAAGTAGACAGGTCACAGGTGCATGAGGCACATCTGCTAGCCACAAGTGTCCTTAGAGAGTCTAATATTGTATCTATTACTTAATATTAATGAGAACGCCTTTTTTTATTAAAATAAAAACCTCTTATTGCATGTAAGAATAAATCCCCACTTACTACTCGAATAGAGGAGACTAGAAATTAAAAATTGAAAAGAAAACGAGAAAGGGAAAAATTGCAAGTTGTTTTGTTTCCCTCATCCTCCATAGTGGAAATATAAAGGAAGAAGAAGAGAATATGTGAATGACTTTTAGGGTTTAGTAGAGAGAGAGGATGACAGCTACCAAAAACCAACCCTTATAACATCTCTTCAACAAATCAACAGGAAAACAAGTAAAATTACCAACTTCAATACTGGGATTTATTTCTTCTTCCAAATCCAGGTGGCTGGCCGGATCTTATTAAAATAAAATAAAAAAATTCAAATTCTAGCGACAATAGTCTGCGGCTGTTGGTGGCATTCGGCAGCGGCGGCGTGGGGTGGCTATTAGGAGGGAGGGGGAGGAGAGTGTGTGAAATATTATCTCTTTTCCTACGTTTAGCACTTTCTTTATTACTAGGTGTAATCATCATTGCATCGTTGTCAAGGATTCGAAGAACAGAGAAAAGAAGTTGGGGAAACTACTTACATAGCCCTATCATGCTGCACGTTAAGGGGGCTCTTGGCATAAATTTCTCAATGAGAATGGAAATTGTTGAGGGGTCAATGTCAATGGAACTGATAGAGGAGTCAATTGTGCTTGGTTTAAATTGTGCAATGAGTATCATTGTGATTGATAATGCTTGGTTTAACTCCCATGACCAATGACAATCAGTTAAAATTCTAATTGTACCATTTTCACCATATTAAGAAAACAACCAAATATAAAAAGGTAAAACACAAAAAGATAGAGATAAAGTAGAGCAAAATAAATGAAAGAAATGTCGAAAGCGAAAGAGAGAAAAAATGTAGAGAGAGAAAATGGAATAATCAAAGTAGAGAGAGAAAGTAAAAGGAGATATGTAGAGAGAGAAAGTGAGATGAAAGATAGAGTGAGATAATAAAGGTAGAGAGAGAAAGGTAGAAAAAAAATAGAGACAAAAAAATTAAAGGATAAAGGTAAAGAGAGAAAGTAAAATAATAGATGTAGACAGAGAAAGAGAAAATATAGAGAGAGAAAATTAAATGATAAAATTAGATAAAAAAAGTAAAAAATAGATAGCAGAGAGAGAAAGTAAAGGAGATATATATAGAGAGAAAAAATTTAGAGAGAGAAAGTGATGTAATAAAGTTAGAGAGAGAAATATAAAAAAATAAATAGAGAAAAAAATTAGTGGGCAAAGGTAGAGAGAGAAAGTAAAATAATAGACGTAGAGAGAGAAAGAGAAAATGTAAAGAGAGAAAATTAAAGGATAAAATTAGAGAGGGAAAATAAAAAATAGATATGTAGAGAGAGAAAGTAAGAAGAGATATATAGAGAGACAGTGAGATTGCAAATACATAGAGAGGAAAAATTTAGAGAGAGAAAGTGAAGTAATAAGAGAGATAATAAAAAGAGAAAGGTAGAGAGAGAAAGTGAGATACTAAAGGTAAAACAAAGTTAGAGAGAGAAGTGGAATATAGAGAGATAGTAAAAAGTATAGAGTGAGAAAATGAAATGAGAGAGGTAGAAAGCGAAATGAAAATAATTGGGTAGAGAGAGAAAACAAGAGAAAAAAGGTGGAGAGAGAAAGTGAAAAATCGATAGAGAGAGAAATAAGAAAATAAATGTAGAGAGAGAAAATATGATGATAAAGGTAGGGAGAGAAATGGTAATAGAAGTAAGGACTTTTTTGGTAAAAAAAAAAAATAATTACGTGTCAGTTTCCAACACAATAAATATATAATTACTTTGTACCTACATTGATATTTATATGGTTAGATATCCACACATATCATTGACTTAACCTACCAACTCCTACAGAAAATAGAGACTAATCTTGTTGGATTGGAATGCTACAATTATTAATTACTCACATTATAGACTTGGTCATCTAACCCTTTTTTATTTTTATTTTTATTATTATAGATGTCGGGTCAAATACTGGGCCAGTTTGGAGTTTGGAGTTTGGACATTAGATTAGAGACTACCGTGGTCGGTCACTAAAGAATCTCACTGAATCTTAGCTGTGGGTCTACATAAAAAGGGGGAAAAAAGAATCACTTTCATTATTTTCTTATGAAAATAAAAAGAGAAAAAGGGAAAAAAAAAAAAAAAAAATCAAAGTGCCATAAACCCAAAGCACAAACAGTTTTTCTGGATAGGTTGAAACATAGTTTGCAAAAGCCCGATCTGGTTTAAGATTCTAAAATACTAAATTGATCATAGTTTTAATTTTATTCAATCCTAATAAAATTTATCAAAATAGTTAAAATAAGAGTAGCTTTTATAATTTATCTATAATTTTTTACATGCACATCTTGGGTAAGATCTTATGTACGATCATATACTGGAATCGATCCTACATAGGCTCCCAATCTTGCAAACTATAGGTTGAACCATTAGAAGCAAATGGAAAAGGAACATTGAGGAAGATCAAAGGTTTTCCCATACTGATTCTTTCTAGTTAGTCCATACATATGTCATCTAAAAAGTCTCACTGGAGTAAAAAAAAAAAAAAAAAAGCACAAATTTTTAAAAAATTAAAAAATTTTATGAATGTAATTAGTGGATGCCCATTCTTGTTCTTATAATTAGTTATACCCCTTCATCTCCGATTATCTATTAATCTCCCTAGTTAATTCATTTCCTACAACCCTTGAGCTTTTGTAACCATTGTATTAACATATGTATCATACCTTATAAATAGAGGCTCAAAAGAAAAAGAGGATGAGAAGAAAGAATATTGTCTCTATTTTGTTGTCTTTACTTTCTATATTTTCTCTTATCTACTTTTTTATATTTCTAGCAATTCTATAATATTGTATATGCAAATGTTGGAGATATAATATTACTACTAATCGTAGCAGTATTTTTATAACACGTTATGAGCACGAGACTCTAGCCAATTGAGGTTGGTTGACTGACAAGGAGCTTGGAATCATCGAAGGCTTAAACATATGATTCGGTATGAGATGATTCAAAGTTTCAACCTATGATCTGGTGTGAAATTTCTCTAATGATTGCTCTGCAATTTTGATCAGGTATATATTTATTTGAGTATATAATATATCCATATCTATATATATTGACATGATTCACAAAATACAAGTCATGAAATATTATAATTTTGTGTGATATTTTTAATTTGGTTTTTGGTGATTTGAATTATTTTAAGAGAATTTTGAGAACATGCTTATGTAGTTACAATGATTTTAGTCATGAAAGTCATAAAAATAATTGGATATATTGTTTTGAAATTATATATGCTGGTTTCATTATCCTATGACTTTATTTGTAATACATATTTTGAAGTTTTACATATGTATGTATTTTCTCACATAGTTAAAAAATACAATTAAAATAGTAGTGCTGAAATTTGGGCACTTTAATGCAAAATATGAATTTGTCCCGTTGACAAATTTAAAAGTGATATATGATCATTAGAGTGAAAAATATCAATTTGTCATGTTGACAAATTTGAAAGAGAGATATATGATCATTTGATTATAAAGTATCAATTTGTCCCGCCTACAAATTTAAAATAGAGATATATTGTTATACAATGATTATTTTGATTATTATATTTGATATATTTTCTTTCTGTCATGGATCCAATTAATGAATTTTGTTGAAAACTCACGAGTTTCATTCAATAAAGTTGATCAGTTTCCTGAACTAAATGTGATAGCTACGCGCCTTTAGTATGCGTGAAAATTTTCCTTTGCAGAAGTAATGTTAGAATCATAAATCTCCTATAATATAAAAAGATCTCATTTCTTGAAGTAAATCTGATCGTTACGCATTCATATAATGCACAAAATCGCAGTTGTGGGTACTGGTCTTATATTAACTGTTGTAATCATGACTATACAAATATATTCAATTCTCCACCATAAGTGAAAGAATAATCGTACAATGCAAAATTATAACTTACCCCCAGAAGTGGAAATTTGTGACAAGAAAGATGAAAGTAAAAAAGAAATTTAGATAACAAATGTTATCGTTGTCGCATGAAAGACCACTGGTCACGGATGTACCTGTCGTACACCAAAATAAAGAAAAATATTTAGCTACTGTCTATCAGGAATCATAGAAAAATAAAGAAAAACATAAAGACAAACTTTTATCTGCAGTAATGTTGTGGAGTTAATTTTCAATTTTTCACCCTGAAGGTGATAATATTGTAAATGTTTAAAAAGAAATTTCTTACTTCATTTATTTTGATTAATTAATTTTAATTTGATGTTTACAAATATTATATTTACTGTTAATTTATGATTTTAATATTTGTTATGATTTATAAATATTGTACTAAAATATATACATCATTTGAAAATTTAATTTTGTGAAGAAAATAAACATTTTAATGGTCAATGACAAAGCATTATGTCCAGAAGACAGTGCTACAACATGTTGCAGATAGGGATAAGAAACAATGTTCTTATCTAATAATGATAATGACATAAACTATTGTTAGTACTATATGGTAGTACAAATGATTGAAAACTCCATAAGAGTATCTATCATTTTACTTGAAGGAACAAAATATTGCACCTGGCGATGCATTAAAAAATTTATAAAGTTTGCAAATGATATTCGCTGAAATGGATATCATATTGCGAATAAAAAATAAAGGTGGTGATAAATACTTGTACATTACAAGTACTATTTCTCAAAAGAAACTTTTACTGAAAAAAAGTTACATTCTTATTCCTCCAAATTGTACTTCACATATATTACTACAATTGAAATTTATGCAACAGTAAACCAGACGTTTACTAATGTATTTATTATGGCACGACCAGTTAGGCCATCCCGGTTCTATAATGATGCGAATAAAATAGAGAATTCATTGAAGGGCAGGAAGATTCTTCAATCCAATAAATTATTGTGCAATGCTTGTTCTCAAAGCAAACTGATTGTAAAGTTATTACCTCATGCATAAATTCGTACCAAATCTCCTGCATTTTTTTTTTTTAACACAGACATGCTGATATTTGTGGGCTTATTCACCCACTGCATAGACCATTTCAATAATTTATAATTTTGATTGATGCATCAAACAAATTATCACATTACGTTTATTATTAAAATTGAGGCCTGAAGTTTGCAAAATTATAAAATAATTATTGCATGTATTTGGGATAAGTGTGGAATATTTTGTTGTTTGTATTCACACAATAACGATCTAGTAGAATCGCTTCATTATATGCATTCACTTACTTACATGACAATTGTTTTTGAGAATGGAACTCCCAATATATATTTGGGGGGCAGGCTATATTGCATGTTGCAACATTCGTTCGCATCAGACCAATAAATTTTAATGAACTCTCTCTCCCAACAAATGGTTTTGGTCAGAAATCAAAATATTTGTCATCTTCTAATTTTCTGAATGTGCAATTTATATTATGATTGCTCCACTACAATGCACAAAGATTAGACCTCAAAGGAGGACAGAAATAGATGTTGGGCATGAATCTCCACTATAAAATATTTTGAGACTAAAGTTGGAGATTTGTACACTACTCATTTTATTGATTGTCATTTTGGATGAGTCAGTTTTCCTAACATCAGGGGGAGAAAAGAATAAAAAGAAAAGAAAAGAAAAAGTTGCCAAGAAATTTATTACTTGGAGTGAATTATCAAATATCCTCGTATAAAACAATATGAACTTGAAGTTTAAAAGATAATTCATTTACAACTTGCATTTGCCAGATGCTTTTTCTGACCTAAAAGGTGTGACTGAATCACACATATTGGCTGTTAATGCTCCAATTTACATTTGATGTCCTAGAAGGACATTCTACCACTAATGAAGAATTTAAGGCAACACCAAAACGTGGTAGTATAATCGGTTTCAAGAATTAAAACCTCGAGAAAAAGGAGCAAGTGATAAAGATGACAAAATCGAGGATTTAGATATTCTAGAAGAATTTTCATGATTAAAAACTCTTCAAGAGTTTCTCAGCATGACGGATAATAAGCTTCTAGAAGAAGTTCAGGTACCTGAAAATTTTGTTAATAATGAGATCTCAATTATGTGATATTTGACTAGTAAATATGGAACCTAACTATGAACAATCGATGTTAATAATAAAATTGTTTATGCTGCAGCAATTGCCATTATGAATAAAAATGAGGATCATCAATCTAGGCCTGTGAATAAATGTTGACACAGAAATTATTGCCCAAGAAAAATGAAGGAAATGAAAAGACGCATTTCTAGTAGAATTGAATTCAATGCTTCAAAGAGAAGTCTTTGAGCGAAAAATTCACACACCTGAAGATGTGTAACCTGTGAGTCATAAATGAGTATTTGTGAAAAACGAAATGAAATAATGAATTGACACAAATTATCGCACTAGTATTTTTCCTGAAGAATGTATTGATTATGGAGCGGCATAATCACATGTGGTGGATGCAATACTTATTGTTACTTGCTTTATCTAACAGCAAGGGAAAATTTAAAATGCGTCTTATGGATGTCATAACAAGCCTATTATAATGGCTAATAGAAGCTATAAAAGATTTAAATTGCCCTGAAAGCACAATACAATTTATTGTGATATTTATTATATTAAATTGTGTAAAGCTTTATATCTATATTTTATTATGAGATCAGGATTCTGATTTCTATTGATGATTTTACTTAGAACTTTTGAAGAATATCAAATTGTTATTGATTATTTAAAGTTTGATTTTGAAGCTGAACTCCTAAAGAGAATCAAAATGTTGTTGAATCTTTAAAAAAAGAGTTTGAAATGAAATATTTTGAAAATACAATATTTGTCTTCGTTTTCAAATTAAGCACTTAGAAATTTGACATCTCTTTGCATCAATCTTCTTATACTGCTAAAGTGTTGAAACACTTTTACATGAATAAAGTACATACTTTGAGCACAATTATGATTATGATATCAGTTGATGTGCATAAAGATTCATTTCGTTATCGTGAGGAGGATGAAAAACTTTTTGGTCCAGATGTACCATTTTTTTAAGGCTATTGAAACAATATTGTATCTTGCAAGTCGTACACAAGTCTGATCTTACAAGTTATGCAGATGTTGGATATTTTATTGATCCTTTATAATGCTCGATCAAACGAGCTATGTGCTGTCATGCAGTGGTACATCTATTTTTGGGCACTTAATTCATGAAAGAAGTCATAGCTGCAACTTCTTATAATGCATGTCGAGAACATATTTGGCTAAGATTAGTAATCCATCAAATTTGGAAATCAAGTGGTTTGCTCTCAGATTTTCAGTGGTACATCTATTTTTGGGCACTTAATTCGTGAAAGAAGTCATAGCTGCAACTTCTTATAATGCATGTCGAGAACATGTTTGGCTAAGATCAGTAATCCATCAAATTTGGAAATCAAGTGGTTTGCTCTCAGATTTTCAGAAAGTGCCCACTACATTGTTTGAAGATGATGTTAAATGATCGATGTGATTAAGAGGGAGAGTTACTCACTGCACTATTTCTCCTTAACCAAGTTTTTTTCCCACTGAGTTTTTACTGGTAAAGTTTTTTAACGAGGCAGTGTTCTACTAAAAAAATATACTCTTTTTCCTTCACTAGGTTTTCCTAGTAAGGTTTTAACGAGGCATTTCTCTTAATGATGGACATCCAAGGAGGAGTATTATGAATGTAATTAGTGGATGCCCATTCTTGTTCTTGTAATTAGTTATACCCCTTCATCTCCCATTATCTATTAATCTACCTAGTTAATTAATTTCCTACAACCCTTGAGCTTTTGTAACCATTGTATTAACATATGTATCATACCTTAGAAATATAGGCTCAAAAGAAAGAGAGGATGAGAAGAAAGAAATATTGTCTCTATTTTGCTGTCTCTACTTTCTTTATTCTCTCTTATCTACTTCTTTATATTTCTAGCAATTCTATAATACTGTATATGCAAATGTTGGAGGTATAATATTACTACTAATCGTAACAGTATTTTTATAACAAAAAATTGTATATTTACCCTTAATATTGTAATTTTTCTACTCTCTCAATTAATTGCTACACCAACTTGTATATTTGATTAATGGAACTTTACTTATTTTTTGCACTGAAAGCTGTAAAGTGACACTTACCGTTGTAAAATAAAACGGTAGCTCCAAAAATACTTTTTAGAGGACGAAGGAAATATATTCCGTTTCCAAATTCCAACATTTAAAAGGGATATTTGGCGTATTTCCAGTTAGTAATGAAAACAATAGTCCTTACCGTCATATTTTTAGATTTTCTATAATCTCTATGACCTATTGAAATAAATGATTTTTTCTTTACGGCAATTAATTGAAATAAGTACTCTCTTGTTCAAAAAGAAAAATTAAACCTGAATTGATCGTTCCAATTTTGTCACAAAAGAAAGTTTTAGTGCCATTCTGATGATACTTTGGAGTTCAGATACTCTACCCATGTTTCTATGTCTTATTAGGGCCAGTACCAAAAACTGCATATTTTAACTTAAAAGTTTTTACTCCTCTAGGCCCTAAATTGCTCTCATCTTTTACGTAAGTGAAATCAGGTAATTTTAAGCACTAAGCTGAATAAGACATAGAAACATCGGTAGGGATCTGAACTCGACACTTTGGCGACTACTAGTGGTTGAGACACAACTTTCTTGTGATGCTTATGTTTTCTTGCACCTAAAATATCATGGGTAAATTATTAAAAATCTCGAATTTTTTCTAAATTATCAAATGAATTTTGTGAAATGATAAAATTATCAAACCAACCTTTGATCAATGGAATGGCCAGTTGACTGGTAAAAAAAATGTGAAATGACAAATAACTAATTTGGATTAAGGCAAAAAAAGGCTATTTATTCTGTGCACTAAATATATCCATCATTTTAGTATGACAATCTAATAAAAATAAAGAAGATAGAATATAAGGTCCCGTATTTTGTAGACACTTGCACAAGAAAATTCAATTCTACCCTAAATTAATGCAAGTTGCATAATCATAATTGGTGTATCTCATGCATGGAATAATTTGTCAACAAAAAATATATAGCAAAATTCCAGCTTAGGATCATTTGTTACTTTCCTGTTACACTCTGTTACACATCTTAATAACTCAACGTAAATATTATTTTTAATTTTAATCTTTTCACCAATGATATTCAAAATATACCTTTATTTTCCTACCATGTCCGATTTGGTAACTAAACTTTTTTATTTTTCAGAAATGTCACCATACCCATTTAAATGTGCCAAAAATATCATATTTGGTGTTTTCTCCGTTAACTTTAACGGAATGCCCAATATAGGTCAAATTTTAAGGGGCATTTTTGTACCTTCATTATTAAAATATTTTTTAAGCATTATTTTATCCCATTCTCTCTTTCCCCCTTCCCTTTCAGAACTCCTCCACTTTCCTTCTCCCTCCTCCGCCGCCATCAGTCTGCCTCCTTCAACACTATATGAGTAAGTGAGAAGGTGAAAAATAGGTTAATTAATTTAATTAATTTATTTTTTACGGCAAGAAATGGTTAGAATAGGAAAAAAACATGAATTTGTGTACCTCCATTGAAAGATTATTTGATTTCAGAATTGATTCCCCAAATAGCTCCTCGGTCTAGCAGCAAACGAAGGAAAATTGAAAGAAATAAGAAACTAAAGCAGTCTCAGATAATTTACCGAATAATATTCTACTTTCCTGTACATACAACAAACGGGGTAAGCCAAAAATATTGATATGGGAGGGAGGCTGAAGAGGAGGAGGAGTCTTGAAAGGGAAAGGAGAGAATGAGAGAAAATAATGCTTAAAAAATATTTTAATAATGAATGTACATAAATGCCCCTTAAAATTTGACACATATTGGGCAATCCGTTAAAGTTAACGGAAAAAACACCAAACATGACATTTTTTGCACATTTAAATAAGTATGGTAACATTTCTAGGAAATAAAAATGTTTAATTACCAAACCGGACATAGTAGAAAAGTAAATGTACATTTTGGGCAGTTCACTCTTTTAATTTTGTCTCATAATTAAACAACATCGTTTTACTTAGGAATGAGAGTGACGAAAAAATAAAATAGATAAAATTAAGTCAAAGTGAAAAATAGAAAGTAAAAAATTTTAGGAAAATGACACTTGCACCAAATAGTGTCAAGTTTTCTTGCCACTAAAGTAGTGTTGCAAGAGTAAATACCAAAAATACCCTTAAGTGGCATTTTAAATAGACATTCCACTTAAGGGTAATTATGTGATAGAATTTTAGTAGTGCCAAGGGAACTTGCCACTATTTGGTGTATTTATCAGCTTCCAAAATTTTAACCCCCACAACTCCCCCCTCTATTGTCCACTGCCGCTGCGCCCAGTAGCTTGGCTCCTGCAGTTCGATGATCGGCTCTGTTGATATTTAGTTCTGTCTCCACACCACTGATGGTTTGTATTGAAAGAAAATACGAGTATTAAAATTAATTTCTGCAGTATCGGGCGGTTGGACAGGATTGTACCTCGGAAAAGAATTATTGTCATCTAGAAATGTTTTATTTTCTTAAGAAGAATAATACTCCTAGAACCGAAAATTTTGGATTTCTTTAAAGATAAACTACACCAGTCAAACTGTTTCCAAAAAATATATTCATACCTTTTCTAATATTCTAATTCTCGTACGTAGTAAAATTCTCTTAGTCAACCGTATCTAGAAGCTACACCAAATTAATGAATCAAAATTTGGGAGCAATAACTTTTTCTTGCAAGGAAAAATATTTTAATCAGAGGTTTATACAATTCAATTAATTAGGTCAGGATTTATAATTTTATACATTTTTTTTGGCAAAATAGATTTTGGCATCTGCATTTTGCATTGTCTGTACGCCGAGGCAAGTCGTTGTGTTTCCCTAAGACTTTTTAAACCAAATTTCTAATAAAGGGTCCTTGTGCCTAGAGGTGACTACGGTTTCAAAACATCTGGTTACAGTTCTAAAACCGTCGGCTCCCGATTCCAAAATAGATGGAACTGAAACCGACCCTTTATAGGACGGTTCTAGATGGTTCCGATTCCAATTTTGATTTGATTACGGTTATGATTTAGGACAGTTCCAATTTTAATATTAGTAATACCAACTCAAATTAATCACTTAAAAAATATATATACAATAAAGAAATGTAATACTTGAAATTTCTTTTATATAAATTTTAATTATAAAATTAAGTTTAAAGAGAATAATATTAATGTTCACAAAATTCTCATTTAAAAAATAAATTATACTATATCTCGAAAAGAAATAAAATAAATTATACTAATAATAATTTATTGAACTAGCAAATTTTAATACATACAATAAAAAATATTATCGATTTAAATAAATATATATATATATAATACTAAAAAGTATAAATATATAACAAAATTCTCATTTAAAAAACAAATTATACTATATCTCGAAAAGAAACAAAATAAATTATACTAACGATAATTTATTGAACTAGCAAATTTTAATACATACAATAAAAAATATTATCGATTTAAATAAATATATATAATACTAAAAAGTATAAATATATATATATATATATATATTTGGACGGTTCTGAACCGCCAGTTCCAAAAAATTAAGAATCTAAACCAAACCTCAAGACACAGTTTTGATTACAGTTTTAGAACCGAAACTGCTTCGGTTCCGGTTCTAGTTAGAACTGTGGTCACCTCTACTCGTGTCTCCTTCCCCGATCACTTAATCAGTTATTCCAAAAATTTTAAAAAAAATTCTAAACCGATGGAATTCATGTGTATACGAATTAGAGACATAATCAAAGTTGTTAGAGAATTACATAACCAATTTGTAAAACCCAACTTCTCCAAATTGTAGAATTAATAGATTTGTCACCCACAAAATGTGTAAAAAGCCTATTAAAATATGGGACTTTAAGATCTCCATTTATCTTTGCAACTTAGCAAAAGGTGAATATGGCATATTCATATTATTCTAATAAAAACTGGAATTTTAACTACCTAATATTTTTGTTCAATACTTTCTAAAATAATAAAATTCAAGATGAGAATTTTTTTGGCCCATGTAGGTCTCGAACCTGCGACCTTCGCGTTATTAGCACGACGCTCTAACCAACTGAGCTAATAGGCCAGATAAATTTAAATTTCGTAATACTATTTATTAACTATTTAAATTAATATCAGCTTATTGATTTGATTTTTCATTCATATATAAATATGAGTTAAATATGAAAATAGTCTCTCACAATTTGATAAATGAGTTTTTTAGTTCCTTAGATTGATCAATATTTTTTTCGCCTTTCACATTTACAATAGTGATCGTTTTAGTCCTGACATTTATAGAAAGGATTTTCTTAGTCCCTTTTGAAAAATTTATCTATTTAAATACTAAAATCATCCACCACATTTTAGCAAGTAAACTTTTTAATCTCTCAAACAAAAAACAAATGTTTTTACTCCCTTATATTTATAAAGTGATCTTCTTAGTCACTCATTAAAAAGAAAAAAAATTATTAAAAAGTTCTTTTTTTTAATTTTCACTTTCTGTTGTAAGTTCAGATATACATAACCTAATATTTGAATTTAATTTTGAAGTTGAATTGTTAAATGAATTTGCAAATTTTATTTATGCCACACATGATAGTCTCATACCTTCCATCAGTTCCATGAGATATTCATGGGTCTAATTTAACATATAAAGTGGGGCATTTAAATGCATAATCAATGCTGAATGTCGATTATGATTGCACTAATTGCTTGGTTTTGCTATTTTGGATGACTCATGGCGTAAAAGGAGCAACAATGTACTTCTGAAGCAGAATAATGCAAAAGAAAAGACATATATAGTTGGAAGTGACTCTGAGCAAGCTGGACGAAATCCAGAAGAAACGTGAAGTTTTGAAGCCACTTCCTCCGGTAATGATTTATTCTTTGTGATCAATAATATTGATGTTTTCATCCTTAATTTATGTCTAGTAACAAATTTTGTATTCATTTTGGTGTATGATTTAATTTTGATAATTCAACTGTGAGATCTAATTGTGCTTATTCTCTCTGATATATGTGATTGTTTACCAACCTCTGTTTAAATGATATGTATTTGGCTAATTTGATTAAGTATACTGGCTAGATATTTAGTTGGGTTATCTTATTTAGGGCCTATCAGACGGGTAGCGGCCTGTTCTTTTTGGTTGGGTTGAGTTTTGGTTCTGAAAAAATAGTTTTATAATGTAAAAAATGTATTGAAAATGTAAAAAAAGTATAGCTAAATAGTAAAAAGTTGTATTGAAAATGATGAAAATTAATTATAATACATTAAATTTACTGTTCAGACCAAAACTAAGACCAAAATCAAACTTAAAGAACAGACCCTTAGTAACGCTCGGTTGATTAGCGGTAACATTGAGTATAAACTCAAGGGGTTGTAATCTTGTTTAAACAACTTGTGGTACTTTTTGTTAACATGAATTATGTCTTTCTCATCTTAATGATGTCGGAACATTAAATCTTATAAAGGTTCCAAGGATTATATAAAAATGGTTAGAGGAGATTCTCTGACTATCGACAAAAGGTTTCTAGTAGCTATAACTAATTTCGTTGTATGTATTTGAGATATTATTGAATCAAGGTCGATTGAAGTATCATGCTAGCTAGAATCATCGTCGGAATTCTCCTTAATATAATTAAGGGTGAAATACACTTTCCCCCCTGTGGTTTCATGTTTTGGACAGTTTTTCCCCTATGCTTTCAAAACTGACAGTTTCCCTCATGGTTTTGGACTGAAGTGTCCACTTAACGGAAAATGGCTTCTCTAACGGTGTTAAAAAAAATGACTAAATTACCCTTGATAAAAAAAACTTTAAAAAAAAAAATGAAAGAAGGAAGAAGACGATGGCACTGTTCATCGTCTTCTTCCTTCTTCCTTTACTTTTTTTTTTTTTTTTTTTTTCCTAAACCTAAATCACTCCCGCAACTGATATGAAACCCATTTTGTTGGGTTTCATATCAATTGCGGGAGCCTCCCGCAACTGAAATGAAACCCATCAAACCCATCAAATGGGTTCCATTTCTGTTGCCGGAGCTTCCCGCAACGTTTTTTTTTTTATTTTTTTATTTTTTTTAATTTTTAGTTGGGGTTATTTTGGGAATAAAATTAATGACATCATCAATTTGTTTATCCCCACTCTCGTCTTGAGCGCGTTTGCTTCACGCGCCGTTAGAGAAGCCATTTTCCGTTAAGTGGACACTTCAGTCCAAAACCATGAGGGGGAAACTGTCAGTTTTGAAAGCATAGGGGGGAAACTGTCCAAAACATGAAACCACAGGGGGGAAAGTGTATTTCACCCTATAATTAATCAATCTTTTACTTTTATTTCTTGCTTGACTTGTTATATTTATCACTTGCCCAAACTGCGTTATTTTGATTGCTTTCTGCAAGAAGAATTAATACTTATGTTTTCTATGGAGATGATCCCACTCACTGGTAATTGAGTGGATTATTTTGGTTGTTTAACGACCTACTAATGGGTGTTCATGACAATCAACCACGCTCCGCAACCCGAGACCACGCAAAATTATTAGCTTTGCACTAGGTGGTTGAGTGCTGGATGACTTTGTGCTAGACAATTTCTAGCCCAGGCGAACATTGCAATTCTGACGTCACCACTTAGCCCCGAGCTAACTTTGCAATACGAGCATCACCAAATGATTGTTTCGTCGCAAAGTTGGGAAAGGCGGTGGATTGGCTCTTATACCACTTGCCATGAACTTAGAGAGTTAACCCATTTCAGAAGATAGTTCACGAGGGAATAGTTTCAAGTTCATTTTATACCACCACTAGAGAGGGAAATTAACAGGTTCCATACAGTTTCATAACCGCCTATTACATTTATGTTGCTCCTTTTATTTTATTTACAGTGTCTATAACTACCGTTCCCTTGTCTTATTGACTGTTTTGCCCTTCACTTGTTTTCTCCTTCCTACCAAACGCATGGTTGATGGGTTAACTGTTTGGGAATCGGGTGCGAGATTAGTTTTTTATTCTTATTCTCTTTATATTTATTTTAGGCTTAATTAACTTTTACTCCTTTGTGTTTTAATGATACTTTGACTTTTACTCCCTAAATAAACAAAATTGGTCTTTTGCGCATTTGACAGTGGTCAAAAGGTAAAATATGATGAATGACATTTATGTCCCTCACTTAAGGCCTGTTCTTTTCGTTTTGATTTTGGTTTTGGTTTTGGTTTTGGTTTTGTTTTTGTTTTTGGTTTTAACAGTAAATTTAATATATTATAATTACATTTTACCATTTCTAATACATTTTTTACGCTAAAAAATTATTATCCAAAAATATGTTTTCAAAAACGAGTTTTAAAACATATGAAAGAACTGGCCCTTAATATTGTGACTCCAAATAGAGATGGCCACGGTCCAGTTCGAACCGGAACCGACCCGGAACCGGACCGCCGGTTCCAACCCTCCGGTTCTAATATGATAATCATAAAAATAATAATTTTTCCATTCCTCTTGCACAGATTCAAACATACAACCCTTTGTTAGAATTAAAAGGCTTTCAGCAAAGTTGATTAACCACTTCAACTATTTATTTTTTTTGAACTTCTTTCTTATAATTATAATTATAATATAGGTTTAGCATATAATATATGTATATATATAAAAACTATTTTCAAATATATATTATAATAATATATAAACTAATAGTATACTTTTTATACATATATTATTAATATAAAATAAATAAACATTAAATTAAATTAAAATTAATTAATTATTAAATTAAATTGGATCCAACCGCAACTTTTGCAAATGATGAAGATGAATTATATTGAATATTCAATATGTATTTATTTTGTAAAAGTTTCAATGCTTCAAAGTTCAAACTTTGATTTCTCACGATTTATAACAAGGCATCACTCTCTTGATTTTTTTAAAAAATAATATATTGAGGTATTATTCATCTTTATATATATTTTTTCCACAATTTATTTTTGTATCTTTTATTATATAAATCATTTAATTTTTTAAATGTATGTACCGTCGTTACAGATTTTATATATAATTGAGTTAAAATAGATAATTATTCATAAATAATTGAGTTATTAATTGAGTCAAAATAAAATAACATTTATAAGTTAAAATTGTTAAATAAACAAAAAAAATTATTAAATAAACGGAAAAGATTGGAATCGGCAGGAAAACCATGACATAATCGGAACCTTGATATACTGGAACTAGAACCGTGACAGAACCAGAACCGGCAGTTCTGAAACCAGCACGGAACCGTCCCCCCAACGTTCCGGTTCCGGTTCCACTGATTCATGAACCGTAACCAGCGGTTTTGGAACCGTGACCACCCTTAACTCCAAACCATCATTTAAGAATGTGAAAAACAATAACTTACTCAAAATACCAAATTAGTTATTCAGTCGAATTACCATTTACACCAATAACTTTTACTTTATTCAACTAGTAAATTTCTAAACATGTTATGAGGTTTGGGAAAACACCCAAATATATAGATCATGTAGTTACAAAGTATTGAAAATTTCTTTCTTGATGGGTGTTTTGGAGTTTTACTCTAGTTTAATTCAAGTGGTAATTTTGATAGATTAATTTTTCCGTATTCATTAATTGGGAAAATGACATTTTTGGTACTAAAAGTTTGGGCTATTTGCAACTTTGATACTAAAAGTTTACTCGATTCCAAACTTGTGCTTTATATTTATACTTTGTTGCATTTTTAGTACCAATACCTGCTATAGCATGTTTTATGTGGTCAAACCAAAGTCAAAGTAATTTAGAGGTATTTTACAAATTCTATAATTTTGTGGGGCTGAAAAGATAATTTTTTCTAATATTATTTCCAAAACATTTTCACAGTTTTTTTTCTCCTCAATCGATGTACAAGTTTTCTTCCGACGAGGGAGAAAGAAAACCGCAAAAATGTTTTGGAAATTATATTAGAAAAATTATATTTTTAGCCCCTACAAAATTGTAGAATTGTAAAATACCTTCAAATCACCATTGACTTCAGTTTGACTACAAACCTGCTATAGCATGTACTGGTACTAAAAATGCAACAAAGTATAAAGATAAAACACAAGTTTGAAATTGAGTAAATTTTTAGTACCAAAGTTGCAAACAGCCTAAACTTTTAGTACTAAAAATATCCTTCTTCCTTCTTTAATTATAGTTTGAAGATTACAATATAAATTAAAGGACATAAATGTCATTACACAATTTTTATCTCTTTGACCGTTGGTCAATGAGGATAAAAGACTTATTTTATTAATTTATGGGAAAAATGACATTTTTAGTACTAAAAGTTTGGGTTGTTTGTAACTTTGGTACTAAAAGGTTACTCAGCTTGTGCTTTATGTTTATACTTTGTTGCATTTTTAGTACTAGTACCTGCTATAGCTGGTTTTACGTAGTCAAACCAAAATCAAAGGTAATTTGAGGGTATTTTACAATTCTACAATTTTGTAGGGCTGAAAATATAATTTTCCTAATATAATTTCTAAAACATTTTTGCGGTTTTCTTTCTTCTTAGTTGGAAGAAAACTTGTACGTAGATTGAGGAGAAAAAAAAATGCGAAAATATTTTGGAAATAATATTAGAAAAATATCTTTTCAACCCCTACAAAATTGTAAAATTTGTAAAATACCCCCAAATTACCTTTGACTTCGGTTTGACTACATAAAAACTGCTATAGCAGGTATTGGTACTAAAAATGTAACAAAGTAAAAATATAAAGCACAAGTTTGGAACTGAGTAACCTTTTAGTATCAAAGTTGCAAATAGACCAAACTTTTAGTACAAAAAATGTCATTTTCCCTTAATTTATGGGACAAAATCAAAGTGCCATGATAATATAAGGGAACAAAAGACGACGACAACAACAAAGCCTTTATCCCATTATGTGGGTCGGCTATATGGATCACATCTCGCCATCGTGTATGGTTATGGCACATCGATCCATTTATATTCATATATGACATGTCATATTTTAAAGTTGTTTTCCAACTCTTTTTAGGTCTTCCTCTACCCGTTTTAATATTAATTACTTATCTATTTTCTACCCGTCTTACTGGGGTGTCTAGGGGTCTCTTACGTACATGTCCAAACCATCTTAGGCGTGTTTCTCTTATTTTTTCATCTATTAGGGCTATTCCTACTTTATTTCTAATGTTTACATTACTTATTTTATCTAACCTAGTATGCCCACACATCCATCTTAACATTCTCATTTCTGCTACCCTTATTTTTTGTTCATGTTCATATTTAGTCTCCCAACACTCTGAACTATAAAGCATCGCCGGTCTTATAGTCGTTCTTTAAAATTTTCCTTTTAGCTTTTGCGGTACGTTACGGTCACAAAGTAGAATACTATGTGTTACATCTTTATCAATTGCTCCGTTTTCTTCTATTATAGTATTGTTATCAATTACATCTTTTATAGTATTATTATCTACACGATTACTAAAGTGACAGTGCATATATTCCGTTTTGACTTTACTTAGTGTAAAACAGTTTCATTCTAAAGCTTTTCTCCCTGCTTCTAATTTAGCATTTACCCCTACTTTTGTTTCATCTATTAAAACTATATCATCTGTAAATAACATACATTCAGGGATCGCATTCTGCAAATGTTTAGTAATCTCATCAATTACTAAAACAAAGAGATATGGGCTCAAGCTTATCCTTGATGTAGGCCGATTGACAGAGATGTCGTATACCTCTGCAAATACAGTAATTATACTGCTTTTAACCTGCAATCAAATGATTAAATAAATCTAATACAATGGTAGTCAGGATCGATCCACAGAGACGGATATTCTTAATTTCTTTTATTTATTAATGTGTGAGTAACTATTTTGACGAGTCGTCACCTTTGTGTCTCTTAAGAGACCTTTAGTTTGTCACGAACACTTAAGAGAAACATAATTAACTTGTATAAATTCTAGAGAAAGTATTCTAGTATTATGTAATCCACCTTCATCACATGTGTAATTATCCTATACCGGTTAGTTATAGACTACCACGAGCACCCGCTAGTCATAACCCAATTTCTCCTTAACTTCTCGGTAATCCCCGCGAGTCCCCGCTAGTCAAGATTATTTCTCTAACCAACTAATTAATTAAGTCGCGAGTCCCCGCTAGTCACCTAATTAATTAATTAGCAGCATTAAGATCTAGAGAAACCTAACACTAACAACTCCTATCGTCGTAATTCAAGGAATTATTACTCAATTAATAGTACATCACGGTCGAAGGTTGTGCCACTCGAAGGCTCTACCAGATTAAACTAAGGTGATCAGTCTTAATAAAATCTTAGTAATCAAACTTATGAACACTGATTAATTTAAGAACATAATTAATTATACTTATATTAATTCAAGTTTCATACATGCATGGATTACATTTTCAATACATAACACTAGAATAATATATTTAGCTCCTCATGACTTGATAATCAAAGCAATAACTTGGAATAGAAATCATGAGAAAAATACAAAATACTTTACTGGAATAAAGTGCCGGTGCCGTTTGGATTTCGAACCGATGAACAGAATGCAGTAAAGATTAAGTGTCTTCAAAAGCCAAATTAACTAACGACTAAGCTACGGAATTCTGAAGGAAAACCGAAGCCAAAAACTAAACTCAAGAATATTGTATAAAACTGCATAAAAGAAAGGTCTATCGCTAAAAACGTAATATCTAAAAAGGTCTATCAAGTTTCACATATATAGGACTTATGAATTGGTAATTGGGAATAAAACTATCTCCTAATCAAATAAGGAGATCAATCAATTAGAACTTCAAATTTGGGAAGGAGATCTTTTATACGTGGATTTCCTATTTCCTTCTTGGATTCTCCTTCCTTGTTTCACACGGAATTACTTATTTCCGTTTCCTCTTTGCTCTCGGGTTTCTTGACTCGCAAGACAGATTTGTCGTTTCCAAACTTAAAGCCGAGCTGGCGTGACGTCGGCCTCCACCTTCTACTCAGTCATGATGTCATCTTTATATCTTCACACGTGTCTATTGGACTCTGGACATCAGGTCGGCCATGGCCGAGGTCAGCTATTCAGGTCGTCCAGCCGAGGTCAGCTCTTTAGGTCGTTTAGCCGAGGTTAGCTCTTCAGATCGTCCCGGATCTACTTGGATGCCTTTGTGCTCCTAAAATCCATCTTTTAGAACTTCTCTTCTGTAATTGGGCTGCTCTCTTAAATCTGCACAATTAATACAAACATTGGGCAAAAAGCCCGTGAGAACTGTCAATTACTCTCTAAATTATCAGGTACAATATCGGCGGATCACCTATGTTATTTGAAAAATCACCAAAAATTCTTACTGGTATCCTTACACATGTTACATCTTTATCCATTTCTTTTATAAGAGAACAACAGACAATTAAACTAATTTTCTAGGAAAACTTTACTTTATAAAACTAATTTTCTAGGACAATAATATAAAGCTTTACTTTATGTTTAGAATAATTACATTTTTTGTTTAAAAAAATTGACTTCTTCACACTTTTAAGAGGAATAACTTTTTCTTGCAAGGAAAAATATTACAATCGGATGGAAATCATATGCACACTGGGACTTTATGTGTATACGAAATAGAGACATAATCAAAGTTGTTGAGAATTACATTAGCCAATTTGTAAAACCCAACTTCTCCGAATTGGAGAATTAATAGATTTGTCACCAACAATATGTGTAAAAAGCCTATAAAAAAAAAAGGGATTTTATGATCTCCATTTCTCTTTATTTCTCTTTATAAATTAGCAAAAGGTGAATATGGCATATTCATATTAGAGTGAATTTCTCATTTCATCACGAACCTTTGGCTATGTTACCTGATTCGACACAAACCTTCCAAAATTAGTTTTTTCAGCACAAACCTTTCAAAAATGTAACAAAACATGACATTCCGTCAACCCTCTCCGTTAAGTCACTAACGTCTCCACTATTTCAGGGGTAAAATCATCCGAATGTCAATTCTTTTGTCTTACATTTCTCTTATTTTAAATTTACTGCCAAATAAACCCCAAACTTTTTTTTTTTTACCAATTCTTCCAAGAATTAAGAAAAGAAAATGTGAATATAAATGAAATTTAATTCTTAATTTATTCTTCATTTTAATATAAATTTACTATATAATAGTAATACTAATTATTCTTAATATTATGATATAATATTAACATATAAAGCTTTTTCTTCTTGTTCAAAATAAGTTGTGGCCAAAAATTAAGAAAAATAAAATTACATGGGCCAATCTATAAATTTGATGAACTGTGCACTACATTGTTCATCATCTTCCCTAATCTTCTTTTTTATTCTTCTTCTTCTTTCTTCACGGGGCTTCTATGCCTGTAGGTTCCCACCCCCCCCCCCCCCCACCACCACCACCACCAAATTTTTTGCTCTCCATAGCCAACACCTACTTTATAGTCCATGATCAATTTACTGTGAAAAAATTTGCCCAAACAAAATCTAAATTGAAAATAAAATTTAACAAAGGAACAAGAAAACAAAAAGGGGCAAGTTTAAAAATTTGGAAATGGAGTCATTGACTAATGGGTCCCTATGATGGGATTGAGAAGAAGATGACGCTCTGCTGTGATGGGAAATGGAGTCATTGACAATCGGACGATTTTACCCCTGAAATAGTGGAGACGTTAGTGACTTAACGGAGAGGGTGGACGGAAAGTCATGTTTTGTTACGTTTTTGAAAGGTTTGTGCTGAAAAAACTAATTTTTGAAGGTTTGTGTCGAATCGGGTAACATGGCCAAATGTTCGTGATGAAATGAGAAATTCACTCTTCATATTATTCTAATAAAAAGGGGAACTTTAAGGGCATCTCCAATTGGGGAAGATGGTGACATGGCAAAGAGTATCTTCCCTCCCATTTGAGTATTTTTCCATTGTGAATGAGGGGAAGAAGTTGGGGAAGAAGGGGGGGGGGGGGGGGGGGGGGGGGGAGGTAGAGAAATCTCTACCTTGATATTTAGGAGAGAGAATGTGGGTCATGTTTTTTTACTTTTTTTTTCTTTTTTCTTTTGTTGTAGCCGTTGCTTGTTTAAGCAATTAAGCAAGCAACGGCTATATATTAAGCAATTAAAGCAGTTGCTTGCTTAAGTTTTTTTTCTGATTTTTTTTCTTTTATATATATTAAAGCTTTTTTAGTTGTTATAATATAGCCGTTATAATATATATGTATATATATATATATGTTATAAATTACTACTATAATATTACTATAGAAGCATGTAGTATATAAAATAACAAAATAATAAGACAAGAGAGTAGAGAGGAAATAGTGGTAAGACTTTTCTATTCTTTCATTCCATCATCTTTTTCTACTATAAGCCTCTATTTATAGGCCAAGTAATAAGATCATCTCAAAGGTCATACAAGGATAATTACATATGACACTAATGGGGGTAGATGAAGGATCATGGGGAAATTATGGGTGTAGTGGGAGTTCTAAGAGATGAAGGGACATTCACAATAATTATATTCATAACACTCCCCCTTGAATGTCCACTATTAAGATAAATGCCTCACTAAAACCTTACTAGGAAAACCCTGTGGGAAAAAACTTAGTGAAGGAAAAAGAGTACATTTTCTTGGTATAACACTGCCTCGTTAAAAAATATTACCAGTAAAAACCCAGTGGAAAAAAAAACTTGGTTAAGGAAAAAGAGTACAGGGTGTAACTCCCCCTCTTGAACACATCATTTGACATCGTTAAATTATCGCCTTCCAATCTTGTATCTCAACTTTTCAAAATGTTGAAGTTAATAGTGAATAAATCTTTATAGTATCATTCCTGCAATTGAGCAATCCATGTAACATCATCTTTAAACAAAATAGTGGGAACTCTCTGAAAATTCGAGAACAAACCACTTTACTTCCAAATTTAATGAATTACTAATCTTAGCCAAACATACTCTCGACGTGCATTATAAGAAGTAGCAGCTATGATTTCTTTCATGAATTTAACGCTCAGAAATAGCTGTACTGTTGCATGGAAGCAAATAACTGACTTGATCCAGCATTATAAGGATCAGTAAAGTAATCAATAGCTGTATAACCTATAAAATCATACTTGTGTATTTTTGAAATAAAGACCCATATTTATCGTTCCTTCAAACTAAAGAAACATATGCAGTTCATGACTTGCAAGCAAATTTTAAAACTTGTGAACGACTTGCAAGGTGCAATATTTTTGTTTCGATAGCCTTAAAATATGGTACTTCTGGACCAAGCAAATTTTCATCATCCTCACAATGACGAAATAGATCTTTATGCACATGAAGTGATTTTACTTGCTCAAAGTATGTACTTTATTCATATATAAGTGTTTCAACACTTTAGTGGTATAAGAAGATTGATACAAAGAGATGGCATTCTCTAAGTGCTCAATTTTGAAACCAAGACAAATGTTGTCTTTTCAAAATGTTTCATTTCAAACTTGTGTTACAAACCAGCAATATTTTGAATCTCTTCAGGAGTTCCAATTCAACATTATACTTTAAATAATCAATAATAGTTTGAGACTCTTCAGGAGTTCTAAACAA
The DNA here is from genome assembly GCA_016801395.1 of Leptodermis oblonga. Classification (NCBI taxonomy): domain Eukaryota; kingdom Viridiplantae; phylum Streptophyta; class Magnoliopsida; order Gentianales; family Rubiaceae; genus Leptodermis; species Leptodermis oblonga. Next base: position 31,961,845 of record CM028756.1, on the reverse strand, counting down.
AATAATCAATATAAAATGGGATATGGATCTTCAATAAAACATAGATATAGAGCTCTACATAATTTAATATAATAAATATCGTGATAAACTGCATCGTTCCTCTAGGGCAATTTAAATCTTTCAGAAATTTTCATTAGCCATTCTAATAGGCTTGTCATGAGATCCATAAGACGCATTTTGAAAATTTTTCCTTGCTGCCAGATAAAGCAAGTAAGTAACAATAATTATTGCATCCACCACTTGAGATTATGCCGCCCCATAATCAATACATTTTCTTCAGGAAAAAACTTGTGCGATAAATTGTGTCAATTCATTATTTCATTTCGCTTTTCAAAAATACGCATTTATGACTCACAAGGTACACATCTTCAGGTGTGTGAATTATTCGCTTAAAGACTTCTCTTTGAAGCACGAATTCAATTCTACTAAAATTGCATCTTCTCATTCCTTCATTTTTCTTTGGCAATAATTTATATGTCGACATTTATTCACAGGCCCAGATTGATGATCTTGTTTTCTTTCATAATGGCAACTGCTGCAGCAGAAACAATTTTATCATCGATGCCGATTGTTCATAGCTAGGTTCCATATTTAGCAGTTAGGCATGACATAGTTGAGATCATTATTAACAAAATTTTTAGGTACCTGAGCTTCTTCTAGAAGCTTATTATCTGTTATGCTCAGAAATTCTTCAAGAGTTTTTTATTCTTGAAAATTCTTCTAGAATATTTAACACCTCGATTTGTCATCTTTATCACTTGCTCCTATTTCTCAAGGAATTTATTTTGGAACCGATTAGTCTACTACACTTTGATGTTGCCTTTAATTATTTATGAGTGGTACAAGGTCCTTCAGGGACATCAATTTTAATTGGAGCATTAGTAGTCAATATGTGTGATTCAGTCACACTTTTTAGGTAAGAAAAAGCATCTGGTAATGCAAGTTGTAAATGATCTTTTGAACTTCAGGTTCTTATATCTTTATACGAGAATCATTGATAATTCACTCAAAATAGTTTTCTTAGTTGACTACTTCTTCTTCTTCTTTTTTCTCCCCCTGATGTTGAGAAACCTGACTCATCAAAAAAATAATCAACAAAATGAGTAGTGTACAAATCTCCAACTTTAGTCTCAAGATATTTTATAGTAGAGATTCATGCCCAACATCTATTACTAACCTCCTTTGAGGTTTCATCTTTGTGCGTTGTGGTGGAGCAATCATAATATAAACCGCACATTCAGAAAATTATAAGATAAGAAATATTTTTTGGTTTCTGACCGAAACCATTTGTTGGGGGAGAAAATTATTAAATTTTATTGGCCTGATGCGAATAAATATTGCAACATGCAATAGAGCATGTCCCCAATATATATTGGGAGTTCTATTCTCAAAAACAATGGTCATGTAAATAAGTTAATGCATATAATGAAACGATTCTACTAGACCTTTTCTTGTGTGAATACAAACAACGGATATTCCACACTTATCCCAAAAACATGAAATAATTATTTAAATAGTAAAAAAACTCATAACTGAATTATCTCCGCAAGTAATTTTGCAGACTTCAGGCCGCAATTTTAATAATAAACGTAATGTGACAATTTGGTTGATGCATCAATCAAAATTATATAATACTAAATTGGTCTATGCAGTGGGTGAATAAGCCCACAAATATTTCACCATATATATGTTCTATTAGTGCAGGAGATTCGGTACGAATTTTCACAGGAGGTAATAACTTTACAATCAATTTGCCTTGAGAGCAAGCATTGCACGAGAATTCATTGGATTGAAGAATCTTCCGGCCCTTCAATGAATTCTCTATTTTATTCGCATCATTATAGAACCGGGATGGCCTAACTGGTCGTGCCATAATAAACACATTAGTAAACGTCCGGTTTACTGTTGCATAAATTTCAATTGTAGTAATATATGCGAGTACAACCTGGAGCAATTAGAAGGTAACTTTTTCAATAAAAGTTTCTTTTCAAAAATAGTACTTGTAATGCATAAGTATTTATTAGCACCTTCATTTTTATTTGTAATATGATACCCATTTCGGTGAATATCTTTGAAAATCTCAATAGATTTCTTTGGAACTTTAGGAAAAATAATGCATCATCAAGTGAAATATTCCATTCCTCCAGATAAAATGATAGTTACTCTTCTGGAGTTTTCAATAATTTGTACTACCAAATATAGTACTAACAATTGTTTATGTCAATTTTAGATGAGAACATTAATTTTCTTATCTCTATCAGCAATATATTGTAGCACTGTCTTGTGGACATAATGCTTTGTGATTGACCATTGAAATGTTTATTTTTATCACAAAATGAAAATTTAAATGATGTATGTATTTCAATAAAATATTATAAATCATAACAAATATTAAAACCATAAATTAACAATAAATATAATATTTGTAAACATCAAATTAAAATTAATTAATCAAAATAAATAAAGTAAGAAATTTATTTTGAAACATTTACAATATTATCACTTTCAGGGTGCAAAATTGAAAATTAATTCCACAACATCATTACAGATAAAAGTTGGATTTATCTTTTAGCTTTTTTCTATGGTAGTTGATAGACAATAGCTATATACTTTGGTGTACGACAAGTACATCTATGATCAATGGTCTTTCATGCCACAACGATAACATTTGTTATCTAAATTTCTTCTTTTACTTTCATCTTTCTTGTCACAACTCTTCTACTTCTGGTGATGTTATGAATTTGCACTTCTGGTGTATGAGTATTCACTATTCTTCCACTTATGGTGGTGAATTCAACACATTTGAATAATCTTTATTATAATAGTTATCATAAAATTCGCACTTAACTGTGATTTTGTGCATTATATGGATGCAAAACGATCATATTTACTTCAAGAAATAAGATCTTTATATATTATAGGAGATTTATGATTATAACATTTATTTCGGGAAATGGATTATTTCACACATAATAAGGGTGCATGTGCTCTCACATTTACTTTAGGAAATGGAGCAGCTTTATTGAACGAAACTCGTGAGTTTCCAACAAAACTCATTAATTTGATCCGTGACAGAAAGAAAATATATCAAATATAATCATCAAAATAATTTCTATTTCAAATTTGTCGACGGGACAAATTGATACGTTGCAATCAAGTAGTCATTATGTCTCTCTTTCAAATTGTCAACAGGACAAATTGACATTTTTCACTCAAGTGATCATATATCACTTTTAAATTTGTCAACGGGACAAATTGATATTTGACATTAAAGTGGCCAAATTTCAGCACTACTATTTCAATTGTATTTTTTAACTATGTGAAAAAATACATACATAAATATGTATTACAAATAAAATCTTAGGATAACGAAACAAACATATAAAATATCATAATACTGTTTAATTGTATAGAAGTAAAATAATAAAATAAATGAGTAAATATAAATAAGATGTAGATTAAATTGATAGTGAGACCATAAATAGTTATTTTTTGGGTATGATTGTTGTAGAGAAATATGTTTAAAAGTAGTAGGTGAGGTGGCAATAAAATACCTCATTTTGAGGTAGCATAATTGGATATGCTCTTAAGGGCCTAATATTATTTTTCATTATTTTTTTAAAATAATAAATTATGCTATTTTCTTGGCCCATGCAGGTCTCGAACCTGCGACCTTCGCGTTATTAGCACGACGCTCTAACAAACTGAGCTAATAGGCCAGATGAATTTTAACTTCCTAAATACTATTTATTAACTCGGTATTCTTGTCCCATACATAATGTGGGGATCTTATAGGAGATTTATTCTTTCCCTTTCAATTAGATATAAATATCTTAAAAGATAATTAACGAGCTTACGGGAAAATATGGTTGTTAACATTACTTTTAAGGAGAGTAAACTCCAATTTTAATCTTTTATATACACTCTTTTAAATTTTTAATGTTTTGATTTCTAACATTTAAAACTAACATTTTTGGTTTTCTAACCTTAACAAACTGAACATTTTAAACCCACTTATCTTTTATGTAACATAATCAGTTGAATGAATATGCATATTGAAACTCGTATGACCATTACAACCAAGGGTAATTTTGTCCAAATATTGTTTGCCCTTTTGACACTTAACAAAACTATAGAAATTTTTTTTTTTCATTTACGATAATGGTAATGTAAGTATAAGTATACATCTTTAACAAATTCCGTTAGATTCAAATCAGCGGCGAACGCAGAGCCAAATTCTCGGGGGGGCGAGCGTCATAGGAATTTTTTTCGCAGGTCATTAAATAAAATACATACTAGTAAAGTATCAAAATAAACATAACAATAAATGTCCAAAAATTAAAACATTAATGAAAAATTTAAAAACAAAAAAATACTAGTAAAACAACTAATTCTTGAAGCCCGAACCACCACAACCGGACGCATTAGTAATACGAGATAATTGTGTCACATCTAAACTTGCTGTTAAACGAGTGCGATATGCTATCTCAGACTCACGCCCATGTTCTTGTACCAAATGTGACACACTCTGTCTTTGATTTTTAAAACCTTCTAGTTGGACTCTTGCATCATTGTGCACACTACTCGAACCACCAACATGTTTATTCAATATTTCTAAGCCTTTTTTCCAATTACTCATCCCTACAGTAATAAATGTCTCTTCTCCTGTCTTATTTCCTTTGTGCTTATTTTTAAAGAGATAGCACCAAAAACAAAATGCGGCATCTTTTGATATGCTATGCTCCAACCAAGCATATTTCTGAAACCAAACACTTTGAAAGCATCTAGAATTCTGACCATATTGTTTTCGGGGATAATTATGACCAATTGGTTGACAAGGACCTCTAACCAAATACTCTCTTCGAACTTGATCTCTAATACACATATCATATTCTATGATTGGTTTCCGTAGGCCTGGGTCCATGACAATATCATTTAGATTGAATTCCACACAAGAATGTTTTTCCTTACTTTCATCCTCATGAGAGTTCTTAGAAACTTCTATACCTCGTTTCAAAAATTTATCCATAACCTATCAAAATTTACCAACCTTAACAAATTAAAATTATACCCTTCAAAGTATATATTAACCAAATAACATCAAACTAAAAAAAAAAAAAAAACAAGCATCACACAAATTATTAAATAATTACATACTCAAAATTAATTAATCAATAATAAACACAATACGAAATAGATAATCACAATTCTATATATGAATATTAAATTCTAAATTAATAAAAATTCTAAAATTTAAAACAACATTGCTATAGTATATAATCATTCATCCCATATATAATAAATTATAAAATTAAACTACTAACAATAAAAAACTACACAAAAATTAGAATTAAAAAAAAAATTAAAACTTACAAACGCTGATGCTGTGAAGCTGAAGCTATAAAGGCCAAAGGTTAGGCAGCGGCAACCGGAGAAAGAGGCAGCCTGCAGTGGACGCCGGACGGGACGGACGGCGGCGGAGGAGTTGCGCGGTGGACGCGGGCGGCTGAGGAGCCTTGACTGGCTGCTGCTCTGTTTTCCAGCAGCAAACAAAGAGAAGAGAGGAAAGAAAAGGAAATGTTAGGTATGAATTGGGGAAATTGAATTGTTGACCGTAAGTTCAAAATGGGGGGAGGGATTAATTTGCAAAATTCCATTCTGATTCAGGCCCTTAATGTTAATTTGTTTTTTTGCTTTTTACCCCTAGTAAAACGACGTCGTTTTACTAGGGGGGCATAAAAAAAAAAACAAAAAGAAAAGAACAAAAGCTGAACTTCATCTTCTTCAGCTGGAGGGGCAGCAGCTAGGCTTCTTCAGCCGTTCATCGCCGCTGCCGGGGCCAGCTCGAAGGGTAGTAATACTACTACCCTTCGCTCCCGGATAAAGGGGGGGCAGTGGCACCCCCATGCCCCCCCTTCTCTCCGCCGCTGATTCAAATTGTGGTAGACTAAAATGTTCAATTTGTAAAACTGAGAACCAAAAGAGTTGGTTTAGAATGTTAGAGATCGAAACAATAAAAATGCACATGTGACTTTCGAAGTTTACTCAAAATTGGAATTTTCTACCAAAAAAAAACTTTTTTCAAAAAAAAAAAAAGAAAAAAGAAAAAGAGTTCAACCTTGTTTTTAAATGTAAATATATTTATTTATTTGCTCTAAAATATATTCCCTCTGTGCATATAAAAAGTTATGTTTCAAATACTAAAAACAGTATTAAAAATATGTTTTTTTTTTTTTGGTGAGACTAATGAAGTACTTTTTCAAATGTAACGCACAAAAATTTACTTATATTAACTGAAGACTTGAAGATAAACATATTATAAGGCATCAAAGGTAGACCTTTTTAACTGAATATTTTTTTTTGAAAAAATATTTTATTTTTTCAAAATACATGATTTTTGTATAATACTTTAAATTCTATATAAAATAATATTTTTCACAAGAGATTTTATTTTTAATTATTTTGGATAGATCAAGGAGGAAAATGCAATGAACCTTACCTCTCTCAAATGACGTGGTGTGGTGATTACCAACTAACACGCATACCAGAAGAATTTGATGTGCCTTGCATGCCTCACGTTCAACGAATATTAATTAATTAAAGTTTATTTGATTTAAAGTAATTTATTAATTATAGGATTCACATTTGTCCGACGTTATTTGTCTTTGGTCTCCTTTGACTTTGCTTAAGATAAAGCTTTTCAAATCACGGAGGTGTTCACGCGTCGACTGCCGTTATTTGTACGTGGCGTGGCCGGAACGCCTCTGTACTTCGTCGTTTTTATTATTTATTTATAGCTGTCATATTTAGATTGTAGGTGGGTCGGTCGGTCGGTTTTTCTTTCCCTATCCAATTCTCCACGGCTTTTTTCTCCGACTCCGATTTCCACTTCCGCCCATGTGGTTCAAGAAGAAGAAAATAAAAACAAATTTATTTGCTTTGCTCAGCTGTTTTCCTTTTCTCAAATTATTATTACGGAAAAATCTTACTTTCGGTCACTTTTATTTCGATTTGTTATATTTTTGTTTAAACCGACAGCTATTTTTGTATGTATGGTAGTATATTTTTGATTATTTTAATATGTTATTACATGTTCTTAACGGTAAACATCACAGTCAACAATAATATGTGTTCTTTTTACAAAATGAAAATTTTTTTGACACCAATTGTGTTGTTTTTTAAAATAAATTTTGAGATACAAAATTAGTCCCTTAAAAGTTTTTCATTTTATAGGAGGAAAAAAAAACCCCCTCATATTATCGTTGCTTGGACGTTGACCGTTGAAAACATGTAATAACAGTTTTAAATCGCCAAAAGTATAACAATCACACATATAAAAATTGGCTATTTTACAACGACTTAAATAAAAGTGGCCAAAAATATAGCGACTTAAATCGAAAGTGACCAAATGTGTGATTTTCATTATTATTATTTTTGGGGCATACTATTCGCAGTAACATTCCCCTGTGAAAATTCTATTTTGCCCTTTAGCTAAAAAAATAAAAAATAGTAATTTGGTTATTGCAAATAGCAATTGTTGAAAATATTGCCCACTTTGGGCTGTATTTTCTTCCAAAATACCGTCAGGCGCCGGCGGTATTTTCTTCTCAAAATTTTTTTTTCGGGACGCTGCCCCGAACCCCGCAAACTCACCGCGGAGTTGGATCCGCGAAAGTTGTACTTTGATTAAGTTGTCTTTGATACCACATTAAAAATGTTATAATTTGAGAAAAGAAGAAAAGAACATGAATAATGTATAGATTTTTTTTTTTTGGTTAAAAAACCAATTTTACGTAAAAAAAAAATGTATAGATTGTTTACTTATCGTGTAATATGGATAAAAAAAAATGTATAGATTATTTACTTACCGTATAATATGGATTGTCCTCGTTACTATCGGCCATAATTAGAGTGAAAATAATTTCTTTTATTTTTTAAAAACCTAAAGGGCAATTCAATTTTTTCACAAGGAAATGTTACTGCGAATAACAATTCCGTTATTTTTTTCGTCTTAAGATTCAGCCGTGGGTCCAACTATTTTCGACGCAGTTAATAAAATTTATACTATAAATTTTATTAACTGCGTCGAAAATAGTTGGACCGACAACAATTGACATAAGTTATGTCAATTGATGGTGACTCTTTAAAGTAATATAACAGTTTTGTGGACCTTGAACTCTATTAACAGGAGTTTTGGTAAGAGGCATACTATATGCAGTAACCATTTTACTAAACGCAGTAACATTTTCCTGTGAAAAAATAATGTCCCTGGCCAAAAATAAGAAAATCGGGTACTGTTCACACGTGCGTGAACAGTACCCGGAACACGGCGGTATTTTCCCCCCAAAATACCACCGTTTTCCGGCGGTATTTTCTGTTACTGCGTTTAACCGGGTACTCAGTCTCCCCGGTCGAAATGTTGCAGAAACAGAAAAAAACGTCCGGATAATCGCCGATCCGGGAAAAAAATCCCCCCGAATGGGTTTTTTTTTCTCGAAAATTATAATGAAGGGGTATATAGAGAATTTATGCAAACTAATTTAAAGTAAAAAAATAAATATAGTGTTTACTTATAGTGTAAGATGGATCGTAGTCGGGTAATTCGGACTTTTTACAGGGGAATGTTACTGCGTTTAGTGAAACAGTTACGGGGACACCGGCGGTATTTCTTCAGTTTTTTTCTAACCGGGTACTGCGTTGAATAGTACCCGATTTTATTATTTTTCTTTTTTTATTTTAGGCCAGGGGCATTTTTGTATTTTCACAGGGGAATGTTACTGCGAATAGTAAAACGGTTATTTCGTATAACAATTCAGTTTGGTAAAATTTAACAAAATTAGAAGCATATTCTAAATAATCAAAATTTTCTAGTTTTTTTTTGTCCGTAAATAATTTTCAAGTTTGTTATTTAAAAGAGTTTATTATATTTTAGAAAATTATTGTCATTTAACCTTATTAGTTAGTAAATATAGTGGGGGAGAATTACATTTACCCCTAATTTTGGGGTAGTTACGAAATCTTTGTTTACAAAATTACAAAACACCCCTTTAAAATTACATAAAATATAGTACAATTTCGATGCTATGTAGAGTCTGTGAATCTGTAACATAACTTTTACCTCTCACAAACATCGTTAATTTTTTTAGTTTTGAGGCCCAACAAGCTTCTTTTTAGTATGAATACTTCAGAAAGAAAGAGACATATTTATAATTTCGCAAACAATGACATAGAAGACATATCTTTAATCCAACTTTGTAAGGAGAATGATTACACAATGTACACTCAATAATATAACAAACAATGTTATAAAAATTACCTATTCTCGGATATATTGCTCACAAATAAAAGTGTTCAAATTATCACTTTGGTATTTCCATTTTTCTTAGGTCTTCTAACTCCAAAATGTTAAACAAAATTCGGATTACATACAGGGCAAAGCCTGTTTTTCAAGCCAAAGTAAAAAAACTAAACAGAAAAATGCCTCATGGCTTAAACAACAATTATTTTATTTTATTTTTAATTCAGTGCTATTTTATAGTCCTATCATCTATTATATTAAAAACAGAGGCTATAGGGAGAAAAAAAATAATTTGGAGAGCTTAATGCAGGGTTTTGTCAATATGTGCTCTAAATATGTAGAACTGACAGAAATAAGAATCGAATCTTTAAATTTTGCGTGATTTACTATGCGTCACAATAATTGGAACATTGACTATTTTCTAAACAATATCTCTCATTGAAAAAAGAGCTTATAGTTAAACCCCCCAAAAAAAAAAAAAAAAGATCCGACCCGATTCTCACCTGTTGGTTGGGAAACTTTAATTGTGCATTTAGAGCCCCTGTCACTATGTTCGGAACCCAATGTAACCCTTTCAATTTTCCACTATTATTATTGTTATTATAATTGTAGTATTAATTGTGCGCCAGAAAGAGATGTAGTACAAGTAGCTGCAGGAGTAGTACCCTTGTGATTTGGGGAATTTGGACCGTTGGTTTGGTCAAATGGAGAAAAAAGATTCTGCAAACTGCAAACAATGATCAATCCTTTTCTCGATTTGAAACTCTCTGCATTTTTTGCTAAATAAAACCACTTTTTTTTGGTCAACTCCTGAATTGATGTTGTGGGAAGACTAAACTAATGGCCTTCCTTTTGAGCTTTTTGGAACTATTTGTGTTTGATTTGCACCTCTAATTAGTAGTAGTTGCAAACTGCTAAATAAAAGCACAAAATAATGACTCCCATGGAATAAAGACTCTCACAAAAGATGGGAATTTCCTACAAAAGAAAGGTGACAAGGAATTTCCCTTTGTGTCTTTGTAGGATATTCCATCTGTTCTATAAAGAGTGTTCTTTTAAAGATTTGCACATAAATTAAGAAAGTAAAAAAAATTATTCTTTTACCCTTATTATATTTACTTATTTAACTACAAACTTTGTGGAAATTTGTGAAATATGTGTCATTTGAAAAGAGAGTGTAATGAATAGATCAATTAAATTAGGGGTAAAATAAGAAAGTTTTTAACTTTTTGCATTGAAATTTGAAAATAGATATTCTTTCAAGAACAAGAAAATTTTTTTAAGGAAACATTCTTTAAAGAACAGGGAAAGTAATAAAGAAAGATGAGTCAATGGTGATTAAGGTGATTAAGTTTTAACATAAAAGCTTTTTATTTGTTCACGTTTACAATTCCTAAGATTCGAATGTATTACTTCAGGGTTACAAGTCTCGTCCAATTACCACCACTCCAACCATATCCCCAACATAAATGCTAAACTTTAATTTTCACATTTTTCTTTGAATGAAAGGAGTAGTATTTATGAAAGGGTAATGACTTTACAATTGTAATAGTAATGCATCATAGGTCATTATGAGTGGGTGAATGATTCCATAAAAAAGACGGTTGTATTTTCCCACAGGAATTACTCCTTTTGTCATTTATTAAATGTCGTTGTAACTCTAATTTTATGTTCAAAAAATGTGTCATTTTACAAACCTGCATGCAAAAAGTACAAAAGATTTTAACCTTTATCCCTATAGTAAAAAAAATAATAATGAAGAAATAAAGTTTTCATTAATTAAAGACACAAATTAGAGCAATAACTTGAGAGAGTGAAAAAAATACAACATTTAATAATAGTAATTAAGGATAAATATGACAAATTTTAAAATTATTTTTGTTTCAAAATAAATGTTATTCCATTTAAAATTATACATTCTTTTAAATATTTTAAACATTTAATTAAATCACATCATTAATTATATGATTGTCTCTCACATAAATACTTATCTAATCCCTTATACTTAACATTAATTAAAAATAAAAAATTATTTGTAGCTATTTCTTACTACAATGGGCCGTCAAACAAACTACTCAAATCCTAATGTTTTTGACCGGTACTTATTAATCCTTTCAACTTTTTCTCGATACACTAATTTGTCAATGTGTACTTTGGCTTAGCAATTAGTACCAGTACTACTGCTAACTGCTAAAAATAATTAAAGCACACTACGGCACATTAAAAAAGGCACCACATCCCAAGAAAGAGAGAATCATGTAAATTAAGTTGAATAAAAAATAAAAATAAAATAAAATTCCCTGCACTCAATGAAGAGTTCAAACTTTTATTTTTATTATTTATTGGAATTTAGAGTTTTTCTATTAAAAAAAAAATTAATTTTTATAATATCCTATTTATTAGATTGGTGGATAGAGACTTGGGTTGGGTTGAGATACCGTCCATAAAGTTCTGTAAACTTGCTTGCAAATATAACGTGATTAGAAATTGAAATATCAACATTGGAATAGCAGATTATAACAACTTGGATACGAACTGTATTCTTGATGGAAAAGTTCAGCATTCAAGAGTTTGGTTTTTAAATTGAAGATATTATAGAATTGTTTTGTGTATATCGAAGCTGTGTGCTTCGTGCCGTGATAAAATGGCCAAAATTTTTGTTGGAACCAATCCAATCGAATCTCAAGGTTGGGGGTCAAAGTCAAAACAAAAATTAAAATATAGAATCCCCATGTTTTGTCAAGTACTTCAACACATTTTCAATTTTATTTTATTTAATTTTTCTTTCCTTCTCCTACTGTTAATTTGCTGCTTAAATAGTAATAGTAGTGAGATATCCAAGGCTTAATCCTTTTTGTATGTATGGGGTAATTTTGATATTGCTTTCTATGTTTTTAAAAATGATGACTCTATTTCTAATTTGACTTTGTTATTCTTATTTTGCATCTTCTGACATCAATAATATTTTATGAAAATTGTTATTGATATTACGAGATGTAATTTTTTTTAAAGAATGAATATGGGGTTGCCCTTATTAATAATTCGTGAAATCTATAAAAAAATTACAAAAGCTGTATAAAATGAATGTGAGTCAAATCGGAGGCAAGGAACTTCACAAAAGGTGCTGGGAGATTCCCAGTTGCGTGAGTGACACTTCCACAAGTTGTGGCTGCCAGCTTAGCTAAGTAGTTTACAGGTGTATTTCCATCTGTGTAGTTACGTTGGACCTTCAAGCCCATAGGATTAAGTGATCTATGTATCATAAGAAAATATATATATTTTGAGAACACAGTAAGCAATACCGAAATTACCTCATAAATATAGTAATTAGAAAAATAATTAAATCTTGATTTAATTGGATTCCTATTGCTTAAATAAGCTACACCTTTTCACTTTCTTTGTGGAAATTGCTAAAAGAAATGGGGCATACTATTTGCATTAACCAAATTACTATTTGCAATAACATTTTACTGTAAATAGTCTATTTTGCCCTTTAGCTAAAAAAAAAAACTCATTTTTCCAGAATCCCGCCCCCTATTTGCAGTAATATTGTTGAAAATACCGCTTACTTTAGGAGGTACAGGCGGTATTTTGGAAGAAAATACCGCCGGGGCGGTATTTTGTGTCAAAATACCACCGGGGATGGGCGGTATTTTGGGTCAAAATACCATCAAACTGGGCGGTATTTTGGATCCAAACACCGCCCGGGCGGTATTTTGACTCAAAATACCGCCGGGGATGGGTGGTATTTTGGATCCAGATACTGCTTGGGCGGTATTTTGACTCAAAATACCACCGAGGATGGGCGGTATTTTATTCCAAAATACTATCAAACTGGGCGGTATTTTCTTCTAAAAAATTTTTTTAAGTTGGATTCGCAAAATCTGTAATTGGATTAAGTTGCCTTTGTTACCACGTTAGAAATGTTAGCATTTGAGAAGAGAAGAAAAGAACATGAATAATGTATAGATTGTTTTTTTTTGGTTAAAAAACCAATTTTACGTAAAAAAAAATGTACAGATTATTTACTTACCGTGTAATATGGATTGTCCTCGTGACTATCGATCATAATTAGAGTGAAAAAGATTTCTTTTATTTTTTCAAAAACCTAAGAGGCATTTTAGATATTTTACAGTAAAATGTTACTGCAAATAATGAATTGGTTACTGCAAATAACAATTCCGAAAAAAAAATGTAAAAACTAAGAAGTCAATACCACGCTCATTACAATAAAGACCATTGCCCCAATAAATACATCAACTATAATTTGATTACATTTTTGTAGACCCAACAATCTCTACATGTGATGGAAGCTAGCTAGATTTCAAGAATTCATCATACTTCTATCACCAAAGTATTAGTAATAAAATGAGGAAATCATAGCAACAGATCAGCATCCACTACTAAAAACCCTACTTTAGCAACTTGAAAACATTATTAATTACCAACATAATATTATCCCACCAAAAAAAAATTAAAAATACCCCATCTCAATAATTACTAATTTCCTTAAAAGAAAAATAAAATGCCAAAAAGGCACACTTCTCTCATAAATTAACATCTCTCCTCATCATAAAGGCATATTACAATATCTACAAATATAATACATTATCTTTCTTTCCATCATCAAAATTTAATTATTGGACCTAAATCTAACAACATTTTATGCATAGTACATACATGTATTATGTAGAAGAGAGTAATATATATATTTTGAAACTCATACATTAATTGGGGGAAGAAGGGAAAATCATAATGCAATAATGCTGTAAAATACATATAATGAAAATAATATTGTATGCCAAGATAAAACTCGTTATGTTGCCTTTGATCAATTTCTAACAATTTGCCTTCTTTACTATTAATAAATAGTTACATATTTCCAGTTACTTAATCAGCTATTACCTAAAAAAAAAATATTTTAGTTCTTACTTTGAATCTTTGACCTATGAAGAGTTAGAGGACCAATTATTCTACTTGAAGAATTTTCATTTCAATTATAAACTAAGTGCAACATTTTCTTACAGAAGATGGCATGCTCCTTGGCTTTTAAATACTAGTATTAATCAACCTTTGAACAAGTTAAAAGGATTTACTAATGCACATGAATTGGACATATATTTAGAACAAATCCAAGTCATCTAATACATAGTACGTTCAAGATGAATAAAATGTCCAAAATTTAAGTTATAAAAAACAAGATTTGCAAGGCACCAAATGTCAACATGTTTGAGGAAATGAGTGGACACAAAGAATCAAACTATAATCCGTCAAAGCTAAGGAAAAAACCTCAAAAAACAAGTCATTTTCATCCTTAGCTGCCTAGGAATTCCTAGAGAGAGAAACATTATTCTTGATTTTAATTAATTAATTAATTTTATTTTTAGAAAAGAAGAATAATACAAGATGAAGAAAACAACACAGACAACTTTCTTTGGAAATTCAGTCAAATCCACCACCACATCACACTTTGTCTTCCGTCTTTGCTATTGCTAGTCTTCCTTCAACGCGTATTTGCAAATTTACAATAACAACCGCCTCATCGAAATGAAACTCTTTCTCTTATAAGGGGAGAAAATTACACATACACACAGAATCTGATGATAGAAAACCATTCCAAACCGTTGCTGTTTTCATGTTCTTGAGGTCATCCGTTTTTATTTTTTTTCCACTGGGGATCTCAAGATTCAATTTTGATACTTGTTGCTGTTTTTAGATTGTAAAGGGTCTAAAAGGGCCTATTTTGTTTTCAGACTTGTTTGTTTGTTTTTGGCCGGAAATTCTTGGTGTTTTTTTACTTCATGGCGTCGGCGGCGGTTTTCTCATCATTGCGACGGCGGAGGACGCCTACACTGGAAGCATTGCTGGCGCCGGTGGATATATCGGAGGTCAATCTATTGGTAACTTTGACTAGACTTTCATCCCAGGTCATTTCGATTTTCTCTTTGAACGCTGGCACGGCGTCGTTTCAGCGCAAGAATTCACGGAACCTGGTGAGAAAGATTGAGGTGTTCGCGGTTCTTTTGGAGTGTTTGATGGAAGTTCCGTCAAGAGATTCTCCAAGAATGTCTACTGCCGCTGTTTTATGCTTTAAGGAGTTGTACCTTGTGCTTCACAGGTCGAGAATTTTGCTCGAGTATTGTCTACAATCTAGTAAGTTGTGGCTCTTGCTTCAAAATCATTCCATCTCAGGTCATTTTCAAGATTTGAATCAAGAAATTTCGACGCTGTTGGATGTTTTTCCTCTGGATGAATTGAATTTGCCTGATGATGTTGTTGAACAAGTTGAATTGATAAAGAAACAGTTGAGAAAATCAAAATTGTTCATTGATAGAACTGATGAAAAACTTAGACTGAAACTTTATTCATTCTTGAATGAACTTGAGCGTGAATATATTCCTGATCAATTAGAACTTTATACGTTTTTTGTGGAAAATTTGGGGATTAGGGATGCTAGGAGTTGTAGGATTGAAATTGAATTCTTAGAAGAACAGATTGCAAATAATGATGGGGATATGGAGCCTACAGCCTCTGTGCTGAATGGTTTTGTGGCCTTAACTAGGTATTGTAGGTTTTTGTTGTTTGGTTTTGAGGACGACGAGGTAGAAATGAGGTTGAGGAAGCATAAAAAACTGAAGCAAGAATTGATCACTCGAGAGATAGCAGAGACATTCATCACGATTCCGAAGGACTTTTGCTGTCCTATATCACTGGATTTGATGAGGGATCCAGTGATCATTTCCACCGGACAGACTTATGATCGGAGTTCGATTACAAGATGGATGGAAGAAGGGCATTGTACCTGCCCGAAAACCGGCCAAATGCTTGCTCATACTAATCTTGTGCCTAATAAGGCTGTGAGAAGTTTGATCATGCATTGGTGTGCTGCTACAGGGTACTCCTATGATCCATCTGAGCAAAATGATCCTTTATACGACAGTTTTTTTGCAGCTTCTTCCCCTCCCAAGGCGACTGTTGTGGCCAACCAGGCCACTGCTTGGATGCTCATTCATCAGCTTGGTGCTGGAACCGAGTGTGCTCAAACTATTGCTGCACGCGAGATAAGGTTGCTGGCAAAGAATGGAAAAGAAAACAGGGCTTATATTGCAGAAGCAGGCGGTATCCCCTACTTGAAAAAGCTCCTTTCATCTCCTAATGCTGTTGCACAGGAGAATTCTGTCACTGCAATGCTTAATTTATCGATCTATGATATGAATAAGAGCAGGATAATCGATGAAGAAGGGTGTCTGGAATCAATAGTTAGAGTTCTTAAATTCGGGTGCACAACGGAGGCCAGGGAAAATGCTGCAGCTACTCTATTCAGTCTCTCTGCTGTTCATGACTATAAGAAGAGAATTGCCGAAGAAGATGGCGCGGTTGAAGCCTTGGCAGGGCTACTGAGAGAAGGGACACCTAGGGGTAAAAAAGATGCTGTGACTGCTCTTTTCAATTTGTCAACTCATACAGATAATTGCGTGAGGATGATCGAGTCCGGGGCTGTTACAGCATTGGTTGTTGCCTTGGGATGTGAAGGTGTTTCTGAAGAAGCAGCAGGGGCATTGGCCTTGGTAGTCAGGCAGCCAAGTGGGGCTGAGGCGGCTGGAAAAGAGGAAATGGCAGTAGCAGGGTTGATTGGGATGATGCGATGCGGTACCCCAAGGGGGAAAGAAAATGCAGTTGCTGCACTTCTTGAATTATGTCGGAGTGGTGGCGCAGCCACGGTGGAGCGGGTGCTGAAAGCGCCTGCTCTGGCTGGTTTGCTCCAGACATTGCTCTTCACTGGCACGAAACGAGCACGAAGAAAAGCTGCATCACTTGCTAGAGTTTTCCAAAGGTGTGAGCATGCTTCTTTCCATTTTGGTGGATTGGGAGTAGGCTATGCATTGGCTGGGAATTCTGCAGCAAGTAGGGAAATAAGCTTCAGTAGTAGTGATTATTCAATGCCGGTACCGGTGTCGGTGCCGGTATTATAGAGGCAGCTTGTACACTTGCTGTTGGTTCATTCATTTTGACACCATTTTTACCTGTAATAATCCAATTTTTTTATTAAATTAGTGATGTAAAGAAGATAAATGAAGTTATAGGAAATACCATACTTATTGAATCTGAGTTGTCCTTATTTTGGATTGATCACACTTGGTATTGTCTTATGGTTATGGTTGATAGCTGATGAAAAATCTCCTAGCAGTGATAGCTTGGGATGGACCGCGAAAGCCGATCACTCTTAAGGTACCAGGTTGGTGGTGAGTTGTTTGTTGGCGTACTTATACCAAGGTTCAGGCCTATTCCGAAAGGCAATGGGGTTGCGGTTTCACCAAACCAGCCTAACAACCTTTAGAATGATTGGCTTTCACTTTTCGAGTCCATCCCGGCGAGATCACATCACTATTAGCTTTCAATCTTACATCTATGACAAGCATGAATCTAAACCATTAGTTCTGAAATTGCTTGGAACCATTCCTGATAAGATCCTTGACACGATGTAGCTGGAAATTGCTTAGAATGTACTGAAAACTTTAACATCCTCGAAATTCTTGTGTCACTTCCATCTTTCATTTTTGTTGCTGCATCGTCATCATCATGATTCGCGTTGAATGCTTTCCGGGATGATGGTTCTTTAGTTTCTTCACTCACATGATGGTCAGCCCACTAGTTTTTTGTCCGTTGGTTTCAAAAGAACATGTTTGACAGTGGAATATAGTACTCCTTCGAAGAGTTTATTTTTGAGTTGTATATCGTGACTCATAAACAATTGTATCATTAGAAGAGTGTATTTTAAAATTGCGCATTGCGATTCATAAACAGTTGTATCGATAAATTTTTTTAATGGGACGGAGGAAATAATCAGATAGGAGATGGGATCCAACTCTAACCACTCTTGGTTGTCCAAATACATCATTTTCAGTGACGTTGCATTGCTTATGCAATCTCTATCTTTCTAACCTTATCATGATCACCACTTTAGCTTAGTGGCGGCTGCATCTTATGCCTTCACTAAGGTTGCTGGTTTTTTAGCTGTTATGATCCAACAACCAAGCGCCAACTAAGTATGCACTTAATTATTACTCGTATTATTTTTTTTTTTAACATTACGATGGATTGAATTGTATGAGAAAAGATGAGATGATAAACATGATTATTTATTTTCTATTCCCATGTTTGATCTTAGAAGCATGATAAATGAATTAACATTGTACATGAATGTCATTTAAGGAAGGGGATACGTTTTGAGTAAGGGATTGAAGGTCTTTTTTATTTATTATTATTTAAGTGACTTGAACACTGGATACCACTACTTGGAATCATTAACTAGTTTTCTCGCTGTATGTTGTCTGTTAATTCTAGTGATCAAAATAACGCACGCTGAAAAGAAATATGATCAAAAGTGAGACGTATAGTGATCGTGTTTGGCCATTCACTCTCTAATGTATGAAAACTAGAATTGGTTGAGTGCTAATGAAATAAAATGAAAAACCAAAGTGACATCCAACAAAATTTTGTAGCCTAAATGATGAAAATAATGTAATATATATATATATATATATATGTCTGGTGGTAAAAGGAAATAAATTGATGATGCTCTTGTTATGATGAATGATTCAATAATTAATAAAAGTAGCTATTACTCATTAATCGAGCAATTATTTTGTAACTCCATATTCTAATTTCTATATTCAATGTGGGGTTTATAAGATTAAGGATAGGCAAAGTAAGAATATGTCAATTAAATTAAAATTAAAGTAAATTTGCATGACTTTATATGCAAATTTAATCTTATTTGATTAATTCTTGTTTGAATAGTTTTAAAATGGACAATTACAAAAACTCCATGATTTGGTCATATAACAAAACATACCTTGTAAATTTTTTTTTGAAAAAAACAGTCAATTACTGCCTAACCTTTAATGTGTAATAAGAATCATGACTTAAAATGATACATCATTTTAGAACGGAAGTAGTATTGTTTAAAGTCGGAAGGTGTTTTTTTTTTAAATTTTATTTTAATTTTTAATTTGGAAACATGGTTCAAACCAATGTTTGAATCTCATTTTGTATTTTATAATAATTTCTCATCATTTCAAATAAGTATTTTTATATTTTCAGTAAACTTTTTTATATTTTCAATGTAATTTTAATGTTTTAGAATTACAATTCAAACTAAGGTTTAAACCCAACCTTGATACCCAACGGGCCTAAATATTACCATGGATCAAATCTCAGAGGGGGTTGTTTTGAAGTTTTTTGAAATCGTAGGGTTCTTTTCATAGTATAATCCAATAACATTTTTTCTTTTTAACTGTCCCATTTTAAAGGTTGGATTTTTAAATTCAGGAAGTCTCTCGTCAGACCGTCCGAAGCACAATATAAGGTTGAACTTGATATGCGTGTTTTTTCATTGTATTCGATACTTGTGTTTTAAAATAGCCGTGACATATCATATAGGAACTGAACTTAATACATTAGAGTCTAAACTGAAAACGCGACCCGTCATAAGCTAAAACGATATGCTGTACTTCGAAATCCATAACTGTGATACACCAACAACTAAACTTGATACACCATAGGTTAAATTCAATAAGTGATACATCAAATGCTAAATTCGATATACGATATTTTAGCAACTAACCTCATAACAGCAAAACATCAACAACTACACTCAATATATTAGAAGGTAAACCTCAATGCGCGATACATGAAATGCTACATTCGATAAGTGTGTGTTTTCATAACATAACCGCAATATGCATCAGAAACTAACTCGAGATGCGTGTCATTGAACAGTTACACCTTCGTCTACAAGTTGTCTTTCAAATTTAAGAATCCATGTTTTTGCTATACTTGAATCTAGATGATCTTTCCTTGGTCTATTTTGGGGTTAAAAATATGATTGCTTCTTTCAACTAGCAAGCTGCATCATCTGGAATCATCATTTCCTTGTTTAGACCAAATTTTCACCTTCCATGAGATTATTGGAGCTGATAATTAGATCTCCAATCTCACAATGGCCTTGGAATGATCATCTTCTCTTCCTGCAGTTTCAATCTCTGATTCATCCTCCATTATTTCCTTCCAAAAGCCACAATTTTCAGCACAGATTATTGCTTCTCCTTCTAGTTGGATCTTTTCCACTTTTTGTTTCTTCTTCTTATAAGTGATCTCCCTTAGGTTTCTGATAAAATGCCTGATAAGTATTTGGTTCATCAATTCTGTTTTCTCTGTTTCAGCAACTTTCATGTTTTCTTCGAGCTTCTTCAAGTGATACTTCCCGTCCCTCTGATTTTGATTTAGTTTGTGAATTTCCACCTTCATAGAATGCTGCTCAGTGATTAATATACCTTCTAAATTGTCTGAGGATTCTTCGGTGGTGACTGCTTGTTCCTGCGAAATATCGTAGTCTTGTTTCTGGTTTCTTCGTTTAATCTTGTTGAGCAAATGCTTCTTTCCAGCCTGAAACCATGGATTTTCATATTCATATCTCTCCTAACTCACTTTCTTGAATCCCTGAAACATATACACAGCGAAAGGGAAAAAGAAAGCCTTTGATTGTCAAAAGTGCAACTGCAAAATCCAGGAATCGATCGATTTTATCTATATGTATATGAAAACAAAACAAGAGTTAGCTGTGTGTACATTTTAGATGCAAATGTACCAATATTACTTCATCCATCCCACTAAAAGAGTCATGTTTCTAATAATAACGAGGAAATTGTATTGCAGAATTATACATCAGGGAACTGAAATTATATATACTGACATAGTTATTGAGTTGATACACAAAACTTGAGAAATTGTTGTGCCTGAAGTGCTTGGGGAGAAGCTCTGTGGTGAAGGTGATTTGATCCCAAATGATGAAGCTTGTTTTGGTAGAATTCCATGATATGATGGAGTTGGTTTCAGGATCTTCCACCATTTCAAATGCTTTCATCAAGAATGGAGGTGGATAGGACCTTTTCTTCAATCCTGATCTCCATGGCACTTGGACTTGGACAAGAAGATTAATGTCATTTTGATCACCTTCACATTCTTTTCTTTTCCCGCTTTCCATCTGATTTTTTCAGGGTTTTCTTTTTTCTTTATGTTGCCTTCAAGATATGTTTTAAGGCTGTGTTTGTTTTTTTGGCTGTGTGTATGAAGGTACAAGATTGTTCAAGATGGCAATCAATTATTCAATTAATTGGTGATTGGAATGGGGATTTTGATAAATTATCACAAAGTTAAATCTCAACCCTTAAAAATTGATTTTAGCGTCCTTGGCAATCATAGAATATATTCTTCCTTCAAAATGCAAGTACTGGTTGGTTGAGATCTCAATGGCAGTGATTTTGGAATGATAAAAATAAAGTTTTTATTCCCAATGCATGGAGTGAAATTAGGACCCCTGTTGATTTTGCGGCACTCTACCTTCTACCTTCTGAGGTGTGGTTTAACTGATTCTAAAAATATAAAACGGTATATTGAAAATGTGCATATGAAAAGGAAGAAAAACTTTCATAAATTGCAAAATGTAGTTCAAACCATGGTTTGAACCGTGATCATAACATACTGGGCAAAGATTTAAAAGTTGATGCTTCATTCAAGGAAGGAAGAACATGGATTTGTTTGGTGGTAAGAGATCATGTGGCGAAGATGGAAGCGGTGCCGATTGAAGTTATGCAATGTCTGGCACTGTCGACAGCTGTAGAATTCACAGCAAATCAAGGAATCTTGAACTGCATTGTGGAGGAAGATGCTGCCAATATGAATAAAAATGAAAAATCAAAAAAGAACTCTCTTTGATTTGCCATTTGGTTTCAGATATCAAAGGAATGAAGAACTAATATGCTTCATACAGTGAAAACCTGCTAAATTGGCTTTAAAATGAACAGGAATATTTTGTGGTATGAGGATTTTCATCAATCAAATGGGACTTTTCCTGTGTCAAAATAAATATAGCAAAAAAAGAAAGCAAGAGACTTTCTTCAAAATGGATCTGAGTTCCCAGGTGTGTTGGTTATCCTAGTTGTGTGTTACTTCCTTTTCTTGACAAGAATGTCAAAGTCAGAAACTGTCCATTCAGCTACATGATCTGGGGATTTATATATTTCAGTTCCCAGATCTATAGAGCTCCATTTCCTCCTTGCAGCTGGAGTTCCTGGATCCTGCAAGAAAAAACATTATTTGTTTGTTCAATAATTCAGACCAATATTTTGAATTCAAGTTCTTCTGAGTACTTATTCTTACTTCCTTTGTCCCATAGAAGAGTTTACTTTGAAGTTATATCTTATGACTCATAAATAATTGTAATACTGAAATCTTTTAGTGGAACAGAAGGATTATGTAATATCCTCAGTCTTTTCTCTTCAACTTTTGACCAAAGTTTCTCTCTTTTGAAAATTAAAAAAAAAACAAGTAACAGGGCAGGTGAAATATGGGGCCAATGTATTAATGAAGGAACTGACTTTAATTGTGATTTTGGCCCCCCCCTTTTTTTTCCTTTTTCCTTACACTATCCTGAGTTGTTGTATTCTGTTTTGGAAAAGTCCAGAGTAGGCAATCAACATAAAGACTAGCAAATAGGAATGATATTGACACAAATATAAGTCACGAAATGTGTTCAGATCACTCGTACCACTTATTATATACTAACCTTATGTCACAACCTTTAAATTACGTATGCTTAAAGGTTCACATATAAGTCGTTTAAGATCCAGTGTCACATTCGCAACACTGGCCCTCTCACAATTTAGTGGGGCCCAAAAGTGAAGCCCACTGAATTTGTGAGGTGGGACAATGTCCTATCGCGACATTAAATCCCCTACGTATATAAGTTTGTCTCTAAAACATGCATGCATTAAGGTAATGGTACATGATTGATATAGAGGATCTCAGTAGTCTTAATTCTAAAACGTCTACTTATTCAATAGAAAATGCAAGAGAAGGGAGGATGAGATGAAAAACCTGATAAAAGTACAGGTTATGTGATAAGCCTCCAACATCCAGCTCCCATGTCCTAGGATCACCAATCCACCCCTCACCTTTCCTTGTTGGGTAGCCATAGTAACCCCAAACAGGATGTGGCAAAATCTGCAAAATCTCCTGAGGCTGAGGATTACTATAGGGGTCACACAAACTGTAAGGCTCTTCAAGATGTTCACCATTTCCTGGTGCACAATACAAGTGATAGGCATCATAAGGGAAATGAGCCTTATCGCCGCGATGAACCCGAGTTCCATTTGGAAATGTATGGTATGGAGGACACAGTTTGGGGTCATTTGGATTGCACCATGCTGGTGTTTCTGGATTCAGTATCATTTCGCTGTATCGTGTGACATCCGATGTCACATCGCCATCGCACGGCTTGCCATTGTTCTTCCAACAGCTCCCCATGTCCATAAGGTAGAATTGGCTGGCTGGACCCCCTCCTCTGATCACATTCAAGGTGAATCTCACTTTGAAGTTTGGAGACTCAGGAATCTGCATCCATTTCAAACTTCTTAAAGAGTACCCAAAAAAATGTGTGCCATTGTGTCAGGTGATTTGAAAGAGCAACCCGCGACAGTTTATCAAACGAGGCCATAAAAAAAAATGGAAGAAAACTTACAATTTTTAACATCCCCCTCGTTGAGTAATGGTATCCACCTGAGAATCCATGAGTGGCATCTGATCTGAAGTAAAGCATAAGCCAAGGATACTTTGGTGAAGTCCTAAGCAAATGGTGAAAGATCCAACTTCCTTTGCCTAGTTCCTTTTCCCATGTCACAGAATAATAAGACACATTCTGAAGAGCTATTCCTCTGCTCAAATCTGCATCAAGGTCCCAAGAACCATAAAATTTTCCCTTAAGTTTAGTCCTTTTAGGCCCTTGTAGGTTAGTGTAGTTATGATACATCAAGGGTTGGTTCATGCAGCCCTTCCCAAAACATGGGAACTGGTTATCAGGACCATATGGCCCTATCTTGTGCCCATTTTTAGGGCACTTGGCTGCAAAAGTATCCATGTTCCCACTCTTCAACATGATCATCCAAAACTGCCATGGCCTTGGCTTGTCTGAAACTTGACATTTGTACCCTAAATATAGCTCTTTCTGTGCAGCATAGAGATCTACATCATGGAGTGCTTCTTCTCTACCTCCTAGAAATGGTTTTCCAACTCCTAATCTGTTGTCATTCTCTGTCACTCTGTGGACTAAAAGATGTGGAAACTTACTGCAGAAAGAACACTCATTCTCCCCTGCAAAATCACAAATATCCTAAATTAAGGAAAGCGATGAGACGTATTGGATACAATATTGAGAGACAAATAGTCTTTATATAAGAGGCTACAAACCTGTAACCTATTAGATGGCATACTCGTACTCTACATAAGGTAATTGTAATATAGTTACGCTAACAAAAAGAATGTAGACTTTAAAAGGGTCACCTTCTTGAAATGAAATGGAACAAAAAAAATAAAACCTTGCCTTCAAGATGAGAAGAAGTTTGGTAAGCATCAAAGCAATCTGCAGCTCTTGGGCTGCCCATGTTGGGAGCTTCTTCTCCAACTTCATTGCATTGATTCCAAGCCTCAATTGCCAATCTCAAACCATCCCTTTTCATTCCTGGATCACCAACTGCAGAAATGAACTCATCTCCCATAACAGAACACAAGCCATTGGAAAAACACACCAAAGCCAAAAGGTAAAAAACAGAGCAAAAAAATGGGATTCCAATTCCAATGGCATTTTCCATCCCCTAAACTTGCAAAGAGTAAACTTAAAGCAAAGCTTGCTCTATAAATGCAAGAAAGATTGAAGAAGTTAAGAGGAAAGAATATTCCATCCACAACAAGAAGAGTTTTGGTATCCCAAAACAAATTCAATCACAAGTTGATCATTTTGTTTCCTCTTATGTCACTGAGTTTACAGAGTGTGGGTGCCAGCTTCCATAGCCACAAGTGGTTAGGTGACAGCTTGAACCGAATGCTACTCATTCCCCAAAGGCTAATTTCACCAAATCTTTAATGATGGTCTTGTTGGTCCCAGTCAATGAGGAATTGAATGTCGCTTCAGTTTCAACATTAAAGTTGATTTAATGTTGTTCTAAATAAAAAAAAAAGTGTCATAATAATAATAGATGTACGTATTCATGTTTTTTAAAAGAATAAAAGAGTCTAATTTAAATTTGTTTATATACTGTGTGATCCAAATCATTATTTTAAAAGTAAAAATATAAACATTTATTTTAGATTTTGTACCATCTCATCGAAAATAAAAATTGTACACTTTTTAAACTGAAATCTTTTAATGGAAGGAATGAAATATTAGTCTTCAACTGAAATAATTCAATTATTGTTATATAATGGGGGTTCATGTGCAGTTTAGCAGCTCATCAAAATCTAATTAATGGGTTAAATCTTGGCCGCAGGTACCACAAAGAAGTGCTATTATTATTGTTTGTACTACTTTTGATTATAATATCGGTTAGAGAGTATTTTCAATGTCGGAAAGAGACGTAGGTAGCATAAACGTGGGCCCACTAACGGATCTACTAGTTGAACCCTCACATATTTGAGGAGGACAAAGTAGAAACACTGTAATTAGGAATATATGATTTGACGCGAGCATAAAAGCTTCTTGCTTTATCACCTCTTTTTAGGCTTGTTCTTTTTGTTCTGTTTTGAAAACGGTTTTAGTTTCAACAGTAAATTTAATATATTTTAATCATATTTCATCATTTCTAATATAACTTTTTACTATTCAGCATCTACTTTTTACATTTTTAATACACTTTTTATATTATAAACTATTTTCCAAAACTTGTTTTCAAAATCATTTTCAAAACGATGAAAAAGAACATGCCCTTTATCATGATAGGCAACTATAGATAGCTTGAAAGCTCTAAGAGCATCTCCAAAGCCAATTGCAAATTGCTGCAATTTGGCTAAAGGACAAATTGCTGCAATTTGTGCAGCTGGGTTCCAACCTTCTCCATTCTTTATTTTTAATAAGTTTTTTAGAGGTCCACTTGCATTATAAAATATTTATATTAGTTATGTAATTTGCAATTTAGTCTTTAATTTCTTTAATTATTAATTTATTAATTTATATTAAATATATGATTTACTCCTAATAATAATAGTTTTATTTTTGCTAAATTACTGTTTATAATTATTTTGTAATTTTTAACACTTGACATTATACTTTATGAATTATGATTGGTTTATTGTTCAGTTAAAAAAATGTTGTACGATATCATTACTGCATGTATACCATGCACAATATGATTATTGAGGATGAACGTGATATTACCTTCTCAATTAACCTAAATCTTGATGTAGAGGCACCTACATTTGAAATTGAATGAGATGAAAAGTATCGGTTTCAACGATTTCTTTATCGATATGGATAAATAAGAAATAAAGATGTTCTTATGGAGCTTTGTAATGCACTAATAGAGCATTTATGGGAGAAACATTCAATGATTCGAATAAGAATAATGTGATTAGTATTGTATTATTAACGATCTAATGTAATATTTTATTTTATGTTTACGTGAGATTGATAAATAAATTTCTATTATTAAAATAGTTATGTGAAATGTATTAATTAGTATTTTAGTATTAAGAAGAAATTTCTTAATACTTTCATTCACTATTTATTAAATGCATAATAATAATAAAAAGTATGGGGTATTATGTAAAAAAGTGAAAAAGTAAAAATAATAATAAAGAATAATATAAAATTAAATAAGGAAGAGAATTATGGAATATTCTTTTTGTGGATGGAGATGTGGAAATTATTGGAGTAAAATCACTGTAGATCCTGCAAAATGAGGAAAAAATTACTGCAAAATGAAAAAATGGTTGGAGATGGCCAGAGTATTGTATTATGCTCTTCATTTATTCGTCCTTTTGGCAAAGGGTGAATTAAGTTTAACTTCTTTGAGATTTGGTTAAATTACGGATAAATTCTTATAGTTTTCGAAAACTACAAATACATCTTCCTAGTTTGGTCACAAATACAAAATTGCTCTCTATTAGTTATGGTTGAAAATAGATACAAGCTTTCTTAAAGAATTTCTGGATTCTTTTGGTAAAAGTTAAATTTGAACTTATTTATCTAATAAATAAACAAACATGAACGAAATTCTAAACTCGATTATTTACTAAATTAACAATAAGAGTTTAAACATTTCAAATTTTGGTCCAGTTCGACTCAATATCACCTTTACAGTACAAAAAATAAACAACAACAAAAATTTTTTGAATAGTTCATAAAATTTGTACTTTTCAAAAATTACAACTACTGATTTGTAATTTAACCAAAATTCGGATAGTAATTCACCCTATGGCAAATTATGGATGGCCGATGAGGTTTTGGGAAAGTACCAAATGAAGTCTGTGATTTTAAAAGGTATTCAATATGTTCTATTACAAGTGTTTTGTCTTTAATTTCTTTTGTTGATAATATTGGTTCATAATTTACATATACCTAGAAAGTAAGGTTATAAATAAAATATAATTGTTTTAAATTAATTATTTTAAATGTTGTGTTTTACTATTCACAAGAAGTTGAATGTTTCAAAAAGAGTATATTCTTGGGTACAATGAAACTGATTAGATGCGTACTAAGAACTGCAAGTCACAATGCGGAGCACATAACTTTGTGTTGGTATCCAAGGTATAACGCAATGGTACATCCCATGGTATGAAGGCATTCGGTTGTGGGAGGTCAAATAATCAAATCCTAGTCACCTCATCATTTTTATGCATGTTAAGAATTTTATCCCGCATTGTATGAGACATAAATTCAAAACTTTGTGTCTGAAAGTTTAGAAGACTTTTCAGTTGGATTCGCATGCCATGCGTACATGCACGTTCAGGTAAGGACTAACATCCAGTGAAGGTGTCATATAGTACAAATTATTGTTGCAACGTTTGCCATTTTCGAAGGAGTTCAAAGATATAATGTTCTGTCAGAACAATGCATGCGAACTACGTAGGATTCATACGTACATTAACATGTTTCTTAATCATGATTAATTTTAATTTTTTTATTTTATTACATTCACAAAGAAGAACTAGACAGTTTATACTGGGGCAACTCAAGTATACGTATGCACAAATACAGCCCACATGCACACTAGAAAAATGCCTTCCCAAACACGCTTAGGGCATTGTTTGTAGGTACCACCTTGTTGTTACGTGCATTAGAATAGACACGTCTCTACACCATACTCGAGATCAGTATACCATCATAATAAACATACACACCATATACTACCACCGTGGGATGACCACTCTAGTTGTGAGAAATAATATTTATTGTGAGATTAATTAGTACAATTGTACATTGAGTTTAGCCCAATTGGTACACCTCTCTTGTCTAAGGGTAAGAGGACCATGTGGTTCTGGAATTAAATTTCAGAACTGCCAGTGAAAATTTTCCAACAAGGAGCAAGGCAGCAAATTAAGTACGAAGAATCTTCCAACGAAGTTATTATCCCGCTCCCCCAATGACGTCTCTTGTTTTCTTTTTTCTTTTTTTCCAAACGAAAATGTGATATTATATTAATGGCATTGAAAAATCGTCCAGCAACATTTGAGATACAAAAACATTCCCTTAGCTCTAAACCATTCCCAATGACATCCCTTGTTGTAATATAATATAATATAATAGTTTGATTTAAAAAAAAAGAAAATTACAGTTGGTTACAAGTACTCTATCAGGGAGAAATAGTTTTTTTAGTATATTTATATATGTCGTTACTTTTTTTGCACCATCACAAAATCCACGAGGTTGGATTATATAATGGGAAAAAGCCCATGGTTTTTGAAAATTACAAAATATCCCCTACCAATTAATGCATAACAAAAGCCTCCTACATGTCTTCTAATTTAGTGTTTGTTCTGCAATATACCAAAACCCAATTTTCTACGGTTAACAAACAAATTCAATATAAAATATAGAGAATAATACACACAGTGAAAATTTTTAAGGGATTCTCTTCATGAACGGTATTGCATCTCCGTGTCAATAACTAGTAATTAGTTTCAATTATAGTTATTTAATGACATTCCTCCAAATAGTTACCACATCATTTCTCGTGAAAATTCCCTTAAATATTTCATTGTATATATCACCACTCTAAAAACATATTCATAACTTGAAATTTCAGAGTATATAACGTAATTGTTTAAGCCT
Source organism: Leptodermis oblonga (assembly GCA_016801395.1). Classification (NCBI taxonomy): domain Eukaryota; kingdom Viridiplantae; phylum Streptophyta; class Magnoliopsida; order Gentianales; family Rubiaceae; genus Leptodermis; species Leptodermis oblonga. Next base: position 31,932,386 of record CM028756.1, on the reverse strand, counting down.
TTAAGGGACCAAAACATGGGACAGCTGTGGTTCTTTCTCATCTTAATTTGTCTATTTCTTTAAAATGCCCTCTGCTAATTTCCTTGATATCCTTCTTTCGAAGTGGGACGTTTAAATTCGAAGGAAAAAAAAAAAAAATTTGAGGATCTAAAAGGCAAAAATAAGGAATTTGTTGCACAAGGAACATGGAATTCTTATATTGAAAGCAAGATCTTCATGATTAATTTCTGGTTTTTTTGTTTTTTTTTTGTGAAGAAAGAGGATGCTTTTGGTAAGGGCATCTAGCTGTAGATTGATCCTAGTCTTAACTCTTAAGGAGCATGCATTATTTATAATTTGATGAAAAATTAGCAGGAAAAATAAAAACAAAATGTGTATTTCATTCATTTCTTGAAACTTTGACAACCATCTACACATGCGAGGGAGAATGTCTCCACTCAATAAAAGATAAGTATGATATTCGATCAAACTAACATTATTCATGTGACACTCAATTCATGTTTCTAGGTATCCAACTATAAGAAACAATGGGCTTGAATTTTAAAGGTTAAATTAAACTTCAATTCTTTATCAAACAAGAAGGTAATTATAACAATCAAGAATGAACTAGTCCTTTTTAAGTTTTGCTGGGAATTAAGGACCCATTCTTTTACACGAATTGAATTTTCTTTTTATTACAAAATTAGCCATTTAATTATAAAATTATACGTATTGTGTTTTTCTTTTCTTTTTTAATCTATAAGATTATCGTTTATAGCAAATCTATAAGAATTGATTGGCCGAATAAGAATTTAGGGAGAGAAGATCGATGGAAAAGGGAGAAGATAGAGAAAATATTAATAGCCCAACTATTCTGAGTATTACAAAGTTACCTACTATTATCAATTATTACAATTAGCACCAAGTATATGACAAAACACTGATTCCAACCATAGTTTGCAGTCTCGCGATACGTATCGTAGAATCGTGCGATACGTATCATAGAATTGTACGATACTACGGTCCCAAAATACCAAATCGATCATACTTCCGATCTTATAAAAATTTGCTAAAATGACTCAAATAAAAGTAATTTTTATAACTTATCAGTAATTTTACACTTGCACATTTTGTGTAAGATTTACGATCCTACGATCTAATCCTATCGATATCGATCCTGCACCAAAATCGATCCCACGTACGATCCGTTCACTAAAAGAGTCATGTTTCTAATACTAAAATGACTCTTTTAGTGGGACGGATGGATGAGTAAACGTTCCAATTATATAGCTGGTGCAAGCATTTGTTGTAAAGCAAGAGGACCATGATAAAACTTAAGAGGAAATTGTATTGCAGAATTATACATTAGGGAAGTGAAATTATATATACTGACATAGTTATTGATCGAGTTGATACACAAAACTTGAGAAATTGTTGTGCCTGAAGTGCTTGTGAAGAAGCTCTGTGGTGAAGGTGATTTGATCCCAAATGATGAAGCTTATTTTGGTATAATTCCATGAAATGATGGAGTTGGTTTGAGGATCTTCCACCATTTCAAATGTTTTCATCAAGAATGGAGGTGGATAGGACCTTTTCTTCAATCCTGATCTCCATGGCACTCCATTAATGGCTCTTTAAAAAGTAAGGATACAAATAGATTATATGGTGTCATATTAGTTATTTTTAGGTATTGTAACTTTTTATTGTTGATAAATTGTATATTTTTTAAATCGAACTCTTTTAATGGGACGAATGCAATATTAGTCTTCTAAAGTTCTAGGGAAATGATTCAATCATTATTATTATATAATGGGGCTTCATGTGCAGTTTAGCAGAACATCCAAATCTAATTAATGGGTTATTGGCTGCAGGTACCACAAGGAACTGCTATTATTATTATTATTGTGTACTACTTTTTATTATAATTTCTGTTAGAGAGTATTTTCAATGTCGGCAAGAAACGTAGCTACCATAAAGAGTTTCCTGCTTTTCACCTCTTTTTGTCATGTTAGGCAACTAGATAGCTTGAAAGCATTAATAGAGTATTGTACTATGCTCTTCTTTTTTCTTTTAGCAAAGGGCGAATTACGTTTAACTTCTTTGAGATTTGGTTAAATTGCGGATAAATTCTTACAGTTTTCGAAAATTATAAATACATCTTCCTAGTTTGGTCACAATTACAAAATTGTTCTCTATTAGTTATGGTTGAAAACAGACACAAACTTTCATAAACAATTTCTGGATTCTTTTGGTAAAAGTTAAATTTGAACTTATTTATCTAATAAATATACTAACATAAACGAAATTCTAAACTCGATTATTTACTAAATTAATAGTAAGAGTTCAAACGCACCACATTTTGGCCCAATTCGACTCAATATCACCCTTACTATTAGTCAAAGAAGTAAACAGCAACGAAAAAGTTTTGAATAGTTCATAAAATTTGTAATTTTCAAAAATTACAACTAGTGATTCGTAATATTTAACCAAATTTCGGATAGTAACTCACCCTATGGCAAGTTATGGATGCCCGATGAGGTTTTGGAAAAGTACCAAATGAAGTTTGTGATTTTAAAAGGTATTCAATATGTTCTATTAAAAGTTTTAATTTCTTTTGTTGATAATATATATATATATATATATATGATTCATAATTTACACATACATAGAAAGTAAGGTTGTAAATAAAATATAATTGTGTTAAATTACTTATTTTAAATGTTGTGTTTTACTATTCACAAGAAGTTGAATGTTTCAAAAAGAGTATATTCTTGGGTACAATGAAACTGATTAATTAGCTACGTACTAAGAATAGCAAGTCACAATGCTGAGCATGTAACTTTGTGTTGGTAGTTGGTATCTAAGGGTATAACGCATTTGTACATCCCATTAAGGCATGGGTTGTGGGAGGTTAAATAATCGAATCCTGGCAATTTCATCATTTTTATGTATGTCGAGTGTTTTATCCCGCATTGTGTGAGATAGAAATTCAAAACTTTGTGTCTGAAAGTTTAGATGACTTTTCAGTTGGATTCGCATGCCATCACGTTCAGGTGAGGACCAAAGGACTTAGGATCCTGCCTCCAACATCCAGTGAAGGTGTCATATATTATAAATTATTGTTGCATGAAACGTTGCCATCCTCGAAGGACTTCAAAGGGATTTTTTCATAAATTATACCAAACAATTAATTGTAGTTAAATTTGTTCTATCCACTCGTACGCATGTACTCAGTTTTGTCGGTAAAAAGATATAATGTTTTGTCAAAACAATGCATGCGAACTACGTAGGATTCGTACGTACGTTAACATGTTTCTTAATCATGATTAATTTTTAAATTTTTTTATTTTATTTTATTACATGCAGAAAGAAGAACTAGACACATGCACACTAGAAAAATGCCTCCCCAAACATGCTTCGGGCATTGTTTGTAGGTACCACCTTGTTGTTACGTGCATTAGAATAGATAGTCTCTACACCATATTCGAGATCGGTATACCATCATAATAAACATACACGCCATATACCTAGTAGCAGAGCTAGGCCCCGAAGGTCTGGTGAGCCAAAATTATTTATTATAGATATTTACCTCTATTAATTTAATTTTTGGTAGGGCAAAATACAAATTTTTAAAAATTTTATACTTAAATTTTTTTTTTTTTGAGTGCCCTTGGTTGTGGCTCCGGCTCTGCATATACCACATACCAACATATACTACCACCGTGGGATGGGTCACTCTAGTTGTGAGAAATAATATTTATTGTGAGATTAAAGAGTACAACTGTACCTTGGATTTAGCCCAACTAGTACACCTACCTTGTCTAAGGGCAAGGGGATCAAGTGGTCATATGATTAAATCATAGAACTGCCAGTGGAATTTTTCAAAAAGGAGTAAGGCAACAGAGTACGAGGAATCTCCCAATGAACTTATTATCCCCCTCCCACAATGACGTTCCTCGTTAATATAATAGTTTGACTAAAAAAAATGAAAAATTAAAATTGGTTACAAATACTCTATTAGGGAGAAATAAGCTCTGTGTGGTACAATTCTCAAAATATGTTTTTGGGAGAAAAAATATGGGCTCCACACTCAAAATGTGTTTGGAAAATACTCCCAAAAACATGTTTTGAGAATTGTACCACACATAGTTTATAATAAATTTATATATATTCGTAAAATGGGGAATGAAATAATGTACTTTTATTTTAGGCACCATTACAAAAACCCACGAGGTTGGATTGTACTGTGGAAAAAAGCCCATGGCTTGGAAAATTGCAAAATATCCCCTACCAATTAATGCATAACAAAAGCCTCCTACATTTATTCAAATTTAGAGTGTTTGTTCTGTAATATTACCAAAACCCAATTTCTATCGTTAACAAACAAATTCAATATAAAAATATGGAGACTAATACACACAGTGAAAAATTTCTAGGGATTCTCTTCATGAATGGTGTTGCATCTTCGTGTCAATAACTAGTAATCAGTTTCAATTGTAGTTATCTAATGACATTCCTCCAAATGGTTGCCACATAGTCTCTCGTGAAAAAATATTTCACTGTAAAACATATTCATAACTCTAAAAACATATTCATAACTTGAAATTTTTAGAGTTTATAACGTAATTGTTTAAGCCTTAAGGGACCAAAACAAAGAGCTGTTGCCAATAAACGACATGCATATATGGGACTCTTTAGCTGTGATTCTTTCTCATCATCTTAATTAGTCTATTTCTTTAAAATGCCCTCTGCTAATTTTCCTTGATTGCCCTTCGATTACTTTCGAAGTGGGACGTTTAAATTCGAAGGAAAAAATAAAACATTTGACAATCTAAAAGGCAAAAATAAGGCACTTAATTTGTTGCACAAGGAAGGAACTTGGAATTCTTATATTGAAAGCAAGGCCTTCATGATTAATTTCTGTTCTTTTTTTTTTTTTCTTTGTGAATAGAGAGGATGCTTTTGGTCAGGGCAGCTAGCTGTACAATGATTCTAGTCTTCACTCTTAAGGAGCAGGTATTCTTTATAATTTGATGAAACTTTAGTTTTGGAAAATTACCAGGAAAAAAGAAAAACAATAAAAGCCTGAAATTCTTTTTTTTTTTTTTTTTTTTGAGAAATAAAATGTGTATTTCATTCATTTTTCGACAATGATACATGTGGGGAAGGATGTTTCCACTCAATAAGATATGAATTTATATTCGACCAAGCTAACATTATTCATGTGCCACTCGATTCATGTTTCTACGTGTCCAAGTTATAACAAACAATAACCTTGAATTTTAAAGGTTAAATTAAAGTTCAATTCTTTATCAAACAAGAAGGTAATTATAACAATCAAGAAATGAACTACTGGTTTTTTCTTACTTAATTTGGTTTTTTTTTTTTTTTTGTAAAATTATTTGTAATGTTTCTTTGTAGCAAATTTTTTTTTGTGATTTTTTTTTGAATCTTATCTATTTTTCTTCCTTTCAAATCCTCTATATATACAATTTAATTTGTTTTACTCTATCCAAAAGGCAAACTACTGGTTTTCTTATTTTGTAAGTTAAGACAGTGTTACTTAATTTGGAAAAAACATATGAGATAATTAATTAATTTTTCCTTTTCTTTATTGGTATATATTTACTTTCAGATTAGCAATTTTAAAATTTATATTTTATAATTGAGGAACTGTATTTTGCTAATAGTAATGTTATTTAAGTAAGAAAAGTTTATATCTATATATTATATATGTTTTTTATTTACAAAATTAGCCATTTAATTATAAAATTATACGTATTGTGTTTTTCTTTTCCTTTTTTAATCGATAAGATTATCGTTTCTAGCAAAGGGCCTTTTAATCTATAAGAATTGATTGGCCGAAGAACTGATAAGAATTTAGGGAGAGAAGATCAATGGAGAAGGGGGAATATAGAGAAAATATTAATGGCCCAAGTATTCTGAGTATTACAAAGTTACCCACTATTATCAATTATTACAATTTAGCCCCAAGTATATGACAAAACACTGATCCCAAATGTCAAAGGTAAAACATTGTAGATAATTGAACTTGAAAGTTGAATATTGTATGGTCACCTAAACCAATATCAAACTACAAAATAACTAATCTGTTGGGCTTTTCTTCTTCAACCTTAATTTAGTATATAAATGTCAAAGGAGGCAACTAATTTCCAGTTGGAGCTTGGAGTTGGTATAACCTAACATGTGTGCTCAAAACATAACAATTTTTTTGGTTATAGATGAAAACAAATTTTAAAAAATAATGAATGACGTTGTTTTGACTAAATTTCAAATTTAGTACCTTACATTTTAAAATAATCTTTTTGATCTTTTACGTTTGTAAAATAAACATTTTAGTAACTTTATTAACTTCTGTTTAAGAGTTTGTCAAATTGGATCACACGCATTGCGATTGTGGCGGCTATATATATGGGTTAGGATCACACGTAGGGCCTGTTCTTTTTGGGCGTTTTAAAAACGATTTTGAAAACAAGTTTTGGAAAATAATTTTATAATGTAAAAAGTGTATTGAAAATATAAAAAGTAGATGCTGAATAGTAAAAAATTATATTAGAAATGATAAAATATGATTAAAATACATTAAATTTACTATTGAAACCAAAACCGTTTTCAAAACGAAACAAAAAAATCAGGCCCGTAATGTGAGAGAGGCTAAATTTAATACACGAAATATCAAAGGTTAAAATTGATACGTTTGGTTTTATAATATACAAGCAATAATTCTAAAAATTAACTTAAATGGGCGTCGTGTGACCAATATATGCATCACCGGACGGTCAAATTTGTCGAATTAATACAAATTCTTGCGTTATTGTTTTGGGGGTGGGGCGTTGTAAAATTTGATAAATAATGTCATAATTAAGACAACCTTTTAAACACAAATGTGAAACGTAAAGCAACATTTGTGCTCTTTATCTATGTTGTACTGTATTATTACTTATTAGTGAAGTACACGATATATATTTTTGGAAATTTGACAGTAACATAATAGGAGAGCATTGCAACCACCACAGAAATATATATATATATATATATATATAACGAGTCTAATAGGAAAAAAATTCTCTTGTACACAAGTAAATAAATATATCACACATAAAATATATATATATATATATATATATATATATATATAAAGGGTGGGTTGGGGGTTTGAGGGGTCTTAAGACCCTTCTGGACCCCCTAAATTCACCCCTGATTAAAAGAATCATTTTAAAAAGAGTAATGATAGACTTAACAACAAATCATAACAACTTTTTGTCAGCAACTTATGTAGCATGCATTTATTGGCCAATTATGTGATATTAATAAAAAATATAACCAATTAATGAATACATACCACATGAGTTGCTAACAAAAAGTTGCTAAAACTATCATTACTAATTTAAAAAATATAAATTTTTATGAATTTTAAAATATGGTGAAATGCACCAAATACCATTTAACTATCAGCTTTTGCAAAAAACACCATTTTTCTTTAAAAATTGCAACTACAAGCACTTTACTTTCAAAACGTGCGCCCAGTACCACTCTGTTAGTCAATTCCATTAAGTGACTAACAGTCAAAAAAAGGTAGGGGCAAAATCGTCATTTCACACGTTGCGGCACTGTTCATCGTCTTCCCAAAAAAAATTTTGGCACTGTTCATCGCCAATTTTTTTTTTGACTATTTTCGCGACTTCTTCTTCTTCTTCTTCATCATGAAATCGATTCGACTGATTTCTACTCCCCTTCCTTTTTCTCAAGTTCACTTCTTGATTTTTGTTTTTTTCTTTTCTTTTGATATTTGATGGGTCTCGGTTTCAAAATAAGGGAGTATAAATGGGGTGTTGACTTCGGCTGATTCAAATGGAGGATTGAAGGATGAAACCCAGCATCCTTAGCTTCCGATTATAATTATAATCGGAAGAAGAAGAAGAAAAAAAAATTTTTTTGCCGATGAATAGTTCCGACCGATGAACAGTGCCAAAATTTTTTGGGGAAGACGATGAACAGTGCCGCAACGTGTGAAATGACGATTTTGCCACTGTCTTTTTTTGACTGTTAGTCACTTAACGGAATTGACTAATAGAGTGGTATTGGGCGCACGTTTTGAAAGTAAAGTGCTTGTAGTTGCAGTTTTTAAAAGAAAGTGGTATTTTTTGCAAAAGCCGATAGTTAAAGGTATATTAAAGGTAGTTAACTCAAAAAAAAATAAAAATTTAAACATGATACTTCTAATAAAATGGAACGAGGAACACACTAATCAGTTACCTACTCGAAATTTCATTGTGATACATGCGCGTAGTAATTAATAAATAAATAAAGTTGACTCGTTCACCTTTATTTATACTCATTTATACTCATATACATCTATGATTTCATTAATATCACCATAGCTTAATTTGAGAAAATGAAATGAGAGCTAAACATATTATGAATATGTTTCCAACTCAAAATAATGTTTCTAACTCTATCTAATTAAACTATAGTGTTGTACCACAATTCAAACCTAAGTTTAAACCATAATTCTGAACATCCCTTTTCAACTTAGTCTAAAATATAGTATTGGATAACATATCAAATTTTAGTTTAAATCATATTTTAAAACACATACCGAATCACAATTCAAAATGTGATAGCAAATATCAAACTTTTATTTGAAGAGTTCACTTTATAATACTGTTTTCGTATTACAAAATGAACTTTTCTCATGAAACAAATGGAATATAAAATAATATGTATATTATAATAGAAAGTTTAGGAAGACATTTATTTGCGAGGGAACGGAGCAAGCTTTTGGGGCTACGCAAACAGTGATTGATAAGGCCAGGAGATCGAGTATTTTATGAAATTAACGTAAACAAAAAGATGTCATTTCTTGGAACGTAGTGATTATGCACCTTTTCTTTTTAAGCAAGAACTGAAATTATATTATTGATCACTATGGCTAAAGTTTATTTTGGCCCTTAATCTTTTATTTTAAGAGCAAATAAGCCTCTAGTAATATGTTGCGTTTAAATAAACTCATGATGTTATATGTTGGATCCAGATAAGTTCCAAATATTATATGTTGTGTTCAAATAAATCCTTAATATTTACAAAATTATAATAAATTGGCCTATCTCCGTTAATGTGTATTTACACGTAAAAGGACTAGATTGGCCCTATTATATAACATCGGTGGTTTATTTGAACACTAACGTTAAGTGTTTATGTAGCCTTATAATAAAACATTAGTGGCTAAAATAGACATTTGCCCTTAGTGTAGGTAGGTGGCCGGGTTTCCTCTATATATTGGGATGGAAAAATCGCAGCTTCGGTCCCTCAATTATATACTCGTTACACTTTTAATCCATCAATTACTGAAACTCGCACTTTCAGTCTCCTAACTATCACTCTTTCGTCATTTTGGCCTCTCTTACCTGCAAGCTACCGGTTGACTGACGAAGTCAACGGTAATTTGGATCCAACTGAAAATTTTATAAAAATTTTAGGTCAAATCATAATAATTCAAAACTTTAAAAATAAATAAACAAATAAAGAACTTTTCTTTACTTTGTGCGAGTTTCAATAGCCATATTGCTATATTGGGTGAACAACCATCTCCCTCTCTTTCCATTCAACCACTGCCCAAACTACAACAAACCCAGCCATCCCCAAACTCCAATAAATCGTGACCCAACCATTCAGCACCAGGTTTAGCTGTTCGCGACATTGATCTCGTTCTCGCCGGCAAAATCTTTAAATTTTTTTTTTTTGGAACTTGGACAAGCCCCGACCAACAAGATTTGGTGACAGACCGATGCATAGCCTAGACGCAGAGATAATGAAGAAATGATCGTTTGAACCTCTTGCAAGCGGAGAAGATGACCGTCGACGGGAGACGAGAGTTCCAGCAGCCAGAAGACCTAGATCAGGCGTGAATGGGCTGAAGAACCACGGCAAAAATCCTGCGAAAATCGTAATGCCGAAGTCGCAGGAGGTTAGTAGCGGTGGCTGAACAACTTCAGGAGGATTCGACGGCAAGAGGTTAATAGCGGTGGTTGAAAGTGTAGGCTGAGAGCGGCAGCGACGCGGTGGCTATTTTTTTTAACTGAACAAGAGGCTGGGTTGACTGGTGTTTCACCGAGAAAATAAAGAGCTATTTTTGTTTATTTTTTTAAAAGTTTTTTAGTTATTATGATTTGGCCCAAGTATTTTATAAGTTTTTTATTTTGACCCCAAATGACTAGTAACTTGGTAGCTTGCCGGTAAGAGGGACCAAAACGGCGAAAGAGTGATAGTTAGGGACTGAAAGTGAGAGTTTCAATAATTGAGGGACTGAAAGTGTAACGAAGATATAATTGAGGGACCAAAACTGCGATTTTCCCTATTTGGATATTGGAGGTAGTTATGCGGCAGCGGCAAGATACAGATCGGCTAGAGTTTAATGATTTTGTAGCTGCTGTTTGATTGGATATCCATGCCCTTGCATTAAAACTATATCTAGAAAAAAGGTTTGTGTACCTTATGGTGACACAATATAGATAGCCATATCATAATTATAATTAAAAGTACATGATTATTTCTTTGACCGTGATCTTACTACATTTTTTTCTTTTGAATGTAATTGAAAGCAATCTCTGATACCATGTAAACTTAGCTCAATTGATAAAGCTAGGGTTCATGATCGAGAGAAGAATATGGAGAGAAAAGGATTTTGTATTTCTGATAATAATTTATGTACATACACCAATGCCTTTATATACATTTAGCCTCATAATTATCTCAATTGTGATACTAACCGACTAACTAGCTTTTTATCATAACTTCACTAAAATATCTACAATTCAGCTGCCAACTGTCATAAAGTCTTTAATCTCCTTGTGAGTTGACGTAGCCTCGCGTAATTGGTTGACCAATTGGAGACTATCTGTGTATACCCGTGGAATCCAACCATTGGCTATCCAGCATGGAATCGCCCTTAAGCATGCTAAAGCTTCCATCTGTAGTGGGGATTCCCCTTGAGTTATCAGTCCCTTTCTTTGTAGAGGGACATCTGAGTTGTCTTTTATGATCCATCCGGTGGCCTTTATGGAGTTCTCTTCTTTGAATGCCCCATCGACCAGGATTTGACTTGTGTCCTCGTGATGAACTTCCACTTTGACCCTTGTACTGGTTTGAACCTGTCCATCATTGCCATCTCTGTCTCCTTGTCGAATCGTTCCCTTTGGTTTTCTCTATCTTAGGTAGAACTCCTCTTGTATTTGATGCCAAATCACATCTAGTGGAATAAGTTTATTCTCTCAGACCATTTTGTTTCTTGCTGGCCAAATGTCATACAATATGTGTAATGATAATTCAATGGCTTCAGCATCTGGTGCTTCTCTCATCCATTTCCAGAGCCAATCCTTAATTCCAAAAGGTGATCCAATATCAACGTTAAATTCAATTGAAGATATTCTCCAGATCCTTTTGGAGTGACTACATTGAAGGAAAATATGTTTTGTACGTATCCTCCTCTTCCAACCCACATCTGACACATAGTAGTGGGACATAGACTGATATTTTCCTAAGATCCTGTGGTGACGAGCAAGCATTCTAAAGAAGCCGGCCTGTAAGGAATTGCACTTTAGCGGTACATTTAGTTTCCATAACCTTTTCCATAGCATCTGCTCACTTTGTCTAGGCTCACTATACCCTTAAGCTTCCTAGGCCCCAGTGTGCTCTCTGAACTCTCTCTTGTATCCTGCTTTGGCCGAGTAAATGCCTGTCTTTTTTGGTTCGTACTAGATTGTGTCCTCCCCTTCTGGCCATGGAGACAAGTAGATGGACATAATCCTCTCCTGATTCACTGTGGGAACATAACTTGAAGCATGGGTTCCCTCAATTTTTGATTCTGGCCAATCAAATGTTCCACCTTTAGGTTTGTCTGTCTGATTGCTTCTAAGCCTTAAGTGGCCTCTAGATTCACCTCTTTATAGGGCAGAGAAAGAAATAAAAGAGAGAGAAAAGAGAGAGGGGGGCACTGATCTGGTCGATGGATCTGAAAGAGATATCACAAACCGATAATTATGTGGTCTAGCATAAGGTACATGGCATACTCACCTTCTCCCTCTGCCCCCCCCCCCCCTTCCCCCACTCTCCTCATATCGGTGCGCCTCTACGAATATTGCGGGCAACTACACTGCTGTTGGGAAATGCATCGGGTTTGGGTCAAAGTTGGCTACGTTCGCAAATTAGCTCGTCTACACTTATAGTGAAACGGACAATTAGGATTGACATTCCAGTTGATCAATATCCTAATTTTGATTTTGTTGGACGCCTTCTTGGTCCCAAAGGAAACGGTCTCAAGCGAGTTGAATCGTTGAATCTAATATTGAGTGTCGTGTTCTAAAGAGGATGTGCCAACATTAAGGATCCAACAAAGGATGAGTCTCAGAATGTCTACAGAAGGCAGCAATTGAGAGAACTTACTATGATCAATGGCACACTTTCTGACAAAGGTTCGTAAATGTCTGGATTTGTGTTGCCATTCCATAACAGTCTTGGGATGAAGATGGTGAAAACAAGGGGTTAAATGTGTTCTTTCTTAAGTGGGAGCTTTTGGAGCTTTTGTCTTGACCATGAAACTTTGAGTATTGAGAGATGCTCTTGTTATTCCCAGTAAGACGGCTTGGTTGTTCACTTCTTGGAAAGTGCACCTCATTCGCACTACTCACAACAATTCAATTGGTTCTCTGAGTGAAAAAAAATTAGACATTCATTCTTTCAGAATCAACACCTTTGATGTTATTTTTGTTTTTGAACAACAATTCCCCATGCCAAGGTTTTGTTGTGCCATTTGATGCTTCCAAAAGCTGGCACTGGTGCCAATATGTGCCAGTTCTAACTTGTTTCTATATGATATAAGGTCTGTTATGATGTTATCTACTACTTGGAAGAAGTTTAGCAAGAGAATGACTTAAGTAAAAGACCATAGTGATTTGTTGTTGTTAAGCATGATTTTTTCGAGCAGTTTGGAGGATGACTCTCTCCTAAGTTGTCCTTGTGCTATACTATCACTTATTGTAGGTTGTAATGGATGTAACAAAATTGTGGTTATGTTTGTAAAGACGTATATAAGAAATTTGGTTCATCATTCTAAAAAAAACAAAAGTTAGGATGTATTCAAGTCGAGTTGAGCCGAGTAATTGCATTTTTTTCGAACTCAGGCCAAAATATCCAAACTCGAATTGGAGATCAAGCTCATAATATTGGAAATCGAGCTCGAGTATTTAGAAAAAATAATAAAAAATTAATATTTAACATACTCGAGCTCGAGTTTGAGTTCGAATTCAAGTTCGAGAATAAGTACAAAAATGTTTTTTTTTTAATATTCTCATTCGATCTAGCTCGAAACTTGCCTTCACTCTATCTCTCTCTCAATTCCATGGCAATGTCTGTTGATGATATTTTTTTCCTTTTTGAGCCGGAAGGTCGCTGCAGCGACTCCGAGCATCAATCACCTTGAATGTTTTACCACTGAGATGGTAACCTCTGCTAAGGAGGTTAACATCATGTTCAACTTGAGGAGGATGGTTAACAGCCTAGAAAACCTCACTGTTGTTGTCGATGTTGAAGAGGTTTCTGAGGATGTTTTGCTCCTAGCCAACGAAATACTTGGCACGGCTTCTGTCAACATCGAGTTGCCTAAGGTGATATCCATTCCTGATGTACAACGTCGCCTCAATAATCTAGACCCGTTGGGTGTTAGGCACAACAATGTTAAAAGGCTGTCTCTGGATGTGTTGTCCGTACTTGGTGGTTGGGTGGAAGAAGTGAGTGGATTGATCGGTTCTCTTGGGTGTCATGTTCCTCTATCAACAAAACTTGAGGCTACTCTAAATGAAGATCTGCTCGACCTTTACCACGTCAAGGTTGTTGTTGTGCCCGGCGGCGAACTTAACTACGACTATGCCATCATATTACTTAGACGAGAGGGAATTCTTAAGGAAGCTGAACCTACTGGTGGTGGTGCTGAGAATGAAGTTGCTGGTGGTGCTTCTGAAAATAAAGTTGCTGGTGGTGCTACTGAGATGGAAGATTTTGGTGGTGAGTAAGCTTTTGGTGGCTAAAAAGACTGACGGCATTCTCAATCAAAGTAGGTGAAAGTAGTTATTTACTGAGAATCAAAGTAGAGTGTCTCTCGTTATTATCTGTTGAATCAAACTAGAGTGTTGAATCAAAATAAGTGTTGTTCGTGGTATGATGATCGACTATTGAATCAAAGTAGGTGTTGTTGGCAGGATGATCGACTGTTGAATCGAGAATTGTTCTAAGTCCAAAAAGAAAAAAAAAAGTTTTTTTAAATATATTTTATATTATATAATATTGTAATATTAAATAATGTATATTATATAATAATAAATTTATTTCTTTTATAAAAATACATTATATGAATATTATCGAGTAGCTCATTGAGTGAACCCACATTATAGATGACCTTGCTCACGTTACATGATGACTTGTTGATTGGAGATCTGTCATCAGTGGATGTTGCGAGTCTTGAAAATCGACAAAATCTAGTTCAAGTTGGGGAGAAATTGCTGAAGAAACTAGTTTTTAGTCTTAACTTGCAAATGCGCGCTATTCAACCCTTGAACAGGGAACCAACAATGAGGCCCTCAAAAGGTAAGCTTATCTCCTTTAAACACTCGTGTTTTGCTATTAGTTTCTATTTTGCCCCCCATATTATTAAAATACATGTTTTGTCCCCTTTACTCTTAGTCAAATGATATAATGACTATCCTTGCCCTTATTTTTTATGTGATTCCACAATTACCCTTATAAACTCTAATAATAATTTAGGGGCATACTATTTGCAGTGACAATTTTACTATTTGCAGTAACATTTTTCTGTGAAAAGTCTATTTTGCCCTTTAGCTAAAAAAAAAATTCTTTTTTTTATTTTTCATATTACACGGTAAGTAAACAATCTATACATTTTGGGGTTAATTATCAAGAACCCACTCGTGCTTTCAGAAAGTATTCAAGAACCCCTCCGTGATTTAAAAACCTATGATGAACCCCCCCGTGGTTTGCCAAAAGCAATAAAGTGGATGGAATTTACACCCACTAACGGCGCGTGTATTCCAATCGCCAAAATATGAGGTTTGTTTTGTGTATTAGCTGTAATTGAATAGAGAAATGCCTATAGTACCCCTATTGATTTACATATACTGACTTTGTATTGTTCTCTGCGATATTTTTTTTTTCCAATTTCAGTAGAAAGATTTTTCCTCCATAACCGAACAAGAGAGAAACCCAAATTTCAATGAAGACATATACATGTGAATTGCAAAAGGTGAGATCTCCAATTCATCATATTGTGGAAGCAATCGTGAAAGGAGATCTGATTTGAGGTTCGCATATCGCGACTGTGAGTGCAGAAAAAAGGCAGTCTTGAAGATAGTGGTTTTAGAAAAATCCAGCAAAGGCATGCTCTACTTTGTGTGTGAAAAACGTCAATGCAAATTTTTTTCATGGTGCAATCCGATTTGAGGTGAGAAAGGACAGATTGGGGTGGGCAGAAACCCTGTTTTTTCTACTGAAGCAGATAGTGAACCGAAGCAAGCTCCGATGTCTGCAATTCACCCACGCCAATGTCAACCTTCCAACGATTTAAGGGACATAGAATGAATGCTTAGATTAATGTTCATAATTGTGGTTGCAGCTATGATGGTTTCATGTTTAGCATTGATTATTAGTTGCTTTAAGGGAAATTAATGAGCTATATTTGACTACTGTCATTATGTACTGCTTGGTTTGTAGTTACTGAAGAAAAATTTATCATGTTGGCTATTGGTTTAGGTAATGGAATGAGTTGAATCCATTGTTGTAATGTAATGATTAGTAGCAGTTGGTTTAGTTTGGAGGAATTTTAATGTACGGTTACATAAGAAGCAATTGAAATGGAAAAATACGGATAAGTTGTTTGATGTATTGTCTGTGAGAGCACTTTGAACATGAAATGAAATGCTCCGGTCTTGTGAAGTTATTGTAGTTAACCTCAGCTCCAACGACTTCAGTGTTAAGGTTAAATTACCATTTTTTCAGCTGCAAAACTTGTCATCTATATTGCTGCAACTACTTGCCAAAAATATCAATGAGTAAAGCAGCAAAAGATAAAATGGTTGGATGTATTTTCAGCAAGGAAAAAAATGTCATGAACAATCATTTCTGCAGTTAAGGAATGGTCTGTAGCAAAAAAACAAAGCACAATGGACTTTTTACTGGAATACAACTATGCTTTCAAAGAGTGTATAGCCTCATACTCTAGCATTCATAATGCCAAAGAATCAAAGCATCCTCAGACATTCTGAAACTTTATTTTCCAAGTCAAAGAATTCGCAGTTACAGAGTTTTGTTGTGTCCGACATACCAACCCATCGCCTTCAGTATCCTTGAATGGATTTTCATCATTGAGCTTCAAATCCCTCATTCAGCCAAGTCTCATCAGATACTTGATCAATAAATTCATTATCCTCCTCTTCAATTAACCCATTAGACAGTTATTTACATTCATTTTCTACTTCCACTTCAGAGCCTACAACTGGTCTATCTACATACAATATCTCCATATCTCCATTTTCACTTTACTGTAGAGCAAAGTCCTCACGTGGCTTAACAAATATATCTTTCTCATCCTCTTCAACATACACATGAATTTCATCTAACTCTCTAAATGAATCACACATTTCCTTTATATCCAAATCATTCCTAATCTCGATTACCCCAACTTCATCAAAAGTAAAGCTTGCAGGAACATAATAAAAATTTACATCCCTGTTAAGTAATCTCTCGATAGCTGTCGCATACAAGTTTTGGAGACCGTGCACTGAAATCAGATCTAGCTCATAATCTTTGAACACTGTAACTTTCTTGCTAGTATACTCCATTTCCGGTTCATAAACAAGTCTTCCCCCATGATGCATTACAATATTAATCTTCACCCACTTTGAAACTACATGAACACCTGTTTATGTGGTACGTAGCTAGCACACTTAGATACAAAAATTACAAACTTATACTACATTGATTATTATCACACAAATCAGTACAATTTTCAGTTACAAATTCATCCATCCCAACCACCAGAGTTCTTACCTTTGCTTTCGAGGTTGATCATTTCGCGATTAGGCTATGACTCGTGCAAAAGACAGCCCTTCAAGTGTGCAATAATCCTTCCTATGTATTAGCAACAAGGGTATTAATTGATGTTGATTACCCATTACCAATAACCAAAAAATGTAATAATCAGATGAGTTTATGAAGGGTTTACCAGCGTCCGGCCGATTTCGGTTGCTGTCGTCCGTCGATCCAGGTTCTGGATGAAGTGCAAGCTTAGTTGTCTTTTACCGGCGGCGTCCGTCGCTCATTTCGCGATTACATAGGCATAGGACGAACCCTAATTTGTTTTTTTTTAACCTTTTAAACAATTGAACGATCAAAAGAACTCTAAGGGCAAATTTGTGAAACTAACGTCTCCGTTAGTGGGTGTAATTCCATCCACTTTATTGCTTTTGGCAAACCACGGGGGGGTTCATCATAGGTTTTTAAACCACGGGGAGGTTCTTCAATACTTTCTGAAACCACGGGTGGGTTCTTGATAATTAACCCTACATTTTGTTACGTAAAGTTTGTTGTTAACAGAAAAAAACCCTGTTTAGCCCGAGATTGACAAAAATATTTTGCCAAAAATCTCGTCATTGACAAAAATATATTCCAAAATTCCGCCCCCTATTTACAATAATATTACCAAAATACCACCCAAAGTGAGCGGCCCACTTTGAATACCGCCCGAGTGGTATTTTGATCTAAAATACCGCCCACTTTGAGCTGTATTTTGGAAGAAACCCAATCCAACATGAAAAATGTCTAGATTTTTTTTTTTTTTTTGTTAAAAAACCAATTTTACATACAAAAAATGTATAGATTATTTATTTACCGTGTAATATGGATTGTCCTCGTGACTATTGGCCATAATTAGATTAAAAAGGATTTTTTTAATTTTTTTTAAAAAACTTAAGGGGCATTATAGACTTTTCACAGAAAAATGTTACTGCAAATAGTAAAATTGTCACTGCAATAACAATTTCGATAATTTAATATACCAAATACCACTACCAAGTAAACCAAAAAGTAAAAAATCTGAAGAAACTCAAATGCTTTGTTACTTTCCTTTTATGCTTATCTTGTTAGATTTCTACCAAAATCCATGAAGTCATTTCTGGGTAGGGTTTTAGAACTTCCAATGCATACCCATAGCTAGAGACGGTGTTGTAGAACGGCGTTAAGTTTCTTTTTATTTTTTTGATTTTTGATTTTTTTACTTTTTGCTTTACTTTGTGGTGGGTAAGTATATTAAATTATTATTAGAGTTTATAAGGGCAATTGTAGAATCACATAAAAATACTGGCAATGATAGTCATTATATTATTTGACTAAGAGACAAAGGGGGCAAAGTTAGTATTTTAATAATATGGGGGTAAAGTAGAAACTAATAGCAAAACATGGGTTTAAATTAAAGTAGATAAGCCCAAAAGGTATACTATATCTATACATAGTTTTGATGAATTTCATATTGGAAAAGAAAAAAAAAAGGCTTAATCTATATTTCTTCCAGTTTTAGGAGAACAAACACAATGTGCTTAATTGACCCGTTGATTAATTTGGTATAATATATTTTGAACATATGGACGATAAAACTATCCCAAAAGAAATGGCTTCACAATGTTAAGTCGCCAAAGGGAAAAAAAAAAAAAAAGTAAAGAAGTTGAAGGTGAGAATATACAATTAATGTAGTTTCTTATGCTCTGTTTGCTTTGTAACTCAATAGGGAATTGCTTTTTTTGGGAAGAAAACTTTTTTGGAGGGAATTTTTTTATTATTGGAAATTGTGTAAAAAAAAGAGGGAATGATGATGTTATTTTTAAAATAATGTGAATAGAAAATTTAAATTTAAAATTTGAATTGAAGAAAAAATGAGAGCGTTTGTTTATAAATGTTTCTTTTCTAAAAAATATGAAGAATTTCTTAAAAAGTATCAAAACGAATGGAGCCTAAGTTTTGTTGCATTGCTATTTGCGACTTCCAAGTGGAAAATATACTGTATAAAATTACGGGATACATAGTGTATCTAGCTTAGAAATTTTTTCCATTCTTTGTAATAATTATTGTTATTCAAACTAGTAAATAATGAAATTTGTTGTTTAGTTATATTGATCTCTGCAACACGAACGATAAACCTAAGGACTATTTGTCCGTATAACTCTTAAGTTAAGTGGGCAGATGCTGTGGGTGCAAACATAACCGGGTGTGTCTGAGGTTTTCATGCACAATTTTATTGACAATTTTCAAATTTTCTATTAGAGCGAAACACTTCTCTAGTTCAGGAAAATACGAAAGTGAACCCAAAACCTAGGGTTAGGCTGCTAAATGGTGTTGAGAGCAACTTTATGATAGTGGGAGGAAGAGTTGAACCCGAAAATTCCATGAATGAACATGAAAAACCAACGTTAAAAGTTGTTTGAAAGAAATCTAAGGCTATTGTCATTGTTGATTTGGATATCCAAATCAATAACGACAATAGCCCTAGTTTGCTTTTCTTCTAGTTTTATTGTCGAATTCTTATACCATTCACAGAATTTTTGAGTTCCATTCTTCATGCGATTATAGTTTTAGGTTACTCTCAACACCCCATCAACCAATTTGGCCTTTGGTTTTCTATCATAGTTTCATATTTTACTGAACTAGAGAGTTGTTTCGCTCTAGTAGGATGACTAACGAATGACATAGAATATGGAAATGGCAAATGCCAAACTAGTTAATGGCATTTGACAGTAACCTACGGCCGCAAGAAAGGAAGAGAATTGTACCTCGCAAAGAAGCAAAAGAGGGAGAAAACTTTAGGTAACTGTGAGGATGAAGGAAAATAAGAGCGGCCGTTCAAAAACGAAGAGGAATATGATAGAAAAGGATTATGAAGCTCTAGATAGACGAAGATGAAATTCTTGATGGTGGAAAATGAAGGTATATATGAAGATGAAGAGTTGAATGTGAAAGCAAAAGACAAAGATGGGAAAGTTTAATTACTGTTTACCCCCTGTGTTATCATGCTTTTATTACTAGGCCCCTCTATTTTAAAAATTAACACTTTGCCTCCCTAACCAAAAGTCAAACAAAAATAGATCAGAAAGTACGAAAATACCCTACAAAATTAATTAATCTCTTTTTATTTTTTATTTATTTCTTTCTCCTTTTTCTACTTTTCTCACCATCACCACCACCTTCAACCATCACCACCATTACCACCTTCCTCAACCAACACCTTCAACCATCACAACTATTGCCACCTTCCTCAACCATCATCAACCCGTTAACCATTAATTGAAAAGATGCAGTAGTAGAACCAAAACAAATATGGAGTCGATCAATTCCTTTCATCATTAATAAAAAGATGTAGTAGTATAACCAAAATAAATTTGGAGCCAATCCCTTTAATCATCTATTACAATTATTTTTTCAAAACATCACCAGTTCCGTCCCAAAAATTCTAAATCAAGAAGAAAGTGAGAAACCCATTAAATTTATTATGATTTCAAAATTTTGTCAAACCCATGGCAAGATCTGAAGCAAGCAAAAAAATAAGAAATAGAAAAAGGCATAAACTTCAATGAGATTCTAAACCCAAAAAGATGAATGAAGCTTCTATGAAGGGAATAGCAAAGGCAGGCAGCAGTGGAGGTAGCGGAACCGAAGATTTTATCTTTTGGAGCTTGATTCACCTCCGACGGAAGCGGCGGACGCTCAATTTATTTTTCCGATAGCTATTGCTTATTATAGTTTAAACTACTACAATTCTCTATTTGCTAAGGTTTGTGTGGGTGTTCAAGAATCCTAACAGTTGGGAACTGTAATTCTATGTGGGGAAGAAGAGAGAAAAATGATAAAAGAAAAAGAAAAAGGAAAAAAGAAAAAAAAAGTTGTAGTGTGTCGTGGTCCGGTATGTCTAAACGCAGGGAAGAAAAATGCTAAACGCAAGGAATGAGAGATACTATTTTCCATTTATACCAAAAATACCCTCACCACTAATAAATCAAACCATCCCCACCAACCCATTATTTCCATGCGTATCCACCATCTCTTCCGGTTGTTCGCCGGAAATCATTCCGCCGCCGACGGAGTTAATTTAAAACCTTAAATTTTTTTTTCTTTTTCTATTATTTATAGAAAAAACCTGCATTCTTGCCGGATTTGGGTGGCGCACCATTTTCGCCACCCAAACAGGCGAGAAGCAGCCAGATCTGGCTGCATAAATTGCAGTGGGAGCAGCTGACCTCCCGAAACTGAAATGAAACCCAACATGGGTTTCATTCCAGTTTTTCAGCGTGGGATTCATTCCCATTTTTGTTTTTTTTTTTTTTTAAGTATTTAGGTTAGGGAATCTAATCCCATTTTTGGAGGTTAGGAATCCTAACCCCCTAAAATGGGGTTAGGGCGCCTAAACTCATTCTCAAGGGTTAGAATAAAATGGGTTAGGGAGTCTAAAGCCATCAATGGGGGTTAGGCCGTCTAAACCCATTTGTGGAGGTTAGGGGGTCTAAACCTATTCGTGGGGGTTAGGATGAAATAGGTTAGGGAGCCTAAACTCATTTTTGAGGGTTAGGATGAAAATGAGTTAGGGTGCCTAGACTCATTCTTAGGGGTTAGGATGAAAATGGGTTAGGGCGCCTAAACCCATTAAATGAGCCTAAAGGGTTTGGATGAAAATGAGTTAGGGTGCCTAGACTCATTCTTAGGGGTTAGGATGAAAATGGGTTAGGGCGCCTAAACCCATTAAATGAGCTTAGGCTCCCTAACCCATTTTCGGGGTTAGGGATGAGGCCGCCAGAAAAACGGGATTGCATCCCGTTTTTCCAGCGACAATGGTGCGGGAGGCCATCTCTCTCGCAAGGAAATGAAACCCCAGCAAAGGGGCTTCATTTTTACAGCTAGTGCTGGTTGCAAAATGTTGCTACTGCAGCTGCACTTGGACACTTGGGGGGGGGGGGGGGGGGGGGGGGGGTGGTGGGGTGACATTGTGGGTAAGGGCAATTTTGGTTGAAATGTAAAATATTATTTCTCCTTCTCTGCGTTTAGCATTTTTTTTCCCCTGCTTTTAGCATAGCCCGTGGTGGTCACAGAGAAGAAGAAGAAGGAAAAAAAATATGTTATTAGGTTTATGGGCCTTTTGGTACTTTCAAAATTAATTTTGTTTGACTTTTGATTAGGGGAGGTAAAATGTTAGTTTTTAAAACAAAGAAGGCTAATAGTAAAAGCATGATAACACAAGGGGTAAACAGTAATTAAGCCTAGATTATAATATAATTTAAATTATGTTGTGTTTTCTGGTGTTGTACTACATAGGTTGATACGTTAAAACTAATTGTGATGAAGTTGAATATACCTTATTGCATTTCATAAATAAAATTTTCTTAGTTGACTGGTATTTTAACTAATTTTTTAACCGTTTATTTTTATTTGTGTAAACTATCGTTATTTTAATAGTATATATACTGTGATTTTTTATTTTTATACTTTTACACCGATTTTAACTAATAACTGGTGTTGAAAATCAGAGACCTTCAACACCGAGTCTAGTTTACCTGATGGAGTCGAGATTATTAGCACCACATATCACTACAAAGGCCAAAAAAAAGGCACAAATTCGGTGCCAAAGGACTCAAAAACCCAATTTTAAAGGCCCGTTTTATTGTAGTGCTTACTCTATTCAGAAAGCAAACTTCTAGTGGTTTTCTTATTGGTCCACCAAGTAGCAAAATATTGCTTTGTAAGTTTTTTTAATGGCAAAAGTTATTGTCAGAACAAATATTAGGGTATAGAGAAATAAATCTCCTTTCTTCCCAAAACACCCTTACTTCCTTACATCCTTTATCTTTATCTTTTTCTTTTCTTTTTTTTTCTGAGAATACATCCTTTAGCTTTATTTCTCCACCTTATGACTTCCTAATTTTTCTCTTCCATCATTTCATCTATTGTTTCTCTAACAGGTCGTTTATTTTTTCAAATTTTCTTTTCTTCTGTTTACCCAAAAGAAAAAAAATTCCATCGGTCCGTACGAAAGAAAAGCTTAGCATTCAAAGAAAAATCAGAATTTAGAAGTCTTATAAATTAACACAATTAGAAAAAGAAAAAAAAAAACTTTTATATTCTTTCTCTTCCTCATCTCTTGATTTCTTCTCCTGCACAATGAATCTCCAAAACTGGTTGAAACATCCAACTCTAACTACAGCAATCACAACATGAGCACATTTAAATAATGCATTAATCCTTGAAGACTTGAAGTTTAGTTTTCAGATTCAGCATATGGAACAACAAAAATATAGTTTCTTGCTTCCTTGTGGAGCCTAAACTGTACCTAATCTGAACGCTTGCAAATTCTCCGGCACTGTTCAAATCACCATGCATCCACGTTTTCTCATTTGAGAACTTTATTGTTTTCAATGTATTCGAATCCTCAATTTAAGTCCATTAATTTGTTTCAAATCTTGAACAAGTGTGTTATATTCTAAACTTTCGTATCTCTTTGATGCTTTGCTTTCTTATGGACCGATGGGATATTTTTTCTTTATAAACAAAAGAAGAAGAAAAGACCAGCAAGACAGAGAGAAGAGATGACTTTATCGAAAAGTAAAAATTGCACCGGATAAGGTGGAGAACTTAAGGGTATTTTTGGAAGAAATGTGATTTATTGCTCTGTATCCTAGTATTTGCTCTGGCAATAACAACTGCGTTTTTTTATTTTGGAAAATAATGCTTTGTAGGTTAAAACAGTGTTAATTAATTTGTACAAAACATTGAGGTAATTAATTTTTTTTCATTTTTTATTGGTATACTTTCTTCGTTTTTTTATTAGAAAATTCTATTTTTAGAAATATTTTTTTGTTCCAATAGAAGAGTTCACATTCAAAGTTTTTATTCCTTTTACTAATACTAATATAATTATGTGTAGTCCATAATTAAATCTCACTTAAAAAAAACATAAATAGAATAAATTGTGGCAGATTAGCTATTTTATGTATTGTACTTTGACATTCACAAATAGTTGTACATTTATGAAATTTGACTTTTTAAGTGGAATAGAGAGGAAGTACATGCATTTACTTTTAGCAATGTTAAAATTTATACATTATAATTTAGGAAAATATTTTGTTAATACTAATCTTAATTAACTAAGGAAAGTTTATATATATACATTTTGCTTTTTATTTACATAATTAGCCATTCATTTATAGAGTTATACGTATTGTGTTTTCCTTTTTCTTTCTTAATCTATAACAGACTGATGGAGGAATGACGGTCTAGATCATTTTTCTAAAACTCTCTTCCTTTTGTCTACCCTTTGTTGAAAATTCGTGTAGTTTCAAGTATAACGGTGACTAAGGTTCGACAGGAATTTCGACGTCAACATCCAGTGTCTAACCTCAGCTTTGATTTCTAGGTGAAAATCAAGACAAATGGACAAAAGGGAAGTTCACGTCGAAACCCAGTGTCGAACATGCTCTATGTTGTGACTCTTCTGAAAAGCTGCGACCAAACACTGAAATGTGTTGTTTGATTGAAGTATTGTAACTCAACAAATGAATGGTTATTCCTATTCATTTGTAGGCTGAGCATACCCCTCTTATTAGCATTCTTTCAACTCTGTAAATAGAGGGCGAATGACCAAATTTCAAAATCAACATTTTCATCTCCTTTCTTGTCAAAAACTTCCAACTTTGTTGTTTAGGGAAACTTATTGTATCTTATGAGTAATCTTGCCATATACCGGGTTAGCCATCTCCTTATATTTATTGTCACTTGTTATAAGTCTTTTATTCTCCCTTCTACATTTTTGCCTTTATTTTCTATACCGAATTTTCTTTATTCCTTTAAGTGTTCTTGTTTCTTAAGTCTTGAAGATGCCATCAAAATCTTCACCCTTTCCCCCTCCCCTCCCAAAAACATGTCTTCCTCCCTCGTCCTCCATTTTAGGAGGGAGTCTCTTCTTTTTGTACTCTTTAGTTTTTAGTTGTCCTCTTTATAGAGGTGTTGTTCTCCATTTTAATGAAATTGTGTTTTGTCTTTAATATCATATTTGCTTGACTGAAAAGCAAAAAAATACAACATTTGGTGGCGTCATTTTATTTGTTGTGGGAAGAAGCCGAAGATGGGGGGAAAAAAAAAAAAAAAAGGGAGGAAGAAACATAGTAAAAGGCACTGGTAATTTTTAAGTTTTTAAGGTACATCTGGTATCCAAAGTGTGATATTTCTACAAAGATAAAGTTTTTAAGAACAATTTATTGAGTTGCAACATTTCTTTGAATACTAGTAGTTCATATTTATGAGTTTTTTTTATACTTTACTAACAATATATTATGCTAATTGTTATCGAGGTAAAGATAAAACTCATGTTTTCCCAGCAGTTTAAAAGTTGAAGAAAATCAATGATGTATGTTACTTTTTTTGTAAGACCATTCGATCCATCAAATTTATCATGAATATATTCTTTTTTTTTTTTTTGGAAAAAGAAAGAAATAAATACAAACAAAAGAGTAACATGGTGAGTAGTGTTTTTGGAGGATTGCTCCCATTGACCAGGGATCATTTATTCGGTCAAAAATTTTGGCTGAAAAAAATAAAGAAATGCGAAAAGAAAAAGGGTAAAAAAAAAAAAAAACACTCTCAAATGTGCACATATATAAATCCTATGCGTCTAACATTTTTTCCACCTCGTAAGAATATAGTACTTGACTTATGATGAGATGTGAAATATGTTGTCCTTATCCCAGAATAAAGGCAACCAAATTCTAGAGGCAAATAAAAACCGATTTCCTTTTCTAAACCAACGCAGAGACAATTGGTTTCCTGCAACAAGAACAGCTATCATTTAAAGGCAAAAAGAAGGAATCCCACTCCAAAATAGCGAAAAAAGTGGCAAAAGTGGTCACATCTCACAACATATATGGCGGGTCTTTCTTTTTAAACTACAAACGAACGAACCCACGTCCCCCACTCCTATATCAACTGCCTTTAACCACTTCTAACTCTTCTTCTTCAACTTAAAACTTCATTAATTTTTCATCAAATATTTTTCTCTTCTGCAAACTCAAGTCACATCAGATGATGATGAAGTGGGGCAAACAGAAAGCTTCAACATCTCATCATTCTTCTTTGATCAGCCATGTTTTCCCAAGTTTTTGGCTCTCCAGGTTCAAGCAAAGTAAGGACAGTTCTGATCAGGATATGTCGGCGGAAGAAAAGAAGAAGGGGGAGCTATTGCCATCTCGGGTTTCTTCGCCGGGCATTCGTGTGAAAGAGGGTCGGTTTTACAGCGCAGATGATGA
The DNA here is from genome assembly GCA_016801395.1 of Leptodermis oblonga. NCBI lineage: Eukaryota > Viridiplantae > Streptophyta > Magnoliopsida > Gentianales > Rubiaceae > Leptodermis > Leptodermis oblonga. Next base: position 31,905,993 of record CM028756.1, on the reverse strand, counting down.
TGACTCTTACTGGAGGCTTTCCTTTGGGGATGAACAGGCGGAGAAGCTTGAAGGCGGTGATGAGATGACAGCTCCAGTCACATTTCCCAGAAGTTCAAGCTTGGGAAGAGAAAAATCGAGGAAGTCCCGTGACATGTTCTTTAATCTAGGGCAGACGAGGATTGTGCAATCAAAGGCCAGGTTTTCGCTCCAAGGTTCTGCTGCTGCTTTGAGAAGGAAAAAGGTAAGAGGGGCTGCAGAGAGGAAGAGAGCAAGAAGAAGCAAATCAGTCAAAGTTCAAAGTTTTGAAGAATTAGGTCCAAGAATTTCGGAAGAAGAGGAGAAAACAACAAAAGCAGCAGAGAAAGTAATATTTGAAGTGCAACCAGAAAGAATAGCTCACCCTGGAGAAGATTTCTGCCAGAAAATAGCCTCAAATTCACAGACGCAACGCAGCTTTTCTTTCCCGAATTCCAAATTGACAAGGATTGTAGAGGAGTTCACATCGGAAGCTGAAACTCAGGAACCCGAAGAAGACGAAGAAATGAGTTTGCAGGCAATAATGAGAGCCACAAAAAGTGCAGAAAGTAAATCAAAGCATGAGCAGCAGCAGAGGAAGTCAGTTTACATAAACAGAGAATACAGGAGAAAAAGAAGGAAACTGGCTGCCAAGATTGAGTGCAAAATCAAGGCTCTAGAAGAAATGAAGAAAGTCAAGATGATAAAAAAGAAGAAAAAGGAAAGAGAACCAGAACCAGAACCAGAACCAGCAGACACAACAGTAAAAAGAGCAGAGAGGAACACAACAAAGGAAAAGGCACTAGGAGACATAAGAACTTTCGACAGCTACGCAGTAATAAAGAATTCGCTTAACCCGAGACAGGACTTCAGAGAATCAATGATTGAGATGATCTTAGAAAAGGGTATTCGGAAACCCGAAGAGTTCGAAGAGCTCTTGGCATGTTATCTGACTCTGAACTGTGATGAATGCCATGACTTGATTGTCAAGGTCTTCAGGGAGGTATGGCTAGAACTAAATGAGTTGCGTCTCGCTTTTAAGTCACAAAATGAATGTTTTGATGACTACTAACTCTTTGTATAGTGTTAACAAGCTAATTAAACAAGGAAGCAAGATTACATGATCAATTATGTTGTCATTTGCATGGATTTGCACATTATGGTAAAGAAGTTCGAAACCAAAAACAACGATTCCAGACAATTGTACTTTCTAATCTCCTTCATATTTTACATGTCCACATATTCCCAGTCAATTGAATTCATATTTCTCCACATGAGAGACATATGCATGAAATTATCTAATCATGAAAACTGTGAAAAAGCAGGCACAAATATCAAATCAAAAGTGCCTGCTATACTGTATGGTTTATTCCATTTACAGATGCTGCATTAAACTTCTGACCATAATTTGCACATAATATTTCTTTGCTAAAATTTTCCAAGTAGAGCAGCAGGATGAGGGAACATGATTTTGATGAAAACCATACCACATTAGATAGGGGGATTTGGTTGGGCCGTCACAGAGATCGTTTTCCACATATCATGTAGTGTTGGTTTGACCCAAAATCAGAAGTCAGTTCTTAGTGGTGGAACATAACTGGTTGCCTATTCTTGTAACATCATGCAACAAGCCACCCTTCTCCTGCTAAGATATCATGCCTTGGCCAGCTAAGAATTCATGAACAATTCCATTAACTTCAATCATGCTCCCACCAGGTTCCTTAGAAATTTGTTTTTCCTTCATCTTCTTTCTGACATCTGAAACATCATCCCATTGCCCCTCCGAAGCATGAATATTTGACAACTGAACATAAGCAGTGTTGTCTTGACTATTTAATTCTAAAAGCTTCCGGGCAATATTTTCAGCCATCTCAACATTACCATGATTCCGGCAAGCACTTAAAAGGGATTCCCATATGAAATGTGACTCTTTCTCCGGAATTTTTTCCACAAGCTCTGCCGCCTCTTGTAACAACCCAAACCGGCCAAGTAAATCCACCATACAGCCATAATGTTCAATCTTATGTTTAATTCCATACAATGACATGTTACAGAAGATCTCCTGAGCCTCGATCAAAAGACCTGCACGACTGCAGGCTGATAAGAGACTAATGAAAGTAACCTCGTTAGGCTTGAAATCATTTGTAACCATTTCAGAGAACACCTTTATTGCATCCCTTCCACAACCATGGATGCTTAAACCTGCAATCATTGCATTCCATGTACTAACATCTTTCCTGGATGTACTTCCGAAAACTTCTAAAGCCTTCTCAATGCACCCACATTTCGCATACATATCCACTAAAGCAGTAGCCAGAAAACCAGTAACTTCCATCCCATTCCTTTCAATGTAGGCATGAACCCACTTACCCTGCGTCAAAGCTCCAGTAGCAGCAGAAGAAGAGAGCAAAGTCACAATTGTGCGGTCATCGGGCTTTACCATTGCTGTCTGCATATCCTTAAATAGCAATAGCACTTCGTCATACCTACAAGCATTAGCATACCCTGTGATCAATATATTCCAAGAAACAACATCTTTCGTCAACATCTCATCGAACACTCCCCTGGCCTCATCAAGCAGTCCGCCATTCACATAACCCGAGAGCAAAAAATTCCAGGACTCCAAATTCTTGACAGGCATCTCACGGAATAAAGAAAGGGCCAAGTCCATTAATCCCATTTCCACATAAACGCTCAAAACAGCATTCCAAGAAATAGCATCCTTGGCTGGCATTCTATCGAGCAAAGATAGCGCAATTTCAAAGCACCCACATTTAGCATACATATGAAGCAAAGTATTGCATATATACACATCAGAACTGACCCCATTTTTAATCACAAACCCATGAACCTGCTGCCCCTGTTTAACATTACGAAGACTAGCACACGATTTAAGAATGAAAGTAAAAGTATACTTGTCAGGCCACATATTTCCCTCATCGCAGAGCAACTTGAGAAACAAAAACCAGGAAAACTCGGGAGTGGGACTAAGAGCATATGCACGTATCATGGTATTGTACATATACGTATTTGGTTGGGGAAATTCATCGAACACTTTGTATGCATATTGAAGACTATCACAAGGGTTTGTGACCGCAGTTGCTATAAGGCGGCTGACAGAAAAGGGATCGTGGAAAATACCAGTTTTGAGCATGTAGGCTTGAGCTTGGCGGAGTTGTTTGGTCGAAGTGGCCATCTCTACGAAGGAGATGATTGGTTGTGGGGGTGATGGTGTAGATAAGCTCGCGAACATTGCAGACAATACGGGCTTTGTCTTTACAAACGAATCAATTCTTGCAAAAAATACTTGTGAATTTGAAAGGCTTTTGCAATTCTGGTAGCCGCAAATGCTAACAAGATAATCTTTAGTTCCTAGGCCACCAAAGAATTGGTCCAACGGTCAAATCCATCTCAAATTTCAAATTAATCAGAATGAAGGATTATAATTTAGCTCCAGTTCTGTTTATATTTCGCTAACATAATTACATATTTCAGTTCACTCATGAAGAAAAATAAATTACAAATACTCATGAAAACTTTAAGTTAAAAAAATAAAATTATAATAACATTTGAAGTGGCATGCTACTTTTGAAGGAGTAACTTGCTATTCTTGAATGAGTAGCACTGTGCTACTCTTGAAGGTGTAGCATGTAACTCTTTCAAGAGTAACATAATGATATTCTTGAACGAATAACATACTACTTTTGACGAAATATCTTGGATCACTCTTATAGAGTAAGAGTATCACTCTTAAGTTACGAGAGTAACACTACACAGAGAAAGGAAAAAAAAAAAAAAAAAACACTAAACCTATTGCTGGGAGCATGCGTACACACCTCAAAAATATTTTTCCAATTAAATTTTGCCTCCCTAAATTATCATTACTTTCGTAGTTTACCTCCATTTATTTTAAAGCATAGAATCTTTTACCACTTTTAGATAAGTTTTTTTAACTCCATAAAATCTTCCTAATATTCGTAAATGTAAAATTGCCCTAAATGAATGTTAAGAGTATCATTTAAAACATCACAAGGCATATCTAATTTGCCCTTTAGGTAAAAAAAAATTAAAAAATATTCATTTCACCCTTATAAAGCTTGCAGGAGAGTTCTTTTCAGCATTCCTGCTTTTTCTTTTCTATTTACACTATTTATATTTACAGTAATTCATTTTTAACTTAAACGTGTATTCAAATATATCCAGTAGACACGAGGACGATACATATTACAAGGTAAGTAACAACTGTATATTTTTTTTACGTGAAATTTGTTTGTTTAACAAAAAAATCTCTGTCTGCCCCTAGATTTTGCCAAAAAAAAACCCTTGTGGACGAAATTTTTGACCCGGATTTGCGATTATCCGGCCATTTTTGGCCAAAACTGTAAAATTTCGGCCGAGTAGACGGTCTCCTCAGTCTGCATTTGAGCGAAATACCGCCTGGCGCAGGGCGGTATTTTTCCCCAAGAACACCGCCGAAGGGCGGCGGTGTTCTAACCCGGTATTTTGCAGGAAAAATACCGTCCAGGCAGTATTTTTCCGCGCGAAATACCACCGGCATCTGGCGGTATTTACGGTCAGAACACCACCGGCGGTGTTCTGCCTGAAAAACCGCCGCTCGCCTGCGATTTTTTCTGGCGGACGCCGGCAATTTTCTCGATTTCTCTTCCGAAATAGGCCAGATTTCCCCTAAGGGGCGAGATTTTCGAAATCTCCCTCCCCCCTATGTATGTAGAAATTTTGTCACATTCTCACCTCTCGTAAACGAGATTATTCCAAAATTTAATGGTTACAGCTAAATTTTAGGGTTTAGAGTTTAGGGTTTAAGTATGCTGACCTATCTTTTTGTATTAACAGGATATCCGTATGGAGATGGATGACATATTTGCTGACTACATGGATGTATTTCAAACAGACGAAGAGTTCAGAAGTAAGAAAGATTTGGTTACATGGGTTAAAGCTACAGCAGCTGAAAATAATATGACTGCAAAAATTACGGTCATATTCCAAAACATTGGGCCTTTTTCTTACAAGAGGAAGAAAAGGGCGAGTTGAGATAGGGTGCGATAGATCATGAACAGTTAGAGATAAGCCACCCCTACCTGAAGAAAAAAGCTGGCTGAACAATACAAGCAGCAAGTTGACAAAATATCTATTTCACCTTGTGAGACGAGCAATTGCTTCGAAAAATTAGAAGTTAGAGGCCAAAAACGGTAAGCACAGTCATGAACTACAACAAGTTCGAAATTGGCATTCATCATACTCACTGCTAACGGAATCGGAGAAGAAGAAGATTGCAGAAATGTCAAATATTAACATCAGATCGAAGCATAAATGGGCCCAGTTGCAAGCGGATGATTCGCAAAATGTCAGCCACATAAGACAAGTGTATAATGAATCAGCGAAAGGTAGAAGGGAGGCGAGGGGAGATATGACTAACATGCAGTATTTCTTCAAATTTCTGCACGATCACGAATACTTCTATGCACACACAGCTGAAGATGATAATAATGCATTGAGCACATCTTCTTCGCACACAAGAAGGTGCCTTGTCTACTTGGTTTTTTTCCGTACGTTTTGTTTATGTATACGACGTATAAGACAAACAAGTATGACATACCTCTACTGCAGATAGTGTCTCACGTACCCACATCTCAATATATTCATATTGCTTTCATTTTCATGAAGAATGAGACTAACCCAAGCTATTTATGGGTCATTACTCAATTGAGGAATTTATTCGAGGGCAACAAATACCTACATGTGGTCATCACTGATCGAGAGATTGTCTTAATGAACGCTGTGGAATAGTATTCCCACATGCTACCCAACTACTGTGCAGGAGACACATTGAAATGGATGTAAAAAAACATGTACTAGAGGATGGCAATGACAAGAAGACAACGGATGTTTTTCTATATCGTTGAGGGCAAGTGGTGAAAGCCTTTAATATGAATAATTCACGGAAACTGTGGATTATATTGATACTACATATGAAAGTAAATCTAAATTCAGAAATATGATTCCACACTTGAAAAACACATAGTTGGATCCCCACAAAAACAAGTTTGTCTCTTGTTGGATGAAATATATAAAGCATTACGGAGGGCGCACAACGAACATGTAAGTTAATTATAGTTTTAATTTATTGTTTGTATACTATATAATTACATTATATAATGTTTTATGTGAAAGTTTAATTTTCAATGTTAATTGACTTTCAGGGTTAAGAGTGCACATGCACAGTTGAAGAAGGCAGTTGGGACGGATAGAAAGGCATTTTCAGGTATTTTTCAAGGCATTAATATTCTTATAGAGACGTACTTTCATAAAATTCGGACTACAATAAAATTTTCTCAGAGGAAAACATACAGGAAGAGCGACTACTTATTGTATAATAGGTTGAACGGTAGACTGTCGTTCGCTGCTATTACAATGATACAGGAAGAATATATAAAAACAGTTGGCATTATCAAGGAAGATGGTGCGTTGTGTGGTTGCGAACTCCGAACTAGTTGCGGGCTGCCATGTGCATGTGAGGTGCAACAGTTGGTGCGAACATACCGTCCAATTGATCCTGTCGATGTGCACGCCTTCTGGAAGACGCTGCATTTAGGAGATAATGATATTCCAAAAACTGCGGAAGCGAGGCAAAGCGTTGAAGGGCGACTGCATGAAATGTTTGTTGAAACAATTACGCGTCCAAGCGCTGACATATACAGGTTAATGGGTGTCGTGCATGCGACGCTTTATCCTGAAACTGTTGATCTAGCTGAGCCGGTAAGTAGGCCACGCAGGGTACGGCCGAGACATAATCCTACCCAACGAGATCTATCAAGGTACGAGCATGCCGAAAGGAATGCAATACAATGAGGTACATATATTACTTTTCATGTACAGATCATTCTGATTAATTACATATCGATATACTAAATTTAATATGATTTACAATCGCAAATCGGAGATCCATAGGCGGACAGAGGAGAAGAAGGGTTGTGAGGCCCCTCGGTTCTGAATGGCCTTTCGACATGCCCATATTTCTGAAGCAGTTCGTGTTCGACTATATTACCGATCACGTTAATGTAGTGGTCGATGGACATTGTAGTTTTAGAGTAATTTCTTATTTCGTACAAGATGCAGTTGAGGATTATTGATACCAAGTGTGTAGAGAACTGCACCAAGAAATGTATGATGAATCTACTCTTTGGCGCCACGTTCTTGGGCCAGCCGACTACGATTTAGCATGCATGGTGATAGACTGTTTTGTAGTTCTGACCTTAGATGAATTTTGGTTTGATTCTCATCTTTTTCGATTACTTATCGCCATGAAGTATCAGAGGGTTGTTACATTATATGGTCCGCAGAATAATACTTTCCTTCCGGTTGAGTGGCGGGGGGCCGGCGTCTCTAATGATCCGATCAGCTTCATCAATATGGGTCTTGTAAGACAAAATCATTTCATTGCTTTGTTAACGATAGGGGAGGTCATGCTACCCCCAGTCTATCCGACGTGGAGAAATAGGGCCTCAAAACAAATGCAGAGTTGAAAAACTCATTTGGAACCCCGATTTGTTGCTTTCAGGAATAAATTTACTGTTGAGTGTTAGTATTAGATGTTTTTCTTATCCACTGATTTCACGTTGAATGCAATTTACTTTTCATTTTACATTCTCAATATAAGTATCTTATATTTAAGTTTCATATGTAATTAATTTTAACATTACTGAACGCACATACAATACATATATAACATCCCAAATGATATATTACTTTATACACTGCATCAAAAAGCGAATATACTACATCACCATAATTTACAAATGATTATTCAGTAATTTTTCATAATATTACTCAAAAAAAGAGTTAATAATATAGCACAGGTGACCTTGCCACAAGTCATTTTAGTGCCAGTATCAAATCCTCCAAATGTATAGTCACCTCCTCTATGGCCCTCTCCCTCACGTTACTAGGGACGAAATGCCTTGTCTGGGATGAGATAGATACATTTTACTAGCTATATATTGCAGATGCTGCATTTGGCAGAAAAATCCAAGTTATGTAAATAAACATTAACATAAAAAATATAACTAATGGACAGAAATACACATAAATCACATGTACTTACCGCAACCGCTAATAGCTGTTTGGGTCCGGTGTCTCTTTCACTTCCATGTCGTCAGGACTAATACGAACGTGCAATCGCGTCTAGAAGTAATCGAGGTACTCAGGGCACGACTGATTGGCCCACTAAGCCCTCTGCAGCCCCTTTAACAACTTACTCTTGTACATTTGCCAAGCCATATAATCCAGATCGTACACGCACGAATATTTACAAATTTCAGGGCCTCTGTTACAGCTTTTTGGCTCTAAAACTCTATCAGGGATCAACTGCGCGTATCCAAATTGTCTCAAGAACCGATCAGGCATATAGGGCTCTATGATCGCAGGGCAATAAATAAGACCCCTGAACAATGTTATTGGTGCAAGTGTGCAAGATTTGGCTTGAAAGGAAGCCAATTTACCTAGTTTATTTGCAAGAAAGTCAATGAGTAATCGACCAATTAGAATATTACACTAATAAACCTTAGAACATTTAAATGATATAGAAATATTACCTCATCGGATTTCAATCGATCTAGTGCGCGGCGGTGGGACACCAAATCCCGTTTAGGCTCACGCTTCCTTCCGGTTTCGATGTGCCACTTCGTTGCAGCAGACGAGTTGACATCCCAGGATCTCATCTTTAGAGGACTAAACATGGGAAAGTATTCGTATATCCAGTTCTTTTAAGCATAAAATTTTTTTTTTAGAGATTTTAATGAACCAGTATGAAGTATTGAAATAATTTATAAATAATTTCTACAAATCTGCAATAATGTCAGACACCCGCCTAATTGGGCACCGTCCGCCCTAGAGGTCATTCCAAGATTGCGATAAATATTCGCCAAGCAAGCTGCCCCCCAAGCAAGTCAGCTTACGACATCTACATCGTGGAGGAAAGGCAGAAAATGCCCAAATACGTTATCCAAGACTAGGGTGTTTCCAACTAACCACAACAAATACTCCGTGGTAAAATTAGCAGGGTCTACATGTCCATTGACACAATAGTCTCGAAAGAGGGACATTTTCATACTTGCAAACTCTCGCTCCCCGAATTGCTCTGCCTCTATCCCCAGCATTTCTAAAAGCAATTCCTTCATTTCTGCCGACTTAATTTTCTAATTAATGGGATATCAGACAATCAGAATTCCCAATATGTATGCCACATCGTGGAGAGTGATACCCTTCTCTCCGAAAGGCATGTGGAATGAATTAGTTTCCGAATGCCATCTCTCAACAAAGGCACTGAGAAGTGCGGAGTCTAACTCTGGATGCATGCACCAGACCAAATGTCCCAACCTGGACCGTTCCACTATATTTTTCATTTCACCCTCGGCTAAATCCCACATTTGCAGCCGCTCGTGCCCATTATGGTACATCAATATATCACGTTCCTACGTAATTTAATAAATGAATTAACACATTTTAGGCACTAAGTTATTAAACATAAATCTAAACAATAAATAAAAAGTATTTCGCAATAAGTAATACAAAATAACAAGATACCTGTCGATGCCATATGTAGTAGACAACATGACTCTTAAAACTCGGTAACAACTCTGGATCTGAAGGTCCACAGCCAATCGGATCATCCAGAGGCCGGTATGCCTTCCACCCGGCATCCCTCCCGGATCCAGACTATGAAACTGACCTACGTGGAGAGAGCATTAACCCTTTTCCACTCCTCCTTGGTTGGTTGGGGTCATTTGCCCATTTGTTTTCATCCTCCATTCGCTCTGAATTACATTCTATGTATCCCTGCGACTGAGACATTTCCCTCTCAACTCGTTCAGCATTTTCCCTAACTTCCTCCTCCTCCGCATCTCCAATGTATTGTGGTGCAAATTTAGTTTCACCGTAATCACTGTTACTTGCCGCCGCCATATTTGAAAATTGAAAAGAATCTGGCGCTCTTCCTAGCACCCTTGTCTGGCGCTCGGATGCATTGAGAGGTATTCGGCCAACTATTTCCTCAGAGGCGGAATTTGTTGCCTCATTGGCTTTATCAATTTGCAAATTGCCATCCTTTTTGCTTCTGGTTAATTTTAATTTTAATTTTTTAAACCTTTCTGCCATCTGCAATAATATAAATACACAATTATAAATACGAAAATAATTGATAATACATAAGGAACAAGAACACAATTGAAGATTAAAAAATTAAAACTATTGTGTACATCTCGGCCATTTCGGACGAAAAATCAGAAAAAAATCGCCGTCCGCCGAAGGCCGAATATTTTTTCCTAAAAAATACTGCCGGCGGTATTCCGACAAAAAATACCACCGGCCATCGGCGGTATTTTTGCCAAAAAATACCGCAGAGTCAGTATTTCTCTCGGAAATACCACAGGCGTCCGGCAGTATTTCCGGGCAAAAATACCGCGTTCCATAATACCGCCGCTCTCCAGCTGTTGTTTGGGACTTTTAGCCGCCGGAGAACGGCGGTATTCGGCGTAAAAAATACCGCAGGGAGGTTTTTCCCTTAGGAATACTGCCTTACGGTATTTCCAAATAGAAATACAGCCGGTGGTTTTCTGCCCGAAAAAACCGCCTGTCATCGGCAGTATTTTGGTCGAAATCCGGCCGAGGAGACCGTCTTCTCGGCCAAAATTTTACAGATCCGGCCAAAAACTGCCGGTTATCGCATATCCAAGCAAAAAAATAACAAATTCGGACAAATTATACACAAATTTATCAAAACAACGAACAAAACATGAAAGAAACAATTATTAATTTTAGTCACTCACCTTTGCCGATCCGGTTTGTCTGGACTTTTATTCGATTTGGCCAATTTTGTGCTTCCTTTTTTCTCCACAGAACAGAGCAGAGAACTTTGAGGGAAAATGTTTCTGCTTCCCCTTTCTTTGCAGGAGTATTTATAAAGTTTTTTCTATTTAAAATTTTTTTTTCAAGCCTAAAGGGTATTTTAGACTTTTCACAAGAAAATGTTATTGCAAATAGTAAAAATGTTACTGCAAATAATAATTCCGTAAATTAAATTTAATTCTATTTGTTTGGATAGGTTTGTGATAGAAGTTAGACCACTTCACAACCAATCCAATTGAACTACGCCATTAAGTGAAACTAGGATATACCTTTTTTTTTTTTTCTTGGATATTATTTTTTTCGAATGATAAATGCTCATGGAGTGTTATTTTTTATTTATTTTTATTTATAAATTGAAGCCCCAAATTCATGGATGATTTGGCTTTGATACCAGAAATCATGGGAAACTCCTCTATTAGAACATGATTATTGAAGAGAACAGTCAAACCCTTTCTTTGTGTGATTATACTCTAGAACCTTCTGTTTAATAGCTCACATTTCTCTAAATATATTCCACATGAAGATATCTTAGAAACTTCTGATGAACATGTGATAAACTACAGTCGCAATACAGTCGCAAGCTCAGGACATAATGTTACCAACTCAATTGTTTAAAATAACGCTGACACCAAACCTTCTTCCGAACAGAGAGAAATGAGAGTTTAGAAAGACAGAATGAAAAATTCAAATTTTATTGCATTGAGAATTGAACTTCATGAGTCTTCTTCAATAGATACATCTCTGTCTCCATGGTTTCAGCAAATAACACTCCAGTTCATCTACAAGGACCAAAATGCTACTTTGACATAAATTATAGGGACTGATATTTGAATCTGATGTAAAGTTTAGAGACTAGTATCAGTATGTAACTTATAAATGACATTTTGATCTCAATAGGGATCGGGATGTAGTTTGCTAAAATTTCAAGGGCCAATATGCAATTTAGTAAAACTGTGGGGAATGAAATGAACCTGCACTTCTGATTCTACAACTTCAAATGTTCCACAAATCACAAGTACAAAACTTCAGGGCCATCCAATGCTCATCATAGCCATAATAGTTCACAATCACAAGCTAATCAGACAATTTATTGACAGTTCCAATCTTTAGGGTAGCATCATATCATACGAAAATTAAAATTAAGCAGCAGCCAGAATCTCCAGAATTCTAAAAAGCAAACTGAATCATATTTCCCACGAAATTAACCTCAATACTGACATAAACCAATCTGTGCATGAGAAAATTTTATACAATTCAACAATTTCTGCACGAACTCGCGCATTAAAGTGCAACAAGGTACAGTCATTTAATAAGGAAATCCCGGGAATATAAAAAACAACGTGAAAAATCTTCTTTAGAATGTAGCGAGTATTGGAACTGCTACTAAATGTACAAGACAAGACAAGAACAAGACCTAACCTTTATCCTATATCCTACTAAGTGGGATCGATTGTATAGATCATATCTCGCCACTACTACCAAAAACACAAGCTGGTTACAAAATCCTCACGAAGATGCATCCCTCTCATAGGCTATGTCAAAATAAGTAATACGTTTCACACTTGAACTGTTCAACTTCCACTTTGTTATCATTCTACAACAGCTGGTAACCCAAGAGAGGGCTATTTTCTGTAATTTATCGCATACTTCACCTCCCAAACCAACTAAAACAAGAAGCAAATGCTAAATACCAGTTATAATGTGCATGGAGGAAATATATAAGCTGGATTCCTAAATCACAAGAGACTAGAATTCTACATAAGAGAATGCACTAAAACAAAGACATCATTGTCTCTCAAAGTAAACAGAGATGTTAGTTCAGCCATCATACCATCTCTGCTTTAATCAGAAAGGACCCTCTCGCAAGATCACAATCTATTGAATACTTAAAGCTAATTTTCTGTTTTCTTGTGTCCTTTTCTTTTTGCTTTATCTCCTTCATTTTACATTGGCAGCCAGGACAGGATAAATGGACAGGCAATGTGCACAATGGTTTGCCTATTGATCCAGATCTCCTTCAAAATAGTCGACAAGGTCAACTAAACGGTAGAAATCCAATATGTTACTCAGTACACAGAAAGCTTATAACAGACTGTACGAGAACTGCCATAACACCAGCTAATGTAGACCCCAGATAATCCAGTTACTTCCTCAATATATTTCAAGACCATATACAAGCCAATATCACATAAAAAGTAAAACATATTAAACATATTTTTGCTTCAATCAGTGATTACCGTATCAGTGGCAAAGCAACTGCTGGTGTTCCAAATGTAAATAACACGTTCTAGGACTATAATTTCAATAATTTAAACAAATTACTCCTTCTAAATGAGAACTATAAAATACAACTATAAACTATATATTTCCAATTCTAAAACTACATATCCATTCAACTCGAGAAATTCAATAAATAAAAAATATAAAAAAAAAGTCAGTAATACAGTTAGCATCGTTAGACAACTAATCAACAAACCCATGTTGAGAACTTTGTCAAAATAAACTGGATATTCAAAGCAATGAGTCTTTTGGAATTGTTAAGAGTAAACACTACATAGCTTTCACGAGTATTACAAATCTTCTATTTCCAGTGTTATGATAAACAAAATTGTCAGGAATCATATAAAATAGGAAATGGGAGGGGGCTGGAAGACAAAAGAGAAAGGTAATGTTATCTGGTTCAAGAATGTTCACTAAACATTTAACATGCGGAAAGAAAGGAAAACGCAGTATGTATATGTCATCTAAAGCCGATAAAATCACTAGCTCTTAAGTTTATAATGAGCCAAAAACACAACAATAATCAGAGATGCTGACCAAAAAAGTCAAGTCCTCTCAGCAGGAGTAAGGTGTTCCAGCTGTTCTGGAAGATTATTTACATTCTTGATATTTAACCAGTATCTGTCATGGCCAAGAGGTTTACTCTCATTTTTCCTGCCCATCGAATCCTTTCTATCAGATTGAACTTCTGAGGCATCATTTGAACCGGGATTGTCGGTCAAGAATTGAGACCAGAATCCATCATTGACCCCTGTGGTTACATTTGTGGGATTCACAGCTACTTGTTCTTCTGAGGCAGATGCATCAGTACCCATAGCAGTCTTAGGCTCACAATTCATGTCGATCTCAGAAGTTTTGGACCCGGAATCCACGTCATCAACATTATGTTCCGTGAAGGACACAGCAGGGCTCTCATCACAACCTGTAATATCCACCATAGGTGAAGAACTACGTTGCTCACAACTATGACCAATGTCGATCAACATACCTTCCCAGAAAGTCAATGAAGAGTTTAACTGCTCCATCATGTTGTTGCTAATTACTAAAAGAGAAGTAACATCTGAGTCTTCTTTACTTAATGCTTGAGAGGTCATGTGGTCATTTTCCATGCTGAATTCATCGCTCAAACTGTTCCATGGTAACCTTCTCTTTCTGTTAAGCATATCTGGTTTCTGTAAAGTTCCAGCCAAGAGGGATATCACGTTCTTTTGTTTCTGTCTCAATTGCTCAACAAGATCATTAATACCCTGTACTTGCAATTTGAGTCCTTCTTTCTCCATTTTGTACTTCTGTAGTTCCATATGAAGTACCTCTTTATCACTTTTCAACTTCTCAATTTTGTCTCTGTACCTTTGTTTGTCGGATTCACCTAACTGAGATTGCACAGCAACTTGTCCAGAATGACTATGAACAGGTTTCCGTCTATAAATATTCTTCATTAGATGTGGTTGCCCTCTGACAAAATCCTCATTTGCAAATTCCCACTGTTCAGGATCAGTTTTCCTAAACCCCTGTTGAGAAGGAATACTATATATTCAAAACTAAGAAAAAGAAATCGCAGCTACCAAGCTACAGAGTAAAGAAAAGAAAATCAACTGAAGTAACACAGATTCAGATGACTAAGAATAGAAAAAACTATGACTCACATATGTGTTGAGTTGTCTGATGAAGCTGGAGAAGTTATTGTGCTTAAAATACTTAGGCAGCAGATCTCTTGCGAATTCCGGAGGGCTCCAAACAATGAAGCTTCTATTGCTGTGACTCCAAGACACAATGGAGTTAGTTGATGGGTCATCAACCATCTCATATGTCTTAGTGAGAAAAGGAGGCAGAGCATTTGAACTGCAAGGCTCATCCATCAAGTCCCCACGATTTAATCCACGAATCGAATTCCTTAGGCACTAATATTTTGCCCAACTGGATCACAATTTAAACAAGTTGAACCCCTTTAAACAAAGCTCATCATCCTTAAACCCTCACATTCCTTAAAGAGCTCTTGAAACGATTCCTAAGATATCTCAGTATTTGAACTTCGGAAGGAAAATGATCTTAGAATTCAATTTCACAACTTATTCCCGGCAAATTAAAAACCTAAAAGGCCCCTAATGTTATAAACCTATCAGAGGATTATCCCATCCAATCAAAATGAACATTAAAATCACCACCTTACGTTAGAACAGGCATCCATCCAGCCAACACAAAACACGCCCAAATCCAATATGTCGACACTTTCAAAAGGCACTCAAAATCCTCAAGCTCGAGTCTTTCTGCAACCTAAATTCCAAGAAGACGAACAAACCCACATCAACTACAAGAACCCACAAATTTCCGACTCAAATCCTTGCCAGAACTGATCAAAATCAACACTTTTCTGTCGCCAAAACAACAAATTCCACCAAAATTCAGAAATCCCAAATCACCGGCAGCCCAAAAATCAACCCCACACAAAGCTAGCTAATCCGTAACCAAATGTTACAAGAGAACGAAAAACACATATAAAAAGGGTCGTTTTCTCGATAGAAAAATAAATAAAAATTTACGCGTAAAACATATACCTCAGAGTCGTTAAAGCAGTAATCTCTGTCCCACTCTTTGAAGCAAAAGCATCACATTATTTTATTCCATTCAAACACGTTGGAATCTGCATATGCACATATGTATAAGGTACATACAAATACACACATATATGCAGATTGCCGGTTTCGCACTTTAGCAGCTTGAGGTTTTGTCTGAAAGAGATGTGAGAAAAGGGAAAAACGGAAAAGGGGAAAAATGTGGCTTCCAGATGGGAAACAAGAATTTTCCTGGGCTTCAAACGGAGAAGCCGTTCGGGTGTTTTAAGGTTTTTATTTGTGATCTGCTGCGTGGATCGGCAAGCGAGGTCCGAACCGCATTGGGATTAGGGATATTGTACTTTACTAAAAAATTGAGATATTACATGAATGAACACGATATTTTTCTGGGATTCTTTTCTACTAAAAACAAATGAATATACCACCGACCGTTAACCTTAATCATTAAGATAATAATCATTAAGATAATACTAGAGTACATTATAATAATTTGTCTTAAATATTTCTCCGAAAAATAATTGTCTTTAATATGCATTGTTTTCATTATTTTTTCTGATATTTATAAAGTAAAGATGTTTTTTTTTTCTTCTTATTATTAACTACATGGAAAGCATGCCGTGCAATACACGACATTTAATCAATAATGTTATTAGGTTATATCAATTCTTATTATTTAAGTCTAAAAAAGGTTTTTTAAGATTTTGTTTTTCTTTGGTACAAGTGTAAGAAACATACTATTCTTTTATTTTGCATAATTTGCCACATGAATTTTTAAGAAGTGATAGAGAGTCAATTTTTTCTACAACCTAGCATGATTTCAATTAAGTTTTAAAAAAGGCATGAGAATATTATCACAACTCATGGCTTCCTTTGCAATAGCAAGTAAATAGCAAATTGTAATACTGATCACAATTTATGGTTTTCTTGAATATAAATGAAAATTTTGATTATGTTCCAATTTATTAACCTTCTCAAGAAATGAAAGATATTAAAATTAGCAAGAAATCGTTATCACATTTTCTATCTAGCTAGTACAACTAATCATCTAAACTGATACTTCTTTCGTTCCATTAGAAGAGACCACTTTGTAATACTAAAAATATTATTACAAAGTGGACTCTTCTAATAGAACATAGAGAGTAACATAATCAAACTAAGTACAATTATCTATAATTACATTATGTACAATTAATTTGAATTGAGGGAGGTATAATTAACATTTCCCTCTAAATATATAACAACAAATTTGGACTGACCCTTCATTTTTAGAAAACGATGAATGGCAATCATGTTTTTCAAACTTTTATATAAAATTTGTAAAATGGTATTTTTGATAAGAGATATGATAAATAAATTGCTTATTGATTAGTTGGTGTTTATTACCGGATATGAAAGATGTACAGTGAAGAAGATTAAAATTCTGGAGACATAATTAGACTTAGAAAAATGTACAGAGAGAATAATTACACTGAAGAATTAGAAGGTCGATTATAGGTTACGTGGTAAGGCTCAGGATCCTCTGTTACACTTTCGTGTTACAATCTGTGTTACACATTTAAATAACTCATTGTAAATATTATTTTTTATTTTAATTTTTTTACCAATGATATTCATTGGCATTCTACCTAATTTTAAGATAAATTATTTTATTTTTTTACATTAATCTTGTATTTTAATATAATTCTATGGTATTTTTTTGAATTTTTAATCTCAATAAATTAAAATAAATATACCCTACACCAAAATGGGTGAACCCTTAGTCAAAAAATTTATTATAATGCCAATGAATATCATTGGTGAAACAATTAAAATAAAAAATAATATTTACAATGAGTTATTAAGATGTGTAATAGGGAGTGTAACAAGAAAGTGTAACAAATGGTCTTGAGCTGGTAACTGAAGGGAGGGAGTTACAGTTAGTATTTTCATTAAATTATATCATAAGGTAATAATATGTGATATGCTAAATTAAATTGTAGGCTTATGTGGCATGTAAATTACATTAAACTCTGGTCTTATGTGGCATCCAAGTGGTAGTTTCAGATAGAGTCTATATTGCTTTCTAATATATAGGGTAGATATAAATTAAGAATATATATATATATAGTGAAACCTCTATAAATTAATAACGTTGGGATCATGAAATTTATCAATTTAGAGAATATTATTTAATTGATAAATTAATAATTTATTAGTTTAAGGCGTGTTTTCGACTTTGTAAAATTCGTTTAAAGATGAAGAGTTTCAAGTTTTAAAGAAGGCTTTCAAGAGTTTGAAAATATGGTTAAAGATCTTGATGGTCGCAATAGAATGGATGTCAATAACCTATTGGATTACTCATGTGAAATGTTTAGAGGTCGAAGGTTTTAGAAGAAATTGTGGTTAATTTTATTGAAAATCTTGTTGACGATGAAGTTGAAGATAATTAAATGCATTTGGAATCAATCACGCTAAAAGAAGACATTCAAAGTGGTAACGACTCTTCAAAAAATTTCGTTAGAGTTCAGGAATTCAACATTGAAACATTTCGATGCAATTATAAAAGTTAGAGATGAATTCAAAAATCAAAATTTCAAGAGAAAGCAAACAAAAATAGATTTATATTTCAATAAATTATCCTAGTTATATTCATAATTTATGCTATTGTCGAGACTATATATTCATATATGAGTCTTTCTGAAAAAATTTTATTTTATTAAAATTTGTAATTTTTTGAACTGACCCGAGTCGGGACCAAGAGAAAGTATTATCTCAGAAAGATTATTAATTTTTAGAGTATCAATCTATGGAAGTTCTACTGTTTATTTATGAGTGCGACTAAAGTCCCGAACCATTCTGACAATGAATTTGGTCTTGTATGAATTAATAATGCAATTATATACACCAAATTTAATGACGAAATGGTTTCTTGACCCAAGTGTAACTTTTCCATATATATATATATATGGTTTGTGTACTTATATATATATATATATATATATATATATATAGTACACAAATTTCGTACCTTCGGCAGTCAACAAAACACAAAAATTTTATGAATTTATTCTGGTAGACTCTGGTTCTATCACTCGCAAACATTACACTGACCCAGCCAAAATCCAAATAACTCACTCCATAGTCCAAATACACAAAATTCTCAAACCAAGTGATTAACAAACCACAATACCACAAGACAATTTTCTCAACCATTTTCACCTCCTGGGTATACATACTGGGATTACAAAGCGGCTGGGTTCATAGGAAAATGCTAGAGTCAAGTCATTAAAATTGACTTGATGTTAAGTAGATTTGATTTGAACCATTAGATAAATAATCAATGGTTGAAAGTAAATAAGATGTAAATAAGGTCTAATGTTTCATAGATGTAGGGAATAATAGCCAACATAAATGGGTACCGGTTACTTGATATTCTAAATGGTAATCAGTTACTTGATATCCATTTAATTTGGAAAGTAAATTCACGCGACAAAAAAAAAAAAAAACCTTCAAAACTAAAATATTTTCTATATTAATTATTGTTACTTAAGCTACGATATTGGTATAAATATTCTTAATCCATGACAATGATAAAAAAAAAAAAAAAAAAGAAGTCATCTATGCGCAATACCTTGAAGCCATGGCATTGTATCAAAGTTGTTTTTATTTTTTCTAAAATATTCATAAACATATTGAAAAAAATTCCAACCAGTGCCATAACATAGTTGTTTGATTCATAGCCGATTAACATGACACGTCGCATCATTTAACAATGACATGTGAAATCTAAACAAGTCGTTGCATTATTAGAGAGATTTCACAATAGAATTTTGCCAAAAAAGAGGAGCTCGAGGATAATAAAACAGAGACGACGGACAACAGTTATTGACAGAGCAGAGCAATTTTTTCTATCGATAAGTAACCCGGGGATGGTAAAATAAACCTTACTATATGAGCTTCTATAGAAAATTGTAAATTTAAAACTAAGGATTTTGGGCGGAGTACAATAGTTTTTAAGTTGGGAACATCATTGTTAGTATTGGGGTACAATAATTTTATGTGGTGTACCAGCCTTCATTAATTAAATATATATATATATATTTATTTTTGTAATTATTTTTAAATAATTATAACACCCAAGATGTTCTAAATTAAACATCCTAATATTCGATCGGTATATGCACTAATATCAATTTTTCACAATATATATATATATATATATTGTTTAATAGTATTAACACAATATTAGATGGGGTACAATAGAGTTTTGTTGGGCCTATTGTGCAAAAAATTAGGGTACGATTGCATTTCATATAGGGTACAATGACCAAAGTAATTGTGAAAATTATTTTTCGGGCAAAAAAAAAAAAAATATATATATATATATATGTTGATAATTGACCTTCGGGACGGTAAATTAAACCGTAGTATATGAGGTTTTATAGAAAATTTTAAGTTTCAAACTAAGAATTTTGGGCAAGATACAGTAGTTTTTAATTGGGATATATCATTTTCAATATTTAGGTACAATGATCTTATATGGTGTATTGTGCACATATTAATTAAAAATATTTATTTATTTTCTTCATTATTTTCTAACAATTATAACACTAGAGATGTTCTAAATTAAACATCTCAATATTCGATCGGTATATACACAATATTTTAATTTCCTAATATAAAATTTTCCTCTTATATTTTGGGCGAGGTACAATAGTTGTTTTTTTGGGGTACATTATGTTCAAAATCAATGCACAATTGCATTTTATATAGGGTACACTGCTCAAAGTAATTAAAAAAAAATACTTTTTTCTATCCCAAATACATTTCAAGCAATAGTTAAGCCGGGGATGGTAAATTTAACCGTAATATATGAGGTTCTATAGAAAATTGTAAGTTTCAAACTTAGGATTATAGGGTGGGTACAATTATTTTTAATTGAGGAACATTATTTTCAGTATTAGGGTACACTGGTTTTATATGGTGTATTATGCCCATGTTAATTAAATAAAATTATATTTATTTATTTTCATAATTATTTTTTGAACAATTATAACACTTGCTACTTTTTGTTTTAATATAATTGCGGTAAAATAAATACAGGGTACATCAGAGGTTATATTCGATAAATTAGAGGCTATATTCATAACAAAGATATAAAATCAGATAAAAGCAATACATTAGACGTTAAATTTAAAACTTGATACATTAAATGCTAAAATTAATATGCGTGTTTTTATAACATGCAAGCAGTACTTTTTAGATTAAAATCGATATTCGGATAGTCTGCTAGTCCGACCCAACGGACAAATTTGTGTCCAAGAGAGAACATAGTTCGTCTAAAAAGATTTTTATTTTGTGATTAATGTGTAGTAGATTAGCGAAGGTCCTTACTTTTTAAGGTAGAGGTTGACTTATATATTTATTATAATTTTTTTAAAAAAGTTGACTTATAAGTATAGTCATGTTTGGTAAAGAGACTCAAATCATGGTTTGAGTCTTATTTTAATTTTATAATAGTTTTCTATCATCCCCAATAAATTTTTTTATATTTTCAATACATATTTTTACATTTTCAATATACATTTTTACATTCTCAATGTAATTTTAATATTATAAAATCAAAATAATTTACAAAACCGGGTTGGCATTTCATTTCCGATATCTGATAACTCCACTCAGATTAAACTAATGTTTCATTAACACTACGGTTATGAATTAAATATTTTTTTAATGAGCTAGCAACCATAAATTAATTAATTAATGAGCTATTCATAAAAAATTGAATAGCTACACTAGGGAGAGGCTAGAGATATCTTGTTAGGCTATAAAATTGTACATCAAACATGTAAGTTTTCAAACAATATCCTATTTTGATGTCAAAGAATCGATCAATTCAAGGAAATCTATCAAAATGGTTCAATTTTACTCTTATTCTATTTGTGCCATTGCCTCTTTACTAGTATTTCTCCCTTTAGGTTCTTTTGATTTAATAGATGACACATGCAAACAGATCCCATATTATCAACTTTGTGTCTCAATTCTCAGGAGTGATCCTAAAAGTCGTAATACTCATGATGTTGATGGCTTTGCACTCATCATGGTTTACTCACTCAAGTCCAAACTCACTTTTGCTGTGTCAACAATCAGTCAACTTTTAAAGACCAAACCAAATTTGTCATTTCCTTTAACTAATTGTTTGACGAGTTACAATTCTGTCATACAACATAGTATTCCTCAAGCTGTTGAGGCTATAACCAAAGGGGATCCAAAATTTGATGAAGAATCTACTATAAATGCGGATAATGAAGCTCAAGAATGCGAAGCAGACTTCAAACCGCGCCCTTCTCCTATTTCCAACCTTAACAATGATGTTCATATTACTGCTGAGGAAAAATGGCATTTTTAATCCCTTTTGTTTGGGGCAGTGGCAATTTTCATCCCTTTCGTTTCACCGTGGTAGAAATAGTCCCTTATGCATGGTGTGACTTTTTTAGTCAATTTTACCTGTGATTACCGGTCTTCCGGTTTTTAGGATTTGTTTGAAATGAAAAAATAAAATTAGGGCTTTATCACGATTTCCTTAATCTCCAATGGCCCAAACAATAATTTTTTCACTCCATCTCTTCCTCTCTCCTCTCAGCCCCCACCGCCTACCCGTCGTCCCCAACTCTTCTTCTTCCTCCCCCTTCCTTCTCTCCTTCTTCCTCCCCCTTCATCCAATGGCCCAAAATGGATGATTCATGCTGCACATATAGGTGGAAATGGGGGTTGTGTGCAAATTAGGAACCAAAAATTGAGAGGAAAAAATGGAGAGCTGAAACAAAAAGCAAGAAAGAGGAATTGAGACTAGGAATTTGGAATTTAGAATTGTAGGGAAGGAATGTGACAGTTTACACACTCCTCTCTCTCTCCCCAAATCAAAATTCCTGGGAGAATCAAACCAAAAGCTAGTGTCGTCAAGATTTTCAAACCAAAATTCCTTTCAATACAAATCAGGCTGCTGTTTATAGCCTGCTAAATATTCGCATAAATCAATTATATAAAAAAGGGGAAAATTAATTCCAAATCCAAAGAACTTGGATGAATTTCATTTGGCCCGGTTTTTGAAATCCATCTTCTCATAGTGACGAATCGAAAGGAGCGATAGCGAGAATACAAATCTCATCCTTTCCCCACCGCGTCTTCATCTCGTTGCCGGAAGGCTAAGCCAGAACCGCCATCGAAGGAACCCCATTTTTTTTTTTTTTTTTTTTTTTGTGTGTGAATAAACTGTCGATTTGGCCACGATGCTTGTTGCTACGGGCTTTTTTGCTGGTAGGAGGTAAAGGAGCTTCGTTGTTGAATTTACCTCCATTTAGTTTGATCGGCCCTTTCAACAAACAACCAAAGAAAAATATGAGGAAGAAGGAGAGAAGGAAGGGGGAGGAAGAAGAAGAGTTGGGGACGACGGGTAGGCGGTGGGGGCTGAGAGGAGAGAGGAAGAGATGGAGTGAAAAAATTATTGTTTGGGCCATTGGAGATTAAGGAAATTGTGATAAAGCCCTAATTTTATTTTGTCATTTCAAACAAGTCCTAAAAATCGGAAGACCGGTAATTACAGGTAAAATGGACTAAAAAAGCCACATCATGCAAACATAAGGGACCATTTCTGCCACGGTGAAACGAAAGGGATGAAAATTGCCACTGCCCCAAACAAAAGGGACTGAAAATGCCATTTTTCCTTACTGCTGATATTGCAACTGCATTAGTCAGAATGTTGCTTTAGTTTTCTTTGTTTCACTATATCAATATTGTAGGAGAGGAAATGAAAGCTAAATAATTAAGTTAATTTGAAAAATATTTTTCCATAATTTAACTAGTATATTTAGTTATTCATTTACACAAGTTTTTTTATATAGCTTTGCTACAATTATTTTGATATCCACTTCTATGACAATAGTTTATTTTGACCGAATAAACTAATTAAAATGTAACCTTTTCTTTTTTGAAAATTACATTAATGGCGTTGGAAATCGTCCAACAACGATTGACAGAGTACAATGAAGTAGCCAATACAACTGATTACAATATATTTGATCGGATAATTAACAGATCTATACCACAACAGTGTATCTAATCTACTAAACTGTAAATTTATACATAGTATAGATCTAAACATTGTAGAATTATATCGCTGAACAAATTTCGTACCGATAGTCACGGATCTGCCATTAATTGCTAATGAAAATTTTGATACTGCATCTTCCGAGTCTTCATAAACCATGGCCATGGATGAAATCATGGCCATGGAGAAAATCACCATAAAAGGAGAGCGAAACACCATAAATGGAGAGAGAAACCATAGAAACGGAGAGAAAAACAACATAAACATGAATAACATTAAACTAAAGCAAACCAAATAAAAGATAACAAGAATAAAAGTAGAACTGCTTCCCTCATCCTCCGATGAAAGAGGATGAGGGAAGAAGATGACGAAATTTAGGGTTTAGAAAGATGAGGAGAATTAAAATGGAACCTTTAATTTGCTGAGAGAGCAAGTGACGCTGGGGAGTCACTTGGAATTTCAGCAAATTATTTTGGGTAGAAAGCACCAAACAAATTGTGGTTGAATTACATGGATTTATCAAATTAATTACTCTTTCAATAAACTAGCCCAGTCCTCCTACAGTACCTTTTTTAAACTATACATAAGTCAGAGGAAAAGTATAGTTTCTTCGAAAAATTATTCAGCTATTGAATTTGACCTATACAATTAAGTATGTAATTACATAGTTAATTTATATAAGACTATATTCAATATTATTAATTCCTTTGAAGACTATACTTATAAGTCAATTTTTTTTTGAAAAAATAATAAATATATAAGTCAACCCTCTACCTTAAAAAGTAAGGACCTTCGCTAATCTACTACACATTAAATGCAAAAACAAAACCTTTTTAGACGAACTATGTTCTCTCTTGGACACAAATTTGTCTGTTGGTTGGACCAGCGGACTATCCGAATATCGATTTTAATCTAAAAAGTACCGCTTGCATGTTATAAAAATACGCATATTAATTTTAGCATTTAATGTATCGCGTATTAAATTTAAGGTTTGATGTAGCGCTTTTATTTGATTTTATATCTTTGTTATGAACATAACCTCTAATTTATTGAATATAACCTCTGATGTACTGTATATTTATTTTACCACAATTATATTAAAACAACAAGTATTGCCAGTAGTGTGCATATCGATTTTAAGAGCAACAAAAATATCACAAGTCATCCAGAAAAAAATATGTGTATATCAATTTTAGCCTCGAATATATCGTTTATTGATAAACAAGCATATCGTGTTTATCGACATGAAACTCCCTTTCTCCCTCTTAAAGACCGAAAGAGAGAGAATTTGTCATCAAATTTATAACTAAATACCAAATTTATTTTCAAAGTTATAACTGCTTGAAGACTAAATACGTTCTCTCCATTTATCAATTAAAGATCAAACTGAAGATAAATTTGATCTTTTAGTCTTCAAGCACTTTATCTTCATTTATAAATTTGAAGTTAAATTCGATCTCTTAGTTCAAGAATTTCATTTCCGATATCTCATAACTCCATTCAGATTAAATTAATGTTTAATTAATAGTACTGTTAAGAATTAATATATTGAATGAGCTAGCAATCATAAATTAATTAATTAATTAATTAAGATAGAAAATCGAATGCTAGCTAGAGGTTAGAGATATCTTGTTCATATATAAAATTGAACATCTGTCCTGTTAGTTTTCAAGCAATATTCTATTTAGATATCTTGGAATAGATCCGTCCAAGGTTATCTATCAAAATGGTTCAATATTTCTCTTATTCCATGTTTGTCATTGTCTCTTTACTGATAATTCTTCATTTGGGTTCTTCTGATTTGATAGATGACACATGCAAACAGACACCAAATTATCAGTTATGTTCCTCAATTCTTATCCTAAAGGCCCTAATACTCATGATGTTGATGGCCTTGCACTCATCATGGTCAACACACTCAAGTCCAAGTCCACTTATGCTTTGACAACAATCAATCAACTTTTGAAGTCCTGACCAGATTTGAAGATTCCCTTAACTACATGCTTGAAGGATTATGATTTTATCATTCAGTCTGGTGTTCCTCAAGCTATTGAGGCGATAACCAAAGAGGATCCAAAATTTGTTGAAGAGGCTACTAGAGGTGCACTTTTTGAAGTTCAAGAATGCGAATCTGGCTTCAAACTTCACCCTGCTCCCATTTCAAACATTAATAATGATGCTCGTAATACTGCTGACATTGCAACTTCAATAATCACTCAGTTACTTTAGTTTGGCCAAAAATATAATTGGTTTAACTATATCAACATTGTATGAGATAAAATAAAACATTAGTAATGAAGTTAATTTCAAAATTATATTTAATGAACATTGAGTCTTTTTAGTTATTCTGTAGATTTTAATTCCAGTTATTTATAAATTTTATAGTCTAATTAAAAGGAACCTTTAATAATTTCCTCAATAGCTTTATTTTAAAATTCCTCTAACATTAGATTCGCATTATTTTAAAAAATAATGCTATTATTAAACTTATTATTGTCATATCTACATAATTTTTCATAAAAAATTCTCTACAAAAAATGTTCTTCCAAAGTACAAAAATTTCTACTTGAATCACAATCCAAACAGAGCCAAATGCCAAAGTTAGTGTTCATACTTTTGTCAAGTATGAATATATGTACTTTGACTCCCCCAAAAATAAGTTACATTTACTTAGGAAACACGTCAATCTGGTACTTCCATTAATCTTCTTCATTAGAGCTAATAGAACATGTTTTTTTTTTTTCAGAGTAAATGCCAAAATTGGTATCCACAATTTTGTTAAGTTATAATTTTAATACCCTTACATTTTATAGAAAGACTTTTTTTTTTTGATAGTATATAGAAAGACTTTTTTAGATGGTAGTTAAAGATATTGTGTTTTCATAGAGGGTACGACTATTATGTCCAAATAAATGGTGAAATAAAATATTTTTGCAGATAAATTTACAGGATTACTGGAGGAAAGTAATATTAATTTGTGACTATCTCGCTAAATTTCACTTTTAATCTTAATACACATTTTATTCAAATTTTAATGTTGTTATTATTTTATAATAAATGAAATAGTTTATAGATTAATTTACTAAAAGTTAATTTTTTTTTTTGTTGAGGGAATACTAAAAGTTAATGTTTAATTTAGTTACAAAATTTTCAAATTGGACAATAAAATTAAAGGGAGACAGTGCAAAAATACCCCAAAATATTGGTTTAGGCTCTGTTCTCTTAGTACTATGGATAGGAAATTTTTTGATTAGGGAAGGATTTTGTTCTGGAGGGAATTTCTTTTGGAAATTTGTGTAAGAAAGAGAAGAAAAAGTGTAATGATTATGTTTTTTTTGAATTTATGTGAATGAGAATTTAGAGGGAATTTTTAAATTTAAATTGTGAATTTTGTAAAAATGATGTTGTTTCTTTGTGTAATATTTTTGAGAAAAAAGTGATACTTTTCCTGATTATGTTCGGAAAAGAACAGAGCCTTAGTGCCAATTTTACCCTAAAATTTGCCATGCACGAACTAAATCCAGACAATGAAAAAAAAAAAAAAAAAAAGCTTGGAAAGTGCAGAATCTGCACCAAGTTTAAAAAAACAATAAAAACAGTACAGAATCTAGTCAAAACTCAAGCCAGCAACTAAGAATGCAAAAAAAATAAAAATCTACAGAATAAGCACCAAACTGAAACTCAAAATTGAGGGAAAAAAAGGTGCAAAATCTGCACAAACTAAAACTAGAAAATGAAAAAAGATGCAGAGAAAAGGCATAATCTGCATGAAATTGAAAATTTTGTCACGTTAGATTTTATCTTGGGAGGCAATTTTCCCTCCTCCGTAACTTAACACGTTAGATTTGAGTTTATGTGTCCAATTTTTTGACATGTCAGCAGCCATGTAACTCACGTTTGCCTATATGAAAACTTCTGTAGTCTTAGGGTACATTTGGTCATATTTATAAACTTTGAGGACATCTACGGACATAAAAAAAGTTTAAAGGTGAAATGGCCCCAAACCAATAGATCGGGGGTATTTTTGCACCATCTCCCTAAAATTAAAGGTTCAGATTTCTCTGTTTCTTTTTGTTTAAAAAATTATCAAAAACCCCTTTCTAGTTTTGAAAAGTGATAAACAACCCAATATGTTAAAAAATTACAAAGAAACTCTTTTTAGTTTTTTCTTTGTTGTAACATGATGGAAATGATTTTTGAAATAATTTTCATTTAAATTATTTTTACTTTTTAATTTTCTCTTTATCAACTTCAAATGTCACTTTTATCTTCACTATTTTATCTTTCTTATTTCTGAAAACAATGATTTTTTAATTAATATTTTGTCTTTCTTTTTATCTTTGGAAAAACAGAAAAACAAAACAAAATAGAAAGAAGTGTTCGTTGATCTTCTTAGTTTTTTGAATAAGGTGTTATAAGGGAGGCAATGGGTATATTTTTGAAACACATGAGGTAAACTCTAGAAATGATGATAATTTTGGAGGGAGGAGGGGGGCAAAAAGTAATATATCATAGAGAAACGTTTAAAATAGTATCCTTTTTTTTTTTTTCCCCTCAAACTCCCCCACCTAATTTCCATTACCAGTTACGAAGTGCGTAAAAATTAATTAATCGTAGAGAAACTTTTAAAATAGTATCTCCTTTTCTTTAAACTCACCGCTTACTTTCTGTTACCAATTAGGAAGTGTTTCTATATGTTTTACTCTCCATCACTCCAATCTCCAGCCATGGCTCCATTTGCAGCTGAAGAATTGATCATCACTAATTATAACAGTCCGTGGAAAACAAAGTGCAGCAAATCACTAAAATCAGAGCATCAAATTTGAAATCGTAAATGAATTGAATCAAAGCTTTACCAGCTTTGATTGGAGCACATTAGCACAGCATATTAGGTCTTGGTCTTGGTCTGGACTTTGAAGATTCTGAAATACACAGCAGTGTATTCCGGCATGTCCTTTGAGGCCAAAACCTTGAGGCCAAAGGGACCCAAACCTCCTCTCACAGAAGCAGAGAGATGATGGCATAGATGCTCAGGTCTCGTCCAATTAGCTGGCAAGTGATCGGCTTGACGGAGTGCTAAGTGTGAGATGTTGAAATGTGCTTGGACATCAGCCTGCCAGCCAATAATGAACAATGCGACATCAAAAACTTTTTGAAAACAGGGAGAGTCGATAATGAAAAGAACTTAATCATCCCGTCTTCGTTTCTTTACCTGAGAGTAATGGATGCCCCCAACTTCCAAGGTTGATTCACGCTTGAGCAACTTCTCCTCAAACTCCACCTTATTTTTTCGGAGCTTTTCCAGCAACTGGCCATTGCACCAGTTGCTTCCCAGATTTGTCAAGCCATATCTCCCTTGGAATTGCCTAACAAAATAAAACAATGACAGTTACTTATCGATGTTTAAAGTGATAAGAATAAATGAAACAATGAAAGAGTTTAAATAAGTCTCTAATTCCTACCAAATATAAAAATTCCTAAATTAATTCTTATCGCAACCTTTCAGAAACAAACTTAAGAAAATTTACCTGAATTCCAGACCACCCTTGTGCTTTATAGACTGGATTAGGCAATGACTCGTTCACCCATCCCCACAGAACCCTCCTCTGGTTGAGGTTGTCGAAAAAGGATTTGGAAGCGTAGAACTTCCCATAATCATACCTTAACCCCTCATCACCTTCAACCGAACCTTCGTTTGGGATGTATACATCATTGGAATATTTCCCACTTTCAAGACGTGCTTGATGTGATGACCGAAAGCTGAAGTATCCAGCCCTTTTCTGGAGATGCTGGAAACCGGAAAGAAATCCGGACACTCCTTGTGAAAATAAGAAATACTTGAACTTTTTCTGATTGCTTCTAATTGATGTTTGTCGTGCAATATATATAGGCAAAGAGTACAAGTTACTGATGGTGTTGTACACGGATTAAGGGAGTAGTTACAAGTGATAGAAACTAAAATCCTATATGATCTAGAATGAAGGAAGATATATCTACATCTAATTTCATGGGATGATGTTGCTGTTTGTTTACTGTTGTGAGTTGTTGGCGTGAGACCAGGTCTCATTCAACACCCCCAGTCAAGTTGGAGCCGGGGGAGAAATGTCGAGCACGCCCAACTTGGGAAGTAGGCGACCAAGGGTATCACCACCGAGTGGTTTGGTGAAGATGGCAGCGAGTTGGTCGAAGGAGCGTAAGTAGGATGTAACGATAAGACCAGAAAGGATTTTCTCACAAACAAAATGGCAATTAACTTCGATATGCTTAGTTCGTTCATGAAACACTAGATTTTCAGCAATGTGAATAGTAGCTTGATTATCACAATGAAATGTGATTGGGGTAAGGGGTGGAAAACCATGTGCCGAGAGGAGGGAGTGAAGCCGTTAGAGCTCTAAAGTAAGGGTAGTAAGTGGCTAGTATTCGGCCTCAGCGGATGATCTGGAAACAGTAGGTTGTGTCTTTGTTTTGGACTAGAACCAAGCATCGTGAAATAACTAGTTGTGGAGCGGGCATCCAGCCCAGTCGGAGTCAGAAAATCCGACTAGAGACAGGGAACTGGAAGAAGAGAGGAGAGTTCCTTTTCCAACAGATCCTTTCAGATATCGAAGAACCCTAGGGCGGCATCCAAATGAGCCGAACGAGGGCTTTGCATAAACTGACTTAGCGTGTTAACGGCATATTGTATATCAAGACGAGTAACATTGAGATATAACAAGCGCCCGATAAGACGGCGATAAGTTGAGGGATCCGTGAGGAGGGTTCCATCGTCAGAACGGAGATGAAGATGTTGTTCCATAGGGAACGGAGAAGGCCGAGAACCAAGCATGCTAGAATCAGACAGGATGTGGACAGTATATTTGCGTTGACATAAAACTAGGCCCTTTTTGGAACGAGAAACTTCGATCCCAAGGAAATATCGAAGAGGGCCGAGATCCTTAATGGAAAAAGCTTGAGCAAGGAATTGTTTTGTGCTGGAGATGAAAGTTTCATTGTTCCCGGTAATGTAATATCATCAACATAGACGAGAACAAAAACAGAGATAGCATCATGAATGTAGGTGAAAAGACTATAATTAGAAACAGATTGATGGAAGCCACGAGATATGAGAGTGGAGGAGAACTTTGCAAACCACTGACGAGAAGCTTGTTTGAGTCTATATAGGGATTTATTCAACTTGCATACCTGAGTATCACTGGCATGAGAAAAGCCAGGAGGAAGTTTCATGATAACTTCTTCATGTAAATCCCCTTGTAAAAAAGCATTATTCACATTGAGTTGGTGCAAGGACCAATTTTTTATGATGGCAATCGAAAGGAGACGCGCAATCACCAATTTAGCAACTAGAGCAAAAGTATCATGATAATTGATGCCTTCAATTTGTGTGTACCCTTTAGCAACTAAATGCGCTTTATAACGATCAATAGATCCGTCTGAACGATACTTAATTTAAAAAACCCATTTACAGCCGATGAGAGTTTTACCAGACGGTAAGGGACAAAGTAACCAAGTTTTATTGGAGGCAAAAACACGTAGTTCGGCAGATATAGCCTCATGCCATACCGAAGACTTAACGGCTTGAGAATAAGTCTGAGGTTCATTGTAATCAATGACCTTGGAGAGAAAAAAGCGGTGAGAATGACTGAAAAGAGTCTACGAAATATAATTGGCGAATGGAAAGGAAGTAGAGGGATGAACAAAAGTACAAACATACTTACTCAGATGCGATGGAGGACGTCGTGTCCTTTGAGGGCTAGGAGATGCAACTATCATTGTGGGAGGCGAGGGAGGGAGAGCAGTGTCATTGGTAATCAGTGGAGAATCAGAAGTATTTAATGATGAATCGGAAGGAGGAAGGGGCCTTGGTGTCGGGGGGGAGAGGGGAGGATCATCATCCAGAGGAGTAATCACAATATCATTAGAGCTGGGATGAGAGGGAGCATCACAATATGAAAAAGCTGACTCGTGAAAAATTACATCGCGAGAGACATAGCGAGACATGGATACGACGAGTAGAAGGATCATAAATCCGATACCCTTTTTGCCCATAAGGGTAACTAAGAAAAATACAAGGTTTCGCTCGGGGATCAAATTTATGTTTGATGTACATGTTTTTAGCGAAACATAAGCAACCAAAAACACGTAAAGAAGAGTAGGAAAGGGCTTTTCCAAATAATATCTCATGTGGAGATTTAAACCCCAGGACTGGTGTTGGTAATTTGTTGATGAGAAATGCAGCGGTGAGAACACACTCTCCCCAAAAAGATAGAGGAAGATGAGCTTGGAAACGTAAAGCTCAAGCGACATCGAGTAAATGACGATGTTTTCGTTCGACAATCCCATTTTGTTGAGGAATGGAGTCACAACTTAGTTGATGAAGGATGCCATGTGTACGAAACCAAGATTGAAACTCAGAGGAAAGAAACTCAGTGCCATTATCGGATCGAATGGTCTGAAGTTGCGAAAGAAATATTCAACCATTTCCAGTATTAATTTGCAAACTAGAGGGATGAAATTGCCGTTGAATTTGATTCAAGAAATGTGTGACCATAAGAAACGTTTGCGATTTGGTTTTCATTAGATAAACCCAAGTGCAGCGAGAAAATCATCCACGATAGTCAAGAAAAATCGAGAATCATTATGGGTCAAAACAGATAATGGGCCCCAGATATCAATATGTAATAACTCAAAACATTTCGAGGAGCAAGTAACACTAAAAGGGAAAGAGTGACGTGATTGTTTAGCTTGTGGACAAACATCACATACAAAATCTTTAGTAGAATAAATGTTCAAAAAATTCTTAATGAGAAAATTAAAACGAGAATTACAAGGGTGTCCTAGGAGGGAATGCCATAGGTCAAACTTATTAAAAATCTGAAAGGAAAAACCAGAGTTTGAATCTGGAACATAATCCAAGTAGTAGATACCGTTTTGAAGTCTACCCCGACCAATTGTCGTCTTCGAGGTTGTGTCATGAAACAAACATGATGAAACCGAGAAAGTTACTTCACAATTAATTTGACTTGTTAATTGTGAAATATATAATAAATTGAATTTAATAGATGGAATATAGAAAACATCCTTGAGAATGAGTGTAGGGAAACATTCAATAACACCAATATGAGTTACCGATGCGTGAGAACCATCATGTAACTGGACAGAAACATTGGTGTATAATGGGACATAAGAATAAAAAAATGACAGGGAAGTACAAATATGGTTGGACGCACCAGAGTCAATTATCCAACACAGAGATATACAAGAAAGAATAGTACTGCTAAGAGGGCTGAAGGTGCAGCGGAATCGTCTTTGGCTAGGAGAGGGAGCAACTTGTTGTACTGATCAGGAGTGATTTGAGGATTCGGTGCAGTAGACGAGTGTGGTCCTGGCCCATTTGGTTTGCCTTGCTTATCAAGGAATCCGTGAAGTTTATAGTATGTCCCCCTAGTGTGGCCATGACGATTGCAGTGATTGTAGAAGGGATGTTGGCGCTTTCCTGGTGGACGAGTGGGATATGTGGGATGTTTTGAAACATGAAGGGCAGCATATTCAATAGCAGGGACAGAACGAACATTGATTTCTTGTTGTTTTTCTTCTTGACGCACGAGATTATAAATGCGTTGAGTGGACAGGAATGGTTCCTTAAGCAAGATTTGACTACGTATTGTAGCGAAACTGTCATGGAGGCCTTGAAGGAATTCCATGGCGCGATCTTGATTTTGTCGTTCAATGATGGATTTTGTGTTGCCGTAGATGCACGAAGGAATGGAGGTAATGCTGCTCAATTCATCCCAAAGAGATTTTAAGGTGAGTGAAATAGGAAGAGATACTCATACCTTCTTGTTTGAGAGCTGAAATAGAGTGTTTGAGTTGGTAGATTTTTGGCATGTTGGACTGAGAGAAGCAATCTTGCAGATCCGTCCAAATCTGGGCAGAAGTGTTGGCATAGAGGATGCTGGGCCTGATTTCAGGAGAGACGGAGTTGAGGATCCAGCTACTAACGAGGTACTTGCAGCGTTCCCAGTTGCCGATATCACCGTTTGACTTTGGCTTTGGCAATGAATCATCAACAAAGCCAAACCCGCTTTTAGCTTGTAGTGCCATGGTGATTGCACGACACCAGGAGCCATAATTGTCACTCGTTAGAAGAGGCATAACGAGGATAGTGGAAGGGCTATCGAAGTGATGGATAGCATATGGATCAGATGATGCCGACGCAATACCTTCACCGGTCATGTTTGAAGGGCAAGAAGCAGCAAAGGAAATATATAAACAAAGAAATTAACGAAAGATAAAAAAGGATTCAATGCTCTGGTACCATGTGAAAATAAGAAAAAGTTGAACTTTTTCTGATTCCTTCTCATTGATGTTTGTCGTGCAATATATATCGGCAAAGAATGCAAGTTACTGATGGTGTTGTACACGGATTAAGGGAGTAGTTACTAGTGATAGAAACTAAAATCCTATATGATCTAGAATGAAGGAAGATATATCTACATCTGATTTCATGAGATCCTGTTGTTGTTTGTTTGCTATTATGAGTTGTTGCCGTGAGACTAGGTCTCATTCAACACTCCCATATGCCGGTGTTCTTGGCGGAGTTCAGTGGATGTTTGGTTTTGTTCCATCGAACGAAATCGTTGCTGCGGAACAAAATCGCTCTCCCCCGATTATTGGTTATGTTTCCGCTCCGGGCTCCCACCACCATTCTCCAAGCATCATCATCGGGAACTTTCTAGGCTGTGGAAGGATCCCTGAATTTTGTGGGATTTATTTTGTTGGCAGGGCTTGGCGTGATCAATGGATTATTTGGGGATTTGATACATTCCAAGAGGGTAGGGGTCAGACAAGTTTTTGGGTTCAATCAGATTTGAACTTGTCTGTCCTTTGAATCCATGCTTGTGTAAAGGATCACAGGTCCTCGACCCGGAGTTATGGTAGTTGATCCGGACCAACACCAATCGATGTCAGCCTCTTGGGATGGATATAGGATGGGTGCATGGAGAGTCTAGTTTATCAAGTCATGGGAGGTTGAGTGGGCCCAGACAATTTTCCCCCAGGCTAGACCAAACGGATTGTATTGGTAGAAAAGATGGTACATCTTTCTGTAAACCATAGGTCCTGCAATGAAATTAATAGAAAAAAAATTCAGTGAGTTCTTCCCGTATTGAAATATTCTACTGGAATCTCAGACATGAGAGGGATTAAAGGAAGAAAAGCAACTCACCATTAGGATCAATGTTCATCAAGTTTTTGAAGATGAAGGTCAAGTTGTCGAAAATGCCCCATGGATAGCAAAACAAACAAACAGTTAGAGACAATTAGATATGAAAATCAAAATAGAAACCAAAGAAAGGTAATTTACCGTTCATCCAATTATGTGGAGGTCGAAAGTGGAATTGTGTTTTGTGGTGATATTTGTATGCTGTTTGGGTTGCTTGGAGTTGGAGAGTGAGACAGAGAATGAATGCAATGAACATTGAGAAGAGAAACTTAGCCATAGTGAAAGAAGAATGAGGAGTGAAGATCTTGAGCCTTGAAGAAGAACTAACTCTAAAACGTGAAGAAAGACTGAAGAAGAGTGGCTGAAGAAAGATCTTGCCTTGAAGAATAAAGTGAAGACAGTAAAGGGTGAGGGGAAATTTGATTGAATTCAGCTTTAAAGTTGAATGTAGAATGAGATGGATTGTTCATTCTGTTGGTCTTGATTTATAGGGATAAATTTCTTCTTCTAACTTTGTGTGTTGGGAATGATTCTAAATTGTGCAGAAACTATGAGTAATTCCCATTGTGGAAGCACAGGTAAATGTAGGTAAATTTGGATTGAAAGCCTTTTCTTTTTTACAGTTGAAAATGAAGGTATGGGTTATTTTTTGTTGCAACTCATGTAATGTAGTATTAGCTATAGTTACATTCAATAGTTGATCTTTTTTCTTCACATTTTCATTTTGCAGGACAGTTTTTCAAATTTGTTTGCTTCCCATTTTTCCCTTTCACCTTCCCAATACAAAAGACTTTCAAATTTGTGGCAACTTATGATTCTAGCATGGTCATGCCTTCCTGATCAGAGAAGAATAGAAATGGTCAAGAACTTATTGCACTAGCTCACTCTAGTTACTGCATCAACTTCTTAATTGATTGAACAACTCACTATCTCATAGCTAATAACTCCATCTGATAATAAGACTCGCTAATTTCAATCTAAATCACTGACAACACCCCATGAATAATCATACATGATTAATTACTTTTCTTGCCTTGTTGCTTCCAAGGAATTATTTGGTGCACAAACTGAGGTTAATTACATTACCCTCTGTGAAAGCACAGGTAAATGTAGGTAAATCGGATTGAATGCCTTTTTTTTTTTTAACAGTTGAAAATGAAGGTATGGGCTATTTTTTGTTGGAACTCATGCAATGCAGCTGCATTCAATTGTTGATGGAACAAAGCCTTTCAAATGGTTTGAACTTCAAATCTCTCATGAATGGTAGATTTTCTAGTTTGTCTTAAATCACAACACTCCATACTTGATTTTTTCTTCACATTTTCATTATACAGCAAACCTTTTCAGATTTGTTTGCTTCTCATTTTTCTTTCACCTTCTCAACACAAGAGACTGTAATCATCTTTCTTTCTTTACTAAGCTTAGCATGGTGATGCTTCTAGATCAGAAGAAAAGATATGATCAAAAATATTGCACCAGCTAGAGTTACTACATTAACTTCTTGATTAAACAAGTCACTCTCTCATAGATGAAGCTAATTACTCCATCTGCTAGTAAGACTTGCTAATTTCAGTCTAACTCAACTCACTACACCCCATGCATACACATTCATGATTAATTACATTTATTACCATGGTTGCACCTAGATTTTAAAAAACTTCCAAATTTTCTACAAAACTAATGGCAACTGATGATATATACTCTATCGATTTTATTAAAAGAGTCTACTTTGTAATATTAAAAATACTAGTATTACAATGTGTACTCTTTGAATGGGACGGATGGAGTAGTATATTATATACCTATGAGTTTTTTATTTTATTTTTTGCTATCTTAGGAAGCTATAGTACCAAATTATTCATCAACATGCTAAGTACCAATGAAAAGCATAAATCCCATTTCACCACAACTCCAAACTATTAGAATTTGCTACCACTCTCAAATCTCTTGTATCCATCCATTTTATGTCCCAAAATATTTTCAACTCCTGTAGTGCACTTGATCTGAATCAAGATGGAGACCAAACCTTCTCCTTAAGGAGAAGTACTTTTGTCTAAGAATATATAGTTAAGGAGTAACTTTTCATCTATTTTAAGTTAGAAAAGTCACATTTAACATGAGTTTTCACTCATAAATTTAGCCTAAGTAAGAAAAAGGAACCATGCATGATTGATGTTAACAAGTAGAGACACTAGTAAAAATTAAAACTCTGAAATGACCTATAACCGCTTACAGTAATTCACAACACCCCCGTTATTAACTTCTTCCTAACAACTCCAAATTAGTCAGTTTGCCTATTGATACAAAATTAAATGCCTATGATTAGTAGTCCCCATAGAGTATACGAAGGGAAAAAACTTGTTCTGAAAAAATAAAAAAATATTTTGACAAAAAAAAAAGGAAAATAAAAAAGAGAGATATTGTGGTTATAGTTTGCAAAATCTCGATCCATAATCGTAGCATTTTACAATTCTATGATCCCAAATTATCAAAAATTGATCCTAACTCTGATTCAATCCAATCCTCATTCATGATTAATTACTTTTATTACCTTTTTTAGATGGTTGCTTCTAGTTTTTCAAAGACTTCCAAATTTAATAAAAAAACTAAATACTCTTATTTTCTTAGCTACGCAGAATTTGTAGGGTCCTAATTAAGTTTTTTTAGGCCGATGATGTATATTTGAGGTACTGTTTGGTAAAGATTTTACTTTTTCTATATGTTATATGAGCAAGAGCTAACCATCCAGATATGAGATGTAATTGTTTATAAGAATATATTTAAGAAAAGGGAACCATGCAGATTTAAAGCCATAATTGATATACACATGTAAAAATTATTTGTATGAAATGACCTTTAATCGAACCAAGGTTTCCACTTGCAGTAAAAATCATTAATACTATTTATTTTTTTAGAAAGTGCATTGGTAATTAGTTAATTACTTTTTCACTTTATTCTTCCTAATAGTTCCAAATTTATGTCAAACTGATCACTAAGCCTATTAATACAAAACCAGTAGTCCCCATAGATGAAGGAAAACTAAAAAACCATCATTTTACGAAAGATGGTCTGAGAAGGGAAATAGAACTAGATTTCAAAGTTTCAACTAGCGTTTGAATTTAAACAAGGCTTGGCTAAATATATATTATTTTTATTTCTTTTTTCGAGTAGTTATTTTTTGAAAAATTATGTAAGAAAAGGAAGGAAAAAAAAATGTAATGATAATTATTTTAAAATAACTTTAGAAAAAAAATTTTAATTTTAAAAATTGAATTTGATAGAAGATGAGCCAAGTTTGGATATATCATCATAGAGAGATAGAATCACTCTTTATTACCACAAAACACCAAACCATTTCAATTTGACCTTTTATTTTTACGCACAAGAAAGGACTAAGGAGTTAAATGGTCAAATCAAATCATTTTGATAGACATGAAAAAACAATCACAAATTCCTAATTTCTCGTGCATGGATTATTACTATTTTTAACATTGAATTAATAGAGTTAATTCTAGTTTAATTTGGATGACAATGCATGCTTTGGTAAAAAAAAAAAAAAAAAAACATTGGTGTTTGAGATCTCATAATTTTATTACAGGAAATTAAGACTTATAATATCGTTAAGAGATTATTCAGTTACTTAATTTGATTTTGGAGGTATTAGGTCAAATTCAATGACAGAATTATTCATTCTTTATTATAAGAAAAATTACCTAACTTTTAATCAGTCATAGAAATTAAGAGTGAAAAATTAGTTTATAATCCAATTTAACACTGGTTTAATTCTAACAATTTGGTTAGAATTAACCCTAGCCGCCTTCTCTCCTCTGCCTTCTGTCTACCGCTCCTCTATTTTCCTTTCTCCCCCATCCTCCATTAATGGAGGATGGGGGAGCTCCTTTCTCCCCCTTCTAATAAATATCTCATTGTCGAGAGTTTTCTTGTCTCTCCTAGTTAAGAGTTTTTAGTTCTTTTTTTTAAGAGAGTTTTGTCCGATCCATTTTTGGAGTTGTGTTCTTCACTTTTTTTAAAGTTTTTAACTTCAGATTGTGGGATGAAGTTGTTGATGAAGAAGATGGTGAAAATAAAGCCGATAGTGGTTGGCATCGTCAGTTGTTTATCATGGATCCCTTCTGTCATAGGTTAATTTTGGAGCTATATCAGAACTCAGTAGCAGTCCTGTGTCACTGGTCAGATGATCAGCTTAGCTATATGAAATTTTGCTGCTCTTTGCTTAGCTATAGGTTAGATTTGTAGTTTGTAGACTTCATTTTCAGATCTACTTTGATTCTAGATTGTATATCTGATTTTTAGATCTACTTAAATTCTAGATTGTATTGTTTGGCTCATGGCCTACAGTCAAATCGCTGCTAGACGATATTTTCAGCCTGTTAATTTAAGTATTTCTTTTGTTTCAAAAAAAA
Organism: Leptodermis oblonga; assembly: GCA_016801395.1. Taxonomy (NCBI): domain Eukaryota; kingdom Viridiplantae; phylum Streptophyta; class Magnoliopsida; order Gentianales; family Rubiaceae; genus Leptodermis; species Leptodermis oblonga. The sequence continues at coordinate 31,866,489 of CM028756.1, read as the reverse complement.
AAAGAAGGGTGAAATATAAATGACAGTTTCCCCCTCATGGTTTTGGAAAGTGTCCAATTAACCCATCACTAACGGCGGACTGAAAATTAACGGAAAACCATCACTAACGTAACTACAGATCGATCGAGAAAGCCCAAAACACAGCAATGGAGTCTCCAGACTTATCAACGGTTTTGAAGCAAAAAAACAAAGATTCAGACAGAGAAGAAGTAACCAACAACAAAAAATTTTGGCTGGTGAAGCTGAAGTAATACCCATATAATATTGTTCTCTATTTGGCCCTGTTCTCGGCTGCATCCTTTTTTGGAAGGAGAAGTGAAAATTTAGGTGAAACTATGGCAGCTGAAAAGTTAAGGGGTACTGGGGGAGAAAACTTGGGCTGTGAATCTAAAGTACAACACATCAAAATGCCGCGACTGGAACGAATTGAGAGGATAAATTGGTGAGTATTTCATTACCGGAAACATTTTTATTTTATTTTAAGTTGTGGTGGATATTTCATGGGGAAACGTATTCAATGATTTCTAGGTTTAAAGCATCCATTTAAAAAATGTTAGTATGCTATCTGGGAAGGTTGTATGTGTTAGAACAATGGGAAGCATGTTTTGTAATTTATTGAATCTTCTGTCTACTAGTGATGTTTTGAGCTTATGGAATTCAATTCTAACTGAATGTAGTTGTATTATATTCATTATTATTAAACCTTTATGCATAATTTTTGGATGGTAATAAGTTCTACTGCAAATGGCTATTGTTTTAAGGGTTCAAGGCATTTTTGAAGGTGGTAAAAGAAAAAAGAAAATAAAAGGTTTTATGTGTTAGAATAAATTACTGAAAACAAACAATGATTAGTAGGAGATAGCATGAAAGATATTCAGTTGGCAATATTTAATAATCCTCTATTTTTTTTATTTCTATCTGGATTTTGTTATAGTTATAGCACTATGAGTTGAACTGGTCACCACGATTTGGGTTGGTTCCATTGTTGGAGGAAGTCGAGTATTGATTGGGTATTTCATCCATATCAGCTGTACTGATTTTGCTGCCTCTGTGTATTTATGTTGGAAAGTAGTATGTAGATTTATATGCAGTAGTTGTAAGTGGCAGCCAATGAATAGGCCTGCAAATTCATGAATAAATGCATCAATCTAGGTGAATAAAATCCTCTCTTTTATTTCTATGAGAACCTTCATCCTTTCAATATATATTTTTTCTTTCAGCACCTTCATCCTTTCAATATTTTATTTTCTTTTGGAACCTTCAACCTTCACACATGCTTTGATTATGTATTACAACTCTGAGTTGTTGGAATAGGTACATGATAAGAAAGGAGAGAATGAATGATAGAACTGATATATACATCCATTATGGTGGAGTTTTCCAAGAGTTCGATACTTATCCCTCACTTGTGTACACAAGTGACAATGTAGCTATATTTGAAGATTGGGATTTGGAATCTCTAACACAAAAGGCCTTGTACGATATGTATCGAATCGTGGTTGAGGATGCATGCAATGTTGAATTCTTTTATCAAGTCTTGTTTCAGCCACTAGATACTGGTGTGATTCATGTAACGAGTGATACTTGTATTGAGGAGCTCAAAAGTTGCAATAGAGGAATGTCACAGGTGCATTTTTATGTGCAAATTAAAGACCATCATCTAGAAGATGATGGTGAAGGGAGTGATGAAGGCTTTGTTGATATATCCAATGAGAAAGCTGAAAACAAATCTGTACATTGAGTTTTTGCTAAAAATGATGATTGGGAGAATGATGGTTTGGAGGGGCTTGAGGAGGAGGACGAAATTTTCAATCATACGCTTATAGATGATGAAGTGGATGAAGAAGAAGATTTTGAAAATGGAACCGTTACTACAACAAATAGAGAGAACACAAGAGAGGTGGTTTGTATGGAAAAAGAAGGAGACGATGAAGATGAAAATTGGAATGAAGCAGTTCTAGTAGATGAAGATTTTTTAGATGTGCCACTGGGAGATGACAAAGGGGGAATATGGCTGGAAGATAACATTCAATCATTACAATTACATAGTACATGAAACGAAACTAAAACTAATAGTTAACATCAACACATCCATATTTCATCTAAACCAGCTACTAAGCAAGGCTCCTACAGCAAATATACTGCATGCAACAAGCCCGTACGTCAACATTCTAATGAGTTCTTCTAACTTGTCGTACTTCGTTTGACAATGTTTATGGCTGATTTCGTAAGCCTCTGATTCTGGACCATATATCTCCCTTGCAGAAGTAAATGACTGTGAACTTCCCTCTCCATTTCTATAAAATTTATCAACATTCACATTTATTGGATCACACCATGACCAAAATTCGCATTGTCTGGTCACACAAACAAAAAACAATCTACTTTTTGATTCTTTATCAGAGTCAACAATCTTCAGTGCGGCTTTGCGATTGCAATGACAATACTTGTATTGAAACCTCAATGTTCCATCACCCTCGTTCCAGATGGACGCTCGAGACATCTACAACATTTCAACTATGCTATTACTCATTCACATTTCAAAATCAAATCGTAACAAAATTAACCACATTTCAAAAGAAAATTTCATATCACCCAAGTAATAATGACCTTTTAATTACATAACTCTAGCAACTCAACTCTGTAATTAGCTAAAAAAAGTTCAGATCACCATACTCCAAAGTAATAGCATTCCTGATTCAAAATAATGCTGACCATAATAAATTACTACAAATTAATAGCATTCATGATTGAGGATATGAACATCACATTTGGTTCACTGTATGAATATCAAAAGTGTGCAGAATAACATACAAAAAGAAAATAAAACAAAATAACATTTTTCTTAATTGCATGCCCGAAATTCAAGAGAAATGAAGCTTATGTGTAAACCGAGCTTAGTTTTATTCTCATGGAAACCAACAAGCCAACAGCTTAACACCAACATGCAGATTGTTTGAATACACTTCACCACCAAACTACAAAAATACCGTTTCCCTTCTTCATCTCAAAAACAAGGGACAAAGGTAATTTTTAGAACTAAATCGTGGCACTTTTCATTATCCAATTACATCAATTTCTAGAAAACGCATGGGAAACATCTGGGTAACCCAGATAATCATACAGATCTCAATTTACAGATATTTTGAAGAAAACCCTCAATTACAACTAACCCCCCCATATGCAGCTTCAGCACCATAGCTAAAAACATACACCAGATATTGAAAATTTAAACATGATTCATAAACTTGTTCTTGACTAAACCCTTACTGTTCAATTACCCCAAATTTATGAACATAACCCATCAAATACCCAGCTTCATTCACCTATTATTACCTTAATCGGTGACGTTTATCACAACAAAATCGATCTCCGATGCAGTTATCTTCACTGACGGGCACAGGTCCTTTTCGCTTGCTTTCTCCGTCGTGTCCTCTTCGTCCCCTGCTCTTCATCGCTCGCTTTTGTAATTCTGTTGGGGGTCAATAAATGGATTCACTTGGGGTTAATTTTGGAACAAAAATAATGACATCATCACTTGGTCTGCTCCCACACTCGTCTTTGGCGCGTCCTCCACACGCACCGTTAGTGATGTTGTTTTCCGTTAATTGGACACTTCAGTCCAAAACCATGAGGGGGAAACTGTCATTTTTGAAAGCATAGGGAGAAAACTGTCCAAATCATGAAACCACAGGGGGGAAACTGTATTTCACCAAAAAAAAATAATAATTTGGTTGGACAATAATGAAGTTGAATGGGAAGGTACAATAATAGAGACATCTGGGAGGAAATAGAGAAAGAGTGATGGTGAAGAAAGATGATCAATTAATTACTCTCTCTGTTCTATTAGAAGAGTCTACTTTGACCAATATACAACTTATTATGAGAGACAAGGTACAATACTTAAAATAGCTAATTTAACATAATTTATTCCATTTATATCCTTACTTATGAACTAATTGTGGATTACACATGATTATATTAGTAATGGTAGATAAGTAAAAGAACTTGAAAGTGGAGTCCTTTATTGGAACAAAAAAATTTATAAAAAAAGTGGACCCTTCTAATAGAACGGAAAGAGTATGAGTCTAGAATCTAGATAAGATATACCATTTACATGCATAGAATCTCTATGAAAATGGTCATCAAGAATTGAATGAGAATGGCGCTCATGATCATCTTCATCCATTAAAATGGTCAGCATGCACCTTTAATTCTTTTGCCATTATTATGTAGGAAAAGCCTTAAAGTCGCAGTCTTCTACCCAACCATTTTGGATTATAAGTTAAGAGAAATAATGATCTTGAAATAAAGGACAATCAGATCACACATGAAGCTGGTTTCAAGGCACTGAAACTTGCTTGTTTAAAATTTCTTATTTTCATAGGTTGCTAATTTGGATGACATAATACGAGAGAGAGAGAGAGAGAGAGAGAGCTTAGAGAGGGACATTTATTGCCAATTTAAAATCAAAAAAAAAAAAAGATGCTTGGGCCTAATTTACTATTGGAGTATTTGTTATAGTAGAATTCAAAAGTTACAGCAGCCTAAAAGGGTAAAGGTAAATAGTAATTATCATTCCCATTCTAAATCCCACCACAAGTTCCTAAATATTTTGTTTTTCTGATAATCTTTGAAACAAACTCTACCCGATATAAACACGGGTCCGTAGGTAGCGAATACCAATAGTTAAATCCACCAACCTAAATATGACACGCATAATTTTATATCTACAAATTAACTGTAATTTATATCTACGAAATATATTACTGTAATATATCTTAGTTAAATATTAATTATGATCATAAACACAAAAGTTTGCAGAGCTTTATGTTGGGTTAAATCCTATTCAAACCATACAAGAATTGTCAAAGGGGAAGAAAATAGATAAAAAAGAGAGTGAAGAATAAAAATTAGATAAATATAAAAAAAGAGAGAGAGATTTTTATCGGAAGAGAATATAAATCAACAATATACATGCCTATTGAATGAAGTGATGATAATCATCTCAATTAATTCATCACAATTTTTTATAGCAATTAATCTGACATGCATGTATTGGTTAATAATATAATGTTAAAAATTATTTTATAAAAATGTGGTTAATGAATACATACTGCATATCGCTTGTTATGAAAATTTTTGATACGTTTCAAAAATAAAAAATAAAAAATTATGATCAATTAGTTGAGATCGAGCTAATACTTATGACAAAAATATGGGAAGCAAATGTGCTCGGTATTGTAGAATTATATCACCTCTATTTACGAATAATAAGACGACATCGTTTTGCCTCGTTTTCACAAGACTTGATATAGCAGAAGATTATGATGAGGCATAATTCGTGGAAAACTGGAAAGCCTTCCGAAGGACTAATGAATCGCGCAAGATAGCCAGTCGAACGGGCATCCAAAGTTCGTTGATCCAACCAACGATAGCCGAAATTGAGGTCAAGTATAAAACAGGAGTCTCAATTAATCAAAATTTGAGTACTACAGAAGATGACACTCCCTTTTATAAGTAAAAAGGCGCCCGAAACCGGAAACAAGAACAAAACAAAAATTTGCCAAAAAAGGAAAGTTTTCTGAAACTAATATGGAATCGGTCGGTCTACTTAAGGAAATAAGAATAATGGAAAAACCAGCAACTAAATCAGACATTCCTGTGAAAAGATATAATTAAAACAAAACTTACCAAAAAGGGCAAAAAGGGTTTTTGAAGGCCCAAACGATGGAATTTGGCTGAAACGGGTCTTGTTTGGGGGCCGGTTTCTCGTCAACCTATGCCCCCAAATCCTCAAAATTTCATTGTTTTTCGTGCGCCACTCAACTCGGTCAACTTTCTCTAAATACACCAATGTCATTTCTGCTTGAGCTTCAGCCACATCAAGACTATAGTAAGCGAAACAGGAAAGCATCAATGGGCCAAGTGATTGAGAACTCCTATTTGAATTTATCTCATGAAAAAAGAGACTACAAATTAAGATTCTCGATAAAATTATAAACTATATTGGGGTTGTCTATCACTTCTGAAACTACAAAGAGTTTTTTTAAAAATAAAATTTTAACCTAAAAGAAACAGAGAAATGTGATAACTTTTAATTTTAGTGTCCAATTTGAAATCAAGTTACTTAAAAAAAAGTAACATTAATTGTTGGTAAATTAATCATTAAACTATTTAATGTATTATAAAATTATATTGTAATTAACATTAATTTTTTAATAAAATATAAATCAACTTAATTAAAAATGAAACTTTAGTAACGATAATTACTCATTAATATTAGTTTCTCATACTAATCTTGTAAATTTTGACATTTATTTGGACATAATAAGTCCTACCTTTTCCAAAAATTTAATATCTTTAGCTACCATTTAGAAAGTCTTTCGTTAAAATGTAAAGGTATCAAAATTATAATTTAGCAAAAGTATGGATACCAACTTTGGTATTTACCAACAAAAAAAAAAAAAAAATCGTTACTTATGGTAAATGTAACTTTGTTTTTGGTTGGGAAAAAAAGTACTATATATATTTGACTTTGACAAAAGTATAAGTACCAAATTTTATTTTTTTTTGTGTTTATTTTTTTTAAAAAGGAATTATACTATTTACTAGGCATCTCAAGATTACAATGCTAATTTCATTTTTTTTAATAATTAATTTAAACAAGAAATATATTTTCTTACCACTAAATTAATAAGAATGCATTTAAAATTACTTTAGTTAAAATGGTAAAAATAGACACCCCACTGAATATATCCCATATAGTCTAGATGGAAATTAACTTCATTATTCAGCTTTTATTTTCTCTTATGTAATATTGATATAATCAAATAAAAATTTCTAACCAAACTAAAGCAACAATATGATTATTGAAGTTGCAATATAAGCAATATTATGAGCATCGTTGTTAATGTTGGAAATGGGAGAGGGGTGTAATTTGAAACTAGATTCGCATTCTTGAGCTTCATAAAGTGCACATTTGTAGCCTCTTCAGCAAATTTTGGGTCTCCCTTTGGTTATAGCTTCAATAGCTTGAGAAACACAGTTAGTATGATAAAATTGTAATCCTTCAAGCATGTAGTTAAGGGAACTGTCAAATTCGGTTGGGATTTCAAAAGTTGATTGATTGTTGTCAAAGCATAAGTGAACTTGGATTTGAGTGAGTCGACCATGATGAGTGCAAGACCATCAACATCATGAGTATTAGAGCCTTTAGGATTATTTCTAAGAATTGAGGCACATAACTGATAATTTAAATTCTGTTTGCACGTGTCATTTATTAAATCAGAATAACCAATGGAAGAATTACTAATAAAGAGGCAATGAAAAAAATGGAATAAGAGTATTATTGAACCATTTTGATAAATTACCTTGAATTGATCAATTTCTGAATATCTCAATAGAATATTGTTTGAAAATTAAGAGGATTGATGTTCAGTTTTATAGCTGAAGAAGATATCTCTTGCATGGTCATTCGGTTTTCTATTTTAATTAATTAATTTCTGGTGCCTATATTATTAAGAAAATATTTGATTCGTATACAACCGTTTAATCTGAATTGAGTTATTAAAATTGATGTTCAAATTTATAGCTCAATAGGATATCATTAGTCCAATATTAATTCAGTTTTCTAACTTTTAACTGAATTTATGGTACTAATTAATTTACTTGGAAGACATATATACCTAGTTTAATTTCTGACAATTTTTTTATGTGTGTTTTTTTAAACGCAAATCGAATAGTCCAATCTTTTGACAGGTCACTCTCTCCCATGGGCAGAGCCACATGGTGGCTTGGTGCGGAACTTAACCCACCCTTATTTTTCAAGATACTCTGATTGTTATATTAAAATTACAAAAAATAGATAAAATAATTCATTGTTCCCACCAAAATTGAGAAAGTAGGGGCAGAGCATGGAAAGAAAATAATTTAGTATTCGATTAATAAAAAATGTGCTTGTTGTTAGAATGTATTATACAAGTATTCTTAATGAATTTAAGTTTGGTGAAGCAAAATACGAGTTTAAAATTTCACCCAACAATATTCAAATGTAGTTATTTTAAATTTTTTTTAATAAAAATGTTAGTGTAGTATAATATTTTTTGCCTAAATATTCGAGCTCCGCCACTACTCTTTCCATAAAAAAAAAATGTCACCAATTTTCATATAGTTTGAAAAGTTTAGTTCCATTTTATATGGATAATAAAATATTTATTTTGGAGCAAATCGGACGGGATCGACAAGTACTAGCTCTAAACATTAAAAGATACATAGATCAAATAAATACAGTGTCATTAAAAAGAAGTCACAGTAGTAAGATTTTGAGAGATAATTTCAGACGCAGTTAAGCAAATAGAGGATTGAAAAGAATTGATACAAACTATATATATATATATCAGTTTAATATTTGTCAGGATGATCTGAAATAAGCTATTTCAGGACTCACTAATCACAGAGTGCCACCTAATTTTTAATAAATTGATATATTCTAATTATTGTGTACTTATCTTGTGAAATCACTTTTTACCTTACTATAATTATTGAATTTATCCCGAAATTTTTAGTTACAAATGTACGTAAATCTTTTAACAATATAAAATAAACACTTGGGATAGTTTAATAATTTTACTATTAATATTCATTTTTAACAAAATAAATCTCGTGACTAAAGGTTAACTTATTTGTAAAGGAAATGGAGGATAATTTGTAGGTTCATCACATATTATTAACTTTTTATTAACAATGAAAAAAATTAAATAAGCATTAAGGAACTCCTTATAGCATCATTTTTTGAATTCGTCATTGTATTTCATAGTCCTATCTATTACATCAATGACATGAACTATAAGTAGGAGAAGAAATAGGGATATGCAGAATTGACAGAGATAAGAATCGAACTCTCAATCTCTGGATAACCTATTATATATGCGTCACAACAGTTAGGCACTAATTCGTTCCTTCCTTATAGACTGCAGATTCACTCTGATAGGGTAGCTAACACGGAATGAAAATCGGCAAAATAAGTTGGATGAAGTTCAGATCGGTTTCAGAGTATCTATAAAAACGATGGCTGCCCGATTGAGGCATCATCGTCGACAGTGCAGCAGCGGCGGGACAACTGATTTACAAAACAGGAAGTTTTTGTTGGGGGCTCTGATTCCATAAAATAAACAACATTAATGAAAACAATTTTAAGAATAATAACAGTTTTTTGAGATACAAAGACTTTATATAAGAGGCTATGCTACAAAATCGTTAACAGGCAATTCCAATTCTATTACAATTAGGGATACACATCTCTTTTATTTATTGTATCATCGCAATTCATCAATTCTGTGTTTCATTAAAAACTTTGAATTTTGGAGTTTTGTCCATGTAAAACTTCTTTGGCTGCAAAATATATATATATTTTTTTCCTTTTGGGTGAACAATCGTTTAAGTGACTGAGGATAAAAAGTTTGGATGATGGTAAAAATGAGGGTCTTATATATCTGGCTCGGCCTTAGGTTTAATTTATAAAAATTTAGTTTTAATTCCAAATAATTTTTATTTATATAAATTTTAGCTTTAGTTCCAAATTAATTTTTATATAAAAGGGAGTACATACAAGTGGGCTTTTTTTTTTTTTTTTTTTCTTTAGATGAGTGCCCAAAGTTTTTTTCATTTTTTCAAATGAGAGCCAAAGTATTTTTTTTCGTATGAAATTTACTCTACTTGTTTTTTAACGAAAACTTTAATACACTTTTCTTTTTTCGAAGCAATTTACTGCAGTTTATTTTTCTGCCCAAAACTTTATTCTCTTCCAATATTCTTCTCCATTGACTGTAACCGTAAGAGCTGAATAGTGATTTGAGAACTAGGGATGTTTATTCTGCCATTAATTTTTTATTTTATTTTTTTCAAGTCACAAATGTTATTGAAATCATACCTCAAAAAAAAATCTATATTACGTAAGTGTTTTATTGAAATCATTCATTTTTTCTTTCATATAATTAGTCTTGCTTACCTTTGTTCCCTATCGAGTTTTATATACTAATTGTTCTTTAGCAAATCATCACGACCTCGGTCCTGTAATTTTTTTGTTGTAAATTTGTTTATAAACACTTGAGAAGTCTATGTTAGATGCTTAACTGTGCTATATATATATATATATATATATATATATATATGTGCAACACATGTGCGATGCATGTGTAATACAAGTGCTCCATTTTTTTTCTCTTAAATTTCTAAAAAATTTTAAAAAATTTCCAATACAAAATAGGCAAATCAGCAACAACTACTTCCACGGTGATTTGGGATAACAAAACTAGCATAACAAGTTCAGACATAATTGAGGAAATAAATGACTGTTGGCCAGGTTCTACCTTGGATAATGCTTTTCAAAAAAAAATATATATGTAGGAATCTCATCGTAAACGTTTTAATGATATAGCCCTTAGAACTCAATGATACAGAGGTACGAGTCTATAGAACAGATCATGTTCAAGTAAGATCGTATTTGATGACGTAACCCATTAAGCTAGCGAAGCATGTGTCACTACACAATGACACATTGGGACGTCAAATATGTAGGTAAAGAGCTCCTGAAGTTTGGTCATGTTGAGATGTGCTAAATATTTTGTATTGTTCCTTTAATATTTTAGCTATTGTAACAAATGTATTTAGCCAGAGAAGAGAAAATATGTGACGCTTTAGAAATACATTGAAGGATTAGGAAAGCTTTGATTTTTAGCCCAAGAAGCTTGAGATGAATGTTGCAGAAGCCAACATGAACTCTAACTATAATGGAGGATGAGTTGAAAAAGCTGGAGGTAAAGATGGAAGAGAATCTCAATTAAAAGTGAGCAAAATACTTATGATGGGTAAGCATGCTAGGTTTACCGAAGCAAATAAGAAAAAATTGTTGTTAATGTCAGAGCACTTATTAGCTTTCAAGGCAACAAAACGACTCTTTTTCTTGATTCTCATTCTAATCCATCATATTACTATACCCATGACCATTCTTACTCTATTTATCAAATCAAACGCCGAAATTTCACACCCCAAAAAAAAAAAAAAAAAAAAAACCATTAAACAGAAAAGTTAAAACTGAAAATGCAAAGGACAAAAAATTGAAACACATGTATTCCGCATGCACTTCACCTGTATTGCACAATCCAATACAAGTAGTAATATCTATATGTAATTATATAATAATACAAATGTTATATATATGTGCAATTAATATTAAAGATAAATTATATAAATTCTTAAAGTTGCTTTCTGTATTATGCACGAGTGTATTAAACACGTGAAAGAGTCACACACCAAAAGAGATCTTCTGAAAGATGTTAGTTTTAGTAGATGGTAAGATTAATCTAAATGCTTTTCTATTTCCTTACTTGTACTTAAGGATTCATGGAGAGAAGGTTGTCGATATACCACATGTGGCCACACCATTTCGTTCTCGCCGGCTTAGAATTAATGTGTCGCTGGCTTAAAAAGATCAGTTTATTATTTTGGAAGTTAATAAGTGCTTTGACATTAACATCACTATAAAATGTTATACTTTTTCAAGTTCGTCTGATAAACGAACTTGAAAAAGTATAACATTTTATAGTGATGTTAATGTCAAAGCACTTATTAACTTCCAAAATAATAAACTGATCTTTTTCCTTAAAATTTCTTTAGTAAAATAACACTAAGCTGGTTTACTCATAAGGGTATTTATCGTCAACTTTGAATGTGGGTGTGTGACTATGCAGTGTACGTGGAATAATGTGCAATACAAGTGCTTTATATCATTGATTAGAATGATCTGGCCAACAAATTTCATGGATACCATACATATAAGTCGTGTAATTTTGGTTTTTATCGACCAATATACCTACATGGTTGAATAAATTAATGCCTTATATTATATCTTGGTTTTGCGATCATATTCTGAAATTGTGTTTCGATCAAATGAATTTTTAAATGTTTAAAGTGTATTGAAAATATAAAATTATATATTTATAAAGTAAGAAAATATTTTCCTTTTTTTTTTAAATTTTTTTTGACAAAGAGAATGTATTGGGATAGTAATAAAATCAATAAAGGTTAAAAATGCAATGTTAAAAAATTAAAGATAAAAGCTTCACTTCCATCTTCACATTTATTGTAGCCATTCATATTCTCTACATTTAAACTTTTTTCATTTTCAGTAAATTTATTTTTTAACAAAGAATTTATTAATAATGCATCTTTGTGATTCAGCCAATTGTTCATCTTTTTTTTTTCTTTTTTTTCTTTCTCACATCCATAAAGATATTTTTTTAGGTATTATGACGTAGTACACAAAAACATAAAAGCGCAACAACTATAATGCATAATAACACAAAATCAACAATATGAAGCACGTCTTGCCGGTGAGGGTCTTCGGGCCAGATCCGCTCAGATCTGTCATCTCCAACACCTGTACTAGCGGGGGAGTCCCCCGGTTAAACTCCGATGCCAAAGTCAGTGTTTTAGACATAGGAGAAATGTAGTAAAACTAGAGAGAAAGTTACCAAGAAAGAAAAAGAGTCCTCTACTAATGTGATGAAGGCTCCTATTTATAGAGTGAGGGAGCCGGTTATTATCCACTGGTCGAGGCGTGAGATTATCCACTGGTTTGTTGCCTCCGTCTCCTTCTTTTGTCCGGATATAAATAATCTTCCGTTAGTGGGCAACTTGGGCCGGATCGTAAACTTTGTAATTGGGCCTCGGTTTGGGCAGAAGGGCAAATCGGGCACACCAACTAGTCCCCCCAAGTTCTGGATCAGATCTCGTCGAAGATTCAGAACTTGAAACTTCATAGTATAGAAGGCCCAAAAAGACCTGTGATAAAAAGGCTTACTAGAGCCCATAATAAGAATACCCGCAATACTCATAAAAATTAGAAGTCCTGTAAAACTCGTTGTAGTAAAGACCCCGAGTAAGGCTCACAATAATGGAACCCCGGTTTTGAGTATACAATTCGAATGCCACCTCGCGGTCGTTCGTGGCATCCGGCCGCCTACATAAGAGAGTCGAGTTCGGGCACCTTGTGAGTACGCCAAAACCGTGATTGTAAACTCGTACACTGCCTTGCGGTCGTTCGCGGCATACGGCCGCCTACAAACGAGAGTCGGGTTCGGGCACTCGTGGCCGCGTCCGGCGCGAGTATGCTGAATCCGCAACTATGACAAGTGGTTTGGAGTCGGGTTAATACACCCCTCCGTGTCCCTAGTAAGAATCAACAAACAGTCAATATCTGCAAACTCATTTGTAAATACGCAAATATCATACTTTGAACAAAATACACAAATTCATAATAATCTAATTTCACACTTCAAGTTGTATATACAATTATGCACTTGTCACAGTAATAATATGAAAATTTACTTAATTAAATAGCGTACTCTTAACAGAGCATTTTTATACGTTCAAACCATAATTTTTAAACTTCACAGCACATACATGATTTGTTCATTTAATCAAAGTCAAAAGGCAAAATAAAGAGGTGCTTATGCTTCGCCCATTTAATCTGAATACAACAGGTGGCTTGCAAGCTCTGTTATACTAATTTGAAAATAAGACAAGTGCATCCTTTTTCCTTTTCTCTCTCTTTTTTTTAAAATTTAAATGGAATGAAATAAAACAAAACAAAACAAATAAGAAAGGAACTTCCCTGAAAGGTTTGGTCGTTGTTGGGTTTTGCTTTTGCATTCTCGGGCCTTTGATTTGCATCAATATTGGCTTGGACCTACACCCCCGGGAATGAGAGAATTAAGCAATGAACTAAATTTCTTTGCGCTACGGCTTCGGGATTTCCACGCCGTTGCGGCATCGCCGAGTCTCCACCTTTTTACTCCAAATTAAAGAGAGCATAAACCCATCCTCAGGATTTCCAGGCTGTTGCGGCATCACCGAGTCTCCTCCTTTTAACTCCAAACTAAAGAGAGAACAGTCCATTCTTCGGGATTTCCACGCCGTTGCTGCATCGCCGAATCTCCACATTTTAACTCCAAAATAAAGAGAACAGCCCTAACCTCTGGATTTCCATGCCGTTGCGGCATCGCCGAATCTCCGCGTTTTGACTGCAAACTAAAGAGAGCATAGCACCGACCTTAGGATTTCCATGCCGTTGCAGCATCCCGAGTCTCCCCTTTTCACTCCAAATTGATGAAGGTAAAGGATCAGCCCCTTGCTCTCCATTTTTCATAATCATCCTCGGGCTCTCCTCGCATTTTGCATTCTATCGTAAATGCGAGGCTAAAGAGGCTTCCTTCCTTTTTATAGTTACTGCAACTCCATCATGCATGAAGAACTTAAGCAGCCTAATGGTTGTAGCTCTTAATACACAAAGAATAGGACCTTATTTCGAATCCCACTGAGAGTTTGTTTTTCCTTTTTGTTGTCATTCAACACACAAGTCACCGCGGCCCCATCATGAAAACACATGCACTTGTGGGCTTATGTGGCACACACTCCTTCTTCCTCGTGAATCAAGTCCCGACTTCCTGCTCCGTCTTTAATAAAAGCACTGACGGACTCTTTTTAAAGGCCTCCTCAGGATTCCCTGCCCTTGCAACCTCCACGGCACTCCACCTTTTTTACTCCGAATTAAAGAAATCAGAGGCTCAACTCGCTGGAGTTTGATTGAGAGCATCGGACTCGCTCGAAGCATAGTCGGGATTCATCCAACTTGATCGGGCAGCTGACTGGAGCCAAGGCGCTGACCGCGCCTCCTTCTCCTTCCTCGCAAAACTGACGGCAACGGAAAGGCCGATCATCTTTCTTCCTAGTGAAAACAGTGTCGGCGTCACGACCTTCTTCTCGACCCACCTTCGGGAAAATCTATCCGGGCTAGGCCGTGGAGAAGTTCTGACACCCACCGTATGTTCGGGCTTTCTTCTCCATCTTCCTCATGAAAGTCAACGACAGTCCCGGAGGTAGGCTCGCACTCCAGATTTCAGTGCCGCTTTGACGGGATTTCCATGCCGAACCATATCTCGTACAAAAATTACCCGGGAACGAAAGCTTGTCGGATCAGAATTCCTTCGTTGGGACCCCGAGGCTGGAGAATGACGCAGGTTGACATCCGAGGAACAGTGAACTTGCTTGGACCGAAAATTCTTCATCGTCGGGAACAGCTCAATGGCCATCTTCTTCTTCGCAGGGATTTTTTGGTTCTCAGTCGGGAGTTCGCAGCGTCGGAGCTTAACCACTATTTGCTCTTCTTCCTCCCAACAACAGCGACAGCTCAACGGTCATCTTCTTCTTCATCGGCGATCATCGGGTAGGTATATTCCAAAACGGGGAGCTCGTCGAATCAGAATCAAACCAAGCTTCGTCAGGAGCCCCCGAGGTTGTGGCTTTCGTGGATCGTTGACTGCTCGCTCCTCCTCGAGGCTGTGGCTTTCGTGGATCGTTGATAGCTCGCTCCTCTACTAATCCACTTAGATATGCACGCATGATCCGCTTGAATATGCATGCATGCCCGCCCAAGCTTTGGAGCTTATCAAAATATGCATGCATGCCCGCCCAAGCTTTGGAGCTTATCAAAATATGCATGCATGCACGCCACTGATCCGCTTAAATATGCATGCATGCCCCCCAAGGTCGGCGAGTGACATTTAGCATATTTTTGTTAAATATAAATGCGCCTTGATTTCCCTTTCTTTTTTGGTTAACCGCTTGTCCAACCATGGGCCCCACCTTTTCTCACCCAAACACAAAAAGAAAACACATGCTCATGGCACAAACTCCTTCCTCCTCATGAAAAACAGCAGCAGGTCCCGACTTCTTCTCCATCTTCCCACTGAAAGTGCCGCGTCAACGACAGTCCCAGAGGTAGGCTCGCCCTCGGGATTTCCTTACCGCTTCTGCATCGCCGATCTCCACCTTTTTACTTCAAATTGAAGAGAGAGAGCCCACCGCGTCGTAGTTTGCATCGGACTCGCTTCAAGATTTGAATGAAAAAGATTTATTGACGGTCGTTGTCGACGCTCCCCCGCTTGGCACTGACTGGCCCTCCTCCTTCTGAAGACAGTGTGAGCTTTCTTCTTTTCGGGACAACGAAAGCTCGTTTAATCATAATCTGACCAAGCTTCGACGGGAGCTCCCGAGGCTGTTGTTGATCGAGAAGCTCCATGCTAGTGACTGGCCCTCCTCCGTCTTCGCGGCACTGACTGGCCCTCCTCCTTCAGAAAACAGCGTGAGCATTCTTCTTTCCGGGACAACGAAGCTCGTCAAATCAGAATCTGACCAAGCTTCGACGGGAGCTCCAGAGGCTGTTGTCGATCGGGAAGCTCCATGCTGGTGACTGGCCCTCCTCCGTCTTCATCTTCGTCTTTGCCAAACTTCACTCACCACATCGTCGGGATACCGTCGTTTTGGCAAAACCTTCGCAAGAGCGACAAGATCGAGGGTGACTGACTGGCCCTTTTTCTTCTCCTTCCACCGACCACTCGTCTTTCTTCTACTCCTATAGAAGACATTGCCCACCCTCTTCGCCTTATTTTGCCCAGATCCGGTAGCTTTGACGAAGCTGATGCCCGGACTAAACGGAATCTCGAGGCCAGTTTCCCCTTTCCGCTTGAGATTTGCTTCCTTATTTCGCCTTAAGTCTTGTGGCTCTCCGATTAAGACTAAACGGATTTCTCTTCCCTCACAAAATTAGATGAACAATGAGATGAAAATGCTCTAAGCTATTTTGTACTTTTCTTCTACTTCACCCATCAAAAAGTGTAGAGCAAAGAGGTATGCTCCACCGCAGCAGCACTACTTCTTCAGATCCAGATCTTCCATAAAAAAGCTTTGCCAACTTCGAACAAAATGTTTGTGCGAGCAACTTGTTTTAGCAAAATGAGCCGCAAGGTTCGACAGAACCAAACCGCAGTGAAAAGCTCCACCTTATTTCTTTCCTTTCGACTTACCCTCCACCATGGAAAGAGCTTCGTATTCACCCTCAACACCCTGGCAATAGCTTCGCAACAAATTTTTCAGTTCGGGAACCCAAGGCCGGAAAAAGTACAACATTCCGGCGATTATTTCCCCACAGTCGGTGCCAGTTGATGAAGCACGTTTTGCCGGTGAGGGTCTTCGGGCCAGATCCGCTCCGATCTGTCATCTCCAACACCTATACTAGCGGGGGAAGTCCCCCGGTTAAACTCCGATGCCAAAGTTAGTGTTTTAGACATAGGAAAAATATAGTAAAACTAGAGAGAAAGTTACCAAGAAAGAGAGAGAGTCCTCCACTAATGTGATGAAGGCTCCTATTTATAGAGTGAGGGAGCCGGTTATTATCCACTGGTCGAGGCGTGGGATTGTCTACTGGTTTGTTGCCTCCTTCTCCTTCTTTCGTCCGGATATAAATAGTCTTCTGTTAGTGGGCCAACTTGGGCCGGATCGTAAACTTTGTAATTGGGCCTCGGTTTGGGCCAAAGGGCAAACCGGGCACACCAAACAATTATAATGTGCAAAAATACAAAATCAAATAATTACAAAAATAATGATAATAAAATTGTTATGAAAGAAACAATAGCACCTAGAATAAATAGTACAAAAAATATCATTTTTATAAAGGTGTTTTTCAAAAACATTTTATAAAATATGTTTTTGAAGTTTTTTTAATGAAATATGTGTTTGGACAAGTATTTTACAAAAACATTTTTTGAGTTAAAAACAGTTTAAAAGATGTTTGGACAACTATTTGAAAAATATATGTTTTTAAATTATATTTGATGCGAAAAATTATATAATCGAGATGCATCAAATAAATTAATCAATCAAGAGTGTTGATTTAAAAAGATAAAGATAGGAATTAAATCACTAGAAAAAAGCCTTATCTCATCTACCTTCTAATTTTTCTACAATTTATATAATGACGGGCATATTATGAATATCAATTCTAAGTGCAGTTCAAGGAGGGATTGAAGACAACGAGATTGACAGCTCTTTCATTGACGGTAAGTATCTCAATTGATAGTTGTTTCTCTTATATGCATTTGCTATTTTCTTATTCTATGATCTCTCTGTCCTATCTAGATTTTAATCGTTCCAAGATAGGATCACGAGTTAAACTACCTTGGATATGCCTATTTGGCGTTACAAATTTATTTGATTTTTATAGAAAATTAAGAGAGAGAACAAATGATGCACTTGTATTGCACTTGCATTGTACATTAATCGCACATGCAGTACACATGTATTGCACGGTCAAGCATCTAACAGATATTTCTCTAGTGTTTTTAAAAGACATCTAACATCCATTACTATAAAGCAATTCCGTTTCAAAAAATAAAATAAAAAATAATCAACAAAGAGATATGAATTAAATCTTTTTCTTTAACTTGGAGATAATTTTTTTCAAATATTCACAATATTATTAATCGAGATATATCAAATTAGTTAATCAGTCAAGAGTATTGATTTCAAAAGATAAAGCTATGAATTAAATGACTGGAAACTCATCTACCTTCTAATTTTTCTACAATTTGTATAACAACTGACATATTATGAATATCGATTCTTTGTGCAGTTTATGGAGTGATTGAAGACAACGAGATTGACAACTTTGTCATTGACGGTAAGTATCTCAGTTGATAGTTGCTTCTCTATATGCATTAGCCATTTTCCTATTCTATGATTCCTGCCCTAGCTAAACTTAAATCGTTCCTAGATAGGATCACGAGTTAAACAACCTTGGATATGCATATTTGGCATTACAAATTTATTTGATTTTTATAGAAATTTAAGCGAGAGAAAAAAATGATGCACTTGTATTGCACATTCAGTGCACAGTCAAGCACCTAACAAAAGGTTTCTCAATAAACAATTTACAATGAAAAATTAAAGGATCGAAATCATAATGATTAGCTATAGAACAATATATAAAACTCAACAGGGAACTAAAAAAAACAATCTGAGCACAATATAGAGTATTACAAAGAACATTAGATCATATGAAAACAACTAATGTAGAAAACCAAAACAAGTTCAACTCCAATTAATTGCAGCTAAAGATGCCCAACCTCAACCATAATTAACTGCAAATCGGCACCATGAACAGCCCTTGCTACTTCCAACTTGAAAGTTCAAGACAAAATTACAATTCCCTTTGATATACAACCTTTTCCAAGAACACATTTCCCGTCACTAGAGAAAAAAATGAGCATGAATCAATAATGGATTTGTAACGAAACCAGGCTATCTAATAATTAAGCCTATTTGAGTTGCACAAATTAGCAAGGATAAGAATGTAAAATTAAATAAATAAGCTAACAAACTAACTAAATAACTCCCGAGGAACATATGAAGGACTATAGCTCTCTAATGTACTATGGTTATTGCCATAAAGCCGATTATGTTCAACTAAGGAATTATACTAGAACCATGACAGTTGATGTACTCGACACACTAATATGAGAACAACTTCGCCTACCATAATTGTCATGTCATGATTCGCTTAACTACTTATGTGTCAATATTCAACTGTAATAATTGAATTTTAAGTTATTTATGTATGTGCTCATTTTACAAACATTTAAATCCTATCAAAGTGGTCTCTACTAGTGTATTGCTAGTACGGTATGACCCCTATCAATTGAACACGCACTATTATGATCAATCCCAAATTCATATAAAATCATAAATTATTGATCGAAACACCAAATAATGAAAAGTTTATAATATTATATACAAAATCAAATCACACGTACACACATATATATATATATATATATATAAAAGAGAAAAAAAAACCCCATAACTATAAATGATTACCGTGGAGGTTTCGTCTCATCACAAATGGAAATTTACAAGATATATAAATTCAAATTATATCAAGAGAAAAAATAAACTCTTCATGGATAGTCTTAAGCTTTAATATTATCTATAAAAAAATATATCATTATCTTAGCCTCCAATTTTTTAATTCTTGGAGATATTATTAGTTTCAGAAAATATAGAGTGAGTAAGTGCATTTTGTCAAGAAAAATAAAAGAGAAAATCGCATTTTTGGTCCATATATATTCTTCTCCTCGTTGCTCTTTGGGTCCATCTTTCTAGTGTTTTTGCATTTATAGTCCCTATTCTTTACTGTTTTGGCTCTTTTGGTTCCCATGACTGGTTACTGAAGTTTGTAAGTCATTTGGAGTGGCTACGCAAATATAAAATATATTGTTGATTTATAAAATTACTGTTTACTTACAAAATTAGTTGGCAAAATTTTTTTATAGCAGGTCATAAATACCAAAAGTGTCAAACAAATAAATAATAATAATAATAAGGACCACAAGTGCAACTATGCTAAAAAGAGAGACCAAAAGTGCAATTTTATCAAAAATAAAAAATACTCGCTAATTTCCGGACTGGCAGTTGCCGGGAAACCATCCCATCCCCACCCCCAACCCCCGGGCCCAGTGGGACAGGTGGTCCTCACACAAATTTTAAAAAGACTAAACACGTGCACCACCCACGCTTCCAGGTCCTTAAACCACTAAATTAATCCCCAAAATGGCAACCCTGTAATTTTACCCAACTCCCGTGGCAAAATCCTACCCCCAAAGCCCATCCGGCCTCAAACATTTATTTCAACTCCTCAGTCTCAATCATCGCTTTTGATTTTTCTCGTTCATTTAAAACTCCGGCCGTATCAAACCCGCCTATAATAAATCTTCCCGATTCCGCCGGCCGAGCTGATCATTCTTTCCGGCGAGAGCTGCCGGGCCTCTGTTTGAGCATCATCGGCGGCCCCGAGTTTCTGAAATGACGTCGGGGACCAGGCTTCCGACCTGGAAGGAAAGGGAAAATAACAAGCGCAGGGAGCGGCGGCGGAGGGCGATCGCCGCCAAGATCTTCTCCGGGCTTCGGATGTACGGCAATTACAAGCTCCCGAAACATTGCGATAATAATGAGGTGTTGAAAGCCCTGTGTAACGAAGCCGGCTGGGTGGTTGAAGAAGACGGCACCACTTACAGAAAGGTAATTAATTATTGATAAATTCTATAAAGGAAAGCAAACGAAGTTTGAACTTCCAACTTCGTCGATCCAGGATTCGATTTTTAAAATGCTTTGCGTGATGTGTTTTTTGAACGTTGGTGAGCGAGCTGGATTCCGCCGGTTGAGCTCAGCGCACGTTAGCTGGCTCGGAGGGGTGTGAGTGGGCGGCCGTCAAGTCAACTGTCTTGGTCGTTGATTTGTTGATCCGCCAATCAGATGGCTGTAGCTTGCGTCTGAGTGCTAAAATCTGCTGTTTTCCTGCGCATGTTAGGCAGTAGCCATTTTTGGATTTAAATGTCTACTGAGAGTGAAAAGACAAGGTCCTCTGATTTACCTGGTCTGATTATTCAGTGCTTTTTTTCTCTTACAGTTTGGGATTCCCAAAATTAGCCTCATGAATTCCTTTAATCCCATGGCCTATAGAGTAAATGAGTATGGGTAGTTTAGGCAATTCACAGACAGGGTCTGGTTCAGGGCATCTATTCAACTGGGTTAGATTAGATCTATATCACATATATTTTATGAATTTACTTTGGACTATTACCGGTTTGAAGGGGCGGTTATTCCGGGGAAAGGTACAACTTTAAAGCGGCAGAGTACAACTCAATGATTTTCCATCCTGAAACGTCTTACTGTAATTAATTACTGAACTGAGATGGGGATCAAACTGAGAATTTTAGCTGATTTTTTCTTTTTCTTTTTCTTTTTTTATTTGGCCGGTTCTTGGTATAGTTTCTTTTCAAATTACTATATTCTTCCGAGATTCCGGGGTTCTTACTTTTGTTTCCTTACTCAAATGAAGCGTGGGCTTGTTGGGTTTTGCGGTGGAGGTGGGGTGTGTTGATTGTCAATTGTGGGCCTGTCGTGTTCTTGTAGAAATACAATTTGATAGTGGTGGAAGAGTCATATGATCTAAAATGGGTTATAAAAGTAGATACCAAATCTTGTGGCTTTTATCATGTTCCATGTAGGCGATGATGCTTTGTGAGACTGTTTTTGAGCGTGTGGGTGTGTTTTACTTGGTCAATTGTTTTATATTTTCGGGCACAGCTTGATTAGATTGGATTTTGATACGGAAGAGCTGTAGTCTGGTTGTTCATTGCTTTGGAGTAATTGTGGTTTGTTGTATTTGGTGGTGGGGGAATTGAATAGTGTAATCATGGAGTTTAGTTGACATGCTATGATGTTGATTTATATGAATATTTTTTGCTTTTGCAAAAGATGCTTTTCGGTGTGTGGGGTGGGAAACGTATCTTACTTATTTTGGCTGTTTCACATTTCCATTATGCCATGCTTAAAAATAGCTTTCTGTATATCTGGGGTGCCAACAAATTCTTGGTCCACTTGTTTGATAATTTGCTGTTCCTATTGTCACTGACTAGTATTCAAGTTGAGAGGAAGATATAATTCTTTTTTTTGTTCTTTTTTTTTTTTTTTTTGGTTTTTTCTGGTTCTTAGTAATGATCAATAACAGTCTTAAGAGTGGGAGTTCCAAAGAATGCATAAAGCCAGTCAATTACTTTGTGAAGACTTCTTGGTTTAAAGCTCCCACTTTATCTTGCTTAAAGAGAATAAGTAATCTTTCCTTGAATCTGGTGTGCTCCATTGACCGTCAAATATAATATTGGTAGGGTTCCAATAGCTTATGGATGTTCTTTCTTGCAAAATTACTTTGAAAAGTCAATGTACTGGTGTGATCATTTTTCTTGTTCGAAAGCTTACGAGCATTGTTTGTTTTGTCTTGGCCACATTTTTTTTGGTGTTTCGGCATTGCAGAAGTACTTTATGGAACTTTATCTCACCAAGTACACATTGTCATCAGTAAAAAATTTCAGATAAGATACGAGATTAACCTTGAGGATTCTGAAAGGGAAGGAAGCTATGCTGAACCATAGTTATTATGAAATATATATCGTATATGTATTCTTTTGGATGTGGTACACTGCATTTTGTGTTTCCTGATGATCTAGTTGAACTGATTATGTACACTTGACTTGATGCTTTCTTGTGCTGTTTAGTTGGTCAATTATTCATGCAAACTGGCATACTGTAGATTTCACATAGTTATGGAGAATGAGCAGCTAAATTAGTCGAGGGTACATCTCAGATTTCAATTTAGCGGTTGTGCTGTTTTATTTGGAAGTTGGAACTCAGAGTTCAAGCCACATCTCATGCTGTTTTTTTGGAGTTCAGATTCTCAAGTGAGATACTAAATTAAGTTTGAAATCTAGGCCAAAATATGGCATAATTCCTTGTTTAGTTAGTCATATAGATCTCTTAACAAACTCAACTCTAAATAACCCCAAGCAAAGACTACAAACTGTCCATCTTGAAGTTTTGATAGGGAGTAACTCTGTAGTTGCTTGGTTAGCCATGTCTTGAGTTGGAAAGTTTCAGTTAATAACTCAATACATAGCATATGAATGGTTATATTACTTTATCAGTTAATCACTGAATGTGAACTTGTCCTGATTTTCTCCACCTTGACAGGGTTGCAAGCCTGCAGAACGCATTGATATTATTGGTGGTTCAGCACCAATGAGCCCTTGCTCATCATACCAACCAAGCCCCGGTGCATCTTATAATCCAAGCCCTGGTTCATCAGCTTTCGCAAGCCCTGTTTCATCTCATTATGCTATCAATGCTAGTCTAAATGCTACTGCTGATGCTAACTCTCTCATTCCTTGGCTAAAAAATCTATCATCTGGCTCATCACCTTCTTCAGCCAAGCTTCCCCACCATCTGTATATTCCTGGTGGTTCCATAAGTGCTCCAGTCACACCTCCTTTGAGCTCTCCGACAGCCCGCACTCCACGAATGAAAGATAACTGGAATGACCAATCTTCAGCTTGGGGGGGGCAGCAATATGCATTCTTACCCTCTTCTACCCCACAAAGTCCTGGTCTCCAGACCCCCCCAGATTCAGGATGGTTATCTGGTGTTCAGACTCCACAAGATGGCCCTTCATCACCAACCTTCAGTCTTGTTGCATCAAACCCATTCGGCATCCAAGTGCCCTTATCGAATGGAGGGTCCCGCATGTGGACTCCAGGGCAAAGTGGAACATGTTCTCCAGCAATTGCAGCTGGTTTTGATCATACAGCGGATGTTCCCATGACAGATGCTATGTCTGCTGAGTTTGCATTTGGCAGCAATAATACCAAGGGACTAGTCAAACCCTGGGAAGGAGAGAGGATTCATGAGGAATGTGTATCTGACGATCTCGAGCTTACTCTAGGAAACTCTAGCACCAGGTAAAGTAGTAGAACACTGTTTTGTCTCTTAACTGCATTTGCTTAATATTTGTATCCGTTGGTAGTTTGTAACTTGATATATTTTGTGCAGATAGGATCAAAGAAGTCTACTTGGAATGAATTTCAATCCAAATACTGCATCAGGCATTGTCCTTCCTGTAAAGATCAGTGGAACTTTTGGCTTCATCCTTGGGCTGGGATGGTATAGCATGGATGAAACCAGTGAAGTTATATTGTAGAATAGAAACATATTATTCTTTGTTGTATCCATTTAGGCCTTTTTTTTCCTCCCCTTTTTGAGATACAAAAGCTAGATATTCAGTACAAATAGCTGCATTTGTGGCTTCATAACATTTTCCAGATCTTACGTTGTTGTTCTTTTTTACTTTTGGCACATTCTTTACATTTTTACTGCAAAAAGTTTTGGCCATTAGCAGCTAAAATTTACAGTTGTTATATGTGATCTTCATAAACAGAAAACGTGTATTGTTGTTGGAATCATCCTTGGATTTGAGAGATGGAACAGCTGGCTTGCAAAATTTGGCGGATTAGGGGGGTCACTTCTTGCGTTATTATGTAAAGGATGCTGATCTTTTCTCGGTTTTTTTTATTTTATTTTTAATCCCTTTCCTTTTGGATAGTGTTTTTGCACACAAATTCTTGGAATGATCCTCATCAAACCTTGTATGTTCAGTTGGAGTGGTTGAGCTAGAAATGTTAATGTCCATCTAATTAGACTCATTTTCAAGATCATAAGAATCCAAAGACATATATTTCCGTTTTATTTTTTTGAAATTACCCTTTTATTTAGTAATCTCCTATTCGGTTCGAAATGGGGTATATGGGAGGGAGAGAATATACCTAGGAAGAATCATCATCTTCTGTTTGTTTGACTAGAGTCACCAATTAAATGAGTATATAGGAAATAATACAATTAAGAAGAGACCATCGCCTTCTACTTGCTTGCCTAGAATCACCAATCAAATGAATTTGTTTGAACTAGAATCGCCAGTCAAATGGGGTATATGGGAAAAAATACACTTAAGAAGAGACCACCAGTCAAATGGGGTATACGGGAAAGAATACACTTAAGAAGAGGCCATCGCCTTCTACTTGCTTGCCTAGAATCACCAATCAAATGGATTTGTTTGAACTAGAATCACCAGTCAAATGGGGTATAAGGAAAAGAATACACTTAAGGAGAGACTATCGCATTTTGCTTGCTTGCCTCGAGCCACAATTCAAATGGAGTATACGAGAGGGGAAATAATGCACTTAAGGAGAGATGTTCGGCTACAGCTAGGCCCAAGTAGTGATGCTATTCGGGGGCAAGTAGAAGATCCACTCTTTGGCTTTGTTTTTCAAGGTAAACGAGAACACCTTGAGAACCAGGTTTGAGTAAGATTACCTATTGAAGGTCCACAAAATCTTATAGTGAAAGGCTGAATTCCCCAATCCCTTTTCTTTCTACGGTCGATTTTCCTTTCTCGATTTTGCTTCTTAACTTTGTTGATTGGTTTACATTTTGGGTTTGTGGTGTTGTTGTGATGGTAGTAGAAAGAAAGAGGAGGAAGAAGGGGTAGTGGTAATGGGAGTCTGGGAGAAGCTCCAGGGAAGGGGCATGAATGGATTAACGAGATTTTCACTGTCTCTGTCTATTATTAAGCGAAACCACAGTCAAGGGAACAGGCTTGGTAGAATTAGCAGGAAAAGAAGACCCTATTAAGCTTGACTCTGGTCTAACTTTGTGAAAATGACTTGAGAGATGTAGAATAAGTGAGAGTTGAAAAGTGAAATGATATAAACAGATGAAAGTTATGAATTTCTATTCTCATATTTAGCTTTGCAATATAATGTTTGGTTTCTTATCGTTGATAAAATTCGATCACATAAATTATTCATTTATTTTCAGACTATAATACTAATATTATCTAGACGCATAAACTTCACCATTAAATAAAGAAGGTGAGGTAATTCATTTAATCTAGAACTAAGTATATAAAAAAAATAAAAAAGTATATATGCATTTATTTACACATATTCCTATTTTTAAATTTTTTTTTCTGAGGGTATGGACTTCGACTTTATTCCTCTTGAATGATATATTCTAAGAGAAAATGTAAATGGACCGAGGAATTCGGGGACCGAAGTTCTCGACAGTGGGTCATCTATGTCATTTGACATTTTTGTCCTCTTTCTTATCTATTTTTTCTTCTCTCTCTTCTCTTTGGTTTGTCATTTGCTTTTTTTTTTTTTTTTTTGTCAATTCCTTCTTTATTCCTTTCCATTTTTATTTTTTTCAATTTTCCTCTTTTATCATCTTTTAGCAGGTGATTTTATTTTTGTTCTTTTTATTTTTCATCCAGATTGTTGAAAAATAATTTAGTAAAAAATATGGTTTGTAAATATATGGCAATTATTTCTTTATTTTTATTTTTCGTCCAGATTTTTTGAACAATTAATTTACAATATGACTACTTTGTATTATTTTACAATATAGAATGTACTATTTACAATATAGAATATACTATTTTACAATATAGAAGGTAACGTTTCATAATATAGAATGTAACGTTTTACAATATAAACTATATTGATTTTTTTGACTACTTTTACAATAAAGACTGTATTGATTTATTTATTACTATGTACTGTTTTACAACGTAAACTGTACATAGTTGTTTACTACACGTTGTAAAGCAGTACAGAATTGTTTACTACACTATACTATTTTACAACATAGATGGTACTAAATTGTTTACTACACTATACTGTTTTACTATAAATATTGTACAGTGTTTTACTACTCTGTACTGTTTTGTTTCATGGGTTTTTAAAATGCTGAACGGAAGAAAAAAAAAATCTCTACTGAAATGAATGATAAAAGAGGAGAATGAAAATAAATTACAGAGGAAGAGAGAAGGAATTGATAGTTGTGAAAAATGAAAAGAAAGGAAGAAAGTGTTGGAAAAGAGGAAGAGCTAGAGAGAATATAATAAATGTGTAGACAAAGACGGGAAGAAACAAAGACAAACAAATGGGCATTTTTTTATTTTGGACCGAGGCGCAGATGTGGAATTCCACTCACGCGCCTCGGTCCCTCTCGGTCTCCATTTTCATCAGTCCATTTAATGCCTCCCAAAGAGAAAATGTAAATGGACCGAGGAATTCATAGACCGAAGTTCCCAACAGTGGGTTCTCTATGTCATTTGACATTTTTGTCATATTTTTTAGCTACTTTTTCTTCTCTCTCCTCTTTTGTTTGTCATTTGCTTTTTTTGTCAATTCCTTTCCATTTTTTTTTTAAAAATTTTCCTTTTTTATCATCTTTTAGCAGGTGATTTTATTTTTTTAATTTATTTTTCATCCAGATTTTTTTAAAATAATGTGGTCAAAAATATGGGTTGTAAATATATGGTGATTATTTCTTTGTTTTTATTTTTCATCCAGATTTTTTGAACAATTAATTTATAATATGATTACTCTGTAGTGTTATACAATATAGAATGTATTGTTTTACAATATAGAATATACTATTTTACAATATAGAATGTAAATGTTTCACAATATAGAATGTAACGTTTTACAATATAAACTGTATTAATTTTTGTAAAATAAAGACTGTACTGACTTGTTTATTACTCTGTACTGTTTTACAACATAGACTATACTGAATTGTTTACTACACTATATTGTTTTACGATAAAGATTGTACTGTTTTTACTACTTTGTACCGTTTTGCTTCATGGGTTTTCAAAATGCTAAACGAAAAAAAAAAATCATCTACTGAAATGAATGATAAAAAAGGAGAATGAAAATAAATTAGAGAGGAAGAGAGAAGGAATTAATAGTCGTGAAAAATGGAAAAAAAAAATAAATAAAAGAAGAAAGTGTTGGAAAAGAGGAAGAGAGAGAGAATATAATAAATGTGTGGAAGAGAAAGTCTGGAAGAAAGAGAGAAATAAATGGGCATTTTTGCATTTTGGACCGAGGCGCTGACATGGAATTCCACTCAGTCTCTCTCGGTCCCCATTTTCATTGGTCCATTTAATGCCTCTTATATTCTTTTCATTATCATATTTAAAAAGATAGTTTTGAAAACATATTTTTGAAAAATAATTTTTAATATAAAAAATATAATTGAATAATAAAATAGTATATGAGAAATATTAAAATATTAATATAAAAACTTTCAAAAATATGTTTTAAAACATTAATATCAAACCGGCTCCATTTTTTTTCAAATATATATATATATTCACATTAATATAATTTTTTTTATTCACAATAATGGAATTTTGCTTATATTTTTTAACCTTTATACTTTTACTAATATATATTGCATATAATTTAAAATTAATAACAATAAAAGGTAAGATCAAAAGTGAGAAAATAAATGATGACAAAAACCAAGCATAGAAGTAGAGGTAAAGGAAAGTCATCAATAAAACCCCAATAACCTAGAGTTATTATTATATGGTAGTAGAGGGATATAAGAAACATTATATACAAGTGGCGTTATTTACATTGACAAAAGAATTGTGAAGTCCATCAACCATCAATCAATATCAACTTATTAAATCTCAGAATTTCAATTCGACCTTTAAGGCATTAATAAGATAATGTACAAGTCTCCCAGTTTTAGGAGTCGCCCTCAAAGCTTCTGGTATAGATCTCCTAGAGCACGGTAGAGAATGGCTGCAGCTGGAGGTTTTGGCAATGATCCCAGAAGAATATCAGACGCAGCTAGTGACTGTGAGCCATAGAATCTGGAATTCTCTCGCTTGCGGGTTGTTACGACGCTTCCTTCCAGGGAACATCCAACAAAGGCACCTGTTTGGAAGATTATACAGATCATGAAGAATGAGGCACAATCAGAGCTTACTTAGGAACGAAATAAGTGCCGGGTTGGGAATACACAGAAATAAAGTACAATAAGATGCAAAAAGTGGCCACAGAGAAAGATCTGTTGCTATATCTATTTTAGGACTATATGTTGGAAGCATCTGTCTTCGCATTCAAATCCTTGTTTTTTTTTTTTTTGGAGCTGCGTGTTGACACAGAGCGAACTATTCTTCCGCCTTTTACTGGAGACCGTGTGCTCGCCACAAGAAGCAGCATACACCTATTTTTGGAGGGGTTTAGACATGTTCTAAGACCAAAAAAAAAAAAAAATTCCTTGTTTTGTTGTGGTTCACAAACTCATAAGAAGCTATATTCAGATTTTCTTCAGCGACTGTTTCTTAAACACTGCAAACATTAACCAGTAACCACTAGAAGCTTTCCCCCTTATATGCAAATGAGAACTTCCAACAAGATAATAAAATAAAAATGACTGTAAGACTTAATAAGAAAATGAATCATGCTTGTAAGAAATTCAAAAGAAAATTAACCTTTGCTACAGCTATATGTGTAGCATGGAGCATAGCCGCTGCCACCAGCTCGTAGGTCAGCTTCAGCAGTGCGTCCAATGACACCCAGAGCAGCACTCACACCGGCTCCAACCGATAAATGCGTATCACAACTAAAGGTTTTCACAGCGTCACTATTTCTAAGCACGATTATGAAGTCAGTCAATTCTCCTCCAGCCTGTAGACACGCATTACAATGTAGACAAAGTATCTGGTAAGACAGAAAACTATAGGGGAAGAAAGTCATGTCAAAGTATAGAACATAAACCTTTGATAACCTAATGAAATGCAACACTCGTGAAGATGATGCACAAACTTACATCATTCATACCACCACTAAAACTATATTCTCATACTCTAAAGAATGCACAGGGACCAACAAAAGAAAGACGATGAAAATATGCACAAGAATAATTATCACTGCATGCAACCCCTTGCCCCCCTCCCCCCCGGGATAAATAGACATTTAATGATGAATTGATTGATGATGCTCAAATAACGAACTAAAAATACTTGGGAGGCATAGGAGGTGATACTAGCATACGACACAGAATTTGATAGCATAAAATTCAAAGGAAACAGAAATATCACTCATGTATTCATATCTTAGCCTCTCTTACAACAAAATATGAGTTTCATTTCTTAGCCTTTCATGCAACCGAACAGATGACACACCTGAGCACCCCAGCCCACACCAAAAGAAGAAATGGCAGAGGGCGGCGACCATGAGCCATCTTCTCTGCGAGCAACCACTAATCCAGTTCCAATGTTGTATGTGACCATCATTCCTACTTTAACAACAGTAAGTATAGCCAACCCTTTAGCATGTCGTAGAATAGCTTCAGGGATTCTCTTTTCATGTGACAGAGCACCAACCTGAGCAATTTTACTTACATATCAGATCTTTGCAATGGTCCACAGACAAAGTTCAAAGGTTTTCATGATGTTAGAAAGGACTGCTGGTTTTAACAGATTAAACTCCTAACAACAGGACAGATCAGAACATAACAAAAAACAAGTTACTCAATGCAGCAAGGAGCTCCACATCTGGGAACTGCAGTATATGGTTTTTTAGATGTATTTATCTCGTTAGGCAAAATAGTCAATACAAGTAACACATTAGCCACACTAGTGCAGTATAACTGGTGCTCAAAACAGAGACTTCGTTAGTAAACTAGAACAACATCATACCTTAGAGTAACCACGAACAGTATTTGTAGCCTTGTAGATCTCATACTCCATTGACTGTCCCCATGGAAAATTCACCCAGGATCTTAATGTACTCAGGTCTGTCAGATCATGCAAAGGCAATTGTGCGGCACGGCTTACATGATCCATTAAGTATGGCTGCACTGTCTCAAGACGAACGCAACAAACATCACAAACGCGTTGAGGATCTGCAATGCGGAATTTTTCTGGCAACAAGCTCCTTCCTTTACTGCACTCTCCACAATATAAACCGCCACAGAAACGACAATGATGCCTGGTGCATAAAATTGGATGAAACCTCACATTGCACAACATGCATGCAGATGCAGCACTATCAGGCAGCCATTTTGGTGGCTCTGCATTAAGAATTTCCTGAGTCTTGCCAAAATTAGCTTCAGTGAGAGTCTCAGACATCTCTTTCCAGGCTTGCTCCATTAGATGGCCAGATATCCATGATATTGTATCAAAATCACCAGAAGTGAGGGCACCGACTTTACCTCGTGCCACAAGTAGCATTTCCAACACAACATCCCACATGGTCAGTTCCTTGTCTTCACCCATCATCTGACTCCAACCCAAATCTCCATCAGGAAGATAGCCTCCATCCATGCTGAAACCTCTGCACCATTCTTCATGCTCACTTTCTGACATTGGCGGAACAGAAACAGGAATCCAAGATCCGGTTTCCCCATAAAGTGGAGGGTCATAATAAAAGTACTTTTCTTCCTGTGGGTGGGCATCTGAATATTGCTTCTGCTCACTTGGCAATCCAACAGTTGATTGAGATATTTCGTTAGCATATTCCCCCTCGCCTACTTGAGGGTAAAAAGATTTGGTATTTTTCCCAGTCACGGTCCTTGCATATTGAGAATGGGCATCACCTTCATCACTTTTATCTATTTTCCGGACCAAGGAAACTTCCGTCTCACCATTACTCTCCTGTTTATGGTCTGAAATGTCAACATAACTCTCCTCTTGTTTAGCCATTTGTTTGCCAAGAAAATCATTGTCATTAACAGCTCTACCTGATAAAAACTGAACTCTATTACCAAAGTCTTCAATTCCAACCACCGGTTGGTTCATCGAAATGCTATTAGCATCATTTTCAATCACACGCTTCTGAAATTCCACAGCACATTCTTCTGATTGACTATGGATCCTAGTAAGACCAGCAATTTCATCAACCATATGGGCCTCATCTTCAGAATCGTTAAGTGATAGTTTTTCAGTACATTCTTCAAATGGGAACATGTCTTTACTCATTAATTTCTTCGGGTATATATCTTCATCTGTAGTGTCTGTTGGTGAATCTGCCTCACCTTCAGCCATTTGTTGATGAAAACTTCCAAGCACAGATCTCTATTACAAGAATTGGAGGGGAAAGTTGTAAATGGCAGATGTTGGAGAAAGGACATTATACAATTTCTGAAATAGAAACACAGCAGAAGAACCAATATGTGTAGATTCTACGCTTTAATGCAAGTAAAACGGGTTTAGTTTGTCTTTACTCACTTCACAAAGTATGCTACACCTTTAAGCTGCATCTCTACTTCCATAATCAATATTTTCCTTTCATGCTAAACCTATTTCAAAATCTAAACACTACACATCATCATCAAGAAAGGCAATAATTTAAAAAACCTCAACAACATAAAATGAAATGTACTTTAATTATACCCCTCTTCCTCAAAATCCTCTTCTGCAAATTCTCCCTAAATTGATGAACCCATCGGGGTAAATACATCAAAGAATCCACAGAAAACCCAAGTCAAAAACTGCCTAACGTTGGAATTACGTAATTAAACCTACCAAATATGCACAACAGAAATTTTAATTTCAACCACGATCAGAAGTATTATCAGATGAACAACTAACCCAAAAGCTAAAACCTAAAGTTCTAGTTCTACTTTTGCAAATTTAACAAAGTTCAAAACTATTGGGTTTGAAGAGGGGAATTTACCAATTCAGGATCAGAGCCAAGAGCCCTAGAATTGAAGCGCTGAATTTCTGTTCCAGCTGAATTATGCACGTCAGCCATGGATCATAGTCGAGAGATACTCCGGCAAATCATCAACGAGTCGGAGTTTAACACCTTTTCCTAAATTTCCTTCGAGATTTTCGCGTCAAAATCTAAGGGAAAAAGAATCGGAAAATCAAATTGGATGATAGAATTGTTGAAGGGGCAATGTCAATTGGAAAAGGAAAGGAAAAGAAAAGCGTGGAAATGTAGTAAACAAATAATGTATTGAGGTGACGTGGAGAATTCGAGTCGTGTTATGAAACGAAACATAATCGTTAATCATGCCGCGGTTGCGTGGGCTCGTAGGGGACTATTTCTATAAGGCCGAAAATTGGGCCTACTTACAAAATTTTGGGCCGACTCCTAAAATTTGTCCGTTTAACTAAAAAAATTATTATTAAAAAATAATAATTGGAGTCATTGAAAAATAACTTAGGCCTAATTTGGTATCACGACTAAATCCAAACATTGATTTGGATTGTGATTTTAAAATATTACTCCCTTCGTCCCATTCAAAAAGTCTTATTTGTAATACTGACTCCTGTTTGTAATACTGAACAGTATTACAAACAGGACTCTTTGAATGAGATGGAGGGAGTAAAATTGTTTTATATGATGTGGTCGTTGTTAATTCACCAAATAACAGCAACAACATTATATCGCCCGTCGTTATAACTTTAGGAACTTAGCTCCGCCACCGACTAATATTAGCCCTACGATGTATCTATTACTTCCCAACGCCAATATGCAAAATTGCAAATACATACTTCAGCAAAGAAAACATAGAGCTGAAGGATTTACAAGTGTACCAAACTAAATTCACTTCAACCCAAATTTGCAACAGTCATGCAAGTCAAGAATACAGACAACCTCAAAAATCAATCTTTCCACCATCAGGGAAAGTTTTGGGGTAGCCGTTATACTCCAACTTCAAATTCAAACTAGCCCAAATGGCCTTAAAACTTTAACCTCAAAGAATCTCCCAAATCAGTGACGACGGATTCATTTTCCGGGTCGGATAACGGATATCCATCTGTTTGATACTCTTGATAATCCGGGGCTTGAAGCAAGTCGGGTCCACCCGAATTGCTTAGTTCCACACATCAATGACGCCTCTGTAAAAACCCAGTTCTTCTCCCACTTCAAAGCCGTCCCTGAGGCCCAATTGCCGGCCGTCGGCGGTGCGGGACTCTAAACTGTCCGCATAGCCTTGGTTGTAACCTTCTTTGAGGTGGGCGCCTTCGATGAATACCGCGGAGTGGAAGTCATCTGGTTCATATTCGTTCTCAAATTCACCGGCGAGAAGCATCTTCGCGAAAGTAGTTTCCCCAGTTCCACCATCACCAACAATAACAATCTTATCCACGGTTTGCTGGTTTGAAAGCGCCATCATCCAACAACGCGGCGGCGGCGACGACAAGAAGTTCTTCTCCGATTAAAAAGACAGCTGAGAATATTCCTGCTCTTATATATTCGATATATATGTAAACTTTCGAACATTAAACATCAAGGCCTATTAGCTCAGTTGGTTAGAGCGTCGTGCTAATAACGCGAAGGTCGCAGGTTCGAGACCTGCATGGGCCAGAATTAAAATTTTTTATTTCTGTTCCAATTTTGTCCCTTCGCTTTCATCATCTAATGCTACTTTTTTTTTTTTATTAATTTCCCCATTTTGTCCTCCTCGCTTCATTTTCATTTCTGTCTCCCATCTCTTTTATATTAACATTTAACACCTGCGAATCGCAAAGCTCCGGTAAACAACCATGGCACCTGCGAACTATTTTTTCATTATTCTCCTTCTTCTGTTCCTCCCGACATCCATCACCGCCGCCTTGCCCGACACGACGGCGTCGTCCACGAGAAGGGCTTCGATTCGCCGGGGAGAGTCATCGTCGACGCTCTCCTCCGGGGCTCTGAGGAGGAACCGGACCCCGGGTCGGACTATCCGAGACTGCAGCCGTATTGGGACGAGATCCGACTGCGCTTCCACCTCGAGTTGCAAGTGGTGCCGCAGCGACGCCATTGATGACCTCTGCTTCTCCAAGCTCGAAGCTTGGCGGTTGCCCTCCCAAGTCTTCACTTGCAATTCAAATTAGGTTTATTTTAATCTATTCATTCCTTAATTTCTTTGTTGTTGTTGTTGTAGTTATAAAATTCTGATCTTGCCCATCAAAAATTTTGGTTCGAGCTTCCGGTGGTAATTGCGTCTGGATTTGTTCTTGTTGTACTCTTCTTCTTCTTCAGATTTGGCTTTTGGTTTCAGATACTGTAATGGTGGTGAATGGTGATATTATTATTTTATAATTTTAAGGCAAATGATGCCTTTTGGTTTTGATTTTGATTTTGCCAGCCTCGATAAACAATTATTAGCCTCTTTCCCACAATTTCTGGGTACTTTTCCGTAAGTGTATCTACTTTTTAATTGGGTAAATGTGCACTTTTTGTATTAACGATTTTTCATCATGTTTAAACGGGCCTGTTCTTTTTCATCGTTTTAAAAACGATTTTGAAAATAAGTTTTTGAAAATAGTTTAATAATATAAAAAGTGTATTGAAAATGTAAAAAGTAGATGCTAAATAGTAAAAAATTGTATTGAAAATGATGAAATATGATTAAAATATATTAAATTTACTATTGAAACCAAAATCATTTTCAAAACAGAACAAAAAGAACATGCCCTTTATCTTTCTAACTTTGCTGTAACGTTTATTTGGGTCTAAAATTGTTATTGATGTTTTAAATATAGTCCAGCTTTTGTCTCTCTCAAAAGGAAGTGCCACTTAGGAGAACTTTGATTAAAATGAACGAGGTGGCTAATGACATGGGGATTAATAGACTATGTGATATCTAATTACGTGCAATAACTCGTATCTGTTAACCAAAAAATTTATTTGGCAAATTTTGGTAAAGATTAAATAGTGCATAACCATTAATTCATGTCATTACACTAACTCGTCAACTTTAATCATAGTCGTAAGTGACAATTCTATTGGAAGACGGGTAAATTTTGACTCTTCTTAAAAATATCGATGATAATTTTAGACCTAAATAAACGTTAGAAGTAAAGTTGAACTTTAAAAAGAAAAAAGAAAAAAATAGTTACTAGTAAAAGTGAACATTTTTCCCTTTTCTATTATGCCAAGGTTGATCAAACAACCGTTACTGATATTTTTAAGTATTGGGTCGCTTGATTTCCTCCAAAAAAGAATAATCAAAAAATGAAAAAAAAAAGGTAGTGCATGAAAAGATGGTTCTATATTTTTTTTAATAACATTCTCTTTCTTTAGAAACTAATTTAAGACTAGTACTTATTTAAAAGTTGTCAACCTTCCATCAAAGATCTCTGCTTGGAGGATTCTGTTCGTCTTTGCAGTTTAAAAAGACAAACGTTGTACTTTAGTTTACAACTCATACAAAGTTCCCATTTGAGTAAAACCAATTGGGAAGGTTGAGTCTTAAAAATCATCGATTTCAGACTCTCTTGTATCTTTTTGTTTTTTTTGATCGCGACATCGTTGGTTACTCTGCTCCATTGAGGCCAATTAGCTCAGAGTCAAGCAAATGAAGCATGACCAGGAGTAAACCAATCACTTGGGCTGCTATGAAAAACGCCATTAGATTTCAACGCAGCACAATCTAGTTCAAAATTTTCACCCAATTGAGCACGTCTAGCATATTTTTTCATTGTAGCAGGATCGCTATAACTGACTCCATTGAGTTCGCCAACGTAGAACGCAGCAGTTACACCGACTTGTTCAGCACTCTACTTCGATTATGCTCTTTGAAAAGGAACATCTGCTCTAATAATTCCCTCGCCGTCATGAATCGGTTATATCCCGGTTCAAAATTCTTTGGATTTTTTTTTTTTTACGGAAATTCAAGAAAATAAAATTTCACATTCTAACTTTTCTAATGGTTTCATGTGTCATTAATTCATTAATTAATTTATAAATTTAATTTTTTTTTATATTTTTAACTCAATTACTATTATCTTGTTTCATTATAAATTACAAAGTGATAAAGTTGTATTCCCGGTTCAAATACTTTTTACTCCTCATATCTTTACTAATTTAATTAGCTATTTTAAGTGTTGCACCTTGATAAAGCTGTATTCTCGGTTCAAATACAATCTTGTACATTGATCAAAGTTGACTCTTCGGAGCAGTGTTTAAACAAGTCGGACCGGACGGCCGGTTCTATCTGGTTAAACGGGACACCGGTCCGGTTCTTGTTAAAATATGGTAAATGGGAAAAACCCGACTTTTTGTGTAAAATTAAGGGGTTAACTGGAAACTGGATTAATCAACCCAAGCCCAATTTATCTCTATTTCGGTGTTTTCTTTTTATTTTTGAAATGTTTTGCAGCCCTTCTCTTTATATATAAGAACTTATTTCTATCTACAACCAATGTGGGATGTGATAAATATGAAATAACTGTAAAAATTAATTACACCTAGTCAGGATTCGAACTTGTGTCATCAAGAAAAGAAACACTTATAGAAGAGTGGTTTGCCATTAAGCTAAGAATGCTCATATGATAATTTAGATGCTAAATAATTTATATTATTACTGTTCATTTTAAAAATTATCTTTTTAATAGTATAAAATTTTATTATATATTAATTAAGATGAATATAATATTTTAAATATATTTATAACATCATAATGACGTCACCGGTTCGACTCCCGGTTCAATCCTGAACCCCGGTTAAACCCCGACCCCTGAGCTCGGCCGGTTCATCTTCCGATTTGGTTTGTTAAACATTGCTTCGGAGGGACTAATTGTTTGTTTGATGTTAATTCCGTCAAGTAATTTATTCTGTTTGCAATTTTGCATATACAATTTATTTCCCTTAATATATATTTTGGCCACATATAAATACGAAAATAATCCCAAAAAATTCAAATTCCCAAACTATAGAAAACGAATCTCCCAACTTCGTTTTCTAAAGAAAAATATTTTTAGAAAAAAAGAAAAAATAATAATTTTCACACAATTCGTTTTCACTAAAATAATTTTTAGTGAATCAAATTCACTGAATTCGTTTTCTAATGAAATCGAATTGAAGTGAATTCGTTTTTTCACTAACTTATTTTTTAAAAAATAAAAATAATTTTAGTTAAATAATTAATTTTAAACAAATTTAAAAAATAATTAAATAATTATTTTTATTGAAAACGAGTTCGGCAACATCGTGTTTAAGTTTTTATACAATTTTAAAAATAAATATTATTTAATGAAAAACGAATTACGGTGATTCGAAACGGACCCCCGTAATTCTTTTTTCATTTTTTATGGAAAAAAAGCAAAACGTAAATATATAACTTAAAATATAATTTGTAATTTAATAAATTTTTAGAGGAAGTAAGTTATGATAGTTTTTGAAATACATAAAACCTCCATAGAAGAGAATTTGGGGAATTCATTTATCAACTAAGATTTAGTCACGCATTTATATTTTAAAAATAATTAATTCTGTAGAAAATGAAACTCATAAATTCATTTCTCCCAAAAAATGAATTACATTAGACAGATATTAATGCTTTCGTTTTTAATTGTTTTTAGTTTAAATGAGCATGCATGAAGAATAAAGATAAGTTCTCGATAATTCATACATTTTTGTTGGAATAATTAATTTAAAATGAATTATATAAAACAAGAACTTATGTTTTAATAGTAAGATTACCTATTTGAATGCAGAAATTTAGCAAATTGCAATGAGGTTATTTGATTTAATGTTATGATTATTCTCAAATACAAAATCAAAACGGAAATCAAATATGGTGATCAATTGAAACATCCTTCAAAGCAACAAAACAGCCCTCATTTCTAGCAAACAGCCATCATTTCTAATCTAATCTATCAACACAAATCCACATAACTTAGAT
Source organism: Leptodermis oblonga (assembly GCA_016801395.1). Taxonomy (NCBI): domain Eukaryota; kingdom Viridiplantae; phylum Streptophyta; class Magnoliopsida; order Gentianales; family Rubiaceae; genus Leptodermis; species Leptodermis oblonga. The sequence goes on along the minus strand of CM028756.1, from coordinate 31,827,714 downwards.
TCATCGTTTCAGGCGCTAATCTTAATTTAGTCGACCATCAATTCCGCTAACAACCATGATTGATTATAGGTTTCTCATGGATGCCATTTTACTAGCTATACAAGTGTGTTTATACAACATCTACATATGCAAAGGTTGCTCTGGAAAAAGGGAACTCCTATTCCCTTTAATCAAATTGAAATTTTATCCTTCCAAGATTCCCATAATCCTATGACCTGAACGTATCTCTAAAAGGATTTGGTGGGCACTACACTACTGCTTGTTGTCGATGTACGTCTATTGCAAGAAAAGCCACTATACGCATTGTTGCTGCATTTGGGGCAGAAGATAGGATATCAATTCCAATTGTCTCACCTAGCCAAAGAAGAGAAATAGAATTATAAACACAAGTGGAGAAAGCTCAATCACTCTATAAAACACAAGTGGAGAAAGCCCAAGAGGAGCCGAAATACAGAAAGAAATAAAGAAGAGAAATAGATATCCTCTGTAATAAAGCCATTTTGGATACAACTTTGCTTCTTATAAATCATATTCCACCGGGGCCAACAACTATTGGGCAAATTTCAGTCTTCTTTACAATGAGTTAATCTCTTTATTGGTTCAAGATTAGAGTCTCATTTAGACTCATATTTCCGACCCCCAAAATATACAAACTCTAGTTTTCTTTTCCTAAACATATTCTCAGTTTTAAAATCACATGTATAACAGAATTTTAACAACCCAATTCCTAACCATACTCTTGCATCTTTGCTGTCAGCCAATCAACTTGTCATATCACATTACAAATTTAAAGTGAATAACCACAAGGCATAGATCAGGAATCTAAAATGTTATCAACAAATTATCTTCACTCTATCGACTAAAATGAGTTTTACTTCTACTAGAATACAAAGCAATAGTCCAATAGCAAGGCAAGTCATCTAATTAAAAAGAAGTAGGTAAGCATCCAGGCATCTGTAATAGACAATGCTTCACTATATGACCCTTAACTTTGGCATTGTTCCAAAACCAATGCTGGTTCCCTAAATCTCTGACAGATTATAGCCAATAAAAATCTTATTCGCAGGATCCTTCAGTTACAATCCAATATCAATCTCTGCCACTTCTTTTTTCAATCTTATTAAATAAGCTTCCAAATTAGTTCGGTAATCAAGGCTTTACGTCTCAAGCTCAAACCACACAAATCTGTCCAGTCTACATGTAGTGCCAACAGTTTCCCCTAAACTTCAATTAAATTTTAAAATGAGAAGTCAAGGACTGTGCCAATTCTAAATTCCTTTTTGAGTCGCATAAATACTAAATAGCACACTCCCTATTAATAACGGTAAAAATTGCTCTCATTACCATCTAAATGCAGTAATGTTCTTTTTCCAGTTCATTATGCAGTGTAAAATGCAGTTTTTCAGTCACTCCGGATTTTACTAGCACTAGCCTAACATTACTTTTAGAGTACATCTCAACTGAAGGTAATAGATTTCTTGAGAGGCAAGAAGGAATGACAACAATAATATACCTTCCGCTTTGTGTTGCAAAATATAACAGCCTGGGTGATGGTTAGAGTATCATAAAGATCACAGAGAGTATCAAATTTCCACTCTTCTCTTTCCACAGCAACAAAGAATTGCTTAATACATTTTAAAGTCACAAATACATTTAGACTCATATTTTTGACCCTCAAAATATACAAACAACTCTAGTTTTCTTTTCCTAAACATATTCTCAGTTTTAAAATCACATGTATAATAGAATTTTAACAACCCAATTCCATAAATGAAATCAACTACAGTAGTATATAACTTCCTTCATTGATGCTCGATGAGTTAAGCTTATAACAGTTTCTGATTCAAAATTGCAGCCACTAGCTGATAAAGTTCCTAACTTCACATGATACTTTCATTTAATTTAATCACCACAGTTTATAGTTTAAATTTTAAAGCACTAGCTTCAAAGCAAACCCCACTAAATACACCATCAAATAATCAATTTTCAGAATTGGTAACCATGTTGATACTTTCCAAGCACCTTCATACCTTTTATTAAAAAAAATCCAGAACTTCTCTTGATACCTGGGTTAAACAAATGATACCATTCAAGAACTAGTAAAAGTTTTTTCCCCTGCTAGCATGTACTATAATGCATTTCTCAAACACCATTACAAATATCTAACACAAGAAATATCTGTTAAACCCTCGCTTGAATTCTGAGGAAAAATGGAAGTCCTTTCATGCAAGAACTTGGATGACTTTTAACATACATAGTTGTATACAATTTCAAAATTGGACAAAAACTTGGATGACATAGTTCCAAAGCAAACTTCTCTGCATCAAATAAAAGATCATGGAGTTATGCTTCCTCAAAGAATAAACCTTGATGAGTTTATGGATCTATATTCTAAATCTCCCAGCAAAAGGATCTGTAAACCCAATATGGCATAGAAACTTAGGTCAGTGCTATCACGCCTCACAGTTTTTGCTCTTCATACTTTTCTAGGCTGTGTAGTTGGAGAGGTACACTGCGACCCTCTCTTGTTTAAACCAAATTCTTAGTTTCAAAAACACTCATCTATATCCGAACAAAACTCTAATAGAACCTAAAATCATTGAACAATGCAACTGCCCCAAAATTGTAACTTACAATTCAACAAACAACAAAGCAAACATCACCATAGGGTATACCTCAGTTACAATAGAACAGCATACGAAGACAGAAATTAATAAAATCACTTACCCTGAAAGCTTCTCTCAATTTGGTCTGGAGTCTTGATCTTTGAGATATCCCCATTTGCAAAGCAAAACTTGAGGGCACCGGCGGAAGAATAGGTCACCGGAATCTTAAGGCACCGGCGAAAATTATGGGAAACCACTGGAAATTAGGGCTCCAGAAAGTTTCGTCTATAGATTAACAGCATAATAGTTTGTCAAGACAGTACCGTATTGTATTTATATTAAAAAAATTTGCTCAGAACGGTGAATTAATTAACGTTACCTTTTGATTCTGTTCTTCAAGAATGGTGGAAGATCAATTGAAGCGCTTGGGAGAACCATCTGAAGGGCTTCGCCGATCGATGAAGGCCCATAAACCAGGAGAAAGGACGCCATTATTGCACTTGGGATTCCTCCATCTGTAAGTGAATCGAGTGATGAAAATTTTGGGGGAACAACTAGAAATTAGGGCTCCAGTCGTCTATTTTGCCAAATCATTTTATTTTTTACAATTCGGTACCGCAAAAAAAATTTCCAAATCATCCGGGAGAATAAATTAGATTGGAGTAATTTTACAAGAAAAATTAATTTTCGATAAAATAGAGCGTTGCACCTCCACTAAGTACTGGTTGCTTCTCAATTTTCAAAGGCTGCATTTTTTCTTAATACTTATTGCCTTTCCACTCTAACTTTGCCTAAAAAAAACCTTCAAATCATTTAATTTTTACAATTCGGGACCTCTTAAAAAATTTCCAAACCATCCGGGAGAATAAGTTAGGTTTGGGTAATTTTACCGGAACAAGAAAAATTAATTTTTGACAAAATAGAGCGTTTCACCTCCACTAAGCACTAGTTGCTCCTCAATTTTCAAAGGCTACTCTTTTTTAATACTTATTGCCCTTCTACTTTAACTTTGCCTAAAAAAAACTTCAAATCATTTTATTTTTTACAATTCGGGACCTCTAAAAAAATTTCCAAACCATCAGGGAGAATAAATTAAGTTTGGGTAATTTTACCGGAACAAGAAAAATTAATTTTCGACAAAGTAGAGCGTTGCATCTCTACTAGGTACTGGTTGATCCTCAATTTTCAAAGGCTGCACTTTTTTTAAATATTTATTGCCCTTCCACTCTATCTTTGTCTAAAAAAAACTTCAAATCATTTTATTTTTTACAATTCGGAACCTCTTAAAAAAAATTCCAAACCATCTGAAAGAATGAATGAGGTTTGGGTAATTTTACCGGAACAAGAAAAACTATTTTTCGACAAAATAGAGTGTTGCACCTCCACCAAGTTCTGGGTGCTCCTCAATTTTCAAATGCTGCACTTTTTATACTACTTATTGCCCTTCCACTCTAATTATGCCTTTAAAAAACCTTCAAATTTTTTATTTTTACAATTCGGGACCTCTTAAAAAATTTCCAAACCATCCGGGAGAAGAAATTAGGTTTGGGTAATTTTACCAGAACAAGAAAAATTAATTTTTTGACAAAATTGAGCATTGCACCTACACTAAGTGCTGGTTGCTCCTCAATTTTCAAAGGCTGCTCTTTTTTTAATACTTATTACCCTTTTACTCTAACTTTGCCTAAAAAAAACCTTCAAATCATTTAATTTTTACAATTCGGGACCTCTTCAAAAATTTCCAAACCATCCGGCAGAATAAGTTAGGTTTGGGTAATTTTACTAGAACAAGAAAAATTAATTTTTGACAAAATTGAGTGTTGCACCCCCACTAAGGGCTTGTTTGATAACCCAACTTAATGCTTAAAATTATTTGATTAAGAGATAATGATTTTTAGTGTGTTTGATAACGAAAACTCAAACCTCTTATTCGTTTAAGCATTGCTTATTTCCTTTACAAAAAATTAAGCGAAAAAAAATCAGCTTATTGCTTATCACTTAATGCTCCACATGATAATAATTTAAATAATTCATATTTGATTTCCGAAAGCAACCATTTTATTTTATTTATATTGATTTAACTATAATAATAATATTAATTTTTTATTCATTAGCATACCACGTATTTTAAAAATTTTTTATGACAATATTGTCAAATAAAATTTATTTTATTTTTACTATTATATTGTGGTATTAAAAATTTATTTAATAAATTATATCATTTACATGTTTTAATAAATCTCATTCATACGATATGTTTTATATTACTTATATAGTTTATTAATCATATATGAATTTATTGTAACAATTTTAGTTTCTTTTAGATTACAATAATAGATTCATTTTTTATTTTAACAGGTTTTAATAAATTGTTATAATTATTTTTTGTATTTTTTCATCATTCAATTTAACATGTTGATCTTATTTTATTTCTTTATGTTTTTCATTAATCATAATTGATGTTTTATAATAAAATTTGATATTTCACGTATATAAATACAAGAAATTCAACATAAGGGTAAAATGGTATATTTTAAGAATTTCAGCAATAAGATTAGCATATTTATCAAACAAGATCGAGTGATTAAGCATTATGATTCAGATGTTCGTAAAATATATTTCACCATTAAGATGTTAAGTGCTTAATCAATTCAGCATTAAGCATTCAGATATAAGCATTAATTTTTATCAAACGAGCCCTAAGTGATGGTTGGTCCTCAATTTTCAAAGACTGCTCTTTTTTTAATACTTATTGCCCCTTTACGCTTACTTTGCCTAGAAAAAACCTCCAACTAATTTTATTTTACAATTCGGGACCTCTTAAAAAATTTCCAAATCATCCAGGAGAATAAATGAGGTTTGTTTTAAAATACTAATATACACCTACAAATTATAGTAAAATAAAGTGGACGGTTTAGAATGTATTTATTTGTTTTACATATGGTTTGACTAGTTGTCAAATACCCGGGGGGGGGGGGGGGTGGGTTGCAGGGGGCAACAGATATATTTAGAAGACTCGGGTAGACAAAAAATATATTTGATAAAAGCAGGGATAAATGTCAAACAAACTAAATGACAAGGGAAAACAAGGTACAATATTTATTCCTTTTTTTTTGGCCCTTGATTTATGGTACTAATTATACGTTTCCTTTTCACATAATTATTTATTTTGAACCTTTTAGTCTCAGAATTTTCTACCTATACTACAAACTAAGGTTTAAAACAATATGGTTAAAACAATCCAATATGGCCACACAATATCGTAATACCATGTAATGTGACTACTTAATGTTGTTACATTGGTTATAACAAACTAATGTGACTACTTAATGTTGTTGTATCAACACAATGCGACAACATTAGTAAAGAAAATTTAATATTACTCTAAAATATTGGTTACCGGTTGCAGGTCATCAAAATCCATTCCATATTTATTATTTTTCTTCTTTATATATTGAAATATATTAATCTAATGGACCGAATTCAACTACTCTCATCCAAGGGCTGTTATTGATTTGAAGAACCATTCCCTCAAATTATAGAAAGGGACTCTCTCTCTCTCTCTCTCTCTCTCTCTCTCTCTATCTCTATATATATATATATATATATATATATACATCATAAAACAACACATTCACAACTTGACAAACAAAATGGGTTATGTTATCACTCAAAAACTTGTTATTTTCCTTCTTTCATTTTGTTGTTTGGTTCTAACCAAACAACGAGTCTTTGCGGCAATTGGAGCACATTATATCGTTTATATTGTGAATGGTCTCCCTGATAATACCTTTCTCCTTAACGTTCATTGCTGGTCAGGAGATAATGAATTGGGTTATCATAATCTTAGCTTAGGTCAAAATTTTCATTTTGATTTTGTTAAAAATATTAGTACTAAGTTTTATTGTACCTTTCGATGGGCTGCGTTAACAAGCAGTTTTGCTGTTTTTTATTTTAAGATAGCTATGCAACATTGCGGTTTGAATGTAACATATGTTATTGGCTAGTTAATGCAGAAGGTTTTTTCTTAGCCAATGTAATTAATCCTACCCCATCTTTTTTTTTTTTTGACGGAAAAAACGTATAAAATATATTAATGGACCTAGAAGTCGTCTATCAACGATTGAGAAACAAAATCAGGAGGAATAGCCCAAACACTTTTTGTACTAGGGCACGTGCCCCAAATTTGGCCAAAGTGTGTCAATGGTATTTTTAACTCTTTCTACCCAAAAAATCCCCCTTATGCCATGGGCATCCATGCCCTGCATAACACAATCCACTAACCCCCATAGCCATCGGGGGCAATAGCTCCTCACCACGCACCGGCATCCCTAATAAGTGAGCAGGGTGCCCATCCTCTACTGCCAATCAGCTCCACCGCCAATAATGCTACTGTTGTCTCAGCCTTCTCCGAAAAAAAACACATCTGTGGTCTTTCTAGCCAACCCTAACAGCCATTTACACTCCGCGTCACAACATAAAACTCCCGCCGCAGCCCTACGTGTAGCTGGGTGGTAAGCTGCAACAAAAAACACTCTGGTCCCTCTAGGGGCAGACTGCAGCAGGGAAAATTGCACAAGAGTGGTGCTAACCTTCTCTGGGCAAGTTACTGCAATCCTGAAATTTCATAGAGCTGCAGACGCCGCCTGCACCACCCCGAGCGGGTCTTGACTGGGTTCTCCATGTAGACGTTAGTTCCGTTGGAACCAGATCAGGTCAAGCGTGACTGACACAATCTCAAGGGTGTCTCCCCGACCTATAACAAAAACTCCTTAATCCATATGTGACCCTGCTCCCGGGCATGAAGATACACATCCTCGGTGCAGTGGAGCCCCTCTAGTACAGCCCAAGCAAACCTACACTCAAAGAATACATGCTGGAGGGAGTCTTCCTCGGCATAACATAGATGACAGCTAGGGGGACCCATGAGCACAAGGCACCTCTAGAGGGCCGCCCCAGTAAGAAGGGTAGCAGTAACAAAGCGCCACAAGAAATACTGCACTCTGGGAGGAACCCGCAAACTCCATATTTTCTTCCAAACCGGGTCAACTCCCACCTCTTGTCCCCCCATGACAAGGGCCTGGACCAGTGGGTTGGACGTAGTGGTAAGACAGTGATACGTACTATGCACCATATGTCTGCCTTTCTTGTTCGGATTCTATACCCAAATGTCATTCCCCCATTGGGCTCGTAACGGCACCATACAAATATGGTTTGCAGTCTGGGCTGGGAACAACACCCTAACCAAAGGCTCGTTCTAGGACTGAGGTTCCTCCATGGTCAACTCTGAGACCCACTGCCGCAATCGAAAGCCCTGGGGTAGCTCTGCGGTGAAATCTGGCTAACATTGGGAACCAAGGGGTCTTTCCAGATCCTCGTGCTCCTTCCCGTCCCAATCAAACGATGGGCCCCCAACTTCAGTACATCCCTACCCTAAACAATTCTCCGCCAGGTGAAGGACGGCCTCGAGACCAGCCCGGCTTCCAATAATGAGACCTCCAAAAAATACTTTGCCTTCAGAACTCGCTCTAGCAATGAGCGTGGCATGGTAAGCAGCCGCCATGCCTGCTTGTTGAGCATTTCCAGATTAAAGGCTTTCAACTGTCGAAGCCCAAGACCTTCATTTTTCTTGGTTCTAGCTAGCTTATCCCAAGATACCCAATGCATGCCCTTCAACGAGCCAGTTTTCCCCCACCAGAACCCAACAGCCAACCTCTGGATGTCCTCTAGAATACCATCTGGGAGCAAAAAGTAAGACATGGCATAGGTCGGAATAGCCTGAACCACCGACTTTATAAGTTGCTCCTTTCCTGCCCGACTAAGAGATTTCTCCTTCCACCCGTCAATCTGTTGGGCCACCCTATCCTTGACTGATTGAAACACTTCCTTCTTGCTACGACCCACCACACAAGGAAGGCCTAAGTACTTTTCATGCTTTTCCACCTCCCCCACCTGTAGGACGTCACAAATATCTACCTTCACGGCCTCAGCTGTGCCCGGACTGAAACAAATGCCAGATTTTGCAAAGTTAATGCGTTGGCCCGATACCCTGGAGTACACTAAGATGGCCTCCTTAATAGCCTCCGCCTCCTGTCTCATGGCCTCCCCAAACATTAGTGTATCATCGGCAAAGAAAAGGTGAGAGATCCTCGGGGTTGCTCGAGCCACCGCTATACCACTGATTCGTCCCCTACACTAGAGATCCTGAAGCATAATAGATAACAGCTCTGAGCAAAGAATAAAGAGATAAGGCAACATCGGGTCCCCCTGCCTAAGACCACACTCCGGATCCAGACGACCAAAGTTCTGGCCATTCAACAGGAAAGAAAATGAGACCGAGAAGAGGCAAGTACGGACGAGTAGCACTAGCTGGTCTGGGAAACCGAAGGCAACCAATAGGGGGTAGACAAAGTTCCATTCCACTCGATTAAACACCTTACTCATATCTAGCGTGAGGGACATGAGGCTTCTTCCCCGGACCCCTTGGATCTTCATAAAATGATGGGTCTCATATGCAATCAAGATGTTGTCCGAGATATTTCGCCCAGGGACAAATGTCGATTGCGTTTCGCTGATCACCTCCGGGAGAACCTTTTGGACACAATTTGCAATCACCTTAGAAGCCAGCCTATATACCACATTGCACAGATAAATCGGGCAGAATTCTGCGATTTTCTTGGGAGAGTTCACCTTTAGGATGAGGACAATGTGCGTGTAGTTTACCCTAGCGGGAGGCTGCCTGAGTTGAGAATCCCAAGGACAAAAGCCAACACACAGGGACCAACAATATGCTAAAATTTCTTATAAAATACTAGACTCATACCATCCGATCCAAGAGATTTGAAGGGGTGCATTAGCTTCAGTGCCCGTGTAACCTCTTGCTCTGTGTACTGTTGCTGCAAGCGATGGGCCGGCATTTCCAACACTCTCGGCCGAACGCTGGCTAGGGCCTGTGCAATCTCCTTAGCAGATGGAGATGTGATGGAGAATATGTCCCGAAAGTGCTCCAACACGATACCCTCAATCTTTTTCGCCCAGTCCTGTGCACACATTGACTATCCTCCAGGCCTTCAATAGTATTTATCTCCCTCCAATGAGAGACAAATCAATGAAAATATGAAGTGTTCCAGTCCCCCTCCTTGTACCAGTGTTGTTTCACCCTCTGACGCCACCTAATGTGCTCCTTATCAAGGAGCATCTCCAACTGGGACCGTAGGTGAGTCAATTCCTCCTTTGACTCCACAGTAATAGTGCCTCATCCCAGCTGTATAATTTTCTTTCTTGTGGCTTCAATTTGGGTAGCCAAGTGCTTAAATTGATATTTTCCCCAATCCACCAAACTTAGTAAGCAATGCTCCAGTTTTTCCGGCAAGGATCCTAAATCCGTATCCCAACTCTCCTGCACCATACTTTCACATTCCTTGGACTTAACTCATAGTGCCTCGAACCTCCGCAGTCACACCCTTGGCCTCCCAGGCCCTGTGCCACCAACCCTGAGTAACTGAACGTGTAGCAAGGCCATATGATCTAAGCAAAAGGTTGGGCAGTGATAGACGCGGCTCTTGGGGAACAACTCATGCAGCTTGTTGTTCCACGTGCCCCTGTCTAAACTCCCTTGCTACGTAAAGGGCGCGACCAACTCCTTACTCCAGGTGTACTCTGAACCTCTGTATCCCATATCCACCAAGTTACACATTTCCAAAGCTTCTCTGAAGTTCGCTATTTGGGCATCAGAGCTTATATACCGCCCAACGTACTCCCAATGGTTCAGTACCTCGTTAAAATCCCCAAAGCAAAGCCACGGCAACCTTTTGTCATATGCTATTAGTCTCTTAAAAGTAACCCAAGAGTCCGGACGTTTAGCAGTGTCCGACTCCCCATACCACCCAGTCACACGTACGGAGTGGCCACCAATAACAACATCAACATCAATGAAATTGTTACTAAAAACATTTAACGACACATGAACCGTAGGCTTCCAGAGGAGTAACAGGCCCCCCGAACACCCACGAGACGATACAGATAACCCAAATAATGAAGCCTTGGCTTTTATTTCATCTGCACCATCTTAGGAAAGCTTTGTTTCCGACAGTTCCAAGAAACAAAACTCATATTTTTTTATGGGGGTCCCTGGCAACAACGCTGACCCCATTCATTAGATCCCCAGAAATAGCAATAAGAGCAAAGCAATAGCACACATAAACAGTAGCAAAACAATATGGAAACAGACCAAGATAACCCAGTGGACAACCCCAGCATTAAAATAAACCAAACCAGCCCATGGCCTACCCCTAAACAAAAGCAGAGAGTCAAACAATTCAGCCAACTTCACACATTACTTGTATGGAAAACCAATCCCTCACCCAACCAAAATTGTGGTCTGCAGTACCCAAACTCCATAGGTAATAGTGCCCGAATTTGTAAGGATCAACAAGCTATAATTAATTTGACAAATCAGCAGAAGCGGCTCAGCAAAACCAAATGAAGGGGATCTCGATGAGGTACAGGTGCATCACTGAAAGAAAAACAAGGGTGGGGCAGGAACTGAAATTTTCAGATCAACTTACGGACTGAAATCAGGCGTGTCACTTGACGAAGACAGGCGGAGAGAAGGCCGGCGTTCAACGGAAACAGGCGGAGAGAAGGTGCGGCGCTAGACGGAGACAAGCGAGGAGGAGACCGAAGGGCAGATCGCACTGTTGGGACTGGAGTACGATGGCAATAAGCCGGAGAAACGGCAGCCACGGCAGATTGTGCCGACAGCGCCGAGACGAACTCCCAGAGTTTCAGCGAAACCAGAGAAAAAATTTTAGGTTTTTTTGAATATTCTTCCCAAACCAATGCCGCCTAGTTCCTCCTCACTAATTTATGATTCCTAATTGATCCTACCCCATTTCAGTTGCAGAGAATGAATTGGTGGAATAATCACTAAAAGGAACATATATTTTTTCTTGATCTCTCATTTGATCTTTTTATGCTTGTCTCACATTTTGATTGATTTTTGAGAAAATTTTCTTTAAGGACGTTCGAAAAAACAAAATTATTTAGAAGGGCGAAACTTTTTAATATTTATTATTAAGGGCGATGAAATTCATTTAATATTTTTAACTTTTTAATATTTATTATTAAGGGCGATGAAATTCATTTAATATTTTTATCATTAATAAAAGACAATCTTGTCCTTCTCACTAAACCAGTAAAATACAAAACTCAACCTTTACATTATCCGCAACTTTTTGTTTTAAACGTGTTCTGAATCTTTCGATCAAGCAATGGCAGCAAGTCTTGGGAATCTCTAGTTCTGCAATCAGTCGAATATCTACCCTAGTTATTCTCTACTCAATTTTATGGTCGGCTCTTTTCAGATTCTAGCAAAAAAGTACAATTTTTGAGGTAAGTACGTATAAATTTCTGCTTTCTATTCATGGGAATTATTGAAGTAAGTTTAGAATTTGAAATAATCGCAAACAATAGTTCTGACTTTTGTGTGATTTGTTGTGATGCTATAGTTACTTGGAATTCTTGTTTGCGATGCTAAAGTTAATATTGTATGCATTAGGACAGTTTGTTTTAGATCAACATCCCAATCAATTCATAGGTAAATGACCATGTTGATTTCGACACTTGCACCGCAATGCTCTACGACGACAGCTATGCGAATTTGTTTTGCTTTCTATTGTTTCTTTTTGGGCAAACCTGCATCCAATTTTGTGATTGAGTTGTGCACTTTAAATTACACGGTAATTCATTATGAAGTTACATGATGCTTTTGGGGTTGTAACCTTAATTAGTGTTTGTGTAAAAGAGGCTGGTCTAGAGCATTTGTTATAAAAGAAAGAAATACGAGAATTAATTTGAGATAGTTTAGAGTTTATAATGTTATTTAACAAAATTCCAGTAGATTGAGCAAATAAGTTCTAATATTATGATTAAATTTTATACAGTCTTCTTGAATGTATGTTTGTTAGAGATCTCCCTATATTAATGGTTGTAATTTTATGAATTTGTGAGACCCTATCCTACCTATCAAGTCCTAATGCACAATGAAATTGTATCATGATAAATTTTTGCTTAGTTAACGTACAACACACAGGAATATAGAATTTACATTGTAATTGTTGAAGTAATTCTTTCTTTAACAATATAATAATAAGATTCACTTTAATATAAGATCATATATTTAATCTTGTATATACATTTACTTTCATTAATTTTCACTATCTTATTTATTTATTTATTTTTCATTCTTTTGCGAGAAAATAATATTTTGTTTTTGTCACTCGGGTGCAGAAAATATATTATTAGCAGATGGATCTATATTTTATAAAGGGGGAAAACTGATTCAATATATGTGCATAGTGGAATGACATTTGAAGAATTCAAATTATCACTATTTGATCGGTTGAAAATAAATCCTGAAGGCAAATCATTATATTTCATAGTGAAATATGATCTGAAACACTTTATTCTGCTAAAAGATGATATTGGGATTCAAACTTTGGTTGCTTGTAATGATGATTATGCCCATGTCTTTGCATTTGATTCTGAATTATGTATTGCATCGTTATCTCACACAGTTAATGGTGATAGGTATGTTTCTACAAACTTACTATTTCATTATATACTTAAACTTGGATGTCTGATCATTTTTAAAAATTTTATGGGAGTGATTTCATATTTCAGTATTTAAAGAATAATGAGTATTGTTTATATAGGTTATCAATGGATACACCTCCTAATTTATCATATGGTGGTGGTACTTCTTCCAATCATATGGTGTCGGGGAATTCAATTAATGCATATGAACATTCTCAATCATTTATTGGAGCGAGATGGAAGAATATTATCACAGGTATAGATCAAGTGTTTGAAAATGCCAACTCTTTTCGTGATGCAATTTACAAGTTTTCTGTTGGTCATAGATTTCCTTACAAGTTTACGCACAACAAACCTAAGTATATAAAGGTTGAATGTGATGTTAAGAGTTGCCATTGGAAGATAATTGCTTCAGCAGATGGGAATACAGACAATGTTTCAGTAAAAAAGATGCATGATCTACATACTCACTCAGCTGGAGATATGGTGAACTTCAAACCTAAGTTCCAGTCAAATTTAGTGGGCAATATTATGAGTGATAAATTGTTCAATACTCATACTTAATCTGCCACGACAAATATGCAAAGATGCAATGGATGAGTACCAAATGCCATTAACTTATCACCAGGCTTGGAAATCTAAAGAGAAGGCATTGCATATGTTAGACGATAATGTGGAAGACTCTTATAAGTTAATACCATGGTTTTGCAATCGCTTGATGGAGATTATACCCGATACAATTGCTATGTGGTCATGCTATGATGATGGTAAATTCAAACAATTGTTTGTTTCTTACGGATGTTCAATACATGGGTTTCATATTGGGTGTAGACCTATAGTGTTTATTGATGGATGTCATCTTAGCGGTCCTTACAAAGGAACATTATTGGCTGCTTCGAGTTTAGATGCAAACAATGGTATGTATCCTCTCGCATATGGTGTAGTTACATCAGAGAATGAGGAAGATTGGTTTTGGTTTCTTCAACATTTAAAGCATGTTACTAAGGATAGAGATGTTGTGATTATGTCAGATAGAAACCCAGCTATACTCAAAGGTGTTGATATGCTCTTTGGGTTAGAGAATCATGCACATTTTTATCATCATTTGCAAGAGAATTTTAGCTCATTTATTAACAAAAATTCTGCATTCAGGTTGAATAGCGCGAGCAAGAAATGAGCTCACCAAATTCTTGATGAAATTGCCTATGCTCGAACAATGGATAGTTATGATAAGGCACTTGAAAAAATGCTTGTCTTTCAGCAAAAACTCTATGATTGGGTTGTACAGAATAAGCTGGAGCACTGGAGTAATGCTTTATTTCCAAAACAACGATGGGATTGGTTGAATAGTAATATAGCAGAAAGTTTCAATGCTTGGATGGGAGAAGCACGATTTTATCCTATTGGAAAGATGATGCAAGCTCATGCAGCAAAATATTCTGAATTACTGATAAACAAAGTCAATGATCTACATTCTTGGAAGCATGGAATAGGGAGGAGAATTGAAGAAAAATTAATTTAAAGCATTGCTCGAGGCCACGGTTTTAATGTGAAGTCACGACCTCTATATGAATTTGAGGTTTTTGTGCGTCGTAAAGGTGTTTTGGTTGTAAATCTATCTCAGCATACATGTACTTGTATGGAATGGCAAATGACTGGAATACCATGTCCACATGCATGTCGTGCCATTCAAATGCAGAATTGTAATATCTATGACTGCATTGCTAATTGCTACAAGGAAGATGTTCAGGAAAAGATTTATACTGAGCTAATGCCTGGAATCCCTACTATTGATATGCCAGAGCCTACTGATTTACCTACAGCATGTCCTCAAGAAGGGGGTTTAGAAAGTACAAATTCACATTGTGCATTGCTGCCTCCAAGAACTAAACGAGCACCTGGACGACCTCGAAAGAAGCGAATTGAATCATAGTTTATTGATAGAAGACCGCTAAGATTCTCTCAATAGAGCCATTGTAGGAATTCTAGAATAATTTTTGTTTGATGGAATAACCTTAGATAATTGTTAGTACTTTTGATGTCATGTTTTTTGGTTTTTATAACTGAATAATTTTTAATGTTATGCTTATGTTGAAAGTGTTCTTCTGGAGTTGGCTTCATCTTTAATATATGAGAATAAAATTGATATTCAAGACGGTTATTGTGAACCATCGACACAAAGATTCTTGAGATAGGCGCAAATGTTAATGATGAATTTTTTTATTCTATATTCTTGGAGATTGTGCTGGAGTTTGAGGCATTGGATTCACACATAGAATTGACTTTCTCTGTATGTCTGCTAGATTGTTACTATTGTGTGTGTTTGTAGTGCAAAGTAAATGTTTTGTAGGATTTTAGCTTAGATTGAAGAGGGGTTTCGAATGGAACCATTGTTTAATGTATGCTACAAATGTGTCCCCTTTGGGAGAGAAACCGCAAACCACCGTATCAGTAACTTCAACATCAGTTAAGCTATTAACAAGGGTGGAATAGCTACTTCTGCTAACCAAAGTAAAGAAAACATGTTTACTATTAGTTTCAGAGAAGTTTGCTCTGTCCCTGCCGACTATAGAGACATTATGGATCCTTTATAAGGCAGAAGAACTTGAGGTTCTTTCAGCAGCAACTAACTCTAATTTCATCCCTTTCCACCCCCATTCACTACAAACAAGCCTAAAAGATTTCTTATCATCCCTTTCTAAGACTAACACATTCATTATGCAACATTCCTTACTCATCACACTCGTTTCAAGCTAGCTAATAATCTTGAGTCTTGATAGACCCGATAAGCTGAGATGCTGCATATGCATTTTAACTCTTTAACTCTTAGAGAAGGTGATTTTAGGCCGTTGTTTCCAGTAAGACTGTACTTTTGATAAAGTAAGAGTTTGGCTTAATTAGATCATTAATTTGCTAATTGCCTTATCGATCTTGTTATACGAAACATGCATTACATTATTTGACAGCTTTGTAGTGGAAGGGGGGGGAGGTGATGGATCGCCGTACATAACACAATGTCCAATTCAAAAAGGCCAGAGTTATGTCTACAATTCCAAAGAGAAACTCTCCAACTATACACATATTCTTGGCTAAGAGCTACCGTTTATGGGCCTCAAGTTATTCTCCCAAAGAAAAATGTTTCATATCCATTCCTAAGCCATACAAGGAAGTCACAATCATCTTTGGTGAGTACTGTATGCATTATCCACATAAACAAATAAATCAAGCTTTGGAAAGGAGGCTTTACTCGTGCAAATTTGATGATAAATTTGAGTCTAATTTTATTGGAAAATTGTTCAATGCTGATACTGAGGCCATCATCAGTGAAGCAAGCTTTACAAACAGGCGGTGGCCCAAATGTCTCTGATGCAGTCAAGAACGAAAGCCTAAAGAATTTGCAAAGAAAACTAATAAGAAGTTAGATGGTGCTGTTTTGAGTATTTTCCAGAAGTTAGTTATTTTCATTCTATTAGTTTGGCAACATGATAAAGAAACAGCTCCAACATCTTTACCTTTCTGGCTGTGTAGATTTTGAGAGCCAATGGGAGAAGGGCTGTTATGAGTGGTGCGTGAGAGTGTGTGTTTCAAATCCATTTTGTGCAGAAAGATTCAAAGCTAGCTTTGAATGCCAAGCTAGCTTCACTGAAAAATCCCAAGCCAAAGGGCAAAGTTTCATGTGGATGCTTTTGGGGGTGGGGGAAGGGGATTCCCTAGACTTGTCGGCACTGCTTGATCGAACTATTCAGAACACGTTCTAAAACAAAAAGGTGCAGGCAATGTAAAGAGTTGAGTTTTGTATTTTACTGGTTTAGTGAGAAGGACAAGATAGTCTTTTATTAATGATAATAATATTAAATGAATTTCATCGCCCTTAATAATAAATATTAAAAAGTTGCGCCCTTCTAAATAATTTTGTTTTTTCAAACGCCCTTAATAAAAATTTTCCCTTGATTTTTTTTTCCTTTTTTCTTTATTTTTAACAAATTTTCATATTTCTTGTCTAACACGAGTAAAAAAGTTGAATGAGCGAAGAACAATTTCATTGTTGGAGTATTCAATTAGACGGTTTTTATTTTTAATCAATTACTATATGAATTGCGTATCACACAATGCGGGGCAAGATTTCTATCAGTACAACAATGATCCTCCGGACTTGAACCAGTGGGCACAAATGGCATATTTTTTGCTGGCACTTTAGAAATGCAGGCACCGGGATTTGATCCGAGGACCTACATTTCAAAAAGGATTTAAATCCTCCTTAGGTGGCCAATTTCAATTGGCCCGTTGAGAAAAAGAAACATTTTTTTTTTAAATGGAGAGAGAGAAGAAAAAATTTCGTTTGGGGAATTCAATGCTATATCTAGTAAAACAAACTGTACTTTTTTATTTAGCCTACCCGCCTAAGGTAGGACCATTAATTAAATTTGCTTTTTGATAGTTAGATTACCGCAAATATTCATTGAAACTTGAAAGACATAAATATCATGAATTTTTATTTTCGAAAAAATTATTAGATATATCTGTTACATCTTTAAAAATAGTGTACTAAACTTGTCATAAACTAGCAACCCATATTTGTATTGATTCATTGCCACCCTACATGTACATCACTTTTTTCAAAAAAAATAGCACTATATCCCCTTAATGTATTTAGTTGCACTATTGTGTATGTGGTGCAGGAAATGCATCAAATAATTTATCCTATTTTCGAATCAAGATAAAATGAAAAGATACAATCATTTTAATCTACACAATAAGGCTTAAAGATTATTAACCCCTCTGTGTTTTTATGGGAGTTTGACATTTGCCCTCCTGTGTTCTTTTAATATGTCTTTTGCCCCTCATGACCATAAGTCAAAACTTTATATGTAATGCAATGTTTTTTATAACCCTCTTCTGTTAAATATTATATTTTTGGACAAAAATACCCTTAACTAATCAAACATTAATATGATATGATTTACTCATTTTTTATTTTTTTATAATCACATATTGATTCAACGAGAAAAGTTCAACTACGTATACTAATATACACAAACCAATCAGTCACCTCTACACTATAACTACTTGGAAATTAAGCAATTAAATTAAATATTGTTTATTTCTCATTCACTATTGTCTTCAAATAAAGTCAGTGACCCAATATTAAAAGTAAATGTTAGTAATACTAGTATTGGGTAAAACTAAAATTTTATTATATATAGAATCATTAAGTTATTTGATAATGAATGAATAATTGCGTAACGTAACAAAACTTGATACACATATACATGTGTAATATTTATAATAATATATATGGTATAAATTAGTTGATATTTTACAGTACGTTACATACAGATATTGTTGGTTGGTATAGTTAATTTGGAGAGGGTCACGATGAAGAAGAAGCAAGCAGAAATAATAAATAATAAATAATAAATAGGGAGGAGGAGGAATCATATCATTTTTTTTTATTGTGTTTATGAAAATTCATAGCTTAAAAGTTTTCATTATATATACATGTTTTTATTTGGACAACATCATGAGATCTTTCCCCCCTAAATAGTTTTGTTTCGTAGTTTTATTGATAATCTCACGTCATCCACCAAAATTCTTTTAAGTTTTAATAGTTAATTTATCTTTGTTACTGTTAATGTTTAATTAGTTGAGGATATTTTTGTCCAAAAATATAATGCTTAATAGAGGAGGGTTATAAAAGTCATTGCATTATATATAAAACATTGACTTATGGTCATGGGGGGCAAAAGACGTATTAAAAGAACACAGGGGGGCAAATGTCAAATTCTCCTATAAACACATGGGGGTGAATAATATTTAAGCCACACAATAACTATCAAACCAAACATTTGATAAACTTCAGTGATAAATCTAATCTTTAACCTTGGAAAATAATTTAGTTCTGACGATATCCTTAAAATAGTGCACTTAATCAATAATAAAATAATAATTAAATTTTATTTTTATTTTTAGGCCCATACATATTCATCACCTTCTTAGGAAAATAACACTTATCTTTTTATTGTGTTTAACTGTATCATCTTACATGGTACAATAAATATATTAAATAATTTCTCTTTAACTTTATTATTCTAATTATTCTTTTTGTATGTTCGTTCGCATTCGACTTTAGTTATCCCATCATGGTTTGAGTTGTGATACCAAATAGGATAGTCTCTGGTGCTTTTATATACTAAAACTTTTTGGACGAATTTTTGTATTCTAAACTTCAAGTTTGTAGCAACAATTACGGGCGTAAAGGATTTATTAACATGTGTTAGTAATTGTTAAGATCCTTCGGTTAATAAATATAAATTATTTTTTACGTAATTAGATGTTAAATAGTCCATTAATCCAAGAAATTAGGCAACTCATCAATTTAAACCACAGTTGTCCTACGTGGCATTTTTATTTAGGAGATGGACAAAATTGAGCCACTTTTAAAAACGTCTACGACAATTTTGGACCCCAGTAAATGTTAACGGCAAAATTAGACATTGAGCAAAACGTTAGTGACAAAGATGTACCTTTACCCTTTTAGTATTTACCAAATATAATGGCATTTTATATTTTTTAAATAAATAAATAAAACTATTTTATTTCTAATTTTTAAGAGTAGAAAATTAGAATTAATATCTAAGAGAAAAAAATGGGCTAGAGAATTTTCTTTTCTGTGGTTGGGGTGGAACTGAGAGTGGGGGAGCGTGGGTGGGTGGGTGGATGCGGGGGTTGGGGGGCCATTTTTTTGTTGGGGCTGGGTTTTTTTTTTTTAATTTTTTTTTAGAAAACCCAATTTTCGTTAGGGAAGTGGACTAGGGTTTTTGTTTTTGTTGTTTTAAGACAATTTTATTTTTTTTTTAAATTACTTTTTAAAAAAAACCAAAACGTGTCAATTCGGATCGCGCTCGAACTCGACCGAACCAAAACCGCCATTTTCAGGATGGGCACCGAACTTGATCCGAACTGTTCGGTTTAGTCAAATCGGGTCTGGTCAGTCAATTTGAAAACTCTTATAATTAATAACACACAAAAAAAAAAATGACTATTTTACAATTATAAAGTAATTCTAATTTTATACTCCCTCCATCCCACTCAAAGAATTCACTTTCAAAAATAAATCTTGTCCCATTTAAACAGTCTATTTGAATTTATTTACATTACATACCCTTACTAACATAACAATGTATAGTTCACAATTAACCCTTACTTCTAAAGTAAGAATATAAGTGAAAAATATAGTGATAAATTACTTATTTTACATATTATACCTCACAATTGTACACACTTCAAAGTGGACTCTTTGAGTGGGGCGGTGAGAGTATAAAATTTTAAGTATTCAAACAAAAAGACTAGAATTACAATTTCATTTCCACATAATTCTATTTTTTTACCAAACAATGGAATTCAAGTGGATTTACAATTTTACTTCTACATTTCAATTCTATAGAATTCCAATTCAATTCTAATTCCGTTAAACCAAAGGGACCTTAATGTATTTGAGATCTAAAAAACATTGCAAATTTTTTTTTTTTTTTACAAGAATAAAAAAACCGCCAACTATTTGTTCCTAAACATATTATGCAATTAGGTTGGCTTGCCACAAATCATAACAAGAAAGAGTAAATTTCAACTTCAGCAATCCAAAATTTTTCATTGTCTTCTTCTTTAATCCAAAACTTCATCAGCATCTAGTACGTTGGCAAACTTTTAATAGTTCACAGCTATAAGAGATAAACAACAGCTATGTTGCAAGCTTAACAGCTAACTTATTACTCCTTCCGTTCCATTAAAAGAGTCAGGATTTAAAAAATGTACACCTAATTGTGAATTTCAAAGTATAACACCTACTTTTAGTGCCCACAATTTATCTAGATGCAAAATCTTTTGCCACATTGTATGCTTGTAACTGATCCAACATCATGTTAAGATTGGGGGAACAAAACCAATTGTCTTAGCAATGAACCAAAACCATGCAAATTCAGTAGTTAGTTATCAAAGCTTTATGAATAATAGACCAATCTCTGTTACAAAATAACAAAAAAAAAAACCTTTCTGGCACCAACATCTCTTGCACAATTCACCAGAATTTTGTGGCTAAAACAGTGTCATACAATATTCTTACAAACAAAAGCATGAGCTCATATAAACCTATGGATTTAGTTCAGTTAAACAAAACATCAGATGCAATCAAATTTTCTTCTACACAATATATCCTATACTCAGTGGCTCCTCGATAACGTACCCACCCAGTAAAAGGAAGCTTACCAATACATAACCTGTCAAACTTGCAGGTTTGATGATCATAAACATAAATTGGTGTGGAGGACTCTTCGCCAAGTTCTGGATTAAGCAATAAAATCCGCCCATCGGGCAGGTTTCCGACTGGAATTGTACGCTTACCTTCACCCATATCTAACCCCTCAGGCAGGGGAATAGAATGCTTAGTCCATACATTACCTTCATCATCCTCCAATACATGAAGGGAAAGCCTGTATCCTCCTCCCCTATATGTAGGAATTGACAAAGCCAATCGCCCTTGGAATTTGGCGAAAAGATGTGAAAGTAACCATTCCCACGTAAACCCTTGTGGTACCTTGATGTATCCCAACTTCTCTTTGTTCAGATCAAAAGAACATAGGTAACATCGAGCCTTCCCGCCAGATGTTAGGCTAGCAACCATCCAATACAGGACACCATCAACACAAAAATTCCTTAATGGAACGAGTGTTCTTTTACCTCCAGTTTCAAAATTATCATAAACCATTCTCCAACAACAATCGCTACCTATGCCTAAGGTGAGGATTTCAATGGAATACGGGTTGACTGCAAGTAGCTTATACACACCATTAACAACATCGAATCCAAAGAAAAATTTCCGGAGAGGGTAATAAGCAGGATGTGGAAGTGGCCTGACTTTTCCGGTGAAAAGGTTGCAAACGAATAAATGGTTTCCATGAAAAAGACATACCAGCCCATTGACAACTTCTGCGATTTCCTTGAATATGTATTTGGGCTCGGGAATTGGAACCTGTAAGCGCAAAACGGGTTGTGGGCGAAAACCTATCGGCGAGTACAGGTAGTTTAACCGGGAGAAGAGTTTTTCGTGGGAAACGATTATCAGTAACCCTAAGCCGAGATGACGGTCTTTGTAGGCCTGAATGAACCCTGGACTTCCGATCAAGGTCCGCCAACCCTTTGACACGCAATTGCACTGGTGAAGGTCCTTAACCGGAAGCCCTAGAAGGATTTCAAACAACAATTCATCGGGTAGCGACGGCGAAGGCGACGCCGCCGGAGTTCCTAGCTCGCAACCACCTAACTCTTCCTCCATCAGCATTCCCAATAATCTCCAAAACCCACTTCTCTAATCCGAATTCAATTAGTGCAGAATTCAAGCTTATAAATCAGAAATGATAAGATGGGGCTTTCCATTGAGCTCAATAATCAACACCATCGAACTCACCTAACTCGATATCAATTGCATACAAAGAAAATTCTGCTTTCTTAACTGGAAAATGAAAGACCAAACACAAGACAAATTGATAGTACCTGAAGAAGACGCAACAATTTATGACCGATTCGATTTACTTCGCTCTCTGTAAGAGCAACAAACAAGTGTCTCCGTTCGGTTGCTTCAACCAAAAATAGTTACTGTCTTACTGATATGATTTATTTTATTTTTATTATTCTAAAATTGTGGGCTTCGTCATGATTACAATCAGTATCCCAAGGTAATAATAATTTGGATCAACATATATTTCGAGCCCATAATAATTTGGATCAACATATATTTCGAGCCCATAAAATATAGGTGTTCGGCCTAAGTATTTTTATGCATCTTTATCCTAAAAATAAAGATAAAATTCTAACACCTTATAATTAACTAACCAGTTAAACCTCATACCATTTTTTTTTTTTTTTGTCCATTGAACGATAGCATCACAAGAGTCATTGCATAGACCATGAATGATTTCTCGAAGGACTGTAGTTTTCCCAATTAATTATCACCTTAATCAATATTTGTAAAATAATTTGGTTTATATAACATTCACGCCGAACTATATTTACATTGTGAGATTTGGATATAATTACCAAATCAATCTTGTTTGTTATTTTATAAAGTTACATTTACACTTCTCTCTCAATAGTTTAGTTTATACTACAAAATGAAATTTGTGGAGTATAAAAATTACCAAACAATACTGTATATGTAGGCAAAACTATAAAATAGACTCTGTATCACACCTTATAAAGTTAGGGAATAAAAAATTTGGGGTTAATTCTTGTAATCCCAACTCAAAGTGGGCGTGGCACTAGGTGCATCTAGCAGTTGTACATCCGATCTTATTCATTTAGCAAAAAAAAATACAATACAATACAATCACAACACGCTATAATTAACCGGTCAATCCTCACTCAACTATAAAGTATAAATTACTCCCTCAGTTCCATTAGAGGAAAGTATAAATGAAAGAGGACGACCAAATGCAATTTACCCAGTAGAATAATCAAATACAGTTGCTGGATAAATGAATCACAAACCATGCAATATTCTTACAGATTGAGCTTAAATCATTGAGATGGAATAGCAATTTGAGACAAGCTAAAAAGAGCTGACGCAACCTTATCTTTAGTTACCAAACAGTATCTAATTTGAATATGACATAGTTTGCAAAATTCTGATCTCAATATATCAAATCGATCCTAGTTCTGATTTTAACCGATACTACCAAATTTTTTTTTGCTAGAATAGCTCAAATACGATCCAATTTTATTGATACCGATCCTACACCCAAATTGATCCCACGTGAGATCGCGATTTCGGAAACCCTGATCGCAAATTGCAATTTCAACCACAGTCAGGCATCCAAACCTAGGAAGACTGAAAGAGAATATGTTCTTTAGATAAAGAGAAAAAAAAACTTGGTCCACTAGTTTGCTTCAGCTTCTGCTTTTTCTTTTTGGAGTTAAAAACACACTTTTACGACCTTTCAAATAGCTCAACTAGAGCCATTTCGAAATAAACTCTGGCCATTTGAAATCTGAACAAATTTATCTAACTCTGCAGGATATGCATCTAATTTCAACAGTTTCACTCTCATACAAACTAACAATGATTCTGCATTTGTAGCAAAATTTGCAAAAGAAACACTTGCAACAGTGGTTTATCTTACTAAAATAGAAGCCATTCATAATCCCAGAACAGAGTTTGAGTGATGAGATTCACTTCAAAGTTCTACAAACTAATTACATGTCTTCTTCTTTGATAACCTAGTTTTGTGCCCACAAATTATCTAGATGCAAAATCTTTTGCTTCATTGTAAGCTTGTAACTGATCCAACATCAAGTTGAGGTTGGGGGAACAAAATCAATTGTCTTAGCAATGAATGAAAACCATGCAAATTCACTTGTTAGTAATCAAAGCACCAAAGAAGCTTCTATACATCTCTTGTACAATCACCAGAATTTTGTGGCTAAAACATTGTCATACAATATTATTACAAACAAAAGCATGAGCTTCAATTCAAATGACTCAATCCTTTTACTTCACAAGCATGTAATCTCCAGCACAAAGAAAGGTAACTCAAAATGACCACATTAGAATGGAACACTTTTCTTAGCTCATTTAAACCTATACAGATTTAGTTCAGTTAAACAAAACATCCGATGCAATCAAATTTTCTTGTACACAAGATATCATAACAGCAGCAGCTTCTTGTATATGTTCCCAGTCAAAAATAGGAAACTTACCAACACATAACCTGTCAAACTTGCAGGTTTGATGATCATAAGCATAAACTGGTGTGGATGACTCGTCTCCAAGTATTGGATTAAGCAACAAAATCTGCCCGTCCGGCAGGTTTCCGACTGGAATTGTAAACATACCACCACCCTGATCTAATCCCTCAGGCAGGGGAATAGACTGCTTAGTCCATATATTACCTTCATCATCCTCCAATACATAAAGGGAAAGCCTGTATCCTCCTCCCCTATATGTAGGGATTGACAAAGCCAATTGCCCCCGGAATTTGGTCAAAAAATGTGAAAGTAAACATTTTGACGTCAACCCTCGTGGTATCTTGATGTATTTGAACTTCTCTTTGTTCAGATCAAAAGAACATAGGAAACATCGAGCCTTCCTGCGAGACCTTTCCTTAACAACCATCCAATACATGACACCATCAACACAAATTCTCCTTGATTGCAAGAGTGTTCTTTTAACTCCAGTTTCAAAATCATCACAAACCATTCTCCAACAGCAATCACTCCCTATGCCTAAGGTGAGGATTTCAGTGGAATGCGAATTGATACCAAGTAGCTTATACACACCATTAACAACATCGAATCCAAAGAAATATTGCCGGGAACTACCAGTGTGAGGAAGTGGCATGACTTGCCCAGTGAAAATGTTGTAAACAAGTAAATGATTTTCGTTATAACAACATACCAACCCATGGACAACTTCTGTGACTCCTTCGTACTTGTAATCCGAAAACGGCAGCTGTAAGCTCAAACCCGGTTCTGCCTGTGGGCGAAAACCTATAGGCGAGAACTGGTAGTGGGTTATTGTGGAGAAGGTGTCGTCGTCCGGAACGATTATCACTAACCCTACGCCGGGATGACGGGCTTTGTAGGCCTGAATGAACCCTGGACTCCCGATCAAGGACCGCCAACCCTTCGACACGCAATTGCACTGGTGAAGGTTCTTAACCGGAAGCCTTAGAAGGATTTCAAAACCCATTACATCGGGTAGCAATGGCGACGGCGGAGTTCCTAACTGGCAACCACCAACATCTTCTTCCATCATCATTCCCAATAATCCCCAACCCACAACTCAAATTCGAATTCGAATTCAATTAGTACCGAATTCAAGCTTATAAATTGGAAATGATAAGGTGAGGCTTTCCAATGAGCTCAATAATCATACCACCAAGCTTACCAAACTCGAAATCAATTGCATTCGAAGAAAATTTTGCATCCTCAAGGACCTCAACCCAAAAACAAAACAAAGAAAAACAAAATTACATATTGTATGCAGAAGACGCAACAATTTATGCTCGGTTTACTAATAATCTCTCCGTAAGAACAACAATGAATTCTGCTGGTTCATGCACCTGACTTGGCCAAACAGTGTAACCTAGTACCAGTTTAGAATCTTTAAATAAAATCATCAACCTGTTGGAAAAAAAAAAAAAAAAAGATTGTTAAATAATGGGCCGGGTTGTTAGGAGTCCATACACCTTAGAGACAAGGCCCAAGTATAGTAATGTACATCTCCATTTTTTTAAAAAGTTCTTTGAAAATATGTTTTAATGAAGCAAATTGGTCAACAATTTGAGGATATGGGAGGTAATTTTTGTTGTGTTCGAGTTAGCGAGTTCGGGTTGGTAGTTTTCTATGTCGGAACTCTTCAACCCAAATCTGACTCGTGTAATTATTTGTGGCAACCTATTTAACTTATGAG
Source organism: Leptodermis oblonga (assembly GCA_016801395.1). NCBI lineage: Eukaryota > Viridiplantae > Streptophyta > Magnoliopsida > Gentianales > Rubiaceae > Leptodermis > Leptodermis oblonga. The sequence continues at coordinate 31,801,050 of CM028756.1, read as the reverse complement.
CATTTCAAGTCTGTGTCGTATTTTCGTGTTGTATTACAAATTATTGTCGAGTTCGGGTTTACTTGTCTATATTCTTAGCCCTAACCTTACCCGTTTAATTATTTGTGTCCACCAACCTCAAATCCACCAAAATCCAATCTAACCCACTTTTATATATTTTTGTATACCAACCCTATTTGACAATGTACTATAGGTAAGAAAAAGCTTGGTCCTCTAGCTTGCTTTTGCCTTTTCTTTTTTTTTTTTTGGAGTTAAAACACACTTTTACAACCATCCAAATAGCTCAACCAAAGGCCATTTCGAAATAAGCTCTGGCAAAACACAATCAATTATCAACCACATAATATTGCAAACCTAAAATGCATCTAGTTTCAAAAGTTCCCCTCTCAGAGCAAATTTACTAAAGAAACAATTGGTTATTTTTCTTAGTAAAAATACCATGATTTCATGTAATTCATAATTTCAGAACAGAGTTTGAGTGATGAGATTCACTACAGATGGAAAAACAAAAATGCAAACTGTAACTTGATTCTTGAGTTTGTGAAGACGGTTGTCTTCCAATCCCCCAAAAATAAGGAGAATTTTACATTTTCGATTCGTGTCTGTCAGGTCCCTTTTGAAATCTGAGATGCATAATTCTTGACAGCATCCCTCATATCCTCAATCTCATCAAATTTCTCGAAGAAATGAATTAACTTCTTGAGCTCCCCATCTCTGAGGTCGTCCACAAATGGCGAAATCGGAATGGCATTTTCAGGTTGAAAATGGTACGAATTAGGATTATCGTCCACAATCACAGCCCTTTTCAAATCCCTCCCCAAATCGGACAAATCTTTCACAAATTTCCCTTCCACTTCTTTGCAGGAATCCCGATATAATCTGTGTGAAATCAACCCCTTTTGATCAATTCTGTCGACCACTTTGGAGGCGTACTCTTCTATCCCTGCTGTAAAAACAACAATCTCAAAATTCTTGCTGAGAATCTCCAAGAGTTCATCTACAAACGGCCTTTTCAACACAAAGAATTCAACTTTTTCCCCGTCAATCACCGGCCTAACGACGAAATCGTACTTCTCCGGCGGCACGGTCGGCTTAGAGTGCACCAAAGTCTCATCCAGGTCAAGAAAAACAGTCCCTTTTTTGGACGGAACCAATGGAGGGAGGAGAGCTCTCTCATCAAACAGAGCCTTAATAACTCTGTCTTTGGTGGGATCTTGAGGAGAAGCCTTGTGAAGTAATTTGTACCCCTGTTTACGCGGAGACTTCTTCTTCGGGGTGGCGATCCGTACTAACTTGGAGAAAATCTTGATGAGGCGACGGTGGCAAGTGTAGAGGGACTTGTTGATGGAAGCAACCACCACTGAGGCGGCGGCGGAGGCATTCTTGATGGGGGATTTCTTCCGCCGCTGTTGTTGTTGGTGGCGGCGGTGGTGGTTGCTTTTCAAGGTTTTCGTGGGGGTTCTTTTGATAGCCTTGGACACCATTTTGTCACGGGATCTCTTGGTGGTCGTGGGCGGCGGAGAGGGGAGAAGAAAGAGGACGGGAAATGGGGGAATTGGGGATTCAGGGGAACAGAAGGAAAGCGAAGCGGATTTTGAATATCGTTCCGACGCAACGGTCGATTTAATTTTGGATTTCTAATTAAGAATATAGTTGGCAAGTGTACGTTGCACTAAACCAGGGAAATAAAATCGGCACACAGTTGCCAGCTGGATCAAGGCGCTCTAAATTTTTTAAAAAGGATAAGGAAAGGGTAAAGGAAAAGTAAAAATGTGCTATGTCGGATTCAAAATCATTCAGTACGGTAATATGAATATGGAGTACACACTATAAACACATTTTGTAACATTATTTGATGGACGGGTCATATGTTTTCTGTAACTTAAATAATGCATTTGGCCCAATTCGGGCAATCGGTAGGTGGGGCTCACATGGGTCTCATGATTTAAAATTACTTACTTGGCCTTTATGGTGGGAAATAGAACATGTAAATATTTCCGTCATATTTTTTACCACTTTCTCTTCTTGTCTTCTAACTCCACTATTTTCTCTCTCTCTTCTCTTCTTCTCCATCCTCTTTCTTCTAAGTAGTTTTACTTTCTTCCCCTCCAATCCCCTCCCCTCTTCTTTTCCTTTCTCCTTTTCTCCTATTTCTTGTTTTGTTTAGAGCATCTTGTTGTTATGACTATGTGAATATTGTATTGAATTCAATCGAATAAATCTTAGAGCGAAGCGGATCTGCGATTTAGAGGCCGGATCCGTTCAGAATTGGGTCTAAAATCCACAAACATTGCTCCTCTCCCTCTCGTGTATCTCGCTTCTCTTTGGCGAAAAAGGAAGGAAAAAATCAACCGAGCAAGCCTACGGAGGGAATTCAATCGGATAAATCTTAGAGCGAAGCGGATCTGCAATTTTGAGGCTGGAGCCGTTCAGAATTGGGTCTAAAATCCCGCCTAGGAAGGGTTAGGATTTCAGTAGAATCCCACCACAGAACGGGGGGATTCTACTGAAATCCCGCCCAGGATTTCATTTTTTTTTTTTTTTAATTCACTGAAATCCCACCCTTCCTAGAGGAAGAAAGGAACATTAAGGAACCATTTCTCTTTTTTTTAATAGCTAAGGGCATTATAGTAAATTCATAAAAATGTGTTCTTGTAAATAGTAATTTGATCCTGCAAATTGCCCCAAATTAAATACGAGGCTATATTATTTGTTATGTGACACCATATTGTGTGTTGTGGGAGATTATATTGTTTTTGTTTAATTACTAAGAAACTGTGTATATATATTTTTAACAAATCTAAATTAAGATTCTCAACCAATTTTCTGTTTTAAATTCTAAGCATGCTGTTTTTTTAAATGCTTCAAAATTGTATGAAATTGCATACGTTACTGTATTGTTTGCTGTTGAAAGATTGTATTGTTTGTTGTGGTGCAACTGTACTGTTTATTGTGGGAGACTGCATTGTTTTTGTTTGATTGTCGAAAAGTTGTGGGTGTTGGATTTGTGATAGTGTGGACACTAGAGTTTGAAGCAATATAGGAGTGGAGATGGTCTGCAACTTAGAAGTAGAGTTATGTAGTTTGGGAAAGATGGGTGTGAAACATAGAAGTTAAGTTATGAAGTTTGGGACATAGAAGTGGAGTTATGAAGTTTGGGGAAGATGAGTCTGCAAAATAAAAGTTGAGTTATGGGGTTCGGAGCAGATGAATCTGCAACGTAGAAGTGGAGTTATGTGGTTCAGGGAATATGTGTCTGCGACATAAAAGTGGAGTTATGAAGTTTGAAAAAAATGAGCCTCCAATATAGAATTGGAGTTATAGAGTTCGGGGAAGATGGGTCTACAACTAGAAGTGGAGTTATGATCTTTGGAGAGGATGGGTTTGTTGTTGGTGCAGATGTGTCTGCTGTTACTTTTAAATTCATAAATGTTGGGAAACTGTATTGTTTGTTGTGGGCGACTGTGTTGTCTATTGTGGTTGATTGTATTGTTTGTCGGAGTATGTGACCTGTTGTGGATGATTGTATTATTTGTTGTGGGCGACCGTTTTGTCTATTGTGGGTGATTGTATTGTTTGTTGGACTATGTGACATGTTGTGGATGATTGTATTATTTGTTGTGGGCGACCGTATTGTTTATTGTGAACAACCGTATTGTTTTAGATAATTTAAGGGTATAGTTGAAATTTCATACTGAGGCCCTGATATGGAATTCCACTCACGTGTGTCGGTCCAGGACCGAATCGGGCCATTTAGCAGCTCCCTTTCTTTAATTAGTCTTTTATAATTCTCGGCAGATTATACCAAAAACAATTAAATTTTGATTACGCTTATTTCTCATTAAACTTTTTTTATTTTGCCAAACTTTAGTTTGGCTTTGTTCTCTTGGTAACCCAACTTGGGAATTTTTGGATTTAGGCAAGGAATTTTTTTGAAGAAAATTTTCTTTTGGGAAATTGTGTAGGAGAGATAAAAAAAAAATGTAATTATTGTGTTATTTTTTCAAATTTATGTAAGTGATGATTTTGAGGAAATTTTCAAAATTTGAATTTTAAATTGAGTAGAAATTGAGGTTGTTTCTTTGGGTTAAAATTTAGAAGAAAAAGTTATGATTTTTTTGAAATGAGAATAGAAAAAAAACATTGCCTTAGCTACTGAACTAATAAAAGTGGTCACTAATAATCATTTCATTAATAAAAATCATTATGTCATCAGCGTGCTGTTCTTGATGGACAAAAACATCTGCACTGATCTCTGTTGTTTGTTGTTTTCTTTTACCCAATTTTGTCGAGTAAACTTGCATAGGAATTACGTCAACCACTGTGCAAACTCCCTGAGCGTAGAACATAAGCAAAAAATCTTGAGTGTGAAATGAGTTCATCATGCACAAATTTGAGTTATAATTGTTGCAAGAATAATAAGAAAACTGAAATCATCAAATGTTGTCTCAAAGTTGGGCGACATACCTCCTTGATCGAACATAATGGCCAATAATAACCATTGTCATTAGTTCAGTGGCAAAAAATATGCCAAATAAAAAATGTCTCGCGGCAAAAATTGGGTACGTACAATAGTTTAATGACATGTGGTATAATTTGCCCTATAATTTTTAGAAAGGCCCAATAACGCCACGTGCCGCTCTACTTTTGGGAACATATCATATATTGTAATAAGATTTTTATATAGCATTTTGTGTTATGTCTACAAATTTGATGTCAAAACTAATTGTGATAATATATATATATTATTGCATTTCTCTACCACAGAATTTTATGAAATATTTTTTTACAATTTCTTTTTATTTGTGTAATATATTCTTGTTATTTAATTAGTGTCTATGCTGTGTAATTTTATTTTTCAAAATTTACAACTATTTTAGCAAATAACTAGTGTAAACATTTGCACCAACCAGTGGAAATGACCCAAAATCTTTAGTATCGCATACATCTCGAACGGTTATAACAAATTCGCAAAATGGGTGGAAAAGAGGATAAATAACCGGTGCCAAAAACCTGATTTTTGGTAGTACTTTAAGTAATAGCCAAATCAGTCACTGATAATTTCTTAACATTAATTTTTTATTATGTGTATCACTACTTGTGTATACACAAGTTATATTTTGTCCCCCTTTGATATTATAATATACATTTTCCCGCTTTTACTATTAGTCGACAAAGTAAAAAAAGTATAGAAATTAACAAAATAACCATGAGTTTTTAATGAATATATAAGAATCCACAAATATATTATTTTGTATGTATGCTAACATTTAATGGAGGCAAATTCGTCATTTTATGATGCAGTTCGCAATACCAATGGCAGTGTCCCCAAAGGTGATTCCATATTATGAAACGTTTTCTGATGTATATAGCATTTCAAAGTGAGTTAGTCGAGTAGATATTCAAATCACGTTTGTTTGTTTGAAGGTTTTGCAAGCTGATTTGGAGAAATATGAGTTTCAAAAATTATTTTAAAACTTAAACCTTGTCTGGCACATGTTCAAAAGTTTGTTCTCCAAAATCTTATTTCAAAAATAAATTATTTTTTTGAACACTAAAAATTATTTTTTTTCTAAACCCAAACCTTAAGGGAAAATCTTGTTTGCTGCCTACTACCTTACCAAACAAGATTTTGAAAAAACGGTTTCTCAATTTTTTTTTTTAACTAAACATAGGGTTTGAAAACATAATTTCAAGTTTCGTTTGCATGTTTTTGAAAATATGTTTTTGAAAACCTGTTTTTCAAAACTTCTATTAAAACCCTCTAACGAACGTGCCTGTAATTTTCATTTACTCGCGTATTCTCTTTCACTCATATATTTATTTAGGTAATATTAATAATCAAATTATGTCTGTTTTAATCATATTTAGTAGTTTTCTTGATTCGCCAAAAGTGTGATGAAGCACCGGTGTATTTCGCGAGATTAAAGAGAGGTTTTGTGCTATCTTAATATTTTCAAACTTCTGTTTATTCTTTGTGTTTGTTGTCCGCAATTATTTGTTATTTGTTGAGTAGATGTATAAATTCAAATTAATTTAGTGTTACCGCGATACATCAAGAGCTAAATTTATAATCACGATACATTAGCAGCTAAATTTATAACCGCTATGCATCACTAGCTCAACTCGTTACACCAAAAGCTAAACTCCATATGTGATACACCAGATATTAGACTCGATATGCGATACTTAGTAACTAAATTCATAACCGCGATACGTCATCAATTACACTTAATAGATAAGAGACTAAACTCAATATGCGAGACATCATAACATTTTTAGAACATAATCACAAAATATTATAGGTTAAACTCAATACACACATCGTCAAATTGTTAAATCGTCAAATACAAGTTTTTGTTTTTTGTTTTCTCGCTACCACTCTAAGGCTCTGTTCTTTTCCATTCAATTTTAGAAAAATAATCACTTTTTCATCCATAATTTTACTTAAAGAAATAACCTCATTTTTTAATAAATTTTAGATTCAAAATTTTAAATTTCCTCTAAATCTTTACGCACATAAATTCAAAAAATAATATAATCATTACACTTTTTCTTCTCTTTCTTACACAAATCCCCAAAAAGAATTCCCTCCCAAAAAAAATTCCTTCCTCAAACTAAAATTTTTCCAATTTAGTCACTAAAAGAACAGAGCCTTTGTTGTATGGAAAATATAAGTACATCAAATACTGTATAAGTTTTTATGTTTAAGGAGCAATTTTGCATATGAGCCATTTTAGTTGAGTATTTATCAAAATAAATTATTATTCTTCCTGTCTTATTGAAAGACTCTTATTTCAAAAATATAATTTCTTTTTTCTATTATTAGAAGAGTTTACTTTCACAGATGTATAACTTTTTATGAATGTTAAGGTACAACAACTTAAATAATTATTTTGACACAATTTATTCTATTCATATCTTACCCTTTAAAGTATGGGTTAATGTCCTACCCTTTATATTCGTAGAGGTAGGAAGAATTTTTTAAAAATGATAATTGGACTCTTCTATTCCTACAAAAAATATTTTGGGAAGTTAACTATTCTAATGGAACAAAGTGAATACAATCTTTTGGGAGTTTGAAAGCACAACACTTAAAATAAATAATTTGTCACTATTTTGTCCAATTATGTGTGAAATAATTATGGACTATACATCATTTTATTAGTAAGAGTACAGTAAGTAATAAAAAAACACGGTACATGGAAAAAAAAATAGAGAAACAATATTTTATCCTGACAATATTTTTTTAGAATGCCGTTATTTGCACATATAATGTGCAAATTATTGTACACATAATAGAATATTTAGACTATGTTTTACCTTATTACCCTTGAGTATAATTCCAATGTGGAATGCCATCTATATAATTAATAATAAAAATGATGTGAATTATTTAATTAGATTTTAGTTTCCATAAAGTGAGAATGTTTACATGGTATACGTAAATATTCATGGTAAATAAAAAGAACATTCCTATTTTAATTGATGCAGTGGTGCTTTTTTGATTGATTTTGTTTTTAATGTCGATTCTAGTTAATTTATTTATTTTTTTATTATTTTATCGTAAATACCATATCCTTTGATACAAAAATAAATAAAACGGTGAAGACTGAATGATTGATAATATATTGTATCAAAGGATATGGCATTTACGATATAATAATCAAAAAAATAATAATAATTAGAATCGAAATTAAAAATAAAATCAATAAAAAAAAAAGCATCATTGCATCCATTAAAATAGGAATGTTCTTTTTATTTACCATGAATATTTATGTATACCAGGTAAACATTCTCACTTTATGGAAACTAAATCTAATTAAATGATTCACATCATTTTTATTTTTATTATTTATTATACAAGTGGCATTTCATATTGGAATTATACTCAGGGTCCGTTTGGTTGAACGGAATTGGAATTGAAATTCTATAGAATTGAAATTTAGAATTAGAATTGTAAATCCACTTGAATTTCATTGTTTGGTAAAATGATAGAATTGTGAAAAAATTGAATTGCAATTCTAATTATTTTGTTTGAATGTTTAAAATTGTATGTAAAATTAGAATTTATTTATAATTGTAAAATAGTCATATTGATTAAATATGCGAGAAAGAAATTGAAACAAAAATAAATAAAACGGTGAAGACTGAATGATTGATAATATATTGTATCAAAGGATATGGCATTTACGATATAATAATCAAAAAATAATAATAATTAGAATCGAAATTAAAAATAAAATCAATAAAAAAAAAAGCATCATTGCATCCATTAAAATAGGAATGTTCTTTTTATTTACCATGAATATTTATGTATACCAGGTAAACATTCTCACTTTATGGAAACTAAATCTAATTAAATGATTCACATCATTTTTATTTTTATTATTTATTATACAGGTGGCATTCCATATTGGAATTATACTCAGGGTCCGTTTGGTTGAACGGAATTGGAATTGAAATTCTATAAATTGAAATTTAGAATTAGAATTGCAAATCCACTTGAATTCCATTGTTTGGTAAATGATAGAATTGTGAAGAAATTGAATTGCAATTCTAATTATTTTGTTTGAATGTTTAAAATTGTATGTAAAATTAGAATTTATTTATAATTGTAAAATAGTCATATTTACTATCACTTTTTGTGTTATTAATATAGAGGTGTTTAAACCGGTCGACACGACACGTACTAAACGGTTCGAGTTAGATTCAATGCATGCTCCGAAAATGACAATTCCGTTCGTCGAGTTCGGGCGTGACTTAAAAGAAAACGTGAAAATGGTCTCAGAAAAAAAAAAAAACCCTCACCCCAGCGCAACCAAAAAAAAAAAAAAAACTGCACCCCACCCCCCCAAAAAAAAAGCCACCCCACACCCATCCCGCCCAAAACAAAAAAATTAAACCACCCCCCCCCCCCCCCCCCCCCCCCCCCCCCCCCCCCCCGCCCAGGCCCCAGTCCCCACGCCAAACCAAAGAAAAAAAAACAAATAAAATAAATAGAATATCCAACCTTGATAAAAATTTAGTTTTAATTTTTTAATTTTAAAATTACAAATAAAATACGTTTATTTTTTTATTTAAGAAAATATTAATCATCATTATATTTGGTATATATTAAAATATAATTTTAGATAATTAAACACATTATAAAAAATATATAAAAATTACATTTACGATATACTAGCCTAAACACTTTTTAACTATTTCTTATTTATATTAATTTTTTTTTGGGTCTAAAATACTTGTCCAATGGTGAAAAAAATTGTTTTTTAAAAAAATACTAACATAAGCATATATGGGCTTAAAAAAAATCAAATAAAATAAAAAATTAATTAAAAAAACTGAACAAAAAAACACAAAAAAAAAAGAGATTGAAATAGGGAAAAAAAAAAAGAAGGCCATTTTGGGTTATATATATATATATATATATATATATTATCAAGCACACACAAAACACACGCACACAAAACACACGCACACAAAACACACAACACACACTACACATCAATAGAATTAGAATTCTTAGGTCCAACTGAAGAATTGAAATTGTGAAATTGGAGGTATTTGGAATTGGAATTCAATTCCAACTCTTAAAATTATTTTACAAACAAACAATGGAATTGGAATTAGAGCCCCAATTCCAATTCCACATCCCAATTCCATAGATAATAAGGTAAAACATATAGTCTAAAGATTCTATTAGGTGCACAATAATTTGCACATAATATGTGTAACCAACATTATCCTTTTTTTTTATTTTTTTTTATACATAACTCTTCTAACAGATGCATAGGCAACTAGTTAAATCTATTAACTACCTTAAAAATCCTTTCAAAAAAAAAAAATAATAAATAACTACCTTAACAAAAAGATGTCATATGAATTACCAATGGTAACTCCTACTATTTAGGATGGATTTATCCTGATCGATCGGTTATCTTAGGATGCTTTATTATTAGAATTATCATTTGTCACAATCATTATTAATTTGTCAAACAATTTTCATATAACAGCATATGTTCCCTCTAGGCTCTAGATAAACAGAAATATATCATACTTTTTTAATAGTAAGAACAAGGTAAAATTTGGAAATTATCAATCGAGGAATCTACCACCATAACATCCATGCATGCTAGTATTATTAGGTCAATATCAATGTCTCGGTAAGAATATCAATCATCGCAGAAGTAGACAACCATGCAAATTTGTAAATTCTTGTTCCATTAGATTTTCTCTATTTTTTTCCTTCTGAAAAAAATTATTTGATATACACAAAAACTTGTGTCCGACCTATTAGACGGTCTGACGCTTGTTCTTTTTTTTTCTTTCTTAGAAACATGTGATACTTTTTGTTTAACATTTTAGTATCGAACTTAATGTCAAAAGTATCTTGTATATACAATATTATGAAAGAGTGAGACTATAATCACTTCAATGGAACCATTCAGTCATTGAATTTGACTTTTTGTATCAATTAGTTATGCAATTGCATACTCAATCGCATAGGCCAAATTCAATGACTGAATAATCCCTTTAAGGGACTGTAGTTTTCCCATTATGAATTATCACATATCGTGTATAATTTTTAATGTACCTCATATTGCGTATAACAGCTGATGTATCGAATTTATTTGTTGATGTATCCCATGTTTCTAAAAAAATCATACTCTCTCGTTTCATTAGAAGGTTCATTTTGAAAAATATTTTTTGTTCAATAAAATAGTCCACTTTCAAGTTTTTTACTTCTCTTATCCTTACTAATATAATCATGTGTGGTCTACAATTAGTCCACACTTAATAAGTAAGGATATAAATGAAATAAAGTGTGTCAAAATAGCTAATTTAATTATTGTATCCTAACATTTATAATAAATTATACATTGATTAAAGTAAACTTTTCTAATGAATCAGAGAGAGTATCATCATATGTGCAAAAAAAATATCGATTTTAAACTTTAAAAAATATATCTGTAACAGAAAAGAATTTTAATTTTCTATAGAAAAAAGAAAAAGCGTCGGACCATCCAACTGGTTTCACATACTCCCCTTTGAAATAATCTTAAAGAGAAAGAGATTTGTGAAAATGACCAGTACTATAGCTAGGGTCTATAGCCAATGTCCGAGCCTTTTGTATGGGGAGCGATGTACTCACCATCATCCAGGCAGCCAATGACAACGTTTCCCAGTCTACAAAGGACTCATAGAAATATGAATCACGTTACCCATGATTTAGCCGCATATAGGCTTATAGGCTTTATTTACTTCATGAACATTTCAAGAAAAATTCTCAAAAAAGAATTCTTAATCCAAACACCCTCAATTTTTCTTAATTTCAAAACTCTCAAAAAACTACCCAATTGAATAACTTTATAGAAGTTTTTGCGCTACAAAGAATATATTTTTTGGACAGAAAGTCTATATTATAAATACGTTCCTGTATTCCCGGTGGGGCGTTGAACCAGCCATAAATGCAAATAGCTAATTAATTAAAAGCCATCACATCTTCCTCGATGCCTGCAAATTTTGATCAATGATTCACTCGTACGTAATCGAACCAATATAGAGGAAAAATCGTAAAAAAGGACCCCAAATTATATTATGATAAGTTTTAAGTTTTGATCAGTGGCGGAATTTAAGTTAATTAGTTGAAAGTGTCAATAAAAATAAGGGAAATTTTTTGATAGGGGTAGTGGAACTGGGGGTGAGCAAAAGGAAAACCGATCCGAATCCGAAGTTTCGAATCGGTTTCGGATTTTAATCATGTGGCGCGGTTTTGGATCGGTTTTTATCCGAAACTGGGTTTTATCCGAAATCTGTGGTTTTTTATCCGAAATCCATGGTTCTCTTTGTTTTAAAAAAAAAAATATTCCATTTGAGCTTTTTTTTTGTGAATTTTTTTTTTCGGATTATCCGAAAAAAAATCCGAAACCGAACATTATCCGGAAAAAAAAAATCCGATCCGAATCCAATCCGAAATTTTGGATCAGATTCGGATCGGATCAACGGTTCGGACGGTTTTTCGATTATTTTGCTCACCCCTAAGTGGAACTTTCAAAATTATAAAGTAGATTGTAATTTTTTTAAGAAGAGCAGTAAATTTTTAATCACAAATTAAATAATAAAAAATATACTTCTATAGACCTTAAATTATTAACGAAAATAAATCGAAAACTTGAAGAGTCCACAATAACGAAACTTGTGAGCTTACTCAATTCTCTCGTCGAATATAAAAAAAAACATCTTTGAACTTCATCCTCAGAACTTCATTGAATTTTAAGATTCGTAGGGGCTTTTCTTGGTTGATTCACATGATTAATTGTCTTGTTCTTTCTAATCTCATAACCGTAACGTAACTCCTCATACGTGATGGTGATGGATGCAGCGGGCATTTGCATATTTTAATTAATTTCATACAAGATATCAGACTAGTTATAAGATTAGTCTGAATTCGGCATGTGATAATAAAAAGGAAGAATTATTCTACTTTTATATGCTATTTTCTTGGTCTACTTACTTACAAATAATAGTTGATATATTCAATTACTGCCACATTCATATATATGTTTTGGATATATTAAATCTGATGGAAATCATAGACTCGGTGTGTTGGCTGTGCTCTTTTTTGTTTAACCCAGCCAGAGAGAACCGAAGAAAAAAAGAAAGGAGAAAAAGAAGAAGAAAGAGAACCATGAACAAAGAAAACTTCAGTCTAGAAAAATCAAATTCACTTTGTCAAAAATTTATTTCTTTTCAAACCCAATGGAATTCACAGAGCAGCCACGCACAATTTGAGAAGTAAGAAATGGAGAAAAGAAGCCTGAGATACAGAAATTTATGCGACAGATAGATTGAGAGACGTGATCAAATTGAGGTTTTTATTTGATAGGTTATATTTTTTTTACCTTATTATGTAGGGGCATTATTGTCTATATAAATATACTTCTTATTATTTAAGTTTTTGTTAAGAATTTTTCCCTAACAATACATTTTTTTTAAATATTAGATTAAGTATTAATACCTATATTTATTTCGTCTTAAAATATAAATAATTACTAATAAATTTTATTTTATTTTTTGGCACAGACTTGATCCTGCTTGTTTCAATGAAGTTCCGCCACTAATTTTAACAAATTATATTTGACTTAAACACCAATAACTATGTGGGTTCGAAAACTTATCATCACTCCATTTGTTTTGAAATTTTACCATCATTTTTTGCTATTTGATTTGCCCAAATATTGAATAGTGATATTTCTTTTGTAACGTTTAACAGTCATATGTGACGGTCAATTATATATTTATAAAATTTTTAATTGACATTCACACCCTTAAGACAGATGACATCAATTTAGAAAATTTTAGAGAATAATTTTAAAAAATACTCCCTCCATCCCACTCAAAGAGTCCACTTTAAAATGTGTACAACTTATTATGGGTTAAAAGGTACAACACCTAAAATAAGTAATTTACCACCATATTTTTCACTTATAACCTTACTTTAGAAATTTTAGTTGGTAACCTCACTATATATGAAAGTTGACATGTCACACGGATGGCATAAAAATTTAATTATAAATGACAAAAATATCCTTATTTCATATCTAACAAATACCAAATGAAAAAAGAAAAGGGATGGTGGTGGAGTTGATAGTGCAAGTGCCGATGCCGGTGCTGGAGCCACCGCCACAACTTCATATAATTTGGTTCCACAATGATTTTTTTAATAGTATTTTGATCTTTATCACTAAAAATGTACTGAGTTTTACTTTACATCTTTTTGCTTCATAGCCATATAACTTGGCCATTCAGATGGGTTAATGGGATGGAGTCTCATATTTAGTTTTCAATAATTGGATGTGCTATTTGTAGTTTTTTCAAAACTCGGGGAGGTGAATATAGTTCGCCCAAAAAATAAAGAAAATAAAACTACTTCTAGAATATGAATTTATTAATCTCAGTGCCGCATAAATGCTATTGTTTTTTGGAATTCTTGGAATACGAAGAATTTATCCACATGAATTAATATTAATGTTAAACAGAATTTATAATTCTGTTTAATATCTTTGTGGTCGGTTATTTTATAGTTACCAGTCACCTGAAATATCAAGGAAAAACAAATTAGAATAACCTAATATATAATTAGGAATAATAGTGACCATGACGCTATAATGAACAACTTTGTATAATATATGAACATAGATAGATAGTTAATTGAAAAAAAATTGCCTTGAAACTTTTTTCAAATATATATATATATTTTTAAACTTTTAATTTTGGTAATCAATCTCTAAACTGTCAATTTTGTTACTATGTAAGGTGGTGTTAATTAAGAAAATCATCTGAAAAATACCTAATTACCCATTTAGAACAATACCTGAAATATTCAAATTTCTATAGCTTTGTTTTAAAAAATAAGTGGGTAAAAAATATTCTTTCATATGAAGAATTTCCTAAATTAAAACATATATATATATATATATTTTACATTTCAACAAATTACTAGTTCAGAAAATTGATTGCAAAAATTTGAGGAGTAATTTTCCATTGAGGACAAAACTTTATTGGTTTTTTATAATTCATTCTATATGATATCAGTCAGTGATTATTACATAATACTATGATAGAAACAAATGCTTCATGAAATTTCAACCTTTTTTTAATTTTTAAGTTTTGTTGTAATAACCGTTTTATTATACGAATATACTGTCTTACTAATCGTAAAATGAATATAAAAGGAAAATGCTAAACAGTGGGGGCAAATTTATTTGAAGAGGGTGACTAGCACAATAAGTTATTGAGACAAAAAGAACAGGGGGAAAAATGGTAAAACTAAGTAATACAAGTATTCCATCAAAGTTAGAACAAAAGAAATACAAGCAAACCTTTTTTTTCTTCCGGTTATTGTGGTTGAACAATTTTCATCAACGTTAATGCAAATATTTCTTTGGAAAAAAAAAAAAAAAAAGAAGAAAAAGGTTTCATTATATATTCGTGAAAAAAAAAAAACAAAAAAAAGTACTTTCTTCTTTTCACTGACAAAGCCAGAAACTAAATTTTAAAAATTTTGAAAAAATCCAATACACATATAAATTTCGGAGGTGTCTGGGGACCACCTAAAACCCCCCTCCACCCCGCTTCCCTTTAACCGTCAATTGCACTAAGTAATGACAAAAAGAATCATGATTTTCATAATGAATATTCAAAGATCCACAATTACGTAACGTATAACATATGATATTCTAGAGTCTGTTATTTAAGTTTTGGTTTTGGTCTCAACAGTAAATTTAATATATTATAATCAGTTTTTATTATTTTTAATATAATTTTTTTACTATTTAGCTATACTTTTTTACATTTCTAATACACTTTTTACATTATAAAATTATTTTTTTCAAATCAAAACTCAACCCGGCTAAAAAGAACAGGCCTAGGAGTAATTTGTCTTTTCATAATTTCCCACCTTAAGTATTTAACGGATGGTTAAAAAAATAAAATGTCTATCTTAATATCACAACATAACAAAAAGGCAAATAACTTATAATACACTAGATTTAATATTTAATGTAATTAAGCCTACAAAAGATGTAGATGGAAATGATTTGCATATTACCATAATCACGTTTGAAGAAGACGATATAGGTCAATCACTATTGAACGATTCTAAACGTTGTTAATACTCTCCATATACAATGTACATAATCTTAAGTTTTGCCTTAAAAAAAAAAAAAAAAAAAAAAAGACTAGTCACGCGGGTGGGGGTGAATTTATAGTCAAATGCATTGATTTATCCGAACAAGTCATACTCTGTCGTCGTGTCTGTCTTTCTCTCTCACGTAGTCACACACTATGAATTGAAACGACACCATTTTTGTCTTTCTGGATAAATACGCGCCCTTCTGCTTAAATAGGAACTCTGCCTCTGCAATCTGCATTCGCTCATCTTCCTCCAAAAGCACACACACTAAGAACAAGCAGAGAATCCCACACTAACAATGGGTGATGATTCATCAGAAAGTAACGGAAGGGTTCCAGGGGTAGCTTTGGTGGTAAGAGATGATCACGAATCCAACCACAAAGACGTGGGATCAAATTCCAAATCCATGGCGGATTCTTCTTCCGGCTGCTTTGTCACCGTCCCTTTTATTCAAAAGGTCCATCTTTTCACTCAATTTTTAGTTTTCTGTATCAAAAGAATTCGCTTTTAGTGTCGTACCAGAAGAACGATCCTTTTGCATAAATTAAAAATGAATAATGATTGGGATTTATTTTCTTCAATCAATCAAGAAAATCCCAATTTTGAACTTTGGAGTTGATTAATAACAGAGTGTTTTTCTTTTTGTGGTTGTTGTTGCAGTTGATTGCAGAGGTTGCCGGGACGTATTTCTTGATATTTGCCGGTTGTGGGTCGGTGGTGGTGAATTTAATCCGGGACAACACGATTACATTTCCGGGGATATCGATCGTGTGGGGGCTGGCGGTGATGGTGGTGGTTTACTCCGTCGGCCACATTTCCGGCGCGCATTTAAATCCGGCTGTAACAATCGCTTTTGCCTCTTGCAAGAGGTTCCCCTGGAAACAGGTAAAAATCGTTCAATTCATTGCTTCGTTCGTCACAACAAATTTTTGAATGTTTCCATCACATTACAAGTTTTTCTTCTTTTTTTTTTTTTTTTTCTTAATTATTATAAAATTTGTTGGTTGCTATCAATTTTAGTTTTTAATGACCACAATGAGTAATAATTGTTGGGTTCATAAGTTGTTGGAGATTTGGAATGTAATGAATTTTCTATTACACTTTTGTGTGTCGTTTGTTGAAGTATTCGACTGTAACTATAAAAAATATTGTTTAACTGTTAAAATGTCGATACACAAATGGCCTGATTGTTCTTTGTGGTTTTGGCAAAAGAGGAAGGCACTTTTTTTGTAAAGCCTTTTGCCTTCTAATCATTGAAAGGAAAGTTTGCATCATTTGCTTCACTTTTTCATGAAACTATTGAGTAGTAATTGTCTTGCTAACAAATTGAGTAGGAAATTTTTATTCCTTTAAGATAACTCATTAAATATGGGAGAAAAAAGGGGCTTTGTTATTTTTAGGCTTGGATCCTTATCATATTTTTGTAATTTTGAATTGTATACGAATTTTTCATTATTTTTAATATACATTCTTTAATTTTTTACTACATATTTTTATATATTTAATGTACTTTTTATATTTAAAATTAAATTTTAAAACATATTTTCAAAATGAAAATAGTGTTGTTCGGGAAAAGTAAAATATAGTTGAAGGGTAGAGTCCAAATATTATCTTTTGTATTTTTCCTCGCTTATGGGAAAGGGGAACTTTGAGGAACTATAAGATGCAAAGTGTGAAAGGAAATTATTGTTGTTGACTCTTGACAATGGATGGTAGTGGATAAGAATTTGTGAGGGCCATTTAAGATTTATTGATTGCATAGTCATGTCAAGAGCATTATATTTGACTTTCTAACCCATCTTTGCTAATTAATGAATTTATTGCATAATATATTTTTTATTATTTTGCACAAAATATATCATGTTACAATAAATATTTGAAAATTTTCTCTTCGTCACAAAATCTTTTCATACGTGTGGACAGAAAATTATTTCATACACTCGTAGTATCCACCTTTATAGTATATCAGACCAATCAGAATTAAATAAAGGGTAAATACACAATTACTTTCATGTGGTTTCAAAAATTTATGCGTCACCCTCTCATGGTTTAAAAAGCTACCATGTACCCCCTTTAACTTTTATGAACTATGTAAAGTGGACGAAAATAATCAAAATATCCCCGCATCTAAACTTTCTCTGGTCATTTCTACAGTTTAGATGCAGGGGTATTTTGGTAATTTTTGTTCACTTTACATAGTTCACGAAAGTTAAGGGGTATGCATGGTAGCTTTTTAAACCATAAGGGGTGATACACAAGTTTTCGAAACCACAGGGGGTAATTGTGTATTTACCCTAAATAAAAAATATGAATTTTTATTTTTTTCATCACTCATTGAAATGGAATTTATACTTTTATTATTAAATAATACAGGAGGCATCATGTCAATTTACTTAGCAAATACATAGAATAATTTCTCAGGACAGAAGGAATTTTAATGTTTTAACAAAGAAGCGAATCATTTTTCAAATTTATCCTTATCAGATACTCCATTTAATTTTAGTCATCTATTTTTATCAACTATCTACTAGTTATCTGAACTGATCTCACATAATCAATTAGATTATTTTTATTTTGTCATTTAAATAAATTCTTTAATAGGCGTCATTCGGATGAAATTCTAGTGGCCACGGTGTGAAACGCCCAATACAGCGATCCTGTTATTTTGCCTTCTTTTTTTTTTTCTTTATTGCATATATATAAATATATTTTTTTATGGTACATTTTGTATTTTATAATAATTTGTTCATCATCAATAAATATATATATATATATATATATATATATATATATACACTTCCAATACACCCGTTACATGATCAACTAACGTTTGGTTATCAAAATCTCTTAAAAATTCTTTTACTTACAATTTTTTAAGTTAGTTGAGAAGAAAATTGTGATAATTTTGTAAAGGTTAGGTTTGATTTTATGATGGAAATGTAGGTGCCCGCGTATGTAATTGCTCAAGTGGTTGGATCAACCCTAGCAAGTGGAACCTTGAGGTTGATATTCAATGGACATCAGGACCATTTTGCAGGGACACTCCCAGATGGAACTCAACTTCAATCTCTTGTTCTGGAATTCATCATCACTTTTTACCTCATGTTCATCATTTCTGGTGTTGCCACGGATAACCGAGCTGTTAGTATTTCTTTCCCTTCTTTTTACTACTCTGTTATTCTTTCGGATATCTTATTTTAATAAATGTCACGGTAGTCAATGATTGTATCTATTATTACTCGATTCTGCTCCCCTCTTTAGAAAATCACGTCATTTGTGTTAAACTTCATAATATCACTTGAATTTATATGAAATGACAGAAGTGCCCTTAAGTTACAAGACAAAAACATCCATAGGATTTAGGGAATATACTTTTTGGATTTTTTTTTTCTTGTTGAAATTTACTTTATTTTACTAATTTGTACCATTAAAAAAAATTCGGTTTTTAAAACTCTTTTTGTTCAAGTAGAAGGTTTTAGTTTTGATTTTTTTAAAAATAAATTCAAATACTCTTACTAATACAATTATGTGTAATTTATAATTAATTCAGGTTTAGAAGTAAGGTCATTGGTGAAAAAATGGTGATAAATTTTTTAGTTTATATATTTTCCCTTGTAACTTATAAAAAAATTATATATATTTGAAATCCAACTCTTACGGTAAATTTTTATACTTACTCATGATGAATAGTTGACTGATTGCCAACTCATTCCTTGTGGAGATTTTGACTCTTCTAAATTTTAATAATAACAATAATTAATTTGATAATCATATCTCTTGGACCCATTAAAGATGATGAAATTTTCTCTTTAAAAATAAAAAATAGGAAAGTGACATTTGGAATCTAAATGGTTAATATTAAAATTGTGGTTGCTTGGACAGATTGGAGAATTAGCGGGTCTTGCAGTTGGAGCTACCGTTTTGCTGAATGTGATGTTTGCCGGGTACGTCTGGTTATTTCCATTCCTTTTTTAACATTATTGGTCTTCATCTTATTTATTTATTTATTTTCCCTAAAGAATCCTATCACTTTCAAGCTGATTGTTTGTGATTTGATTCGATAATTTCGATTTACCTACTCAAATTTTCAATTGCATGGAAGAAATGGTTCTAAATTTATAGAGATACATCACATCATAACAAAGTAATAGGATAAATAAATGCAAACATTGACTTTATGAATTAAACGAATATGGTGTTTTAATATTGTACTTTTTAAAGAAAATGGAGGAATTGATAAAGATGTTGTTTATCAGATTGGGATTCAATTAAGTTCGAAAAGAATGAAAAAAAAAAAAGTGTTATTTATAGTGGTGTAGAAGAAATTATTAGAAAGACACGATTGGAGAGTTGGTTTGCAGGATTGGGATTTTACGTGAAATCAATTTTGATGTATGATTATTGTAAATGTAGGATCTTAAGATTGTACAAAATATGTGCATGTGTAATATTACTGACAATCTATATTTAAAAAAAAATACTATTATTTGAACTATTTTAATAATAAAAAAATTAAGAAGTTGGGATCGATTTGATACTTTTGTATCATAAGATCTTACGATCGAATTGCTATCTTGTAGTTTGCAAACTTGAAAAGTCGTAAGTTAAGTTTTTTTTTTATTTATAAGAAAACAAAAAACAAAAAGTATGTGTTGAATTGTTGTTCTTCCAATTCAATTTTAATTTTGATTTGACCACTATGTTTTTACTTTTTAGTAATAGTTCATTTTTATTTTTGAGTTGTTTTTTACATTTTTTTTTTCCCGGTTGACTATTCATTTGCTAATTGGTGATAATATTGTGACTCTCGATTATTAATACATAATAATGCTGCAAATTCAGGCCCATCTCAGGAGCGTCTATGAATCCAGCAAGGAGTTTGGGCCCAGCGATCGTTTCAAACAATTACAACTCTCTGTGGGTTTACATTGTGGGCCCAATTACAGGGGCCGTAGCTGGCGCTTGGGTCTATAATATCATCAGATTTACCGACAAGCCCTTGCGTGAAATTACCAAAAGTGCCTCATTCCTCAGAAGTTCAACTCGAAACACCTCTATCTGAAGCCACCCCCCCCCCCCCCCCCCAACAAGAATAGTAAATTATATTTATTCCCCAGAACATTTTGTTAAATTATCAATTGGAAGTTTCTTGATGATTACCAGTATTTCTTCACGATTTGTTGAAATTCGAAAAGGTTTCGGAAGGTGTGGTAATTATGGAGAATTTCAGTGGCTGATTGGGTATTTGATTGAATTTTATGGGAGGTGAATATAGTTTACCAAAGAAAAAGAACGGTCCTTTGGGGTTCTTTGTAATTTCATTTTTATTTAGTGAAGTGGGATCATTGAAATGAAATCAATCTTCTGGCTCATGTTTGTGTTTGGAGTAACCATTTTTTGACAATTCTGAACTAAGAACATGTGATCATAAAAGTTACGAATATCTCCATGTGGTTTGATCAGGCCGATCCTTACACTTATAAACACTTATAAAATTTCGGGGTAAAACAAGAAAAAGAGGCCCCTAAACAAACCAAAAAAAAAAAAAAACAAAAAATTTAAGGAACAACCAATTAAGTGGTTTGGGGCTTTGGGCTCTCATTTAAAAATAAAAATAAAAGGTCCACTTTTACATTAATGCTTTTCAATTTTCACATAAAAATTAATTTAGGCCTAAATCTAAAACTCTAAAAAATTAAACCTACTAATACATATTAATATATTATAATAATTTTGGGCCCTAAATGGTCGCCCGTGATGCCCTGGGTTTGATTATGGTTACAAAATTGATTTATGTTTGTTATGGATGAAAACGAATACAAACTTTCATAAACAAGTTCATTATCAGTTTGGTAAAAGTTAGCTCAAACTCATTTATTCAATAAATTATCAAGCATATCTGAAGCTCTAGACTCGATTATTTAATAAACAATTACAGTTTCAACGCTCTAAACAGTAGCGCAGTTCAACTCTCACTCTTATTTTAGTGAAAAAATAAACACAAAAATTTCATTTTTTTTTTAACAATTCAAGGATGTATTTGTAATTTTTAGAACCAAAAGCATTCATTTCTTTGTAATTTTACCAAATTTCGGGGGAGGTAAATTTAATTTGCCCTTATTTATTTCCAAATATTCTTTTAGGGAGTGTCACCTCAGAGGATGACTTTCTTTCTTTCTAAGTATTTATAAATAAAATAACGTCACGTAATTAACTTTATGTAGTGAGATAAATGTTTAATCTTTGTTTTATTTCTTGACAGAAACAATGGACTAGAAGGTGAAAATGTTTATTAGATGATGCTTGGGCTTTGTTTACGTCTATTCTATTTCAGGAAAATCGTCATTTTTTCCTCACAATCTTTTTCCATCCAAACACCCTCATTTTCCTTAAATTCAAATTTTGAATTTTAAAATTCACTCTAAATTTTCATTCAAATAAATTTAAAAAATAACATAATCCTTATATTTTTTCTTCTCTCTTTTACATAATTTTTCAGAAAATAATTTCCTCCAAAATTTTTTTTCTGAAAATAAAATAAAAAATCCCAAATTAATTACAAAGAGAACAAAACCTTAGAGAATTAGTTCTGAAACCGTATCAATGATTGGAAAGTTCACTACGCAATTTGATAGATTTGAGTGGTAGTCCACGATTTATATAGACATACCTACTTTTTCAAGTTCATATTACACTCATCAATGTAGTCGGGGTAGGGTGGGTCCCTCTAAGCACTCTTTCATTATTATTATTATCGGTGTATATTTATTTATTAAAAAAATAATATATTTAAACATTAAAAAAAATATTTATATTTATATTGGGCCCTCCAAAAATTTTAAAATATAAGTTTTGGATTTGCCACTATATGTAATTGTCATATTCTTGAAGAAATTTTGGGCCTCTTCTTTTGTTTCGTTTTGAAAACGGTTTTGGTTTCAACAGTAAATTTAATATATTTTAATCATATTTCATCATTTCCAATACAACTTTTTACTATTCAGCATTTACTTTTTACATTTTCAATACACTTTTTACATTATAAAACTATTTTTCAAAACGTATTTTCAAAATTGTTTTCAAAACGCCCAAAAAAAACAGGCCCTTTGGCTATACCATTCATATCTTAGTCCCATTTTCTCTCAAAACCATTGCTGTTAGAGAGAAAGACTCGTATGGTCAACTCAGTCGGATCGAATTAAAAAATTAGATAATATCATAATCATTCTTTTTTTGTCGTTGTTTGTTGTGACCGGGTGACCATTGCCCCACTCTCGTCCTTGATTATCATATCCAACCCCTATGTACCCCGGATTTCAAGCGCAAATCCATCAGCATTCAACTTGTATCCATTGTCCAACCCTAAACCATATGTTTCCAGATGAGATAACAGTGGTGGAGCCACATTATGTGCTGGTGGGGGAATTCATTTTTTTACTATACAATATTTGAAAATATTTGTATTTTACCCCACAAAAAATAAAATAATACGGGTAAATACTTATTACTAGAGATGGGCACGGTTCCGGTTTGAACCGGAACCGACCCAGAACCGGACCGCCAGTTTTGGAACCGGAACCGGAATCGTGGCCCCCGGTTCCAAAACCGGAACCGGACCCGCCTCTGGCGATTAAGGTTCCGGTTCCTCTTGTCTGAGAACCGGGAACCGGCGAGTCGGAACCGCCGATTCCAAAGGGTCCAACCCTCCGGTTCTAATGTGAGAACCATAAAAATAATAATTTTTACATTCCTCTTGCACAGATTCGAACACATGACCCTTTGTTATAATTGAAAGATTTTAAGTAAAGTTGATTAACCACTTCAACTATTTACTTTTTTTAAAATTCTTTCTTATAATTATAATTATATTATATGTTTAACATATAATATATATAAAAACTATTTTTAAATATATATTATAAAAATATATAAACTAATAGTATACTTTTTATATATATTATTAATATAATATAAATAAGCATTAAATTAGATTAAAATTAATTAATTATTAAATAAAATTAGATCCAACCGCAACTTCCGCAAATGATGAAGATGAATTATATTAAATATTCAAGAAGTATTTATTTTGTAAAAGTTTTAATGCTTCAAAGTTCAAACTCTGATTTCTCACGATTTATAATAAAACATCAGTCTCTTGATTTTTAAAAAATAATATATTGATGTATTATTCATCTGTATATATATTTTTTCACAATTTATTGTTGTATCTCTTATTATATAAATCATTTAATTGTTTAAATGTATGTACCGTCGCTACAGATTTTATTTTATTTTTGTAATTTTAATTATTTATAAATAATTGAGCTATTAATTGAGTCAAAATAAAATAACATTTATAAGTCAAAATTTTTAAATAAACGAAAAAATTGTTAAATAAACGGAAAAGATTGGAATCGGAACTGGAGAACCGGAACCGTGACAGACTAGAACCGGAACCGTGACAGAACAGGAATTGGAACCGGAACCGGCGGTTCTGGAACCGGCACGGAACCGTCCCCTCAAGGTTCCGGTTCCACTGATTTATGAACCGTAACCGGCGGTTTTGGAACCGTAACCGGCGGTTCCAGAACCGTGACCATCCCTACTTATAACAAATAATTTTGCCATTCCAGATCTTCGGAGCCTGGCTCCGTAACTAGAAAATATTGATGGATCTGCGCTTGAAAATATGGTGCATTAAATGGCCATTCAAAGCCCTTGCACCATGTGAGTAATGATACACAATTCACTTAACCTCTTCAACTTTCTCATCGCAAGTGAGATGTCATGCATTCATTGGCTACACTTTTATAGAATAATTATTACTATTACATTATTGACCACTGAATGTATGACACCTCACTTGTTATGAGAAAGTTGAAGAAATTAGTTGAGTTGTGTACCATTACTCAAAGCATATATATCATTAATTTTAGCAAGTGACGGAGTTAGGCTCCGAAGGTCTGGAAGGCAAAATGAATTGTTATAAATATTACTCCTGCTACTTTAATTTCTGAGGAGAGAGAAATAATTCATATATTTCTTAAATTTTATATAGTTAAAAATAATTTAAAATTGCTGGTGCAATGGAACAATTGGCCCATCAGCTTTATACGTGCCTTCGCCCCAACAAAGCTTCCATATACGAGGGTGATGGTCAAGTTGTAAGAATATGGGATTTGTAGCGCAAACGGCGTATTAAATGCCTTAAAAGTCATACTGATACTATAACTGGTTAATCTACACTTGCAAGACGAGCATTTAGCATATGTCAATCTTAACGGGGATCTTATGCTTCACAATCTTGCCTCTAGTGCAAGGGTAACTAAACTAAAGGATCCAAATGGACAGGTTGTATTCTTTGATTAAGTTGTGTTTCCTATGAAGGAATTGGAAGTTATAATGTTATTCTTTGGTCCTTTGCCACTCTTCTGATATTGATAATTGTAAAATCAGATTCTGATAAGGCTTTGATTATTCTAAAATAAGCACACATTTTGGTCTATACACCTATGGGATACAACTGGTTGAAATCCAAAGATTTGTTGGGTAAGATTTGAATTTGTTTAGATGGTGAAAGGATGATAAAAGAGGAGAAAATAGAAGGAAAAAAAAATGTCGAGGAAGAGAGGAAGAATAAACGGAGGGGAAAAAAAAAGCAAGGGAGCAGACGGGAGAAAGTAAAATTTGGAGGAAAAAAAGGAAGATGTTAATCGCTACACGAGGCTATCTTCGTACTTACGAACCAAGACGTTGATGTGGAATTCCAAGCAAGCACATTTTGATGACAACTGGAGACGATGGGTCTATACATTCCTTTAACTGGGGATTCAATCCAATTACATTTTTGTTTGTATTATGTGTTTGAAAGAAATTAGGTTTTAATAAATCAAACACGTGGAAAAATTCTCCCCAATTGTTAAAATTATTTAGGAGCGTTAAGTAAGATCAACAATCAATCACCAATAAAAGATAAAGAGTGAACATCTCAAAATATACTCATACTTTTCGTTTGTGTTCGGTTTAGTCACTATACTTTTTTTGTAGCCATGAATTATCCCTAAACTAATTAAAACGGCCCAAAAATGTACTGGAGTTGTTAGCCTCCGTTAAACTTAACGGAACTCCCATCATGTGCCTGACATGTGACTTTTTTAAGGTAATTTAGTCTGTTTACTGTGTCCCCCTTTTTCTCTTTTTTCTTTTTTTTTCTTCCCTAAATTTACTATTCATCTTCTTTCCCAAATTCCCCCACCCTCCCTCTCCAAACTCATAAAACCACCACCCACAATCATAAAATCACCACCACCATTTCAACTCCTCAAACCCGCCACCACCGCCGTCTCTGCAAAAAAATATCCACCATTATCGCCGGCCTTCAAACACACAACCACCGCCGTCCCCATTTCAACTCCTCAAACCCACCACCATTGCCGTCCCTCTATCTCCATAAATTAATAAATAAAAACCCTACCACCACGGCATCCTTCATTTTTTTGGTGCCATTAGTTGCAGCCCACTTCATATATTTTAGTCAATTCTTCTAAGTGGTGGTGGTGGGTGGTTTTCTAAGTTTGGAGGAGGGAGGAGGAGGAGGAGGTCGAAGAGGAGGGGGACAGAAGGATAAGGATGAGGAGGGAGGGTGGAGGAATTTGGGAAGAAGATGAATAGTAAATGTGGGGAAGAAAATGAATAGTAAACTGACAAAATTACCCCCAAAAAGGGCTCAGGATCTCCTGTTACACTATGTGTTACACATCTTAATAACTCAATATTAATATTCTTTTTTAAATTAATTTTTTCACCAATACTATTCATTGGCATTCTACATAATTTTAATATAATTATTTTATTTTTTTACATTAATCTTGTATTTTAATAAAATTTTATAGTATTTTTTTTATTTTTTAATCTCAATAAATTAAAATAAATATACCCTAAACCAAAATGGTTGAACACTTGAACCCCTAGTCCAAAAATTTATTCTAATGCTAATTAATATTATTGATGAAAAAATTAATTTAAAAAAGAATATTAACGTTGAGTTACTAAGATGTGTAACACATAGTGTAACAGGAAAGTGTAACAGGGGATCCTTAGCCCCCAAAAAGTCACATGTGAGGCATATGATGGGAGTTCCGTTAAGTCTAACGGAGGCTAACAGCTCCAGTACATTTTTGGTCCGTTTAGACATTCGTGGAAACCAAAAGGTATAATGACAAAACCGAACACAATAGAAAATTATGAGTATATTTTGAGTTGTTCACTCAAAGATAAAGTAAGCCAAAGTATAAAAACCAAACCAAAGAACACCCACGATATTTACGTGGAACACCCCCTCGATATGAAGAGTAAAAATCCACAAGGCAATTAGTCTATTCCAAACTAGGGCTATAAACGAGCGGAGCTGAGATCGAGCGGGGGTCTTATCAAGTTGACATTGATAAATACCAATCAGGCTTGAGCTTGGCTCGAGCTCGATTGAGCATAAATATTTGGGCTCGAGCTCGGCTCGTCCAAATTATAAAACTCGAGCTCGGTGTAGAGCAAGTTTTTGAGCTCAAACACAAGCCCGAGCTCGAATTAATTTTCTTAATTTATACTAAAAAAATATTAAAATATTAAAAATATATTATAAAATTATATAAAGAACTGGGCTCGATAAGCTCGACGAGCCCTCGAGCAGGTAGTAATTGGGCTCGAGCTCGGCTCGATTATTAAACAAGCCAGCTCGAGCTCTACTCTAGTTTGACCAAGCTCGAGCCAAGCTTTGACCGAGCGCTTGCTGGTAGCTCGGCTCATTTCCATCCCTACTCCAAACTCTACTATACTCAAATCAACAGTAAAGTACTATTTCCAAGAAATTCACAATTGAGATATGATAACAATCAACGAAAGTACCAAATCCCAAAACATAAAATAAAATCGGGTCAAGATTCTCTGTTAGATTTTCCTGTTACACTCCTTGTTACGCATCTTAATAACTCATTAGAAATATTATTTTTTATTTATTTTTAATCAATGACATTCATTGGCATTTCACCTAATTGTAATATAAATTATTTTATTTTTACATTAACATGTTATTTTAATATAATTTTATGATTTTTTTTGATTTTTTTAATTCTAATAAATTAAAATAAATATACCCTACACCACGGTAAACCTTAGTCAAAATTTATTATAATGCCAATAAATATCATCGGTGAAAAAATAAAAATAAAAAATAATATTTTCAATGAGTTATTAAGATGTGTAACAAAGAATGTAACAGAAGATCCTGAACCAATTGAACTCGTGAAAATCTTCATCAGAAAAAACATTATTTTACGAAAATTATAGAAAGATATCTTACTATAAAAATCGATATCCACCGTTGCAATTGCCGGTCTTTTTATCCAGTTAAAATACAACACTTGTCTTCAACTATTGGAAAATTAATCCCCAAAGGGATACTACCCCACCCCCATACATCAAGCTCCGTTACCACCACCTCCTGCCACTACCAGACCTTCAACCATCACCACATCCTTCAACCACCATCAAAGTACCAAGCTGTCAGTGAGAATATCTGGCATCACCCTTTAGCTACTGTATATTGCATTAGACCTTCAACCATCACCACATCCTTCAACCACCATCAAAGTACCAAGCTGTTAGTGAGAATATCTGGCGTCCACCCTTTAACTACTGTATATTGCATTGCTCTCAGGCAGGTTAATGCTTCCAATTGCTACGCACAACTGCCCTGTACTGGTCAAGTCTGGCTGTCCTTAAGGCTTCTTCCACGTAGCCTCCTTCCCTAGTTGTCTCACACTCCTTTCTTCTTCTTCATTACGCCCAAGTTTTGAAGTACTCTCTGCCAAACCTTAACAAGTGAGATGAGATTTTTGTCCCGCATAATCGGGTGCTTCCTCCATCCACTTCCATAACCATTCCTTGATTGAAATTGAATCTCCCACATCAAAATAGAATCTTGGTTTCCTGTACAAAAGATTTTCGAAAATAGAATCTTGGTTTCCTGTACAAAATTAGAGAGAACTCAGCCTGTGCGGTGGTGAGGAGGAAGAGGGAAAGAATAAAAAAAGAAAAAAAAAAGGAAAAAGAGAGTTATTAAGCCTAGGCAGGGCATCTTGGCATTTTCAAGATTAATTTTGTTTGACATATGACGAGTTAAGTGTTAGTTTTAAAACACAGGAGGGCTATAGCAGAAACATCATAACTCAGGCACAAAAAGTAATTTTTAGCCAAAAAAAAAAAAAAAAAAAAAAAGAAGGAAAATGCCGCGCACGAACAAGAAGTATAGAATACAATTGATATACTAGAATTAGTATTTCTCGTCAACATAGTATATTTACTTACCATTTTGTTAGTAGCTTTGATACAAGGAATTTTTTTTTTTTTTTAACCTTTTTTAACTACACATTTATCAAAACTAGTAGAGTCATTACACAAACCTGGTAATTAGACATCCTCCCTAACCACAACCACGGTTAAAACTCCCTAACCACAACCACGGTTAAAACTACAGCCACAGGAAGGGCAGAGCTACCTTTGAAGAAGACCATCGTTCCGAGGTTCATCATTACCGCCAGAACTCACCCCCAGCCTTACCCTTGGGAAGATTATAGGTCTGCAGCAGACCAGAGTGAAAAGCAACTCCACAACAAAAACAGTCATGCTAATCCACACAAACAATGTTCTTCTCCAATACCATACGATTCTTTGCAGCAGAGGCTGTTCTGATTCCAGTGTTAGAGATGCACCATATATCTCAGGAATACCCGCACCAGGCACAAATTCAGCTCGTTGCTCGATAGCCACCCTCAGGCAGGAAGTAGGTCTAACATCTTGTACATAACCCCTGAACTTTATGTGCATATCCTGGGATTCTGATGAGTAACCAGTGATAAGTGGAGCAACTTTGAAGAAAGTTAGCAAGAGGCGGATAGGCTCGCTTCTAAATTGCAGCATGCAGGGACGTCTTGAGCTTGCTAGGGTCTTCCCATCAAGATCAAGATAATCTACTCTGACCTTTGGACAAAAGAGAAAATAATAGATTTCAGGAGTTGTTTCTGCACAGGTATTATACAAACAATGAAACAGCAAGCAAGACTCAGGAACAATAAGCATTTCTCAGTTTTCTAAACACGGGATATGTCATTCATGGAACATGAAAAAGAATGAATTAGAAGGATTGTGGTCACCTAGATATAGAACTGCTTCGCTTTCAAAATCTGTCATACAATTACCTTCAAAATACAACTCTTATCATACAAGTGTGTTTTGCTTCAAATCAAGACAAAAAATTGAACACATAATATGAATCTTGACTAGCTGAAGCATTCCAGATGCAAAGGCTCTCCCAATAAGATCATACTTTGGAATAATAAATGAAATTGCCCTCCCATTATCTCTATAGATGCAATATTACCACAGTGGTTTTCCAATCTTCACTTCACATATCAGGTACCAAAAAGCCATCATTCACCAATAAAATGTCCGATTAAATTTAAAGCAAATGCGGCACAGCTTTAAACTATCCAAATTCATCATCTCAAGTTGTACAAGAGAGTCATTGAACAGAATACGCGACAAAATATAGAATCAAAATGCCCTGAACTACAAAGGAAAAGGTCGATGTAAGTGTGTTATCAACAACAGGCAATGAAAGACTTAGGAACTCTATTCAGACAGGACAACACTACAACTTAAATCAAACTTCAATCTGCAAAAAGTTAAGGAATACAACAATAGATAACTACAAGCTATCAATTTCGAATGCCCTGATCACATACCTGAAAGATCCCAAGATTCCTGTTGTAATCAGATTCCGGCAATTTCAATGAAACTGTAACCTGCAACTTATGATCTAGCGGAATAACCCTCATTGACCCAAACTCAGCCATATCCAACTTTTCACTATACTCCACGCCAAAACCCTGATTAGGACAACCTATGATCGGCACAAACGCAGTCGGACTATTCTCTGTGTAATCAAAATTCAGGGTCTCCCTTATTCTTACAGGCTCCACCACCAAAGTATTGATCAAAATACCACCCACTACAAAAGCTGAAACGAACAATCCTAACAAAACAACACAAACATACACTGACCACAAAAATCCCCACCCAAACTTGACCCCCAACTTCAACAATGACCGATTCTCTCTGAAGGATTCATATACACCTCCTGCCAAATTTCCAAAGATAGAGAACCAAATTCCGAAGACTTTCCTGAACAAATACTCTCTTCCTCGTCTCATAACACGAAAAGGATCCACGACGAACATATAAGAACTATAAATCAGCCATATTGGAAACGTAATGAAATTAATCAGGAAACTAAACTGAAAACCAATTGCCTTCAGAACTAAACCAGCTAATAATATCAAAAGGCTTGAATCCACATCCCGGGTTTCTCTTAAATTTGAGTTCTCTTCCGAAAACTCATCACTGTTTTCGTTCTCCAAAAACGTCACTGTAGAAATCTCTTTATCATCTCCATCACGACCCTCAGTTCGACCAATTTCAGCGTTTCCGGAGCTCAAGTTGAGCTCAGCTTCATCTAGGTTCTCTAAAATTCTTGAAAAGCTTCCAATTTTCTCATCAAAACCATCAACTTCACCAATCTCGGCATTCCCCGAGCTCAAATCGAGATCATTTTTATTTAATTCACCGGAATCCTGCGTAATACTTTCACTTTCCGCCTCATTTTTACTGTCAGAAAATCCAACCACGTCCTCTGTAAGATTACCATAATTCTCCCCTATGCTCACCGACGAACTGGGGTTCTGCGAGTCGCTCCGGGAGGTAAACCGCCGGCGTCGGAGATTCGCCGAGGTGGATTTTTCCGGCGGGGGCTTCGAATCCAGGGAATTACCGGAAACATTTGAAGACTCGTCAGCATCATCAGACTCAATTTGCTCGGGGACGGATTCCTTGCAATCATAGAATGGGAATTCATCGGATGCGTCCTCGAATCCTTCTTCCACTCCGTCGTTCTTGCTTTGATCGCTCGATTTTATGTCATCCATAAATAAATCAATCAATGCGTGAAAATGTGAATTTTCCAATCGGAGGAGTGGTTTAGGGTTTGTTAGGGTGGTTCTGGTAGAGAAGGAGAAGAAACATTTGGAGAAAGGAAGAAATTTGAAAATTATATGAGAAATTTTTGCTTGTACGTTTCGTTGTCCAGGTTGTACACTCGATTCTCTAACCGAAATGGTAACAGCATCTCTGAAATGACACGTGGCAAAAGAGAAGTACGTGGCAAGCAACTGGTGACCTGTGGCCTCAGTCCACCAAATTCTTATCTCATTACAGTCACACGTGCTTAAGGATTTTTTTTTCTAAACAAAAAATAAGGGAAAATAATTTTTTTCTATGGTATATTATTAGGGGCATACTATTTGTAGTAATATTTTTTTGTAAAAAATCTAATTTACCTTTTGGTATAAAAAAAATATTTCTCATAAAATCTCATACTATTTATAAGAATATTGGCAAAATATCGCCCACAATGGGCAGTATTTTCAGCATTGGGTTGTATTTCATGAAATAACGCCCACAATGGGTGGTATTTGACCAGCAAATGAAAATACCGCCCAGTATGGGCAGTATTTTCCCAAAATCTTACTCGGGAGGGATTTTTCTCAAAATCCCGTCCATAGGCCGAAAAAATCACCTTTATCTGAAAAAATGTATAGGTTATTTACATACCGTGAAATGTGATTTGTACTCGTGACTATAAAATCAAATGCTGTAAAGTACTTTTTTTTTTAGCTAAAGGGTAAAATAGACTTTTTACAGAAAAATATTACTGCAAATAGTAAAATGGTTACTGCAAATAATTTTTCTCATTAAAAAAATAAAAGGGAAAATTTTCATTAGGGGAAGTAGAACTTTTAATATTTTTAAAAAGGGTGTAATTTTTACACAATCTATATTAAGGGTAGTGGATAATTAACTTTAAAATAAAAAATTAAATTTTAATTCATTAGCCAATAATACACTTCCTTCCGCGTGACTTGTTCTTCTTTATCCTTTTCTTTTTTTTTTTTTTTTTTTCTTTCTCATTTCTGTTCACGTGTGGCAGGTCTTTCTTGTTCATTATCCGAGGCAGCTGTGGCTAAAATCTCTACTTCTTTGATGCCTGTTTCGATAAAACCTGCCTTGAATCGCATTTCACCACCTTTAAAGATGGTTACTCTCCTTGGATAAGGAAGCACGTAATTTCCATCCCTATTAAAGAATCCATTCTCATCATCGATTTATCATTAATTCCGTTGAACTATTGAATAGGTTGTGGATTTCAAATAAAAGAGAGATACAGATTTGGTTGGTTCAGCATGAAGTTCAAATTCGTCGGCGGCGATTTGGCCGGAGTTGTCCCAGCTTATTATGTAAGAATCTAAGATGAACTGTAATGATCTGTTCTTCATTCACATTAGCCAAATGAAAAAGAAAAATCTTGAAGATGTGCTCCGACCTCGAAGCAGGGCCGGAAAGGGATGAACTGGATTTTGAATTCCTGGGAAACCGAACTTCCGTTTCTACCTTCACTTGTTTCTGCAGATAGCTGACTAACCGAACGCAATCTGTAAGTATAATCATACGCTGATAATTAAACTGCCGATAAAGCTGGGTAGCTATCCTTTACCTTTGTCGATTAATTATATTATATTATCTTGTTGGTGTTTCAGTATATTATCTTGTTGCATTGATTGCCATGTATTTCTTTGTTTGTAAATGTGAGTTCTGATGTGATGATATATAATTGCTTTGAGTACACCATTTGAGAACAAATGAAATCCTTCTTGTCTTTTGTCCAGATGTGATGATGATCCAAAATTTTATGATCATCTGATGCAGATTGATTAAAGCTGAAACCCATATCCGAAAGAAATCTCATGAGAAATAGTGCAGCGAGAGCACAGTGGATGATCTGCAATCCCTTTGTTTGTAGAGAGCACAGACAGAAGGAATGACATTATTCGCAATTCTCCATACTAAAAATTTCTTCTCATCGGAATAGAAAGACCCCAGACCAGCTTAGGAACGAACATGAATCCAAGACGACGTACATCAAAGGCAATGAGTGCCAATGTTGTTTTGGTGATTACGTTTTGTTTATTTTTTCTTTTTAATAAGAAATTAAATCTGCCGGAATGGATAGTTGCTTTTAGTGCTTATCGTGTTTTTTTGTATTTTGAAGGGTATTATTACTGGCTAATGAATTAAAATTTAATTTTTATATTTTAAAGTTAATTATCCACTACCCTTAATAGAAATTATGTAAAAATTGCACCATCTTTAAAAATATTAAAAGTTCCACTTCCCCTAATGAAAATTTTCCCAAATTAGCAAAATTGCCAATTATATTTTGTGCAAATTACATGTACTTCTGAACTTTGGCTGAAATTACCAAAACTATAACTCCTATTGTATTTGGTCATAACTTGATGATTTAGGTTATCATATGAAACAATAAATTCTTGAAATTCGACGCAACAATATAAAATTGGTCAAGAATGCACCCCGGGTATAAAAAGGTGGAGTAGATAAAATGTCAAATTAGTTATTGTTCAAAACATTTCTCTGTACATTCTATTAGAATAGAAGGTAATATTAACAATTTATACCATTTATATATTATTTATATATCTTTAACAATATGCTTCACGTCAATATCCCAACACTAAAAAATATTCTTGACAAGTGAATTAGCATGAAACCAAACAGTGAGACAAGTAGGTTTTGTATTAACAATGGCTGCTGTTATTGACAGAGTATATTTTAACATACAGAGTAATAATTATTTTTTTTTCCCATAATACCTTTGATTAGTTACACCACTAATTTTATCCTCACCCAAATTCTTTTTCTTCTTTGGAGGCGTATCCTCACCCAACTTCTCTTTTTACGGTTAACTATACTATTCATTTCTTTATTTCTCACCATTTTCTGTCAACTGCGATTCATCTTTATTTTCGCCGTCAAACAACACTCACTTCTTTGGTTCTGTTTTCTTTTCTTTTTTTTTTTTGTCGATCTACATACATCTTGTCGCGGACTTGCTTTTCTTCTGGTTAAAAGTTTATCTGATATCCCATGGATGATCAACTTGATATTATGATCATTAGGGGGTGTGTTTTGCGCGCGGGAATGGGGCATCTAGGAAAGGAATGGAGAAATGAGTATCTGTGTCATAGGATTCAAATTTTTACATTTGGCATGTGCAGATTCTAAAAATTTTAACTATTATATTATCTAAATGGCAATCCAAGATTCCTTTAATGAGTGATTTATCGATTCCCGGATATGAAATGCCCCCAATCCCATTCGCATTCCCATGCGCCCTAGAAGAAAGATTTCAAATTCAATTGATCTGATTTACAAGGAGTAAGAGGTGGAGTGTGTTTGAGAAGATATTTGGAGTATTGGTATGTTAAGTAGGTGCTGAAAATTCTTATCGAGGCTGAGATTGGAAGCATTGATTTGTTATGCAAGGAGAAAGGATTTACCAATTACAAACTAACAGAGTCATACAACCCAATCCAATTTCGGCTCATAAAATAGGCAATCATAGGAGTACTAAATAATAAGCATGAAAATAAACAAGAATGAGACACCGAAATTTTTAACGTAGAACCCAAAGGGAAAAAATCACGGGACCTAGTCCAGTCAAATCTCTACTATAATCAGTAATTAGTACACAAGAATCTTCACCAAATAGATGGATACACAACAATCATCAACAGTACATCTTCTAATTTTAACTTCAAAGCCAAAGTAAAATTAGAAGAATATCACCAAAATAGAGAAAATGAGAAACTACTCTGATGAATTCGAATGGTTAGATGAGAGGAAACTCAGGCTGGAATTTCATAAATATTAGGCTTCAAATGACTTCCAATCTTGACTTGAAGAACACAATCTTTACTCACAAAGAACCTTAGAATTTTCTCCCATATGTTCTCTCATTCTCTCCCTCTATTTCTCTCTCCCCGTCTTTAGCTTCTCTCAGCTGCTCAGTCCCACACTCACCGTGCACTCACCAAAATTGAATCAAGTTAATTCAATTGTTTGGTCAAAGTGAATAAGTGGGTCAAGGTGATCTTGGGCCAAAGGATTTCAAATGGGCCAAATGGGTTAGTAGGTCACTGTTATAACTCCATGTATCCCATATTGGAGGTATGGGATTCCAATGTGTGATATAAAAGGAATTTTGGCACTCTCTCCTCTTGAGTTAGCTTTTGAGGGTGAATTCTACTCAAGTTTCTGATAGTCACCCAATTTAGGTGAACTCAAGCCCAACAGGTTTGAAATATATTCTGTTGGGCTTGGGTCAATTCACCACATTTGGGTTTGCCCATGAAGCCCATGACTTCATTTAGTTAAAGATTGATAGCATTGGCCCATCTGAAATTCCTTTGGCCCATTTCACATTTGATTCACTTATTCCATTTGACCAAAGAATTGAATCAAGTGATTCTTTTTTTCTTTTTTTTTTTTGAAAACAAGAAGTGATTCAATGTGGGAGTGCACTGTGTGTGCGTGCTGTGAGAGTGAGCCGAGAGAAGAAAAGAAATCGGGGAGAGAGAAAAGAGAGAGAAGGAGAAAGAAAGATTGGGAGAAAAATTAGGGTTCTTGTGAAGTGAAGATTGTGCTTTTCAAGCCAAGATTGGAAGTCAATTTGAAGCATAATCTTGATGAAATTGCAGTCCCGAGTTTCTCTCATATAACCCTTCGAATCCATTAGAGTAGTTTCTTATTTCCTATATTTTGGTGATATCCTTCTAATTTTACTTTGGCTTTGAAGTTAAAATTAGAAGATGTACTGTTGATGATTGTTGTGAATCCACTTATTTGGTAAAGACTATTGTGTGCCCATTATTGATTATAGTGAAAATTTGACTGGACTAGGTCCTGTAGTTTTTTTCCCTCTTTGGATTTTCACTTTAAAAATCTCAGTGTCTCATTCTTGTTTATTTTCATGCTTGTTGTGCTGTGTTATTTAGTATTCCTATGATTGCCTATTTTATGAGCCGTTGGAAAAGATGAGATTTGACTGGGTTTTATGACTCTGTTAATTTGTAATTGCTAAATCCTTTTGTGTTGCACAACATATTCCCAGTTTATTTAAACCTCTATAAACAATTGGTGGATCATTGGCGTACAGGCCCTTTAAGATTTGTACACCCCAATTCTTGATAGCTTTCATGTTTATGTTCCAGAAGTGAACAACTTGGTGATCATGTTTTTGTTCATTTTCCCCTGGTCAATCCACCAAGAATGGCACTTGTTATATTTTCATCAAACCAACATCCGACAGTTAATGATCGATCTTATATTGAAATTTTTATTCGATTGGATCACCAAAATTCCATCGTCTCCAACACACTGAATTGCACTCATCCAAGAAAAATGTGATTGAGAAGGGTTTTTGTTAGAATTTTGGCTGGGGAAAGGGATTAACAGATTAAGATCAAGAAAGAAGCCAGAAGAAGTGCTAAAATATGTTCTGGCAATAACAGCTGCCATTAACAATAGCATCATTAATATGAATGGTAAAGTTTGTCGTAGATAGAAATTTGTCACAGTAAAACCCTTATGCACTAGGATAGGTGGGAAAGAGGAAGATGAATCGTAAATTTTGGTTCCTAAATTTTGCTATGGCAATATCAACTGCCTAAATACCGTTGCCGTTATCTGTCTGTTTTGGCGTAGTATTATTTATGTTAACGGTGGAGTTTGACAAAGTGACCCAGAAAATACAAAAATGGAAGTATAATGACTTCAAAAATAGTTAAAAATTAAAATGACTAAAGCGTGAACATTTGCAAATTAAGATGATCATAATTTCAATTCACCTATATATTTATAAGAAATCTTTTAAATATTGGACCCCTGAAGCAGTTGGGCTCAGGTTCGACCTGCTTTAGGGCCGGGCCTGGCTAACATTACCTAGGTTTTTTCTTTTTTACCATGTTGCACACATAATAAATAAATAACTAATTTTCTGGGGATGTGCATGCTGTCATGGAAATTAGATAAAAGCAATTTTAATTAGGGGCATGTTAATTGCAGGATAGTTTTTACTAAACACATGACATTTTTTAAAATTTTAAGTGGTGAAAAGACAATAATATTCTTATCCATTTCTACCCTCATAAATATTTTTACCTACCATTTTCTTCACTGCACATAGAATCGCCTGGGAGAGGCGATCTAAACCGATAAGATCACCTGGGCTAGGCAATTTATCTCATAAAATCGCCACTTAGAGGCGATCCTATCCGTGAAAATTGCCTATCGTAGGCGATTCTATATGGAACAATCGCCTCCCCAGAGCGATTAAATAGGAATACAGTAGTGTCCTGTGGCGATTACTTCCTGTTAATTCGCCTGATCGGAGCAATCCTTTCATGTTTATTCGCCCGGATAGGGCGATTCTTTCCCGTTAATTCACCTGTATGGGGCGATTCTTTTCTAAAGCTGTTTTCTTAACCTGGAAGAATCGCCTCCCTATGATGATTCTTTTAGGAAGAATCGCTACGTTCGAGCGAGTTTCTTCACAGTTCATCGGAAAACCATTTTTTCGGCGAACTAATACATAATTTGACATAAAATTTGCACAAACCAGCCGGAAAACCCACGAAACATCCGAAAATATTGATAAACACATTACTCATACAATTTACAAGGACCAAAAAAGCAAAAAATCATTGCAATATCAAGTTTTCTCGTAAAAACCAAAAAAGGACTAATGGAACAGCGATGGAGATGGGACGGTGATGGAGATGCGGGGATGGAGATGGAACCGCCACTGGAGCTGGAATGGAGCGATGGAGGGATTCAAATTTGCAGTAAAATCAGAAGGAAGTAGAAAGTAGATGGGCAAAAATGTAATTTTAAGTTTAAATTTTTTAAAAAGTGTCATCTGTTTAGTAAAATGTGTCATTCAATTAAGTTTAATTAAGTTTTAAGTTTGTCTTTTCTATTTCCTAATGATAGTTAAGTTTAGTTAATCTTTGCTGTCAGCTGATTGTCCTGATGGTAGTGAGTGGAGGTTGTTAAGATTGGAGGTTGTTAAGATTGGGATTGCTGGGGGCTCTGTGCTGTGTATCCTCTCATTGATGTTGGTTTTGATTTTGATTCTGATTCTCCCTTATCCAATTCATCTACCCTTTTTTCTCAGTTCTTCCTCCGACTTTTCTGTTCTCTCTTTTTCTATCCTTTTTCTGGGTTTTCTATAATTGGTTTTGAAAACATATTTTTGAAAAATATTTGTTTTTAGTGTAAAAAGTGTATTGAAAATATAAAAATGTATAATTAAATAATAAAAATTTGTATTAAATTGTATTGAAAATGATAAAAATATATATTAAATTTCTTGTAGAAATCAAAAATAAAACCAAAATCAAAATCAAAATAAAAATAAAAAGAACAGGACCTTAATTCCTTTAATTCCTTGACACGTGCCCAAAATCCACCCCAATCGTCAACCAAAAACAAAAGCTTATCTATCCCCCATTCTACTATTCTAGTATCCCCCAGCCCACCCCCAAAAAAAGAAAATTTCTGCAAGCCCCCCTTCAATTCTAATCTTTTAAAACTGTTTTTTTTAAAATTTCAATTTTAATTTTATACTTCTTAAAATTATAAATAAAATTTTTTAAAAAATAATCAAATAATAGAAAGAAATAATTTATAAAGAAAACAAAAGAAAGAGCAGGAGAAAAAAAAAAAAAAAAACACACACACACACACACATACACAAAGAGCTAGTTCTGGCCGAGCTCTGGCCCGAATCAGATCTTAGACTCGAATTGACCCGTTCTAACCCGAACCAAACTCAAATTCGGTTTATGCCAATTGGCCGGACCCAACTCGTGGGCAAGTTTGAACTGTCCTAAATTGTTTATAATAACACGCCTCTTGTACTTTTAAAAGCTTAAAAAAGAAAAGTGAGGAAAAAGCAATGTTCGAACAATCGCTACCCTTTCCCCACAAAAAATTTAAAAATAATTGGAAGAAAGCGGTTCTTTAAAATGAAAAAGAAAAACTTGTATAGAAAATCGCCTTCTTCACAAAAAGGAAAAAAAAAAAAACTTTTTGAAGAATGCGATTTTCCAAAAATTCGTTTTTTCTAGTTTTGGAAAATGTCCCGACAAGCTCTATATTTGAAAATTTTCATTAGAAAGGGATTAAAATGTAAAAAAGAAAAATCATGAATAGCGAGTTGCAAATTTTTTATTCATGTTCATATCTACTTATATTTTAGAAAATTTCTCCTTGATATATACTCT
This sequence comes from Leptodermis oblonga, assembly GCA_016801395.1. Taxonomy (NCBI): domain Eukaryota; kingdom Viridiplantae; phylum Streptophyta; class Magnoliopsida; order Gentianales; family Rubiaceae; genus Leptodermis; species Leptodermis oblonga. Next base: position 31,761,039 of record CM028756.1, on the reverse strand, counting down.
TTCTGTTCAATTAAAAGAGTTTACTTTGAAAAATAATTTTTGTTCCATTAGAAGAGTTCACTTCAAATCTTTTACTCCTCTTGTCCTTACTAATATAATCATGTATGGCTCATAATTATTTCATAATTGAAAAATAAGGATATAATTGGAATAAATTATATCAAATTAACTATTTTATGTGTTGTATCTTAACATTCATTAGGATATGTTCTTTATGTTAGATTTGAAACCAAGTTTGAAACTTAGTTTTAGAAAAATAATTTTATAATGTAAAAATGTATTGAAAATATAAAAAGGTGTGGGTGAATAGTATAAAGTTGTATTGAAAATGATGAAAACTGATTATAAAATTATTTTTTAAAACCAAGTTTCAAACCTAATGAAAAGAACATGATATGTCAAAGTGTAGTTTTCAAATGAAACGGAAGAAGTATATATAATTTATTTCTTCCAAAAACAAAATTTCTCATAATAAATTTCCTTCAAAACTTTTTACATTTCTTAACAAATATTCTCAAAAAAAGATTCAGCCAGTCCCAATTACCTATCGAATCACGTGCTTGCATTGTTAAGACTTTCCTATAATAAAAGGGTCCATTGTGTTTTGATTACGACATTGGATTTGTTCTGTTTGCGGCTTTGCGCCATCGTCTTGTGGTTTTGACTTTTGACTATATTACTAGTTTTTAATTACAAACTTACCCTCCAATGTAATTATCAGAAGTTCAGAACTACTCTATTATTATTATTATGCGCTCAGATCGATATTGAGCGGCCCGTGTGAATTTCTATAAACAACTATGCAAATACCATAAACCCAAAGACCGAAAAGCGTAGTCGATGAACAACATGTGAGAATTTCTGGACTATCTTTTGTGAGAGAGGACAAAACTATGTGGAAATACGAAAAATTGGACATTGATTTTTTATTTGAATGAACCCAATATTTCCAAAAATTGGTAATTCCTGTCATGTTTGAGTTATGGGGTATTCATGTCGACATTTTCTAATTTCGACGTTGCCTGTTTAATTATTCTTGCCTATATTTGCAACCTTGATCTACCCATTAATTAATTATTGATGTTGACATTCCCAATCCTAAACATTTGTATTGTATTATAAATTACTCATTTATGTGTTCATGGGCTTGGGTTAGCAGGTTCAAATGTTGACATATTCAATCTTGACTTTACCTTTTTAATTATTTATGTCAGTACTTCCAACTCTAAACTTACTTGTTTAATCATTTGTGTCGACATTCTCAATGTTAACCATTTTATATCGTGTTGAATTCGTATTGTATTTTCGCGTTGTGTAAAAAAATATCAACCTTAATATTTCCTATGGTTTTTTAAAGTGATTTACCACTTTTACTTGGTTAGACTAATTACAAAAATCCCTTGAACAGGAACTTTTACAAATGAACAAAATGAACTTTGAAATTTTAGAAAAATACTAAACGAACCTTAAAGTTTCAAAAAAAAATAAAATAATAAAACATGTACTTTTTTAAGTTTCAAGATTCATTCTTTACTTTCATAAAACCTCATGAATAATTTTGTAATTTGCACAATTAATTAATCGATATCAATGAGTTTTTGGAGTCACTAATTTTTAAAATTTCAACGTACATGATACTCCATCTGTTTTATTAGAAGAGTCTTCTTTATAATATTATTTTAAGCAATATAAAATAGACTCTTTTAATGAAACGGAAGGAGAATATATGCTAATTTAGTTTTATTTAGTCGATGAATGCTGCTGCTGTTCCAGTCAAAAATATCATCCAATAATGGCTATTTATTTGCAAGTGGACCACCACAATCCACATATAACGAAATGACACAAATTTTCTTGTTGACTTCACATTTACTTACAGATCTTCTTTTATTAATGACACTTTTTTTTATCTCTTTTTTTTTCTTTCATTTTTTAAAATTATTATCTGTAATCTGTATGGGAGGGTTGGTTTGGGGGTTAAGAGAAAAAACCTTATAACTCCGAAGTTATGGATTTAAATTTTATGAGTTGCAACGATAAAAAAACATACTCTTATTAATTTATGGGTTGATTACATTTATAACATTCTCAGATGTGTTATACTTGGAGGACGTTTGTAATTTGAAGGAAAAGTTGGTATTGGTAATATTCTTAAAAGTTAATTTATTCACACTCTGGTCATACGTCATGCAATGCATATTCAATTCTACCAACTTAAGAAAATACAGTACAATTTATGTTTTTATTTTCCTGAATAATTCAGAGTTTTTTTTTTTTTTTTTTTTGGTGAAGACGAAGCTAGAGATTCAGTACAATAAAAATTACTCCCTCCGTTCCACTGAAAAAGTCTACTTTGAAATATGTACAACTTATTATTGGTTGTGAGGTACAACATCTAAAATAAATAATTTATTAACATATTTTTCACTTATATTTTTACATTAAAAGTAATGGTTAATTGTGAACCACACATTGTGATATTAATAAGGATATATAATGTAAATAAATTCAAAATGACCCTTTTAAATGATACAAGATTTTTTTGAAAAAATAGAATATTTAAATGGGACCGCAAGTATCATGTTTTTAGTTTATTTAATATGTTTATTAGGGGCTTCTACCAGTCCCACTACTAAATTCCCCCTCCCTCCGTTAAAATTTTCTTTGGACATATTACTCTTTCCGCGTTTTCATTTCCCACTAAATTATCAACTTGCTACTTTCCAAAAAAAAAAAAAAAAAAACCCACAATTGGTGATATTAAAAGTGCAATTTTTTTTTTTTTTTTTTTGTTGCGATTGGAAAGTTTGCGCGTCCTATGACGGAAGTTTTTGAAACCTTCATCGGCCTGTAGCGAAGATTTTAAGACCTTAACCTTTGTCGGCCTGTAGCAGAGGTCGCAAAACCTTCGCCACATGTCAGCGAAGGTTGCCTTCGCCGGCCCATGGCAAAGGTCTCCAGAGGCCGCCCATAGTTGCCGGTGAAAGCTGCCGGCGAAGAGGGGATAAGCATTGGTCTCTAGACGTTATCGAATAAGTAAGAAATCCGGCATAGTTGTGAAATTCAATAAGTAAGAATTTTTTTTAGAGGTAGTATATTTTGGTATTTTCAATATTTAAAATTTTAAAACGGTTTCTATATTTAGTAAAACTGTTCCTGCAAATAATATGCCTATTTTTTTTAATGCAATGGAAGGAGTATTTAAAATGCACCTGTAATTATAGATCTTCTATAGTTTTTTTTAAAATTTTGAATCAATCACTACGTATTATGCCTCTTACAATGCGGGGTGAACTTCCGGATAGTTAAAGCATAACTATGGACGGAAAGAGTCTTGTTTCGGTTGCTTGTTGCCCATATAGATTCAAACCCTATAATAAGTATAATTTGTGAATTTTTAAACAAACTATTATACGGAATTCTAGAATATTTTCCAAAAAAAGAGAGAGAAAAAAACCTCACACACATGCAATGCGACTATACACAAAATGGCTCTGTCAATTTAAAGTCAAAAGTCAAAACAGTGCACAAAGAATAAATACCGTTGCCGTCGTCTGTCTGTTTTGGCGTAGTGGGATGGACTTTTCAACTCTCATACGTTCAATGATTGATTGAGACATTTAATTTTTATAATCATACCACATGTTTGATGCTACAAAACTGAAATAATCCATTACACTTCTGTCTCCCTGCGACAACTCTGAAATTCCTTTTTCAACCCTTTTTTGGGTAAGATCAGCCGCCATAATTCCTTCGTATTTCCGAAGTAGAAACCGCCATTTGAGTCAAAATTCGCCATTTGATCTTGATTACTCCATCTCCATGTGTATGTGCATTTTACTGACTTGGGTTCACGTTTTTGTAGTCGGAAGATGTCAGTAAGACTTGCTTTAACTTCATGGGTTCTTGCATTGAGCCTTTTCAGTTTCTTGGGGCTTTCTGAATCCAAGGTCCCGCAAGAGGAAGGTATGCTGATAATGATAACCTTTTGGCTTTTGGTCTTTTTTTTTTTTTTTTCTTTTTGGTTTTTTCTTCTGTGGGATGTTTGTGGTTTTGTTTTGGGATTCCCAGAAAATGAGTGGAAAGGAATAGAGAATTTTGGGTTTAGATTTTAGTGGGGTTTTTTTTTTTGTAGCAGGACCAAAATGTTTGGTTTAGGAACTGTGAATTAGTGTGGGAAGATCTTGTGTATGTTGTTAAACATGATATTGTTACTATGCAGAACCATGATTGGGGGTGCTGCAGTGCTTTTTTCTTTTTTTTTCCCTTGTTCTTTTGGTCAAACTTGGTTTGCTATAATTGAACTTGGGAAGTACATGGTTGAAAATTGTATAGTTTGGGGGAGCAAAAGACTTTGTCTTGAATATCAGATGGTGTGTTTTTGGGTTGACTTCTAGAATTTATCTGTTGAAGCTTAAGCCACTTGCACCTTCATAAGTGGAGTAAATAAGTTTCTGAATTCTTCACTAAGTCTTTCACTGATAAGTTGTAAGCATTTTGTGTGCTGTACTTTTGCAGTAAGTGTGAGGGCTATCTCAGTAGTTGGCGGTTTGCCATCAAAAGTTTAGTATATCATGTGTTCCCTGTACGATAGGATCAGTTAATCACACTGCAATCTATAAATACTATAATGTAGAACTGTAGGATATCAGAATGCAGTAAATAAATTCCTTGGATCCTGCTTAACCTGATGGATACTTTGCGAGAAAATTTTCTTTCCTTTCTTCTTCGCCCACATGAACATAATGTGTAATTGCTTTGTTCCCTGGTAAGACTTGAAATTTCCTCAAGATGCAATATGTCATTACGTTTAGTATATTTGTGTAATGCACTAAAATGTGCCTAAAAATTAGAACTTACACTAAGATGGCCTAGTTGGCTTAATGTCCTCACTAGGAATTTTCATGAGGTGGAACTGTCTGGTAAGAATGGGATAATTGGTCAACAAAATAGTGTCTGAAAATGAGAAACTTTTGAAGGACAAGGGATTCCTTATTATTATTACAGTTGAATGACCGAGTCTTAGAAAGCATCGAATGACCCCAGAAAATCCATTTGGTTGAAGGAGAGCTTAAGCTTGTTACTTGTATTCTCAATCATGAGTTAATTATGTATCATTTGTAGAATGGAAAAAGGATCATGACGGAAAAAGATTTATCTGGTCCGACTGGAAGATGAGTTGTTTACAAGAATGCATTAATTAGTAGTTTCCAATCAACATCAGACCAAAAAATATGCTTGCTAACTTGACCATACTCGAGTGATTTAGCATCTACTTGACAAATTCCTTGCACTAATTATGGCTTGATTTTTTGTGCTGGAAATTCACTTAAAGAGGTTGTCACTTTTTTGGCCAACTGTCTGATTTCTGAGATTAGGAGGTGTATAAGGATAGGGAGCTGCTGGAGGATAACTTTGTTTTTTCACTATTGAAACTGTTTACACTATTGCAGTCGAAATCAAGCCTTTTTATTTGAGCAATGAAACAGTTTTACTACTGGTTTTGCAGATCATTCAATCCATGTTTGCATCCTATTTATTAGGTCTATGATACATCCTGGTTCTTTCTTGAACAAGCTTCCATAACTGCACATTGCACGAAGAGAAGATCCATGTTTTCATCCTCCTTTCAGCAGAGAGCAAATTTGGGAGTAAAAATTCAAACCCTGTTTCGTAGAGTGATCCTCGTTAGACAGTCTTTTCTTGCATGTTTCCACACAATAGAAACTATCTTGGATATAGTCCCCTGGAAGACATGCTTGAGGGACTAGGTGGCCATGTAGTTTGATTTGGTGACTCAGGAAGTGTGAAATTAATGGAGTAGCTTCATGCAATAAGCATACCTCTTAATGATACTTCCTGCCCATAGGCCACTTCCAGTAATGTCCCATAACAATAGGATTTACCATGGACTGCTTTGTTTACCTGTAGCATTATAAAAAACGACAGGGAATGTCAAAATATAGAGGTCCTAGTGGGTGCCAATTATCTGGTATTTTTCTCATTCCTGTGGTGAGTTTAACCAGCTTTCTAAGCATCCACAGGTTGAAGAATTATTATTATTAATTTTTATAATTTGCGCACTATACTTTTTATTATTCATTATTTTACCTTTTTCAATTGGACTTCAATATGTCCCTAATGACTACTCTACAGCCATTATAATTTTATTTGTTGAAGCAAATGCCTTTTGACATATTTCATCACCTCCTAAAGGAGCTGCTCTATTAGTTATAATTATCTTTTCTTGATCATTGTACTTGGCTATATGTGTTCTCCTGAGTCCTGATTACAAATGATTTCAACAACTGTTTGACCTATGTGTTGTGGAAAATAAATTTTAGTTTACTAATGCATTGAAATAAACTGGAATTGATCTTGATGAAATGGATAGGAAGATGATAACCTTTTAACAAAGGAAACTCTTATAGTTGAAGACTTAACTTCAAATCTTTCTTCATGTTTAGTGAAATTAGGTGTTTTTACTGAATAATGTGATAAATAAATCTAGTTAGAATGATAGAATATGGTCAGACATCTGCCAGCAACTTTTGGATTCATTACACTCATTCTAACTGACAAGCTAGTTGGTTGTTTTTAGTAGTAGTGTTAGCTACTACTTGCTTTCATGCACATGAGTAGGTGGGACTTACTTTCATCAATTTTCTCACAGTGGATGCTCTTCAGAAAATTGTTACAGCAATGGGTGCCACATATTGGAAGTTCAATGCTGACTCTTGCGCTATCGAAATGGTTGGGTTAACACCAGAGGCACCATCAGGATCTCAGGGTAGTATTGGATGTCAATGCAACTCTGAGAACAACATCACCTGCAATGTGATAAGCATGTATAGTCTAACCATTCTTTTAAGCCATTTTATCTTGGATGTTTCCTGTGCAACAGTTAACCAAAGTTGTAATCATTTCCCTAGAAGGGTTTCCTTATGTTTAAGGCTTACCCACTTTAGAACCTTGGGAGTTGTTAGAAAGTGAAGAATTGATAATGTATTAAAACTATCTTTTAAGTGTCTAGTTGGGATGGAACTTCCTTTCTGGCCGGGCAAACTTTCATAAATATTCTATATGATATGTAGCTTCCAGTAATTCAAATCCTAAGGAAGAAGAGTTAACATTGGTATTTGTAATAGCTGATATAATGTAAATGCTGAACATGTCTGACTTCTTCATAGTATTGCTTTCCAGCTATTCTAAATTGATCTTGTCCTTAACTCACTAATGGCTCTCAGCTTGGTTCTGATAATTACTTCAACCTTGCAGTGCTCTAAAGCGTTATAATCTCTCTGGAACTCTGCCATCTGAGCTCAGGGATCTTCCCCATATCAGGGAAATGTAGGATATTTCAGAATTTCCCCATTAGTATGCTCCGCAAGATGAATGTCCTTGGTTTGCCATTTATTGCTCAAACATCCCTCTGCTATTTAATTATTGTTTTGTTCTGTATTTTCAGTGATCTATCTTACAATTATCTTCGTGGTACGATACCATCTGAGTGGTTTTCCACGCAATTAACTAAGATGTAATCGACTCTTTTCCTCCCCCCTTCTCTCTCACATATGCATGGAAACATGAAACTAGGTTTCATTCAATCTGCTAATTGCTACAAACTTTTTATTCAGATCACTTCTTGCGAACCGGTTATCGGGGGAAATTCCTAAGGATTTGGGCAATCTTACCAGTCTCACATACCTGTATGTCTTCATTTTGAATTTCCTGTTTATGTTATTATTAACATTAATATTATTATTTCATTTGTATAGTTCTGGACCTTGTAGTGACTTGATATTAGGCAGTAGTAGGCAAGTTAAACTGAATCGAATGATGGTTGGATCTGACCTACCAATTATCTTTGCATTTTTAATTTCATTTCATTTGAGAAATACCATGTAACACTTGTATGATACATCAGGTCTGTTGCTTTATATGGGCATTTTATTGTTGCTGTAAATTAGTAAGTTCTTCTAGTATTCTGAATAGTGAAACTGATCGCTAGCTTTATTATAGGGCTGCATTGCACATTATCTTTAGATTTCTGAAATTATAACATAATAAGATATTATACTTCAAAACTATTTTGTTAGTAACATAAGTGCAATAAATTGAATGATCCACACCTGCACATGGAAGGAGTTCAATATTTAGTTCATGCACCAATTTTTAAGTTGTTTTTACAGACAGCAGGATTCTTTAAGGGATTTCTTCCCTCAGTTTATTATATTTTCACCAATTGGGCAGAAGTATTGTTTGGCATCTAATGAACCTGGCCAGGAATTTCTCTGTTTTTATTTCCAGTGTATCTATTATGTTCCTTTGCTTCTTTGTCTGCATACGTAGTGAGTTTTTGGAGTTCTATGGCAGGGATCTTGAGAGTAATCAATTTTCTGGAGCAATCCCTTCTGAACTTGGGAAATTACCAAACTTGAAGACTTTGTAAGATTTTGAGTATCTTTCGGTGTATTAAATGATATTTTTGAAGCACCCTAATTTTTGATTATATGAATCTGTTGCATGCTGAAACTACAGATTTTTGTCCTCAAATCGCTTGTCTGGTACATTGCCGATTTCGTTTTCTAGTTTAGTAAATCTAACAGACCTGTAAGCCTCCACGATCCCTTCTCCTGTTTACTTTTTTATTTATTTACTTTCGTATTTTTACTATGGCCTTATGCTTGGCAACATTTGCTTTCATGTTGCAGTAGGATAAGTAACAACAATTTCAGTGGACCAATTCCTGATTTTTTTCAGAACTGGAAACAAATGACAAGATTGTAAGCTTTATATCAAGTTTGGAAGTTTTTGAGTTTTGAAAGAAATTGCATAATGATATTATTCTTTTCCCGAATTGAAGTGAGATGCAGGCTGCAGGTTTTGAGGGACCCTTTCCGGCAACCTTATCCCTTCTGAATAATCTAATTGAGTTGTGAGTATATAGCATTTTACACCACTTACCTTCTCTATTTATTCTTCTGTTTCTATTTAGTATCTTGTGTTTTGATGTTCCTTTCTTTGTACAGGAGGATTACTGACTTAATTAGCTCATCTCAAGGATTTCCGCCGATGAGTAATATGGCTGACATGAATAGGCTGTAGGTTAAATAATGGAAACATCAAGTTACCATTGATTTGATTGTCCTGATACTCTGGACATGTTTAATGTGATTAAACTTGAATGCAGGATTCTCAGAAACTGCTCCATATTTGGAGAAATTCCTGCATATATTTGGCAAATGACAGACCTGGATATGTTGTGAGTATTGGATTCTCAGTTCTTTCAAATTTTAGCTTCTTTATGTCCAATAACTGATATACAATTTGCAATAAAAAAGGCTATGATAATCATTGACAATATTCAAATTGAAACTGTATGTTGAAAATCATGTAAATGATGCATCTTACCCATATTTTCTCTCTTTGTTAGTAACTACACTACATTACGTAGTGAGAAACTTAAGTAGGCATTCATGTCTAATTGTATAAGAATATGCACTTACTGTTAAATTGCTTCTGCGCTAGTGAACGCTCAAAATGGGGCTTTCTATAATGCTGTAAATAAAAAGTAATACTCCATTTCCTTTTATGTAGGTTTGGTGCTAGTTTTGAAACAAACAAACTCATACCCATTAAAATTCTGGTGATCTTTTTTATGAGGATATTTTGAAGTCTAAACGACTCATACCATTGCATAGCTATTCTATGCCATAGAGTCTAACTTTCTCTTTTGGACCCCTAACTTGGGATTTTCTTATACAACTTTTCTTCATTCTTCCATTTTTCTGCTTCTTCTGCTTCCTTTCATCTTCTAAACTACAAGATGAAACATGACTAATTAAATGGAAAAATAGACATATTTTTCTAATCACATTAAATTAATGTAGTTAAAAGTTTTAAATAAAATCAGGATCTTGTTGGTTCTTTATGAATTTGTGATTCTGTGTTTGGGACATTGATCACAATTGACCACTTCTCTTGTCTTCATTTTAGACCAAAGAATGTAGCACAATGTATTGCAGTAGTATTGTCCTGATGTTCTTCATTCACTAGTTCATTTGGATTTGCTCTTGGTTTTAAATGCTCGTCAGTAACCACCATTTATCACTTAGGACAATTAGTGTGGCATAAAATACGATTTGACCATGCTGTCGTTTTTTTTCCTCTTATTATTGAATCATACTGAACTTTCTCTCCCTTATTCCCAGAAGTAATAGAGATATAAAGATATCATAACTATGTTTCTATTTTATTGTTGCAACAGGGATGTGAGTTTCAACAATTTGACAGGGGAAATCCCAAATAATATTAGTGATAAAAATCGTCCAAAGTTTACGTAAGTACCAGTTACAAATTATCTTGGTTTTATATGTTAATATGTTAACCAATTTTTCACTGAGAAGCATGATTCTTGTCTATCAGTAATGATTCTTCATTAATACTATGTGATTTTTTGTGGAATAGATTTCTTACAGGGAACAGGCTTAGTGGAAATGTACCTGAGTCAATCTTGAGGCCTGGGAGTAATATGTATGCTTACTATCTGCTGAAAACTAATTCTGAAACATTTAAATTATTATTTTACTCTTCTAGTTGTATTCTTATCCTGTTACAACTTTGCTTTAGTTCTCAGCCTGCCTTGTGGCTCGCACTGAGAATTTTCCTAGTGTGCTTTTCATCATTTACAGACTATCATTTGTTTATGATAGAAGTGATTGAGGCTATATAATTTCAGTTGTTGGGTGCAGTGATCTTTCCTACAATAACTTGACTTGGCAAGACCCTGATCAGCCTGCGTGTCAGTCAAACCTGTAAGCACATTACTTTATTAGTTCCTCTTGCACTGCTTAGTCGTTTCAATTATTATTTTGTCCTGATAACTTCTGCAATATCTTTTATTTTTGTAGGAATTTATACATAAACTTATTTAGGAGCTCTTCAACAACAAATACTTTGTAAGTAGCCTAACCAGTTGTTAAAAAGTTTATAATTGCAGCATCCTAGATATAGGCTAAATAAAATTGAAATTTCAAATTTATGGTTGATTTCAAAGTCAACACATTTACGGTACTAATTCTTAGCTTGGCTTAAATCTGCAACAGAAGGAATTTTCTTCCGTGCACCAAGGATTTCACATGTCCAACATGTAAGTATGCTCTTTCAAGCATTTGTAATTACATTAGATTAATTTAGATTATAATTTGGTAACATGGTGGTGTTTAGATGAAGATAACCATGGGCAGTACTTTTCAAAATGTCAACATTAAGTCAACTATCTGGTGTAGTTTTGGTTCAACTTCAACATATTAAAATAATGGTAGCTATGAGCATGACTTTTGAAATGTGTCGAGGGTTAGACTCAGTTATTTTAATATGGTTTGTAGAATTTGGTAAGAGAGAAGAATTCTTTTTCTCATGTATTAGAACTCAAAAAATATATATCGTACAAGCTTATTGTCTGTCCTTTAAATAGACAAGATAACAACTGAAATCTCCTAGGATTAGGTAACTAACTCGAAAACAAAATTAAACTAGGATTCAGATTTAGGCAACTCCTTGTTTCCTATTCTAACATTGTTTCATAAAGTCAAATTAGGAACCACTTCTTACGTTACGATAAACCAGATTCTGATTATTTGTTTGATACCTACGGGATTAGGTAACTACCATACATAGCTAGTTTCCTAATTCTTCAACACTCCCCCTCAAGTTGGTGCAAAGATATCCATCATGCCCAACTTGCCAATCTGGACTTCAAATGATTTATTTACCAAACCCTTTGTCAGCGCATCAGCAACTTGTTGTGTAGATGGCACAAACGGTGTGCAAATTATACCAGCTTCAATCTTCTCTTTGATGAAGTGTCGGTTTATCTCAATATGCTTTGTCCTATCATGCTGTACTGGGTTTTGAGCAATACTTATTGCAGATTTGTTGTCACAGTAGAGCATTATAGGAAGTTTGACTTTAAAATTGAGATCCTGTAACACCTTTTTAAGCCACAAAGCTTCTCTAATTCCTAGATCCATAGCTCTGAATTCAGCTTCAGCACTGCTTAGAGCAACCACACTTTGCTTTTTGCTTCTCCAGGAAACTAGATTTCCCCAAACATATGTACAGTACCCTGAAGTAGACCTTCTATCATTAATAGCACCAGCCCAATCAGCATCTATACACTTCCACACTTCTTTCATCATTCTTCTTGAAGAAAATTCGTTTACCCGGGGCTCCCTTCAGATATCTGAGAATCCTGTATGCGGCATCCATGTGTTCCTGTTTTGGAGCTTGCATGAACTGACTTATCAGGCTTACAGCAAATGATATGTCTGGACGAGTGTGTGCTAGGTAGATGAGTCGACCTACCAGCCTTTGATACCTACCTTTTTCTGTTGGCACTCCATCTTTAAACTCTCCCAGTTTCACATTCACATCAATTGGTGTATCACAAGGTCTACAGCCACTCATCCCTGTTTCTTTCAGCAGGTCTAAAATATATTTCCTTTGAGACACCATTATTCCTTTCTTCGATCTGGCTATCTCCATCCCTAGGAAGTACTGTAATTTTACCAAGTCCTTTATCTCAAATTCCTTGGCCAGATTTGTCTTAAATTTATGCATTTCCTCAAGATCATCACCAGTAACTATTATATCATCCACGTATACCATTAGCACTGATAACTTCCCATTTTGTTCTCGGATAAACAAGGTATGATCAGATTGCCCTTGTGTATACCCTTGACCTTTTATAAATCTGGTAAACCTATCAAACCATGCCCTTGGAGATTGCTTAAGTCCATAGATAGACTTTTTTAGTTTACACACCTTTGACCCAACCTTATCCGAAAAACCTGGGGGAGGCTCCATGTATACTTCTTCCTTTAAATCACCATTTAGGAATGCATTCTTCACATCTAATTGCATGAGAGGCCAATCAAGGTTGGCAGCAATAGATAGAAGAACCCGTATGGTATTGGCTTTAGCAACTGGTGAGAAAGTCTCCGAATAATCTACTCCGTAGGTTTGAGTGAATCCCCTAGCAACCAATCTAGCTTTGTATCTCTCCAATGATCCATCTGAGTGATACTTCACTGTGAACACCCACTTGCAGCTTACCGTCTTCTTTCCATGTGGTAATTCCACCATCTCCCACGTGGAATTCTTATTCAAAGCTTTGATCTCTTCCATAACTGCCTCTCTCCACTCTGGAACTTTTAGGGCCTCCTGAATGCTGTTAGGTATGTCTATGGCTGATAGTTTTGAGATAAAAGCAGAAAACTGAGGAGAAAGGTTAGTATAAGACAACGCTTGCTAAAGGGTGTTTAGTAGTACAGGTTCTGACTCCTTTTCTCATAGCAATAGGAAGATTAGAGTCATCAATGAGATCTGAATTACCTAAAGGCAGACTTGAATAGCTAGAAGAATCATATTTACCTGGAGCAGATTGCTCAGAGTCCCTGATCTGGTCTTCATGATCTACCCCCGGGGAAGATGTTTGCTGATGCTGATCAGGAGGTTTAAGAATATCCTTCTTCCTTGAGTACACAAATCCTTTATAGCATTTCTCCTCTTCCAAGGGTTTAGATGTTTCTAAAAATTTTAAAGACTCTTGTTCTATTGATTTTTCAGATGTAAATTCCACATTTTCTGTGGGAGTAATGTTTGGCAACCAATCTGAAGCCTCAGAACCCTCACCTTGACTTGGTTTAGGCTCCCCCTGAAGGGGAGGGTTGCTGTAATAGGATGTACCTTCTAGAAAGGTGACATCCATAGATACAAAACACTTCTTTGACACTGGATCAAAACACTTGTAACCTTTTTGATTCATGGCATAGCCAATAAAAACACATGAGGCATGTTATATGCAGTAACCATTTTACTAAACGCAGTAACATTCCCCTGTGAAAAGTCTATTTTACCCTTAAGTATTAAAAAAAGAAATTTTTCATAAAATTTCACAGGAACATTGGGAAAATACTGCCTTTTGATACCGCCCACAAAAGGCGGTATTTTCCGCCAACAGTTGGCGGTATTCCAACTGTTGGCGGTATTTTCTGGGTGAAATGCCGCCCATCTGGGCGGTATATTTCTAGGAAGAAATACCGCCCACTTTGTGTGGGCGGTAATACCGCCAACACTGAAAATACCGCCCAAAGTAAGCGGTATTCCTCGCAAAATTTTATCCCGTTTTTAAAAAATGTGTAGGTTATTTACATATCGTGTAATATAAATCGTACTCGTAACTATAAAATCAAATGTTGTTATACGCAAAATTTTATCCCTCCTTTTAACGAAATTGTTATACGCAAAATTTTATCCCTCCTTTTAACGAAATTGTTATACGCAGTAACCGTGTGTAGGTTATTTACATATCGTGTAATATAAATCGTACTTGTAACTATAAAATCAAATGTTGTGCGGTAAATTTTTTTTTTATATAAAGGGTAAAATAGACTTTTCATAAGAGAATGTTACTGTGAATGGTAAAACGGTTACTGCGTATAACAATTCTGAAACACATTTTAGGGCCTTGGGATCATGCTTTGACTTTTGAAGGTTGAAGTTATGAACAAAAACCACACTCCCAAAAATTTTTAAAGGTATATTCTGAATCAAACGAGTGTTCGGAAAACTTTGGTTTAAAACTTGGATGGGGTTTTGAAAATTTAAAATTCTTGTTGGCAACCTAATAATTAGATAAGCTGCTGTGAGAACAGCTTCCCCCCATAAAATACTGAAAACTAGGATGTCCTAATCTATAGTGCCATAACAAGCTTTTATCATCTATAACCTTTACTAAATTGAAACACCTTTTCTGGTCTTGTGTACCAAGGGATTTGATGTTAAGAAGGTATAATCCACCATCCTGCTTAGCTTCCCCAATCACCTTCCCTGAGGTGAGATCCTGAAAGATACATTTAGAAGAGAGAAATTTTGCAGAACAGTGATGATCTTTAGTAAATTTACTAATGGACAACAGGTTATATGCTAATGTAGGAACATGTAGAACATCTGTGAGGGTTAGGAAAGGAGAGATAGAAACTGGTCCCATTCCAGCAATTGTGGCCAAAGAGCCATCTGCAATTTTGACTGTGTTGTTTCCTGCACAAGGTCTATACGAGAGAAAGAAGCTAGAGGTACCAGTCAAGTGATCAGTGGCTCCTGAATCTAGTATCCAGAAGTCAGTGGACTTGGTACAAGCAATTGTACTAATTGGGATTATACCTGACTTGGCTAAGGAGCAAGAAGTTGAAGGAATAGAGTTATGGTTGCCTAAGGATTGGGTCTGAAACAGCCTCTGGAGTTGTGCAACCTGTTCCTGAGTGAAGGAGATAGCCTGGGTTCCAGAATCAGGGTTCAGAATTTGAAGGGCATGTCCTCCTCCCCCTGGTTTCAAGTATGAAACCAGCTTCTTCTTCAGATTTGCTGGCTTTCCATGTAGTTTCCAGCAAGTCTCCTTGGTGTGCCATGCTTTCTTACAATGTTCACACCAAGGTCGATTTCTCCCCTGTTTTCCTACTTCTGGATTTCTGACCATAAGAGCTGACCCCTCCACATCTGATTTCTGCTCAATCAAATAAAGTTTATTGCTTGTCGTTGGTTCTAAGGTTACGGGGGCTGAAGTTATTCCTCCTGAACTTTCAGTACCCGTGGAACCTGCGGTTGAGCCAACCATAGCAGGTTTGTAATTCAGCGCAGTAACCTGGCTCTGATACCATGTAGAATTTGGTAAGAGAAGAATTTTTTTTCTCATGTATTAGAACTCAAAAAAATATATATCGTACAAGCTTATTGTTTGTCCTTTAAATAGACAAGATAACAACTGAAATCTCCTAGGATTAGGTAACTAACTCGAAAACAGAATTAAAATAGGATTCAGATTTAGGCAACTCCTTGTTTCCTATTCTAACATTGTTTCATAAAGTCAAATTAGGAACCACTTCTTACGTTACGATAAACCAGATTCTGATTATTTGTTTGATACCTACGGGATTAGGTAACTACCATACATAGCTAGTTTCCTAATTCTTCAACATGGTTAGCTGACATAGCATGAAATGAATTCAGCATTTTATATGAAAATGTTGAGTAATATTAAGACATGTTTAGAGTAAGAACATATTAACTGTTGAGAAAAAGACAACTAGGGAAGAGAAGGAAAAACAGATTCGTTATATCTTTATTTTCTTGGAACTTCTGTTCTTAAGTAGAACACAAAGTAACGAGGATAAGCTTCAACATCTAGAATTAAGGGAAAGAAACAACTACTTAAAATAGACTCCTACTGGACCTAGACATCTACTGGAACTAGACGTCTACTGGATCAGATTTCCACACTCCCCCTCAAGTTGGTGCGTAAATGTCAATCATGCCCAACTTGTTTATTAGGTGTTCAAACTTTGGCCTTGGAAACCCTTTAGTCAAAATGTCTGCTGTTTGTTGACCAGAAGGCACAAAAGGCAGGCAGATAGTTCCAGCTTCTAGTTTCTCCTTGATGAAATGTCGATCAATTTCAATATGCTTAGTTCTATCATGCTGCACAGGATCATGAGCAATACTGATCGCAGCTTTGTTGTCACAATATAGCTTCAACGGTAGATCCACTATTTTCCTGAGTTCCTTAAGGACTCTGTGTATCCATAACAATTCACAAATCCCGTGGGCCATTGCTCTAAATTCAGCTTCTGCACTACTTCTAGCAACCACACTTTGTTTTTTGCTCCGCCAGGTAACCAAGTTTCCCCATACAAAGGTGCAATATCCCGAAGTGGACCTCCTATCCGTCACACAACCTGCCCAATCTGCATCAGTAAATACTTCAACACTCCTCTGATTAGTCTTCTTGAACCATAGACCTTTTCCAGGAGTAGACTTCAAATATCTCAGAATTCGATAGACTACTTCAAGGTGTTCTTCCTGAGGTGCATGCATGAATTGACTCACTACACTTACTGAGAATGCAATATCTGGTCTCGTATGAGATAGATAGATTAGTTTCCCAACCAACCTCTGGTATCGCCCAGTATCCACCGGAACACCTCCTTTCTCCCACAACTTCACATTGGGATCCATTGGAGTTTCAGCTGGTCTACAACCACTCATTCCAGTTTCCTGTAAGAGATCAAGGATATATTTCCTTTGCGAGACAACAATTCCTTTCTTTGACCGGGCAATTTCCATGCCAAGGAAGTATTTTAATGCCCCCAAATCCTTGATCTCGAACTCTAATGCAAGACTTCGCTTCAATCTCTCCATCTCAATGACATCGTTACTTGTGAGTATAATATCATCAACATAAACTATCAATATAGCAATTCTTCCTAGAGAGGAAAACTTAAAAAATAAGGTATGGTCTGTATGCCCTTGAACATATCCTTGTTTTTTCACTGATCTTGTAAACTTTTCAAACCAAGCTCTAGGTGATTGCTTGAGTCCATATAACGACTTCCTCAATCTGCATACGCCATGTCCAAATGTCTTCTCGAACCCTGGTGGTCTATCCATGTACACCTCCTCCTCCAAGTCACCATTAAGGAAGGCATTCTTCACATCTAATTGCTGCAAGGGCCAATCTAAGTTAGTAGCAATAGATAAGAGTACTCTCACCGTATTTAATTTCGCTACTGGGGCAAATGTCTCATAGAAATCAATCCCATATGTCTGGGTGAATCCCTTAGCCACTAGCCTGGCCTTGTACCTTTCCACTGAACCATCAGAGTTGTACTTCACTGTAAAAACCCATTTACACCCAACTGTAGTTTTCCCAGTAGGCAATGGCACAATACTCCAAGTATTATTCTTTTCCAGAGCTCTCATCTCCTCAAGTACTGCTTCCTTCCACTTTGGATCTTGTAGAGCTTCCTGAATATTTTTTGGAATTTCTATACTGGAAAGTTGTGAGGTAAAAGCAGTGAAAGATGGGGACAATTTCGAATAAGACACAAACTTGGATAGAGGATGATTAGTACAAGACCTAACCCCTTCACGAAGAGCTATAGGAATATCAACATTTGGAGAATCAAACTGATTTTCAGAGGTAGACAGAGATTTACCGGTTTCAGAATCACTTTGTTGACTCATCCTTGGATTGGAATCATGGCTGTGCTTATCAGTCTTCCTTGAGTAAACAATCCCTTTCCAGGTTTGGTCACCATCCCTGAATCTATTTATGTCAGAACAATTGTTATGATGTGGCATTATACTAGGTTGTTCCTTATTGTTTATCTCCAAAAATTCTGTTTTAGAAAAATTGTTTTCATCAAAATTGTTAGATGTAGGCCTAGAGTCACCAGAAACATCACTCATGATGAGAGGAGTTTCCAATTGCAACTCCTGGCCATTTCCTGTAGGTGCAGCTTTATCAAGTTCAGGTTCAGGAGTTTTCTCAAAAAATTGGACAAATAGATCATTTGAGTTGACATATGAATCTTCCTTACAATTCGCCCCCTGAAGATGAATGTCTTTGAAAAATGGCTTGTGTTCAAAAAATGTAACATCCATACTAACAAAAACTTTTTTTTGTTAGGATCAAAGCATTTGTAACCTTTTTGTGTTGGGGAGTAACCAACAAAAACACATTTTATAGCTCGAGGCTCAAGTTTGCCAATTGCTCTATGTTCATGCACAAAAGCTGTACAGCCAAATACTTTTGGAGTTAAATCACCACAAAGTCTAGCATTTGGGAAAATTTTGGTGAAGACCTGTAAGGGAGTTTTGAACTGTAAAACTTTTGAGGGCATCCTGTTTATTAAGTATGCAGCAGTTAAAACAGCCTCTCCCCACAAATATTTTGGAACTTTGGTTGTAAAAAGTAATGCCCGAGCCACCTCTAACAGATGTCTATTTTTCCTCTCAGCAATGCCATTCTGTTGGGGTGTATCAATGCATGAGCTTTGGTGGATGATTCTTTTTTCATGGAAAATTTTTTCCAAAGACATGTTACAAAATTCTTTCCCATTACCACTCCTGAACACTTGTATCTTAGTTTCAAATTGAGTTTGCACCAGATTGTAAAAAGTCTTAAAAACTTGTTCAACTTCAGACTTTTCTTTCAGTAAATACACCAGCACAATCGAGTATGATCCTCAATAAATGTGATGAACCATCTCTTGTGAGTGGGTGTGCTGATCTTATTAGGACCCCACACATCACTGTGAATCAAAGAAAAAGGTTTTGATGGTTTGTATGGGTGTGAATGAAAATATGTACGATGTTGTTTTGCAAATTCACAGATTTCACAATAAAACTGAGAGAGCTCTCTATTGTCAAACAATGCAGGAAACAAATGTTTTAAATATTTAAAACTTGGATGGCCTAATCGTAAATGCCATAACATAACATTATTCTGAGAGACATTAATAGATTCAAGGCAAGAACCTATTAGATGAGATTGCCGACTCGAACCAGATCCTGATCCTCTATTCAGGATGTAGAGTCCACCACCTTCTTTAGCACTGCCAATCATCCTCCCCGAGGTCGAGTCCTGAAATAGACAACCAGTTGGAGAAAAAATCATTTGACATTTTTTATCACGAGTCAACTTACTGACAGACAAAAGATTACAAGAAAGTTTGGGAACATGCAGGACATTATGTAAGGTGAGTGACGGAGATACTGCAATGGAACCTTTCCCTGCAATGGCTGAAAGAGAGCCATCTGCAACTTTAATTTTCTGATTCCTTGCACATGGGTTATATGAAGAAAACAATTTGGACAGTCCTGTCATGTGATCAGTTGCACCGGAATC
This sequence comes from Leptodermis oblonga, assembly GCA_016801395.1. Taxonomy (NCBI): domain Eukaryota; kingdom Viridiplantae; phylum Streptophyta; class Magnoliopsida; order Gentianales; family Rubiaceae; genus Leptodermis; species Leptodermis oblonga. The sequence goes on along the minus strand of CM028756.1, from coordinate 31,741,289 downwards.
AATGATCCAAGTGCTGTCAAGATTGTCAGGGTAGTTGCTCATGAGAGCAGTTTTGGGAAAATTACCTGTTTGGGCTAATGAACTGGAAGAAGTGTGTTTTGGTTCGAGAAGTTTGATCAGTTGCTCTATTTGATCCTGAGTGAAAGGAACCAAACTTGGAGAAGACTGTTGCTGTGGAGCAGAACCAATAGCTTGAAATGCATGCCCTTCTCTTCCAGATTTGCCCTTGCTGGTTGATGGTTTACCATGAATCTTCCAACAGGTTTCACGTGTGTGCCCTGGGCGTCTGCAATGGTCACACCACGGCTGATCAGATCGCTTACCATCCTTCCTCACATCTACACCTAGGACATTCCGAGTAACAAGGGCAGAAGTTTCGGCTTCTGGATTTGGAGCATGCTTGTACAACATCACACTTTGCCTTGCCTCTTCTCTCCTAACCTCAGAGAAGACCTCCCTTATTGTGGGCAAGGGGGATTTGGCCAAGGTTCTGCCCCGCACATCATCTAACTCCTTGTTTAGCCCTGCTAAGAACATGTAGACACGATCATTCCCCTGCCTCTTCAAAAACATAACACTGTCAGGTGTACAGTGCCAAACATCATTATAGCAAAGGTCTAACTCCTGCCATAGGGTCACCAACTCGTTGTAGTAGGTGGTTACATTCCTGTCACCTTGCTTCGCATTCCACAGTTTGGATTTTAGATCAAAAATCTGGTTTGAGTTCTCTAAGTCTGAATACGTATCTCTTACAGCCTCCCAGACATCTTTGGCAGTTGGCAGGAAGAGGAAGGTTTTCCCAATTGCAGGTTCCATAGTGGAGTTTGTCAACCATGCAATAATTGAAGAATTTTCTGATTTCCTGACCTCGAACTTTGGATCTTCATCTGCAGGTTTTTTCACTTCCCTTGTTACATATCCCAGCTTCCCTTTGCCTTCCAAGATCAACCGAACAGTTTGTTGCCATTCGGTGTAGTTGTCTCCATTTAGACGGTGAATATTCACGTGGAGTGAGTTCTGAGACCCCTCCGGACCATTGAACGAGAGGGAGGGATTCAGAGTGGAACTCACGGTGCTTTCTCCTGCTGTTGAGGTTTTACTGGTTTCACCAGTTAAAGCCATATTCCATGGATTTTGACGTGTCATTGTTCTTCCTTAGATCTGAACCTAACGCTCTGATACCATGTTGAGAAAAAGACAACTAGGGAAGAGAAGGAAAAACAGATTCGTTATATCTTTATTTTCTTGGAACTTCTGTTCTTAAGTAGAACACAAAGTAATGAGGATAAGGTTCAACATCTAGAATTAAGGGAAAGAAACAACTACTTAAAATAGACTCCTATTGGACCTAGACATCTACTGGAACTAGACGTCTACTGGAACTAGACATCTACTGGAAAGAAAAGGAACCGAAACTACAGGAGTTGATCCGGTAATAAAAGTCAAACCTCAAAGGATATAGTGTAATATGTGACATGAGCATTTTAATAGTTTCACAATTGACCAGTAGAAGGGTAACATCAATGGGAGAGACCGTAAACTTGCGAAACAAAAAGACCCAATGTAGAGAGGTAGATGTAATTTACCTATAATTATTTATGTATGAGTGATTAAATGCTTTATTTTTATGTATATATATCATTCTGAATTTTATAAGCTCCTAGAAATAAATGAGGTCTTTTGGATGACTCTCTAATAGTGAAATGAAACTCAAATTCGTTTTTGCCACCAATTGCAGAAACTTTGCCTCCACCTGTAATAGTAGTCATCTCTACTGTTCTTGTACACTATAAATTTGGCTTGGTGCCTCAGCGGTTTCAAATTTAGGCATCTCTACTAGTCTTCTGGACTATAGTGATGTGTGTCATTCACTGCTGCCATGTTTAAAAATGGCTTACTACTGCTTATTGATCTACTACACAATGTATTACAGATTAGGCAAAAAAAAAAAAAAAAAAAAGTATTACAGATGGATCTTAGATTTGCTCATTTAACCCTGCAGACAGGTGCTCTCTCCGTGTTAATTGTGGTGGAAATGATATGCGCATTGATGAAGGAAACGAAAGAGTATTATATGAAGGAGATGGCGGAGTTGATGGTGGTTCTGCAAAATATTATCAGAGCAATAACTATTGGGGGTTTAGTAGCACTGGGGACTTCATGGATGATGATAATGACCTAAATACACGATTTATTGCAAATTTTCCAACAGCAAACCTCTCTGAGATGTATAGCACAGCCCGTCTTTCTCCTATTACACTTACCTATTTCCATTACTGCTTGGAGAATGGGAGCTACACTGTCAATCTACATTTTGCTGAATTATATTTTACAAGTGACAATACATATAGCAGCCTTGGGGTGCGGATATTTGATATTTATATCCAGGTAAATTACGCATATGAACGCATGTTTTCCTAAGTTTCAGGGACGTGATTCTTAATTGTTCTTTCTTTTCAGGATAACTTAGTGCGGAAGGATTTTAATATCGAGGTTGAGGCTGATGGAGCTAGAAAACCAATAATTCAGCAATTTAATACCACTGTGACTGATAACACATTGGAGATCCGGTTTAACTGGGCTGGTAAAGGGACCACTCGAGTCCCAAATAGAGGAGTATATGGTCCCCTTATATCAGCTATTTCTGTCAAACCTAGTAAGTTCTTTTCAGGGGCACTTGGATCCTAAAGAATTTTGTGCTATCCTGTTTGCAGCTAATCACATAGTATTTGTTTTGATGCGCATAGTAACACCCAATTTTACAATCATTGCCCTTCCCATCTCAATCTTAGGGTGAAATTCGTATAGGTTCTTTGTTGTGTAAAAGGAATGAATTAGAGTGTAGCATCTTTTGACAATCAAGACTATCAGAATTCAGAAACGTTGTGGGGGAGTAACATTACCATCTCCAAAAAAACATCCAAGTTGTGGGGAGTTAACATTACCATCTCCAAAAAAACATCCAAGTTAGCAATATTTGTACTGAATAAAAGGAGTATATGGTTTTACAGGAATAAGAGGTCTTTTTGGATGACTTATTTTTGCTAGTTATTTTTTGTACTCATTGCTGCATTTTGGTAGCGTCATAATAGTGATACTGGAGTATGGTTAGTCACCAAATCCTGCGTATCTCTTTTGGTTTGACAAAATATCTGCTTCTTTGATATCTTTCATGTTTTCCTGTATACCTGCATATTCAATGGATTTGGGTTGTCCTTCTATGCAGCTTTTAAATCTTGTTCAGATGGGAAGAAGAAGAAGCATATAACTACCTATGTTATCGTTGGAGTAGTAGTGCTGATATGCTTTATCATCACAGTTCTTGGTCTTCTTTGGTGGAAACGATACCTGCAAAGAAAAAAGAGAAGCAAAGGTAACCTCCACATGACGGAAAAGTCATGGTTTAAAATTTTGTCAGCTGGTGTTAGAAATGTAATCATTACTGTTACTGTTGCAAGATTAGTAATTAATTGGAAGAAATCTACATGATGGCGATTTTGAAGTATTCATCATCTCACTATTGCTAGCTTAGTCCCCAAATCAAAAAACAGTACTAGACAAGAATATTAAATGCTTGATCCTATTGCTTCAGCTTACTGTGAATGATATCATTTAAAAGTTGTTAAATTTTCCAACTCGTCAGGCTATCAAAAGTGAAGTGACATTAAAGTTTTCTGTGTATGCTTTACTCAGTATGGATGTGCTCTATTTCAACAAATTCATGCCATCTTATTTCTTGTACAGATTTTGAAGGACTAGATCTGCAAATGGTTTCTTTCCCTCTGAAACAACTTAAAGCAGCTACCAACAACTTTGATACGAAAAATAAGATTGGGGAAGGTGGTTTTGGTCCCGTTTACAAGGTATTCCATTTGCTTAGCACTCCTTAATAATGTTTTTCTTTTTATTCTTTTGCTCATTGATTGATGCTGAAAGGATGTTGACTTACAGGGTGTATTACGTGATGGAACTCGAATTGCTGTGAAGCAATTGTCATCCAACTCAGTGCAAGGAAACCGAGAGTTCTTGAATGAGATTGGAATGATTTCTTGTTTACAGCATCCAAATCTTGTTAAACTTCATGGTTGCTGCATTCACGGAAATCAGTTAATGCTGGTATATGAGTACATGGAAAACAACAGCCTTGCCCGTTCTTTGTTTGGTTAGTATTAGTTGTGCTATTTATTCGTTACATTGTACTTCTTTACCTCTGACTCTCAACTAAGCAAGTACATATCTTCTACTTGTTTTAGTTTCAGAGTCTAAAGAAAGTAAACTATTTCTTGATTGGCCAACAAGATTCAAGATTGCTGTTGGGATTGCTAGAGGGTTATCTTTTCTTCATGAAGACTCGGGACTAAAAATTGTTCATAGAGACATTAAAGCTACTAATGTGCTGCTTGATAATGACTTAAGCCCTAAAATATCAGACTTTGGATTGGCTAAGCTTGGTGAAGATGGAAGGACTCATATCAGCACAAGAATTGCTGGAACAATGTGAGTTACCTTGCTTTCTTGCTTTTCTGTCTTGGTTTATTCAGATGAATATATGGTTTAACATTTCTGAAAGTTGAATCACCACTTTCCGGTTTCCTTGCTTCCTTACAGAGGATACATGGCTCCTGAATATGCTTTATGGGGTTACTTGACAGACAAGGCCGACGTCTACAGCTTTGGAATCGTGGCATTGGAAATTGTTAGTGGCAAGAGCAACAACAGTTACATGCCAAGTAACAATTTCATTGGTCTCTTAGATTGGGTATGATAACTTCCTTTGATGCTCCCTTCTAACTTTTAGATAATTCGGTTGCTAGCTAGATGAACTCTTCCATTTTTATCTTTTTAGGCATGTCACTTGCAACGAAGCAAGAGTGTCGAAGAGCTTCTTGATAATAGATTAACATCCAAAGTCAACAAAGAAGAGGCTGAAAGATTAGTGAAAGTTGCACTCTTGTGTTCAAATGCATCTCCCTCGATTAGGCCTACAATGTCCGAGGTAGTGAGCATGTTGGAAGGAAACATGACCATTCCAGATGTAATCCCAGAAGCAACAACCTATACTGATGATCCGAGGTTCAAAGGCATGAGAGACATTCGCCTTGAAATTCATCAGAGTCTTACTGGAAGTTTGACGCTGAACTCAGATATGACAACGCAAACATCTCATACATCCAACAACGATGATATTGAAATCGATCCCAGCAGATGATGCAAAACCGACGAACACTGGTGGCACCTTATGTTTGCATTTCTGCCTGTGCAGCCTCATTCAGAAGGCAAACTGAAGGAAACACCTCAGGGTGAGTGAACTTGCTGCAAAAGAAACCAGCCCAGAGAGCTTTGATATTTTCCTCTAATGCTCTGTGATTTCTGCAGGAGGATGTAAATTGGAGTGATTTTCGTGATTTCTTTTGGTTAGGAAGACTCAAAGTAGTGCCTGTTTTTTACCAACACGATGGACTGTTATGTAATTTTGTACATTCCACGTGAGATTTATAGTTGTACACGTTGTAAAATGTAGAATACTTAGTCCCGCCGTTGATGAAGAGCAAAAACACAAAGGTGTAATTTTCTTTTGGAGATTTGTCTATAAAATGCTGACATTTATAAAGACTATAAAAGAAGTTAGTGAAATTTCAACTGACATTATCAAACAAATTCTGAATTTGCACTTGCACTATACTGAAAATTCTAAATGTGTGTTTGGTGCACGAAAATGAGTACCTTTATCGGATCCATCCCTGTATGTCATCGATTGGATTTTGAACCGGGGTTGGATTCTTTGAATGCCTTTCTACAATACACGTTAGTTGCACGAATGAACTCGTTTCTCGTAATGCGCACGTTTGCAAGAGTAAGCATATGGTAAACCCACAGTGTCTCTGCATGCTCTCAAATTGGCATGAAACTCATACTAATGAAAAGCTGCTTATCAATGGTCAAATAAAATTTTGAGTCTACTGTACACACGTCCAAGCAAAGCTAAGTCTAAACTCTCTTTTGGACATCTTATATTATAAATTTTTTCTTGTTGGAACTGAATTGCTCGTTGCACCTTCATAATCACGATGAATTACTTTATGACTTGGAGCTGAACCACTACGTCGTTGATTTTGGTTCTCTTGCAACATCAATTCATTGTGAAAAATGTGGTGCAAGACTTCTTCCTCGTCCTATGTAGTATCAATTATCGACATACTTTCGAAATTATTTTAATATGATGATGAACCTGAGAATGACGCCCTAGATGAGGAACCTTCAAAACTGAACTTCATTTTTCAAAGGATATATTTAGAAGAAAGTAACGAAATTGAGCAAACTCTCAACTATTTGAGATGAAACAATAGTACGAATTGTTAATCAATCACATCATTGATTAATGGTATTTATAAAAGGAATTATTTTTTAACCCCATACATATGTATGTACAAGCTCTTGTTTTTAACTAAAAATGGATTATTCATTCCATTATTTTGCAGTACAGTTGTTTTTTTTGTTTCTAATATTTGATGATGTTGAACTATGTGCAGAGTAATAAACTCATGCATATGTATGTACACGACTACAGTTTTTAACTGGCATTCACGGTTGTCTTTTTATTTCTAGTCTTTGTTGACGTTGAATTGTGGGATTCCTTAAATATTCATTTTGGGGGAAAAAATTACCAAAATAGACAATTTTTTTTTTTCATTCCCAAAGTATAAAAAACGAAGTTACTTCGTTTTCTTCAAGAATAACACAAAAATAAAAAATAAAAAATAAAGAAAAAATCTTCAAAGAAAACGAATTCCGTGAATTCGTTTTCCAAAGAAAACGATTTCAAATGAATTCCTTCCTTCTTTTTTTTTTATTAATTTCAAATTAATTTTTTCCTTTTTTGTTTTTTTATTAATTTCATTAATTCAAAAGAACCCCCATAATTCATTTTTGAGTTATAATGAAAAAAAATAAAATATAATTATATAACTGAAATTTTAAATTGTAATTTAATAAAATTTTAGAAGAAATAATTTACGACATTTTTTGAAATACATAAAATCTCTGTATAAATGAATTTGGGGAATTTATTTATCTTTAAAAATTTAGTCACACATTTATGTTTTAAAAATAATTAATTCCATTAAAAACAAAACTCATAAATTCGTTTCTCTTAAAGAGAAATAACATTAGACCGATATTGATGTTTTCATTTTTAATTGTTTTTAGTTTAAATGAGCTTACATAATGAATACTAGTGGGATTAGGCAGGCGCGATAACATAGAAAATTGAGAGAATAAAGAAGACAAACTTATAAATTTTTTATAACAACTCAAAAACGATTTACGGGGGTTCGTTTCGAAAACCCTAAAATTTATTTTTCATTAAATAATATTTATTTTTTAAAAATGAATAAAAACTTAGAAATATGTTGGTGAACCGTTTTCAATGAAAATAATTATTTAATTTTTAAAAAATTTGTTTAAAAATAATTATTTTTATTTATTTTAAAAATCATTTTAGTGAAATTCGTTTCTTAATGAAATTAATAAAAAACAAAAAAAGAAAAAAATTAATTATGTGTTTATTAACAAAAAAGAAAAAATTAAAAAGAAAAAATCATTTTAGTAATTAGCAATTACTAAAAAACAAAAATTCCTTTTGAAAACGAATGCATGAAAAAGAAAACGAATTCCATGCATTCGTTTCCAAAAGGAAACGAATGCATGGAATTCGTTTTCTTTTGAAAACGAATTCCGTGAATTCGTTTTCAAAAGAATTTTTTTTTTTTTTTTTTTGGTTAGTTTGGAAGAAAACGAAGTTGGGAAATTCGTTTTCAAATGAAAACGAATCTCCCAACTTCGTTTTCTATAGTTTGGGAATTTCAATTTTTTTTTGTTTGTTTTGGTAATTTTTTCCCCCAAAATGAATATTTAGGTAAAAAAATCTTGAATTGTGTGTAAAGGGAGAAACTCATGCATATATGTACGTACACAACTATTATTTTTAACTTTAAAACGATTGACTTTTTATTTCTAACATTTGCAGTTATTGAATTGTGTGCAAAGTGATAAACAATGGCGGAACCAGAAAAATATATCTCGGAGGTTCAACGTAGAGTTTTGTTTTCTCGCTAAAAGATAAATATATTTATAACTAAAACTCTATACTCACAATTATAAAATGATATTAATATTAAAATATACTTACATTATCTCGTGTCACAAAGAGGCGACCAGTTTAGCACGTGTTACAAAAAGTTGACAACCGTGTTCTACCTGTATCCATATTTTAACACAAATACACATTTAATATCATTAATATATTCAAAATATATAATTTCCCTAATTTTTAATCAAGAATAATAATAAAATTTAAATATTTAATAAAGGTATAAGCTTGCAACTTTAGCTAGAAATGGACTGTCGTTGTATTTCCTTTTAACTCCATTTTTAAGAACTCATTTCCCCTTCTTTGTATCAAAGTAATTCCCAGTGGATTTGTGAGAACACATCTGTCTCCTTTGAACATTCTCAATCACTTGTTGACGTTTATCCTTCCGAGACTTCAAGTGTGGACTTCGGAACACTTGCTTTGACACGAGATCGAGTTTTAATTCCCCCATCAAAACTTATTGCCTATTGTTAATTACTGGATTCCCATAAACAAATACCATCATAGATTCCTTAGCTTTAGCATCTACCAATTTTTCAGATACACAATTCTTACCGTACTGCAAAACACTTAGCTTACTCATTGAAGACCATAGCAAACATAAACATCCACCACTGCCCCTGCCGCTCGATCGGAACCCTAGGGAGTTGGGAAAAAAATTACCAGCCAAATCTAACATCAGCATATTACAACATCTGCAAACTCCTTTTCCAACAAAAATTTGATCGATATAAGCCAAATCATATGCTTGCTTATTCCTATGTTTGAATGAAACAAAATAAACGGCATTGGGAGCAGTGGCGGATGTAGGGGTGGGCTCGGGAGGCTCCAACCCACCCCAATTAATCTAACTTTTTTAAAATTTTTTTATAACATTATATTATATATGGTGGGCTAGTTTCAGCCCACATAATTTTTTAAATTACATCACAAACTAATAAGAGTCTAAGCCTAACAATTCTATTTTACGTTGCAAGTGGGCCTTGGGCCACTTACATTTAAAAAAAAAAAAAAGAAAACTAAAAACTAAATTAACCTACTATCAATTTAAACAAGCCGAGAGCAGCAACACTTTTAAACTCCTAGTACGACAAAACAGAAGACGAACAATAGGCGATATTTGCTCTTCTTCTTCTCTAGGTTAGTTTCTTTTATTTTATTTGTTTTTATTTTACTTTTTACTTTCTATAATACTTAGATATTCTATTATTTTATTTCATTTGTTATTTATTTTTCATTTGAGATAAGATTATTGTTCTAAACTTTTATTGTTTGAATTTTGTTTATTGTGATTTTAAAATATAAATTATGAAACTGATTTGAATGCTTGAACTAAATTGAAAATTTCATTTTGTTGAGTTCTTTATCAATTTAAACTAAAATTATGAATATTACTTTGGGATAGAAAAATTAGAGATTTTACGAATCAATATTAATTCTATATATATTGATTGAATGACATAGTTTATATGAATTTATTTAAATATTTATGCCTTTTTGTCATTTTATAGCTCCGAGCTTATAATTTAGTTGTTAAATATGTTTATTTAAATGTATGGTTTCTTTTTTACTCTAGCCCACTCAAAAAAAATATATTTATGTATTCGCTTGTTATAAATATGCGAGGTTTGTAATTGATTAGAGGATGCTAAACAGAGAGCATCCATTCAGGCGGGGTACATGGTAGATGATGTGCATAAAATTGAAATCCCCATTGGGCCTAGCCCAATGAATTAAAACAAAGAAACATTAAAGGATAAAGAAGCCCAGATCCATGTTCAGGTCGGAAAGATCATACAAACCAAGTATATAATTGTCACAAATTTAGGTCAGTCATAAAGGCTTAGATCGGTCTTGAAGGCAACAAGAAAAGACTCATTAAAACTTGGGTCGGAAAACGTTATAAACCAACTTGGTAATCTTAGATCGGTAAACCTTGTAACCCAGGTCGGTAAAAGAATAATGAAGTTGGATCGGTCAAGTGTTAAACCTCAGGTCGGTAAAACACAGGAAAACTTAGGTCGGTAAAGAATAAACCGGTCTGAGATAAAGATAAAATTATCTAAACGGTTAGATATCATGGTAGGGCCACCAATTTAACATATATGCAGGAACAATGATGACCAAGGAGCCAAGCTAAAGCCATTATTCCAGGAACGGCTAAAGTTATCCTAAAAAGAGGAATAAGTGGGAGCGTATGTCGGCATGATCCAAAAAAGGTATCAAGAGTGAGTTTATAAATACTCAGGCAACAGCCTCATTCAAGTAAGTTCCATTAAGCAATTTCTGGCAATTCTCACAAGCATTTCTCAAGCAATCCTCTCTCATTTACAATTTCTCTACAAGCTCTTGTTCATATTTATTCTTATCTTACATATTACTGACTTGATCGTCGGAGCCTATACAGGGGGGAAAGCCCCGCTCTTTTCCTTGATTCTTATCTATTCTGTCACCAGAATCGTGAAGCATAAATTAGTTCTATCACTATTGTTGAATTGAAACTACTCAAATCGGTTGCTAAGGTGATTGGATCTTCTTCATAGTAAAGAGTTTCATCCAAAGTTGGGCCATTTCGTTCCTCATTTCCTGCGAAGCTTCATTTGGATTGGGCTGTTACTGTTTTCAAGAATTCATTGGGCCGCGAAGAAGCATCACTTCAGCAGCTCCATTTTTGCGTCACATCAATTGGTGCCGTCTGTGGGGAACGTTTGATCAAATTATTTCATCAAATTTTCCTCAGTTAAATAAATTTGTTGAAACCATGACGCAAACTCGCTCAGGAATGGGTGCTTCTTCTTCTGACATCACCAACGGACTCATTGCTACAACTGCCTTGGTTCCTACCGTTACAGCCACCAGTTCTATTCCTCCCTCTGATCCACCAACTACTACCACCCTTGTTGAAACCCTCACCTCCGAACAGGAACAGGCAGAAAAAGAGAGGTTTTTCCGTTTATTTCCAAAACTGTTTCACTTAATAAACCATGTTGCTCCGATCATCTCTACTCTTAATACAGAACTTCCCATTACAACCACCACCTCAGATGTAGTTAACATAGAACACCCCTATGGCTTACAGTGGTCCCCAACTGTTCCCCCACCCAGGGCTGTATTCAACCCTGTGTCCGACCCTTCTGCTGCTTTAATGTCTAGTCTTCCCTCACAATCCACCACTATATGTCCTCCACAACCCGGGGGAGTTAATTTTTCTTCAGGAGTCGGTCATATGGCTGGTCTTCCAAACCTTTCTGTGACACATCCTGTTTATACCACCGTAGCCCATACTCAGGCTAATACTACTTTTCCGGGCCCCTTTATGGTTCCTAATGCTCAGTTCAATAATGGTTCTTTTATGTCGAGCCTACCATTTCCCACTTTAGGGCAACAAATGGGTCAATTGAATCAGCCTGGCCATGGCTTACAAATCAGTCAAGTGAGTCAACCCGGTTATTACCCTGGATATCCAACTACATCCAACCCTGCACTATTTCAACATTATGGTTTAGGCAATAACCGAGCCATGCAGACGCCCTTAGAAAACTTTCCCTTACTTAACCCAAATTATTATCTCGGGCCCGGTTTAGGGAACTATTACCCCGACATGGGAGGACACCCCTTAGGACGGTCTGGATATCCCCAGCTCGGCCTCTCCGGATCCGGATATGCTCAGCTCGGACGAACTGTCCCCACGTCTCGCGTGTCTCATCCTTTTGGATGGAAAATTCAAATGGCACAATTTCCCCCGGGATACAGAGACCTAGGTAAGGTTGATAAATATGACGGTACCACCGACCCCACGGCTCACTGGATGCAATGCATGAGCGTCATGGATGCCGCCAACCTGTCTGACGCTAACCGATGCATGACATTCCATCTGACTCTTAAAGGTCAGGCCATAAATTGGTATTGTACTCTTCCCCGAAATTCTATTCATTCGTTAGATCAGTTTGGTGACCTGTTTTTAGCTAATTTTATGGGTAACAAGATATTGTCTAAACCAATTTCACACTTAATGAACATAACTCAAAAAATGGGAGAGGGATTACAAGCCTACATAGATCGGTTTAACGTAGAATCTAGGCAATTCCACGAAAAAGATGATAGGATAATGATGGGATCATTCATTAATGGGTTACGGTCAGGACCTTTAGCTACCGAGTTGGCCATCCGACCCCCACATTCTTATTTTGAAATGATGGTTACTGCCGTTAATTTTGCTGTTGTTGAAGATGCTACAGCTATAAAACAGGAAAGGGAAAGAAGTTTTTCCGATTTATACGATAAGAGGAAACCTTCTTCCCCAATTCTTACACCAGGAGGAAGTAAGAAATTAAACTTTGCAAATATTACTAATCCTATCCCAAAGACCGGGGTAAGTGTAAACGCTGTGCAGGTAGCCGAGCCATTCTTAGTACCCCGAGCTGACATATATGCTGCCGTTCAGAATTAAGGTCTGTTGCCCCCAGCTCGACCCATGACAGGTCCCACATGCTGCCGTTCAATCCGGGCAGGTATTGTAATTACCATAAAAACATTGGTCACGATACTAATGACTGTCGTGATTTAGCTGCAGAAATAGCTAAATTAATTCAAACTGGAAAATTACCTCAATATACACAAGTGGCGCCTCTGCCTAAATCGGTGGCTTCGGCAACCCGTGAACGCCCTAACGGATGTTACCGATGCGGGGAGACCGGTCACTTTGCCTGCGAATGTCCCCAGCCCGACCCCCGAGCCCCAAATACCGGGGGTGGAACCGACCTGAATATAGCAGGGATTGTGAATACCATCGCAGGAGGACCCACCCAGGCCGATTCTAATCGCCAAAGGAAACATGTATACAGACAAAGGAACACTGTTTTAGGTAAGCGTAAATCAGAAACCATGACACTAGGAATTACCTTTGATGATACATATATATTTTTGCCTTACAATTGTGACGATTCACTAGTGATCGATTGCTACATTTCAAATTATCAAGTACGTAGGACATTGTTAGACACGGGTAGTTCTAGCAATATAATTACAACCCAGGCACTGGCTGGTTGTCAATTACACAAGGCACAGTTAAGTCCAGTTCGGACACCACTGATTGGCTTCGGCAATCACAATGTTATACCTGTGGGACATTTGAGCATTCCCGTCACGTTACTGGCTGGACATCTAAAACGTACGGAAACCATAGACTTCGTGGTCATTAATGAGCCATCACCATATAACGTATACCTGGGTCGGCCTGGATTAAATCAGTTCCAGGCCATAGCTTCTACCATACACATGCTTTTAAAGTTCCCCACCATAGGTGGGGTAGCTTCCATTCGTTGTGATGTCTTGCAGGCAAAGCAGTGTTACATGGCTTCCTTGAAGGAACCGACCCCAGTAGACCTGAGACCAAAAGTCGCCTCTACAGTCATGCCGACCTCCGTTAACATTACCGACTTGACAGGTGGCTCGGACCTGTCCATTGAAGCCGGGGCCGAGGTAAGAATCATCCCCCTTGCGGCCGATCCAAACAAGGTAATAAAAAATGGGGCTGATTTGACCCCTCAATTACAATATGATTTTCTTAACGTTTTGCGTGAGTTTGCGGAAGTTTTTGCTTGGGGACCGGAGGACATGCCTGGCATATCTCGAAATATCATTGAACACAGGTTATCCATTGATCCCAATCATAGGCCGATCCGACAACGAAAGCGTAACCTCGGGGGAGAACGTAGCAGATACGTGGAAATCGAAGTCAACGCCCTGTTGGAAGTACGTATCATCCGAGAAGTAGATTATCCGGAATGGTTGGCTAACCCAGTGTTAGTTCCCAAGCCGGATGGTTCATGGCGCATGTGCATAGACTTCACCGACCTAAATAAAGCATGCCCCAAAGACTGGTTCCCTTTGCCTTTGATCGACGTGTTGGTTGACGCCATAGCCGGATTCCGTTTCCTTAACTTCTTGGATGCATATAAGGGTTATCATCAGATCTTCATGGCCAAGGACGACGAGGAAAAAATATCTTTTATCACGGACAAAGGTACTTATTGCTTCATAACCATGCCTTTCGGTTTAAAAAATGCTGGAGCTACTTTTCAACGTTTGGTAAATAAAATTTTCAAAAAATAGTTAGGTCGAAACATGGAAGCATATATTGATGATTTACTTGTAAAAAGTAAAAATGAATCTGCTTATTTATCTGACTTACGTGAAACCCTTGAAACACTAGCCCAATATAAATTAAGGTTAAATCCAAAAAAATGTGTCTTTGGGGCCACTTCAGGAAAGTTCTTAGGATACATGGTTTCTGAGGGGGGTATATCGGTTAATCCTAAAAAAGTAGAAGCTGTATTACAAATGCACCCACCTAGATCTATCCGTGAAGTACAACAATTAACAGGCAGACTAGCGGCCTTAAATCGGTTTTTAGCTCGGTCAGCTGAATGAGCCTTACCATTTTTCAATATCTTAAAGAAAATAGATACATTCTTATGGACTTCGGAATGTCAAAATGCTTTTGAACAATTAAAGACATATTTAGCCTCTTTGCCATCTTTGACCATGCATGTTCATGGAGAACAATTGTACATGTATAAAGCCACTACCGAATCTATAATTAGCTCGGTTTTGCTCCGAGAAGATAACCGGGTCCAAAGACCCATCTATTTTGTTAGCAAGGTTTTGCAGGCAGTAGAGAAAAATTATTCTAGCCTAGAAAAGCTAGTCTTGGCCCTAGTTCACTCCACACGGCGTCTTCGGCCTTACTTCAACTCGCACGGAGTCACCGTTTATACCGACGCACCCCTCAAAGCCATCTTACAAAAGGCAGGAGTTTCGGGTCGACTCACGAAGTGGGCCATCGAATTAGGGGAGTATGACATCACATTCATCCCGCGCACGGCAGTCAAAGGACAGGTGTTGGCAGATTTCATAGCTGAAGGAGTACCAGAGAAACAAGAGAGCATATCTAGCCCGTCAGAAAAAATCGATTTACTTTTAACTATAGCAGAAGGTGACGATGCGTGGACCCTTTACGTGGATGGTGCCTCAAGCCAGTCCGGATCGGGTGCGGGGATCATCCTCACCAGCCCAGAAGGAGAAATTCACACTTACGCTCTACGATTCTGTTTCACAGCCACAAATAATGAAGCTGAATACGAAGCCATGATAGCTGGCCTGAAGTTAGCTCGAAAATTCGAGGCTGGAAATCTAAAAATTTGTTCAGACTCCCAGCTTGTAGTTAAACAAATTTTGGGAGAGTATAAGGCTAAAGATCGACAAATGGAGGAGTATTTAACACTGGTGCAGCAAAAATTTTTTCTGAAATGGGCTATAAAGCGGGTCCCACGAAGTAAAAATACAAATGCCGATGCCTTGTCCAAATTGGCTTCTTCGGTTTTCTCACACCTAACTAAAACCATTCTAGTAGAAGAAGTACATACCAGAAGTACGGCCGAATCAGTAATTTTGTCTATAAGTGAAGGTCAGGATTGGAGGTTTCCTATATATCAATACCTACAAAATGGCATTTTACCAGATTCACGGAAGGAAGCACAACGAATACAAAAGAAGGCTGAACACTATCAGATAATTGGAGAGAGCTTGTATAAAAAGGGTTTCTTGATGTCTTTATTAAAATGCTTGGGATCGGGAGAAGCGAAGGCCATGCTGAAGGAAGTACACGAAGGGGATTGCGGGTCTCACATTGGGGCTCGGAATTTGGCCAAGAAAATAATTGGGGCTGGGTTTTATTGGCCCTGATTATTTCAAGAAGCAGTGGAGTATGTTCAACGGTGTTCCAGTTGCCAACATAATGCGACAATTCACAAGTTGCCGGCCTCCAGCTTTACTGGGATAATTGCCCCATGGCCTTTCGCGGAATGGGGGATAGATCTCATGGGTCCGTTTCCTAAGATCGGTTCATGCCACTATCTTGTTGTGGCCATAGATTATTTCACAAAGTGGGTAGAAGCCGAGGCACTGACAAATATTACTGGGCGAACCGTAGCTCGGTTCCTTTGGAGGCAAGTCATCTGTCGTTTTGGTGTGCCCAGATCGGTTATTTTGGACAATGGGACTCAGTTCGAATCTAAGGAGTTCACAGCCTTGTGTTCAAAACTTGGTATCACCCAGCGTTTCGCATCGGTAGCTCATCCTCCAACAAATGGACAAGTAGAACTCACAAACCGAACTTTGTTGCACGGGCTGAAATCCAGACTAGAAGATAAAGGAAAAAATTGGGTAGAACAGCTGCCCCATGTGCTTTGGTGCCACCGAACCACGCCCAAATCGGCCATAGGGAAGACCCCCTTCGAGTTGGCCTTCGGGGTCAACGCTGTCATCCCCCCAAAAATACAAAGTGGAGCCCCGCGAGTTATGCACTTCGAAAGGGATCAAAACCAGAAAAACTTGGAGCTCAGCTTGGATTTGATAGAAGAAGTTCGGGACTCAGCCTATGTACACCAACTAAATTACAAAAATTTAGTTCGGCAACACTATGATGCTCGGGTCAAACATCGAGCCTTTGTACCAGGAGGTTTAGTCTTACGAAACCGATCTATCAGCAAACCACAAGAACAAGGCAAGTTATTTTCTAATTTGGAAGGACCTTATCGGGTAATCGAGGCCCGATCTACAGGAAGTTATATTTTGGAAGACTTGCAAGGACGTCTGATTCCGCGAACTTGGAATGCAGCACACTTAAGAAAATATTATCAGTAAAAGCAGTCAGAGGTAAAGATGGAAAAGGCAAAAGTTGAAACAACAAAAGTTAACAAAAAGGATCGTCTTTATTCAATAATCAAGCTCGGTTACAAAGACGATCTAAAAAATACAAAAATTCTTCGAAAGGGACCAGAATCAGAAAAAATCTACAAAGTATAAGCCAAGCACATCACTGCAACTGCATCTAGGTAGGCTACCTACATTCCTCACACAGCTGGAAGGAAGGACAAGCCCGATCTAAGGGAAGGCCGATCTCAGGAAGGAGGAGCTTGAGAAGAGGCTTCATCTGCTATATCCTGGGGGTCGGCCACAGAATCCTCTTTGACATTTTTTGGAATTGGAACACCGATGTCTCGGCATTCTTACTTGATTTCCTCTACTAAGTCGAAAGGATCGCGTCCCTCCGGAAGCAAAGAAGTCCGGGCTATGGAGTCTGCGGTGGCACCTTCTGCCGACCTGGAGCTTTTTAGCTCGTCCCAGCACAGAGTATACCCGCACTGGATTAACTCAAAAAAGTGCCTATTCATCAGCTCCAGCAGGGTCCCTTCCTTAAAAGTTTTCAGCTCGGCCTGGCGGGCTGCCTCAACCTCATCCGAGCTAACCATCCCAGCAGCTTTCTTTGTAGCCTCTTCTGCAGCTTTCTTAGCCTCTTCTGCAGCCTTCTCCAGATCAGCTTTTTCCTTCACCAATTTGGACTTTTCCTCCATCAGGGCGGCCTCAGTTTTCTTCAGGATGCCCATATCGGCCTCCAGGCCTTGGATCTTGGTCTCCAGTTGGCTCGATTTCGAAAGCAGACTCTGATTTTGCTTCATTAGCCCGTTTTTTTCAGCTTCAAGCTCTGAATACTTGCTGCGTTCGAGCCCCAGCCGAAACTCCAAATCCTCAACGGCCTCGGTCGGTTTCTTCGACCTTTCTAGCTCGTAAATTTGGGCCAAGATATCCAAAGCCGTCGCCCTTTTTGATGTAGCGGCATAATTATAAGCTACCTGCAAAAAATCAGGATCCAGGAGTGTCAGACGAGGTATTCATTATTTTTAGACAAATCAATTAAGTTTCGATGCTCACCTTTTTTGTGTGCGAAGCAAGAATGGCCTCCTGCTGCATCATCAGCTCCATATTCTTCCGGAGCTGGTTGCCCACCTGAACCATCTCCTCGAAGGATCTCTTAGTTTCAGCCTCCAACTCCTGGTAAGGCCTTACGTCCTCAGGCAGAGGTTCTGGTAAGTGCACTTGAAGTATGGGCCGGGCCAGGGAGATCGGCCTATCCCTTTTGTCCTTCAGCAGCATGACCCTTTCTTTGGTTGACGGATCCACGGGACCCCAAAGGTCATCAGGCTTCGGCAGCTCAGGATCATGTGTAGGGCCCGTCAGCACTTGTGGAGCTTTAGCAGCCTTAGCTGCCTGGATTTCTTCTGGGGTCGGCCTGCTCTTTTTCGCGACCCGGGTCATCAATGCCGAGCTGGGAGGATCGGCCACCTCAACCTCTTCCGTAAGATCGATCTCAGCCGATCTTTTGGAAGATTCTGAAGCTGCAGCAGGTTTGTTGGTTTTTTTCTTCCTTCCGAACCCACCAAGGCTACCTGAAAACAAGCAACATACAAAAATCAAAATTATCGAGCTACAAAGGATGAGGATACAACAAATAAAAAGTCCAGAGGTAGGTATTTACTTTCTCTTTCTACATCGGGGGATTGGCTTAGCCCGGCCGAAACAAGAAGATCCTCTGAGGGAAATTTGGCCGAATATTTAAACGAGCCAGTATAGTTTTTTAGCACCTTATAGTCCGATTGAATTCTGGGGTCGGACTTGTCTCGGGTTTGTTCGACTGGTAAAATAAATGGGGACCAACGGTAGGGTAGGTTTGCTTCCTCAGCCTTCACCATAAAAAATCTAGCCCTCCATTTTTTATTAGTATCTGGGGAGTCGATGATAATTACAGGGCTGTTCCTACGTTTCTGGAAGGTTACCCACCATTTACCATAAGGGTATTTACGGACCGTATAAAATTGAAAGAACAGGTCTACCGTAGGTCGGACCCCGGCCCCAAAACACACATACATGAACCCTATCAGAAACCTAAGGGCATTAGGTACTAGTTGGCTTAGCTCAATATGAAGGAAGTCACACATCTCGTTCAACAAGTCTAGGGTCGGAAACCTCAGCCCAAAATTTATATGATACTTATAAACCCCGACCCAACCCTCAGAAACAGTATTTATTCTCTCCTCAGGCTCGGGTAAACGAATCGGGACAGAGGGATCTATATAATGGGCTAACCTAAGTTTTGTTAAATCTGCCCTAGTCATTTCTGAGGCTATTTCTTCGGGTTTAAATTCGTGAGTTGCGGCCGAATCTACAGGAATCAATACAAATATTACTATAATCCTACAAAGTACTCAAACATGCCATAGATCTGAAAATTAAAAAAATCAGCAGAAAAGAAAGGGATAAGAAGAACACTAACCTGCACCCGGAACCTGACGCGATGCTCCGGTACATGAGCTTCTCTCGGAGGCCATTGCAGACAGAGGAATGGGGAAAAAGGTGCGACGATGGAACAACGGCGACGACGGTGGTACAAACGCTGCGGGCAAAGAATTGCAACAACTAGAACACGATGGATAATTTTCGGCAAATCCCAAAAACTCCGGCAAAGGAAAGAAGAAGGACGGCAAGGAAGAATTTTCTCTCTTTTTTCAGGAAAGCAAATAATGGAGGGAGTCAAATGCTTGCTTTCACAATTTTTATAGCGGAGCCTCTGGGAGATCGAAAAGACGTGGGCAGACCAAAAGCTGTAGCCATTAATGATGCCTAAAAAACCTAAATGGCCTTGGAAGTTGTATCGGTTGCTATAATAAACGTGAAGGCGTGTCCAGATAAGTCCGCCTCTTCGAAATCCCGACCTAGGGTAACGCAAAGGTACGCCTTTATGGTTGCATTTATTTGTCCAAAAACTGTTCAAATTCTTTAGATCGGTATTACAATTATTACCTATGCATCGGATGACACTATAATCTATAGGCCGGTTATTATTGTCATATGTTTTGTTTTTATCAATCAGCAATTTATGAATTATAGGTCGGATAAACACTTGAAAAATGCTTAAGTCACAAATTCGGCTTAGTAAAACACGGTATGTTGCTTAGCTCAGAAAATTGGCTCGGATTAATATCTGGAAATTCATGATGTCCTTTAAGCTAGGTCTTAGCTCGGAGAACCCAAAGAGTATTAAGTTTTAGATCAGTAAAACCTAATACTGGGGGGGCTTGTTGATGTGCATAAAATTGAAATCCCCATTGGGCCTAGCCCAATGAATTAAAACAAAGAAACAGTAAAGGATAAAGAAGCCCAGATCCATGTTCAGGTCGGAAAGATCATACAAACCAAGTATATAATTGTCACAAATTTAGGTCAGTCATAAAGGCTTAGATCGGTCTTGAAGGCAACAAGAAAAGACTCATTAAAATTTGGGTCGGAAAACGTTATAAACCAACTTGGTAATCTTAGATCGGTAAACCTTGTAACCCAGGTCGGTAAAAGAATAATGAAGTTGGATCGGTCAAATGTTAAAGCTCAGGTCGGTAAAACACAGGAAAACTTAGGTCGGTAAAGAATAAACCGGTCTGAGATAAAGATAAAATTATCTAAACGGTTAGACATCATGGTAGGACCACCAATTTAACATATATGCAGGAACAATGATGACCAAGGAGCCAAGCTAAAGCCATTATTCCAGGAACGGCTAAAGTTATCCTAAAAAGAGGAATAAGTGGGAGCGTATGTCGGCATGATCCAAAAAAGGTATCAAGAGTGAGTTTATAAATACTCAGGCAACAGCCTCATTCAAGTAAGTTCCATTAAGCAATTTCTGGCAATTCTCACAAGCATTTCTCAAGCAATCCTCTCTCATTTATAATTTCTCTACAAGCTCTTGTTCATATTTATTCTTATCTTACATATTACTGACTTGATCGTCGGAGCCTATACAGGGGGGAAAACCCCGCTCTTTTCCTTGATTCTTATCTATTCTGTCACCAGAATCGTGAAGCATAAATTAGTTCTATCACTATTGTTGAATTGAAACTACTCAGATCGGTTGCTAAGGTGATTGGATCTTCTTCATAGTAAAGAGTTTCATCCAAAGTTGGGCCATTTCGTTCCTCATTTCCTGCGAAGCTTCATTTGGATTGGGCTGTTGCTGTTTTCAAGAATTCATTGGGCCGCGAAGAAGCATCACTTCAGCAGCTCCATTTTTGCGTCACATCAGTAGAGAGAAGGCCTTTTTGAGACCATAAGAGATGTGCCTTTGACGACGAGATTGAAAGAATGGGGAGTGATAATAGAATAGAGGACTAGAGACATTGTTTGTTGAGAGTACATCGTAAACTCTTGTATTATTGATTTCTCATATCTAATGAAGTAGTGAGTAGTTTGTAGATGTAGATGTGTTGAGATCGAACCACATTAAATCTGGTGTGTTTTCAATTCCACTGCACTGTTGTTGAAATATTTGTTCCAACAAGTGGCTTAGATATCTCTTATTGTTACATTCCATGGACCTTTATGGATTGCATAGATACTGTAAATCCTCCTTGGATCTGAAGGAATTTTGGTAAATGCCATCGTGAGCTTTAAATATTCTGATGCCCATCTGCTTCCAAGCCCTTTTGAGTACCTCTCTTACGCCTGTGCTGTGAGATTTAACTCCTTTTCCGGAACAAACTTTCCATAACAGCTATTCGAACAATCTCGCAATCTTTCCTTCATTTCTGCTTCTGTAATTTCTATTGCCTCCTGTTCATCTTCCTCTAGGAGATTGATGGGTATTTAATATGTAGGAAATTGTCAAATTTTAAATATTAGTTAGTAAAAATATATACATTAGCAGCGTATATTTTACTAATAACCACCTCCAACACAGTTAGCAGTGCTTATCACATAAAACCACATCCATTTTGGATAAAAGGCCACGGTTATTTATTTAAGAATAGCCGCCTCCAAAAGTTCGTGACTCTTGGCAGCGGTTATCAATAATAACCACCGCTTTTTCTCAGTTTTGGCCGCACTTTTTTCACTCACCGCTAGTATTCTGATTTTTTGTGTCGCACGCATTCACTGCGGTTTCAATTTTGCGCATAATCGCGTGTTTCACGGCTAATTATTTGTTCTGTAGTAGTGAGTTAATTTCAAATGAAAGATAGCTAAAAAATGAAGTTACGATCAAACTGAAATAAATATCCATAATCAAAGAATTTGTCCTTGATTTCTTTTATTTAAAGGGGTTAAAAATCATAATAAAAAAGAAGAGAGAGAGGCAATTATTACATGTTGGGTATAGATTTCATTGCATTTGAAGTTTCATCTTTTTCAAGCATCTCAAGAAAAAAAAGAAAAAAAAACAATGGAGAAGGAAAAAATGAGAACAAATTATAAAGTTTTGATAGTACATTACTCTTCACTTCTCTAATTTTCCCAAACACAAAGTGCACAGGTTGTTTGAAGGAATTCGTTTGAGTAATTAAGGCCTATTTCACCTCGCCTTTTGGCTCTCACTTATTCTATACCTCTCAAGTCATTTCTCAAAGTTGAAGTGGTGCACATGTAGCTATCAATTGTATTTCTACTGTGATTGCTTGCGCTTATTTATATTGGACTGGAAGTATCACGTTATATAATTGTCTTCTACTCTTATTTATTTTTTGTTTTTCTTTGTCACGTGGCCTTATATTATTTGTAAATTTAAGAAAGTGTATAGTTTCCTATAGTGGAGGTTGATCTAGAATTAATAACTAAGGAAATAATTTAGGATCAAATTAAAATAAATATCCACGATCAAAGATTTGTCCTTGATTCCTTTCTCTAAAGCTGTTAAACAACACACCAAAAAGAAGAGGGAGATAGACAGTAACATATGTTGGGTATAGATTTAGAGGCATATTATTTGCAATAACCGTTTTACTATTCGCAGTAACATTCCCCTGTGAAAAGACAAAAATGCCCCTGGCCAAAAATAAGAAAATCGGCCAAAATACTAAACGCAGTAACCGGCCGGAAATACCGCCGTTTTCCGACGGTATTTTGGCCGGAAATATCGCCGGCGATATTTTTCGGCCAAAATATCGCCGGAAGGTATTTTCTGGCCAAAATACCGCCGTTTTCCGGCGATATTTATCGCCGGCGATCGGCGGTATTTTCCGAAATTTTTTTAACCGGGGAGACAGTCTCCCCGGCCGAAATGTTGCAGAAACAGAAAAAAACGTCCTGATAATCGCCGATCCGGGAAAAAATCCCCCCCCCCCCCCGAATGGGTTTTTTTTTCTCGAAAATTATGATGAAGGGGTATATAGAAAATTTATGCAAACTAATTTAAAGTAAAAAAATAAATATAGTGTTTACTTATAGTGTAATATGGATCGTAGTCGGGTAATTCGGACTTTTTAGAAAACTTCTGACCTTCACCCCTTACTTATAGGTGAAAATTGTTACTGTTCAAACGCGCGTTACTGTTCATGAACAGTAACGCGTTTGAACAGTACCTTTTCTTTTTTTTTAAAATTTTTTTTGCTCCAGGGGCATTTTAGTATTTTTACAGAGAAATGTTACTGCGTTTAGTAAAACCGTTACTGCGTTTAACAATTCAGTAGATTTAAAGGCAGAAAATGCTAAAGGCTGACATCTTGATCAGCTTTGAAGATGTAATAGGGGATGTTGTTTATTTGGATTCGAAGTTTTTTCTTTTTCAAGCATCTCAGAAAAAAATAATGGAGAAGGGAAAAATGAATACAAATTATTAAGTTATGATAGTACACTACTTCCGCACTTTTTTAATTTCTCGAAACGTGAAATACATGCGTATGTTGTACACAGGTACTTTTCCTCTGTTTGTCAACATGTACAAATTAGTAAATTAGATAAAATCACTACAAACTCTGGGCATACACATTTCCAAGCTCTTGAGAAATGTATTCCATTTGATGTGATGAACTAGTAAAGTTTACTTTAAAAAAAGAAGAGATAAAAGAAAAAGGATAACGAAAGAAAACTGATGAAATGATACGAAATTGGAGAAACAAAAGAAAAATTTCTTTTATCCCTAGGTCAACCCTAAACCCTTTTCAGATTCCGCAAAGAAATATTATATGATAAACTTTGAGCTTATAGTTCAAACGACTAGCAATAGTCCAGTTTTTTTTTTTTTTTTTTAACAAATAAAGCTGTGACTTTCATTAGAAGTGCCAGATTATGCCCAGCTAGGAGAAATTACAGAGAATTTGGATTTTCCCAGTAACTTTCAAATTTTAGTATAATCTTTGCATGTTGAGCTAGAAAATGTGCTAAGTGATTAACAGAACTTTATTGTATTTCCAAGCATGAAAGAATTAAATCAGTGGGATAACCAAGCCTCGTTTACAAAAGAATTAGTCGCTTTTCTCCTGCCATTCAAGTTCGAAGTACTTGACCAGCACTATGATCTTCAAGAATTATCTTATTAATTTTTCTTTATTTGTATTGTTCCTCATTTAGTACAATCCATATCTATTGTACGCTGCCCAAATTAAATTATTTTGGCCAAAAAATGACAATTATCACTCTTTGTATTGTTACTCATTCAGTACAAAGCATATCTAATGTACGCGGCCCAGATTAAATTATTTTGACTGAAAATAAACTCTAGACGGCCCAACAAAGCAATGAATAAATTGATACCTTGACTAATGCAGGCATTTTGTGAATGAAACGATCAAGTTTTGTACATCTGATAATATTGTTCTGTAAAACACACACAATGTCTTCATTGCATGTATAAACCCATTTCATAAAATGCACCTATTTGCAAGAGTAAGCTGATGGTAAATCCACCTGTCCTAGCATATATACCCTCAAATTGGCATCAAACTCAACACTAATGAATCAGATTATCTGCAGAAAAACTGTTCATCAATGGTCAAAATAGAATTTTGAGTCTACTGTACAACCGTACAAGTCAAGGCTAAGTCTAAGCTCTCTCCTGGAGATCTTACATTTTAAATTTTGCTAGCACCAAAAAAGTTACAACAGCACCAAGAGAAAAAAAAAAATAGAAACAAAACAAAAGAATCACAGGATACAGTCCCAACTAACTTCCCTGATAATCACAATGATTGCCGAAGCTGCTGAGTTTCCTTTCTTAGTGATTGGACTTCTTTCATAAGCTCAGCCTGGTTCTCCAGGATTATCTTCATCGTGCTCGATGTTTCCATCTGGAAAAATGGTTCCAAGATTCAGTGACGGAGAAGGTAAGGAAAACTACTATTAAAATTGACTAAAGCTCACCTCTTGCAAATGAAATTGTCTTAAAATTTCTAAATGAAGATTCCTCATATCTTCATGAATGGATTTCTGAAATGAAGAAAGAGTCTCTTCAAGAGTACGTTGGAACAGCTGGAGTGTGAAGGAGCTTCCCAGCTGTGAATCCGGTTGTCCCAAGGGTTTCTGAGATTGCATAACCCCACCCTGCCACAGAGCACAGTTTACAATAGTGAAGATTAAAACAAAATAGCAAGATTTACTGTTACAAAGATTATCTGATGAGATACCCGAATGAAACCACTCATTAAGATAATTTGGAATGAAATAAGGAAAAAAAATAAAATGATGTTTCACGTTCATACATTCATGGATGGAAGACTGCCTGATTCTGTAGTAGATAATCTGTCAGATCTTCCCAGCCAACTATTCACAAGATCTTCCCTTGTTTCAGCTCCCGTTTTCTTGGTTTTGGGTGAACCCACAGAAAGGGCTGTTCCATCAGCAAATGATGGAGCAGTGCCTATCCTTTCTGCGTAACTGGAAAACCTTCGAGGAAGGGACAATGCAGGACTAAGAGAATCAAGATTAGTCTGACCTAAACTGCTTTTTGTTGTTACAGAAACAGATGAGGAACTAAAGGATGCATTCTCAGAAGATCCAGCAGAAGCCTCTTGAGTAGCGGTTTCTCTAACACGTAAACTTGCCAAGCTCATACTTGTACTCATTAGAGAAGCCAAATTCTGGCTTGCAGGCAAAGTAATATCATGTAATCCCGAAAACATTGACCCTGACATCAGACTAGTGGTATTTAATGTAGCAAAATGAGAAGGTATGCCGACTGAGTTCCGGAGTTCAGTTAGTTTCTCACCACCCCAAGCTTCCGGAGGAGTTATTGAGGAAGTATCACTACTCCAAGAAGATGGAGTAGGAGTAGACAAACTTTGGGAGAAAGTAGAAAAGGTATCATCCTGCAAGACCACAAGGACATCAAACTACTAGCCAATGATAAATGAATGTAAGTGAAGTATCTGTTTGACTATTATCAGCCACACTGTTTCAAATACAAATTTATTACTCAAGTGTCGACCAATAAAGGCTTAGCTATTGAATTGAACTGAAGTGTTGGCCAAAGATTCAAAAAGTTTATTTCTACAGTCTACCCAAACCCCCAAAATGCCATCATTTCACCCAAGAAGTAAGAGGATGATATTAACTTCGGGCTTGTAAGGTACCACATTTTGCAAAAATGTGTTTCGGAATGGGGGTTTAAATTGGAAATATAAGGTGTGCTTGAAATGATGAAAAAATATTATGAATGCAAAATGTGTTTTGGAATGTGTTTTAAAACACAAAACCATACATGCCCTTCTACTTTTTTTCTCAACCAAGCTGCATTTTGGTCACATGCAATATGGTTTTCCATTTGCTGGAACTTTGAAGCAAGGAAGTAACTCTTAAAAACAAAAGATTTCACAATCATCCAAACTTCAATAGAATAAATTAATTAATATTCCAAACACCTAAAGAATCCTCATCAATCAACAATTTTTAAGGAAACTATAGATTCTTTTGATGTCGGATTGATAAACAATAAAAATAAATTAAAAGAACTTTTCATTCGAATTGTAACCACTTTCATTTAAGAAAAACATGTTTGCTACCTAAACATAGTGAACATGACAGAAATGATTAAAGATGCATAGTAAACCTGTATGGACATTGAAGCAGATTTCCAGTCAAACATTGTTTGATTATCACTGCCCCCATCCTCTGAAAGAGGGAACATCCTTGAGGAAGAGAAAGGAAGTTTCTTATCACGATCCTTCTTCATCACATCATGTTTGTCCCAGAACTTATTAAGTGAAGGGGTAATCGGCTGCACTTCAACTAGTGGAGAGAATACCTCCATATCATCCGTGATATTATTACCACGAGGTGCATGTAATCTAGACAAAGCTCCACCTGTCCACAAACCACTTCTGACTGGAGTTTCCTCAACAGATAAACCAGGTGTTCTAGATGTAGATGTGTTGCCGCCTGCCATAATAGAAAATGGTTCGGTCGAAGAACCCAAACGACCAGAATTTCGAGTTAATGAAGCTGTTGTCGAAACTGAACCACTAGTCGGTGCAGAACGAAGGGGGTCAGGCATAAGAACAGAGTCCTCCAGTGCACCTCCCCAAAGTACGGTATCAGGAGTGGAAATGTTCTCGTTTACAATTAAAGGTTTTGATCGTTGCCAGCATAGACTTGTGACAGCCTTTAACAAATTACATTACTTTATGTCAGTGAGAGTTAATATATGCACCACAAAAGAGGGTAACTGTATCATATGCTATGTATAGATTCAAATTAAGCTAAGCTCACATATAGATCTAATCAATGAAAACTAAGGTACAGGTCCAATAAGGAAGCATGCTGCTTAAAGTATATGCATTCCACTTGGAGTAAAAAAGAAAGTATTTCCAAGCTTTTGATGTCTATTCTGTCAATACTATGTAAGTTAATTTCCCCAACACTGACAATTTCTCCGAATTTTTACAATAAAACACCTTTTAGCAATTGGTAATTAGCATCCTAAAAGTTTCACAATCCATTCCCCTCATATCTTAATATGAATGGTGAATAATTGACCAATAATCCACCCCAAATAATTGTAACCATTTGTCACAACAATTCTTTGTGGTGGCTGCAGACAAATTTTTGCTTAACCAATCATGTAGTTAGTCATTTAGCAGTTCAAGGAAAAACCTAAGAGTTGGACTACAGGTGAGCCACCTTGATCCATGGGATGATTAATATTAAGGGAAACGTAAGATAGTGAGCATCACAAGAAATAAGAGTAATGGGGAACTTCTTTTCGCCCAACGTACGAAATATAAGGCACACATAAAAAAGAGTTTGTTATCGCATCAGAAAATGGAGAAAAAAGAAAAATCACCTCTCCATAAGCACGAAGAACTGTCAAGGGTTGGGGCTTTCCTCGAACATCATAGAATACCACACAGCCGTTGCTTGTTCCAGCTGCTAGTGTTAATCCATCATCAGTGAAAGATATTGAGGAAAAAGGTGCTTCATAAGGAATGTAAAATGAATGCCTTCTAGAACCCGAGTCAAATACGTACAACTTCTTGTCCATACCAACCGTGGCTATTACCTGTCACAGATAAACCGTAATAACTTTGAGCCCAGCCGGATGCTACAATAAATTAGTGGTCCTCAACTGTACTGAACTGTCTCAGAAATTGAAAATATATAACATGCATAATAAGCAAAGTAAGAAGATACCTTGTCATTTGAAGGTGAAAAACCAACACCAGAAGTTGGCGCAGAATGTTGCTTCAACCAGGACATCTGTCATTCACAAAGAGAAAAGATAGAATTAGATTCAACTAGGAAAACTTAGGACACATTCCAGTTGCCGAATACTTCCAATCTAGATCATATAGTGCTTACATATTCATGTTTCACAACCTAAAGAAATTCAAATCTCACACAACAAACCTTTGGATTTCGACCAGTTGTATCCCATAGGTGTATAGACCCATCATCACCAGCTGTCACCAAAAGGTGCCTGCTTATCCTAGAATAATCAAGCACTCTCAGAACCTGGTTTTAGAATTATCAATATCAGAAGAGTAGCAAAGGACCAAAAGAATAACATTCTAACTTCCAATTACTTCATAGGGAACACAACTTGAATCAAAGAATACAAACCTGTCTATTTGGATCCTTTAGTTCAGCTGCCCTTGCACCAGATGCAAGATTGTGAAGCATAAGATCCCCGTTAAGACTAACAGATGCTAGATGCTCGTCTTTACAGTTGTACATTACACCAGTTATAGTATCAGTATGACCTTTGAGCCATTTAATACACCGTTTGCGCTGCAAATCCCATATTCTTACAACTTGACCATCACCCCCAGAACAAATGTATCTGGAAGGTTTGTTGCTAAAGTTGATGGTAAATATACTTTCCTGAAATGAAAAGGCATAATTATAATTTCTACAGTATCAAAGGCATTCCAGTTGAGAATATAACATTAGCAGGTCATTCAAAACCAATTCATCCCCATAAACTGAGAGAGAAAAGCAAACTTCCCAATATAAACCCACTCAAAAGGATAAGAATTTAAGTGCATATGGAACCACTCATCCTTCATTACTAAAAGCTCATCAACAATGAATATTCATCATTACTATATTTGTATTTAACTTCAGCTACCCTGCCACCAGTTTCAAAGATTTTCATCACAAATGGATCCAACTCTTCTAATTTGCTTATTTTTTCCATAAGAAGCCTGAACCACCAGTTTCAAAGCTTTGCATGGCATGGCAGATTTTGTCTTCAAAACTTGCTTTTGAAACAGATTTTACATTTTACCAATACACCCAATTACATTTCTAATACACCTTTTAACATTTTTGATACCCGTTTGGCATTTAAAATTCATTTTTAAAACATATTTTCAAATCACATTTCCAAAACAGAGATACCATACAGCGCTAGAAACTTATAAATGATAAGAAACTCTAAATAGGGGTGGACGGGGCTCTAAGTAGAGGAAAGATGGCACAATAGTCAGTCAATCATATTGGTGATAAACTACTCTACCTGAAAATGTAAACTTAAAATGTCCTTACAAGAGCACAAGGTTTACCTCAATATCATCGCCACTTCCACTACCTGCCCCAGGAATAGTCCCCAAGCTCTGCCCATTTTTCCCCCACAAAGATATCTTCTGATCCTTCCCAGCACTAGCCACCACCAAATCTGTGACAAGAAATGAAGTTGAAACATACCCTTTTGCTAAAATGTGCAAATAAGCTCATACAATTCAAACACCATAAAATGCACTTGATCAAATATGGAATTCAAATCCCAGAAAATGCACTACAATTATGTGCAAGCACGAGTGAAGTATGAGAACAATAGAACTAACTGGTGTGGTTCCACTTGACAGAGTGGACTTTGGAGCCAGGGGAGGGAGTGTAGCTGAGAACACAGGGATCTCGAGACTCCGACGAGACGTCGAAGAGCTTGATGGTGTCACCGCAGCTCGCAGCCAGAAGAGATTTGATGGAATTCATGGAATTGATTAGCCCTTGTGTCTTGATCACAGTTCAGGGAAGTAAAAATTGAAATAAAAATGGGGGAAAATCCAGTAATTGTCAGGATAATTCAATCACAAAACACTGAGTGATTAGCATAAGGAAATTTAGTAAAGTGTGAAACTTAAGCAAAGTGAAAATGGAAAGGGGGAATTGTGGTGGTGGTAGAGATGGAGATGGCGGCGGCGGCAGTGGTGGTGGTGGGGGAGGATGATCATTTCCGGGTTGCCTTTTTCTTTTTAGGGTGTTTTCCTCAATTTTGGCCCTTTAGGGGTTAGATTTTTGAAATCAAACTGAGAAAGTCTGAAGCAGAGAGGTGGGGCTGGAAATTCAAAAAGGTTGGGTAAATTATCAAAACTCCCTAACGTTTGTCGAAATTATTAAGCATACCCTAATATTTTTAGAAATTAATAAATATCACCCTACGAGGTATGCTTATTGCTTAGGTCATTTCCAACAATATCTATCTTCATTTTGCAATCATATTTTTCTCATTTTACATCAGTTATAATACTCTCCTTGTCTTACTTAAAGAGTTCACTTTGTATTATTCTAACCATTTCTCCATCATCACCCCTAAAGAGAATGTCATTTAAATTCTCTTTTATCTTACGAAATACCCCATAATTTTTCATTTCTTTTACGTAACAATCAAAGCTTAAAACATATCACACAATTATGTTATATATTTCTATTTGCATTTTTAATTATGTTATATATTTTGGGATATTTTAATTAATGTTCATTTTTCATATTTACTTTTTTAAAATAGTATTTTTGACAAATTTGTGTTAATTAAGAATGCGTTAGGACAGTCTCTTTTAAGGTCACATGCAATGGTTGACCTCAAGGGCATTCCAGAGGAATAAGCCAAGGGTGTTCTTTGTCTCTATTTCTATTTATAATGTGTCAACATGTATTGTCTGAGATGCTGAGTTAGTGAGAAGGGGAACAACATGAGCCAGGTTTCAAGGTAAGAAGAACAACCCCAATGATGTCTCATTTAATGTTTGCGGATGATAGTCTATTATTTTTCAAAAGTTATACACAGAGTGTGTATAA
The DNA here is from genome assembly GCA_016801395.1 of Leptodermis oblonga. Classification (NCBI taxonomy): domain Eukaryota; kingdom Viridiplantae; phylum Streptophyta; class Magnoliopsida; order Gentianales; family Rubiaceae; genus Leptodermis; species Leptodermis oblonga. Next base: position 31,709,965 of record CM028756.1, on the reverse strand, counting down.
AATATCCAAAGTGCTTAATGACTATGATGCATCATCTGGTTAGAGAAGAAACTTTGGAAAGTGTTTGCTTATGTTCAGTCCTAATGTGGTGGAACCCCAGTCTCAAATCATTCGGTCCATACTCAAGATGCACAAGGTTTTTATGGGTGGAAGATACTTTGGGCTGAATATGGACTTCTCACAAAGTAAGAGGCAATTGTTTTTCGAGTTGAGAGGTAAAATCAACGGAAAAATCCAGTCTTGGAGGGAAATACATTATCAGTAATGGGCTGAGTTACCCTGGCCAAATTAGTGTTGGAACTCAATGGCCACACACACACTAGGGGCTTTCAGGATCCCTAAGACCATTGTAGATGAGATTGATAAATCTTTCTGTAGATTCATATAGAATGGCGATGATGAAAGGAAAGGAATAGATTGGATAGCGAAGAAAGTAATAACAAGACCTCTTGGCCATGGGGGTTTGGGAGTAAGAAATACGAAAGCGGTAAACATATCGATGCTGGCCAAGATTGCCTAAAAATTAATCTCGGATGAAGACTCCTGATTGGTGAAATTTCATAAAGGCATGTTTTGCGAGGGAAAAAACTTCTTAACTATCCCGCACAAAGGATTGGCTCTTGGGCCTGGAAAGGGATACTTTGGGGCAAGGACGTAGTTCTGAAGGATATCAGATGGAAGGCAGTAAAAGCGGATAAAATCAGTATCTTGGATAATTGGATCCCATAGGTGAATTAAGAGACCACTCGAGGCTTATAGGTAATCCGACTGACATCTTTAAGCATGGAACACTTGATTGACGAGCATAGAAAATGGAGGGAACCCATAGGTGATATTCTCACAACAAATACATGAAGAGATAAAAGCAATATACTTGTCATCATGACCAGATGGGGAGGATACTCTGTGTTACGGCCCAGAAAAAAGCATTTATTCTTCAAAAGCAGGATACAAGAGAGTTCTGAGAGAACATATTGGGGTTCAGGAAATAGAAGAGTATGAGTAGCCGGAGAGGAGTGAACAAAAGTTATCGAAACATATATGGAAGCTAAACTAAATGTTTCAGCAAAATTGCAGTTCCTCTTATGGAACATACTACAAAATGCATGCCCTTCAGCCGTGAATCTTAGGAGAAGGTCTATTCAAGTTCTAGAAATGTGCATTAGATATGGAGCAGAATTGGAAGGCACCGAACATATCTTTCTTCAATGTAATCATTCCAAAAGGATCTAGAGGGTGTCTTCACTAGGGTTTAACTTTGATGTGGGAACACCGACACGGATTAGGTAATGGTTTTGGAATTGGATGAGGGAGCACCAGATATAGCGGCCATTGAACTATCAGCAGAGATCTTGTATGGAATCTGGCTAGTGAGAAACAAAATGGTCTCGAAGCACACATTGATCCCACCAGAAGTGAGTCGAAAACAGATACAAGGAGAATACCAGTTCCAAAATAGGATATCCAAGGAAATAACACTACAAGAAGATCAAAATGTCATTGATGGGGAGGTTCGAAGCATCCCAAGTGTCGAGGTAGAGCAATTGGATGGGTCCATATAGGATAATTCAAGTATTCTTCTTCAAAGGAAGGACATGAAAGCTCAGGGGAAACCCCATTACACATGGAGGTTTTAGTATGTTTGAGGGCGGTTGGTCATTAGCTAGAGGCCCGATCGCAAAGTATTCACAAACAACCTCGAATTGGTCAAGCAGCTACGCGATGTAAAGTTACTCCTCTAGGAGATTCCGGTAATTCTAATGGACATTAGAGTTATGTTTTATGCTTTTTTCCTTATTTGATTATAAAAAAAGTAAACACGAAGGACATCTGTTGCCCACAAGAACTCTTAGAGAGGCTTAACATGTACCAATCACTGAAGTTTAATGAGAAGTATTTTTACATTGTAAAAAAATAATAATACTAAATAAATTTTAAAAAACTGCATTTTAGCTTACATTTAGAAGTGCATATGGTTTGGGGCCTAACTGTTATGTAACAGAATGGGAGTTAGGTGAGTGCAGTTAGATTAGCGCAAACAACAAGTATAAAGCTGCCTATTTATAATGCAAAGTTGACATGACTGTGCAGGAGACTCTTCAATTCGTTCTTCCCCTCTCTATAGCCTCTGTCTTCAATGTAATAGAGTAGGATTATGAATGAGAATGAAGAATTCCTTAAATTAAAAAAAAAAAAACAAGTAAAAAAGGGAGGGGATCACCTTTTTTTTTTTTTTTAAATTCTTTTATTACTCCATCATTTATTTATATATAGGAAAAACATTACAGAATTACATTTGAAACACATGTAGATGCCTCGATTACTACTTTAATGCACAAAGAGAAAGAAACAAACGATAATTGAATCATTAAGTGACCTTTCTTTTCTTGCAGATTGCCCACCCAATGTCTGAATACTCTGATGAACTATATATTCACTATCAACTCCCAAAATAAATATTGAAAAATGATTAATTTTGCTCACAATCAACAAATTTATTACTTGTAACCATAACCAACAGGTGCCATTCCTTCCATAATCAAAATCCCACCTGTAGATAGTGAATTCAACTTCAAGTCAAATGAAGAACGAAATCAAATAAACAGTTGTACGACTAGAATTTTCTCGTAGAACGGAGGAGGGAGTATTTATTTATGAATAACTTATTTTCCAGCTGAAGATTATAGCCTTGTTTTGTGTTGTATCGCCCAAATTGATTTGAGTGTCCAGACCAGATCAGTTTGTGTTGCTGTTGATCCCTAAATTGCGTAAATGCAATCTGTCATCTGATTCCGAAATTAGATCAAGACATTTTCAGCATGTATATTCAAAGCAAATTTAACATATAGTTGCATTTCCTCAGATTTTTCAAAATTTATCCTCTGTCCAAAGAAGCGAGCATACAAGTTAAGAATGCGATTCATCGGCAAACATGATGTTTTGTGTTCTGGGATTCATTTGTCCCTGCTGATCCTTCAAGGCATTAATCCATGTTTTTGTTGCCACTAATCCAAACTTATTATTACAAGAGACACAAACATTCATTCGATTTCATTAAAGCTCATGCTATTCTTTAACCAATCATAAAAAGATTCATAACCCATAATATCGCTAATAACGAGCTAACATATTGAAGATGATTCAAAATTGACCTCAAATACCAATCTGTCCAGAAAAAATCGTCAAGATTCCTCTAATATATTTCGTTTCTGTGCCTAATTCATAATCATAGCCTTCCGTTTTAATATTTAAAGTCAAGGCTTTACAAATATTTTTGTCTGTTAAAGATAATTGAAAATTTGGATGAACATTAAAATAAACTGGACCATGGGCCAGACTGGATTGTATTACTCCAATTATGGATTTTCTCCAAACTTTATTTCTACCATCTCTTAAAGTTGCTATAAAACTTTCTGGTAAATTATCCAGAGTTAATGGTTTAAAAGCAATTTGTACTAAACCAATATGTAAAAATTTATGAGTAAAGCAATATGGATCTAAATCTTCTTCATTAAGAAGTGTTATTACTGTATTTTCATCTTGGATAGCAAGAGATTGTTCAGTTGTTTTACAAATCTGTTTTAAACGAATTTTATTAAAAAAATCCTTGATGATAAATCAATTTTGGTTCCACATAAGGAATCGTCCATTTGGAAAGAAGATCTAAATTTGAGGGTAGATCAGCCTCAGATTTCATTTTATTTTTTATATTTTCTTTTTTCTAAAATATTTTCAGTCTTTCCATTTTTAAAGATAGTGTTAAACCAAGAAACCTATTATCATCAATCACCATAATGGCTCTGATACCATAGGGGAGAATCAAGTCTACGATTCCAACATTAATCAAAGAAATACAAGGAATCTATTACACTGGATTCAATCTGTCAATATGATAAATTATCTAAAAAATATCAAATGGATAAAACGCCCTAACAACGCCGCATATATAAGTGTAATACAAGAAGGAATAATTCCTACAAAATATTTTCAAAAAACTACTCATAGTTTAAGGCATGCTGGAGTGGAAAAATTAGATATTCAATTTAAGCTCCCCAAAGCATATATTTGTAAAAATAAAGTTTGTATTCCAGAAAGTTTTTTATTAGTTAAAAACATTACAAATCAAGTTATACTTGGAACTCCTTTTTTGAAAAAATTATATCCTATTTATCATATTGATTCCAAAGGATTAAAAGGAACCTATGAAAATAATCAGATAAATTTCCAATTTGTAATGGAACCATTTTAAAAAGTATTAAATACTATAAAAGAAAATCTTTTCAGAAAAAAGAATCAATTAAAGTTTTTGAAATAAGAAATTAATATTTTAAATCCTAAATTACAGGATAAGATAAAATTAATAATAAATAATTTCTTACTAGAAATATGTAATGATCATCCAAATGCTTTTTGGGATAGAAAAAAGCATATTATTAGTCTTCCATATGAAGATGACTTCGATGAAAAGAAAATTCCGACAAAGGCGAGGCCTTGTCAGATGAATTCTGAATATCTATAATTATGTAAAAAAGAAATTCAATCTCTTTTACAAAAAGAATTAATTCAACCTTCAAATTCTCCATGGTCATGTACTATATTTTATGTAATAAACATAGTGAGATTGAAAGAGGAATACCCAGGATGGTAATAAATTATAAGCCTCTTAATAAAGTTTTAAAATGGATTAGACATCCAATTCCTAATAAAAATGACTTGTTAGATAAATTATATGATTCAATTATATTCTCAAAATTTGATTTAAAATCAGGATACTGGCAAATTCAAATTGCCAGTAAAGACCAATATAAAATAGCGTTTACTGTTCCAATAGGACATTATGAATGGAAGGTTATGCCTTTTGGTCTGAAGAATGCTCCTTCAGAATTTCAACAAATAATGAATGATATTTTTATTCCTTATAGTGAATTTATTATTGTTTATATTGATGATATTTTGGTATTTTCAAAAGATATCGAAACTCATTTCAAACATTTGGAAATTTTCAAGAAATTAATTATTCAAAATGGTTTAGTTGTATCTAAGACAAAAATGAGTTTATTTCAAACAAATATCAAATTTTTGGGTCATAATATAGAAAAAGGGAATATTATTCCTATTAATAGAAGTATTGATTTTGCTTCAAAATTTCCAGATATTATTACATATAAAACTCAATTACAAAGATTTTTAGGAAGTTTAAATTATATTTCTTCCTATTATAAAAATCTCAATGATGATACTGCAATTCTTTATGAAAGATTAAAGAAGAATCCTAAACCATGGTCATCCAGTCATACAGAAGCAGTTAGACGGATCAAGTCTAGGGTAAAATCATTACCATGTCTAATGATAGCAAATCCTAATTTGAAAAAAATTATAAAAACTGATGCTTCGGATATAGGTTATGGAGGCATTTTAAAACAAAAATCAAAAGATAACAAACAAGAATTTCTTGTTAGATTTTATTCAGGAAAATGGTCTAATAGCCAGAAAAATTATGCTACTGTGGCTAAAGAGATTTTAGCTATTGTTAAATGTGTTCTAAAATTTCAAGATGATTTATATAATCAAAAGTTCATTATAAGAACAGATTGTAAATCTGCAAAATTCATGTTTAATAAAGACTTCAAGCATGATGTTTCTAAACAAATGTTTGCAAGATCGCAAGCTCATTTAGCTCCATTTGACTTTGAAATTCAATATAAAAAAGGCGAAGAAAATAGTCTTTCAGATTTTTTAACTAGAGAATTTTTAAATGATGGCTGATCATAAATTTTATGATTGCAGATTTATGCTCCCAAGGGGAAGGGCCTCGGGCCCTTACCGTGGCAGAGGAGAACGAGGTAATATCTTGTCCCAGCATGGAGGAAGAAGATTGGTAGCAGATAATATTTCTGCTAGAAGGAGTATGTCTCTAGAAAATCCTTTATATGAGAAATTCATGGAGTTTGTAACTCAAAGAGAAAAGGAGAGTAATACTGCTTCATCATCCTCATTCTCAAAGATAGTGGGAGATGAAGAAAATGAAGATCATATGGCTTCCTACCATCAGAATAATCATAAAGAGGTAATAATACTCTTGGAAGGCAAAGATTTGCAATGGGTCAATGATCCATGGATGCTAATGCAAAGATATTTAGACAACTCATCATATGCTGAATTTGCTTATAAGCCAAGAACATATTTCGAAAATATTTTGAAATTCTCAGGAAATTGTGAAATAACACATTTTATGAGTACTGGTAGTGCTCAAAATGTTTATAACTTCAGTAAAATTATTATTAAACAGATTATATCTGTTGATGAATGGGGTTTATCAACCTTGGAGGATAGAGAATATCTCCATCCAGAACAAAAAATTTTGATTAAATTCAAATATTGGGATTTTATATTGAATCCCTTACAAAAGTATTTCTTTATGAAAATCCGAGAAGAAAACATTCTTGGTTTATAAAAATTTGTTTTGATGTTTATAACAAACAAATACCAAATTGGTTTGTAAAGTGGTGGCTAGATTTTGGTCCATCAATCAAGGTCCTACCTGAGCCTTTCAAAGCATTATATGCTGATTGGGTGAAAATTTCACCTAAAATAATAAATTTGGATAATAATCATCCTTGGAACGATAATATTGCTCCAATGTATTTTTTCATAGAATTTTCTGTTCCTTGGATCTAGAAATGGGTTCCAGAAGTGAGTTATACTCCTGAAAAGATCCCGTGTCTAAAAAGAGTCAGTTATACCAAATTTTGGGACAAATTGGTTAAGGCAGATGCTGCTACTGGTGTCATTCAAGGCCAGGAATTGGTTGATCAAATCAAGCAGAAGTTACAGGAATACCAGCAAAAGAAGGATTCTATTCCAAGGGAAGAAATCAGCCCATTTCAGCAAATTCATAGGATGCTGCAGATGCAGAAAGGAATTGTTTCCAGAGAAAAAATAATCACTTCCTATATCGATCTTTTGAAAAAAGATCTATCCCAGAATCTGGAAGATACAAAATCTGTTATTCCCATGTCAAGCCAAGGACATTGCCTTGCAGGAGAATCTCAAGAAGATGAAGATGATGAGATTAATATTGACGAGATGATGTTGGCAATAAAGACCTCAGTAACTGGTTCTACCGGTAAAAACCCCAAAAACAAGTAACATAGGCGGTTGTGTGCATCACCGACAAAGAATACTGTAACGGACTTCTCAATTCATAATTTGGAATCCGGAGAATACTGTAGCAGATTTAAAATTAAAAATTTAAAATCCGTGTGTAATATTCTTTTATTGGCAAAATTTTGCCTATATATATAGGATTAGTTTTAGTAAAGGAGGGAGAACTCAAAATCACTCGAATTCCTCTTCCTTTCCTTTGTATATCATTCATCCCTCTTTCTCTTTGTAATCTTTTAAACTTTCTTTATATATATATTCCCCTTCCTTTTCAAGAACCAAGATCTTGAAGACAAATTTTCAAGTAAGTTCTATTTTAATTTTCTGTTTTTAATATTTTTATTTTCAGTTATATTTAGCCTAATGACAGGCTAAATAATTAGTGTTAAACAATGAAATTCTATTATCTGATTTTCCTGTAATGTTTATGATTCTGTAGTATGGATCATTCTATTGTTCTTATATTAATTAAGAACTATGGGTTGTTGGAAACAATCAGGCGTCTGTATATTATTTAAAGAATGATTAGGGTCCAGCCCGTTGTTAGCCGTGGATAGGCGTTGTTAGGGCGTTTTACCCATTTGATCTTCTTTAGATAATTTATCAGATTGACAGATTGAATCTAGTGTAATAGATTCCTTGTATTTCTTTGATTAATGTTGGAATCGTGGACTTGATTCTCCCCTATGGTACTAGCGATCGTTTCCCTCACAATCGCTTGAAAGAAGCGATTTTTTCAGGAACAATCGCCACATGACGGCGATTGTTCGTGGTAAAATCGCTTCTTTCAAGCGATTTTACCACTGTTCGCCGGAAAACCTTTTTTCCGGCGAACGCTTGCAAAATTAACCTTCAAATTCTTGCAAAAAACGGCCACAATACGCGCAAAACAAACCACACAACAGCCGAAACGCACAAAACAACCAAAATCCATCCATATCACGTTAACCATACGCATTATCACACAAACCCAAAAACATTGCAATTCCTTTCATTTAATTTGCAAGAATCAAAAAAATCGAACTAACCCAATTGCCAAACAACCAAAATCCATTCATAAACACATTACCCATACCAATTAGCAAACCAACAACATTGCAATTTTAGTTTATTTTTCAAGACAAAAAGAAGAACTAACAAAGTTGGACTGAATGGAAAAAGAAACGACTTGCAATGTAGGAAGAAGGAGCGCTGAATCGCTGACTGGCGAAGGAGCCGCTAGAGATGGACTGCAATCAGTGACCGAGGAGTAGGACGACAAGCTGCAAATCAAGCGACGGAGGATTCAAACCTGAGCTGCAAATCGGCGACGGAGGATTCACGATGGAATGCGAAGGAGATGGACTGAATGGAAAAAGAAACGACCTGCAATGTAAATTTTTTTTTACTGCATAATGAAGGAGGGCAAAAACGTAATTTCATAATGTAATTTTTTAAAAATGTGTTCTGTGTTTAGTAAAAGGTGTCTTGTAGGTAACAAATCCAGAGAAGATGCAAAAATGGGGTGATAACGAGCCAAGGTTTGAGGTGTTCATTTATTGTCTCGCATTAACTAATAGAAAATTATAATGTTTAATTAATTTAATATACTATATCTTAATTAAGAACCGAAATTCAATTTAGGCTAGGATCGAACACACAACCGTCCACTCCCTTGCGCATAATATAACCACTATGCTACTAGTGTTTTTGATATCAATTATAGTTTACATTAGCTTTATCATTCACTCTCTCTCAACTCTCTAAATAAAAGAGTTAAGGCTCTGTTCTTTTCCATTCCTTTTTACAAGAATCATCATTTTTTTTCTTCCAAAATTTTAAATTTTGAATTTTGAACTGAATAGAAAATTAAGTGAATTTTTTACGTAAACCCAAATTTTTTTATGTAACGAAAAAAAATTTATGTAAAGTTTTTGGGTTTACATAAAAATTCACTTAATTTTCTGCTCAATTCAAAATTTAAAGTTTTGAAAGAAAAAAATGATTATTCTTGTAAAAAAATTCTCTTTTATTTGGAGAATTGAGAGAGAGTGAAGGATAAATCTAATGGGAACAATAATTGATATCAAAAACATTAGTAGCCTAGTGGATATTTCATGTGTAAGAGAGTGGAGGGTTGTATGTTCAATCCCAGCTAGTAGCATAATTTTTGCCTTTTATTTGAAATAAATCTAGAGTTAGTTTTAAAAATATGAGGGGTAAGTAGTCAAAAGAGAATAACACCAGGGGGTAAATAGTGATTAAGCTTTTAAAATTTTAATATTGTATATACTTATTTTATTTATATTATATTAGTTAATATTTTAATCGAATATGTTCACGAACGTTAACGAGATTTCAACACTTTGTTCGTGTTCGTTTATTATAAAGCCTAAAAATCATATTCGTGAATATTTTTATCGAGCCGAGCTCAAGTTTGTTCGTGAATGTTCGTGTTCGTTCTCAGCCCTATGTGAGAGATTGCATGATGGTACTCAAATTTCTTCTTTTGTCCTTCAAAATTAGATTTATTGTAGTTTAATCTTACTTACTTACGTTATGTCTTGTATTCAATTATATTTGTTTTCTTAATTCCTAATTTTATATATTTTCTAAAATTAAATTGCATGAGTATTGATTGGTATAAAAAATTTTCACTCGGTTCTGTAGAATTCTTTTTCTTTATCTCCTTTGCACCATCAAAATTAACATTGAAAATGTTGGATTGTGTATTCTGATTTTGTGTGAATTTGGTTTAGAACAAGCCAATTTCAAATTAATATTTGAGCCATTTATGGTAAGGAAAATCACTTGTAGCACACACACTAAACATTGATGAAACTTGAAATAAAGACAAAAAAGAAAAAAGAAAAACAAGTGATTATTCATTCCATGACTAAAATACAAGACTACAATAAGGATTCAAACTTACATAAACTCACACCTGCAGCTTCAGTAAGATTAAGATTCAGCTCCCCACTGCAGATTATGCAAGTTGAAACTTCATTTTTTCTCACAAAGGGAATTGTCTAAGCATTTTAATATATACTTACCGATCACAACAATATCAGATTTTTGTAGAGCAAGTTCTTGACAAAATGACCCAATATGCCCCCATAGAAATTAGACCTTGATATTAGGTTCCAAATTCATCGAGTTCAAGGATACCTAATGTAATGCCCCGTACTTTTAACACTAAATTTAAAGTTAAGTTTTGAATTATTAGGAGTAATTTCAAGATTTTAGGATATAGAAAATTAGTTAAATGTGTAGTAGAGAAAATAAAACGACTCTTATTGTTGTGTAAGATTCGATACGACAAAATGTTAAAAATTTAAATAGATAAAATTATAATTAAATATTTAAGAAAAGACAAAAGAAGAAGATAAACATAATAATTAAATAAGATAAAAAAATAAATAAAACAAAACATGACTCACCATACACAAGTAGAAGAAGAGAGAAGATAAGTGTTGGAAAATTAATAATAATAAAAAAAAGTAGTCAAAGAAAGGGGCTAGCTTATCCTTAAACTAATTGATTGACTAATTAATTAAATAAAATAAAAGAAAAGGAAGAGGCGGTAGAGGTTGATTCCTATATATATATATATATAAGTTGCATGCCGTGCAATGCCCGACATTTTCCCAATAGTATTATTTGGTTATAATTTTTCTTCGACTTAAGTTTTAAGAGAATATGTAATAGTTTAGAATTTAATTGGTTATACTTATGTTATGTATATGACACATGTTATAAATACATATAATGTAGTGTGTGCATTAGGTTAGATTCAAGAAAAGTATAGGAGTTAGAAATATTGTTCCATCATATAAGCTTATATTTTTTCAACACATACAAGAAGAGATATGAGTAAAAATAATTATTTTGAAGAGATAAGATATATACAGTTGTAGGCTTATCTAATATAAAATCACCCGTTCAATGTATATGGATAGTCGTAGGTTGCCATTTTTTGGGTCAAAATTTAGAACAATTGTGTGATAGAATAATATTAACAAATATTTTCTGGGGTGCGATGAACAATGCAAGAAGAAGCCAAAGAAGTACGAGTATTGTAGAGCACATAGCAAAGAAACAACAATTGAAATCATGAATGGCATTGGCCAATGGCTACCCCACATTTCTATAATTTCCCATCATTTTTAGGTGGCTATTCGGTTTACCTGTTATTTAATTATAAGTTAAATTGGATAATAAATAATAAATTGAAACAAAAATTGAAAAATTTATCTAGTGGAGAAGATAATAAGTCATCTTAAATTATGAAGTTATAGGGCATATAATTATGTTGCCAACGTGGCATCCATGTGGCACATAATATAAGGTAGATATTAAATACTAATCTTATGTGACAACCATGTGGCACCCTCAAATCAAGCCTATATTAGTTTCTATTATATATGGTAGATATAGTTAGTTTAAATCAAATGAAAGGAAAGAGAAGAAAACCGAGAAAGAGAGAAAAGAGAACAACAACACATCAAAACCGTGAGAAGAGGAGAAGAGGGAAAGAAAGATGGGAATAGAGAAGAAAGAGTGAAGAAGTAGGAAAAGAAGGGAAATACAAAGCTTTCAAGAAGGTATTATTTATTTAGCTTTTCTTGTAAAATTTTAGGAATTATTTATAATAGTTATGTATCTAAAAAGCTTTTATATAATATGGAATTAATAAATTTGATTATGAGTAAATAATTTTCATATCTTTGAATTACATAATAATAATTATATTGATTTTGGAATTCAGTTTTTAGTGCCTATAAGTTTAAACCATAAAATTATGAGTTTTCTTAAATTTTAATTTGAATATATGATTTTAGATGTTATATAGATGTTATGAATTATTAGAAGTGTATATATTTTATAGGAATGATTTTAATTAAAATGAATTAAAGAAAAATATGTTTAGTTAGAATTGATTTTGTTTAGTTAATGATAATATGAAATAAAGAGAAAATAGAAATTTTGGTCAAGTATATATGCTTTATTGAAAAAAGAAAAAATAGTTATTGTATGTATGTTCTTGTAATAAGAATAGGAAATAAACAAAATAAGAAAAAAAAAAAAGATTATGGGCTAAAAATGGGAAAAAAAGGGGGGCTCACGGGTGGTTAAAAGAAATAAATGGAGAAAAAGAGAAACCTAAAGATTAATAAGATTTGGGGAAAAGTTGGGAGTAAGGAATTTAATAAATAAGTTATTTTTAAGTTGTTATTTTTATAGTTTAATTACTATTGAAATTATTTTATTGAAACAAACTTAATTTAATGCAGATTTGCTTACAAAATACTAGCAATACGAGGTGAGTGTTCTCACTAAAGAGGTTAAATATTTTAATTGAGTAAATAAATGAGTTATCATGTTTTACTGATTTAATTGATATGTTTAGTGAAATACATGCTTTTTAAGTAAAATGTATAATTATGATCTTTATATGTGAAAGTGTGATATTTATATATGTGATATGTTTACATGATTGTTCGTAAATGCCAAGTTAACGTGTATAAGTGAAATATATGTTAAACCTTATCGTGTATTTCTGAGCTACATGTCAAGCATGAAATGTTTGTGTTCTGTGCACTCCTATATGTGCACTCTGTTATTTGCTATTTCCGTGTTTCCTATTACCTGTTATTTGCCAGTCAGATTTGGGGTCCCCAAAGCGTATCCAGTTGTTGAGATCGGGTATGTCGGTATTGGGCTGGAGTGCCTGACTAAATGACTGGGGCGTTCGTTTTTGGTACTATCTCGAGGTATGCCATTTTGTTCCGTGCACCCGTGTACGTGCACAAGTTTGCTGGCGTAGTTGACGAGGCGACACACCGTATATTGTGTCCGCCGCCCATTCCAACACAGGTAAAGTATAATTAGTAATGCTTAACGAAAGACCACATAAATCCTCGTTATACCTTGCTGATTATGCTCTTTCTATCCCTTACGTGTTCCCCCTTGCTTGCCTAAGAAATATTTGCTAGTCCCGGTAATTGTTTATTCGGAAATGTTTTAATAGTGCGACCTTACTGAGATTATGGAAGCTCACCCCTTAGACGTTTTGCATGAAACAGAAATCGAGATTAATCGCTACTAGTGGGAAGCTGACGAAGGACCTTTTGAGTTGGGTTTTGGAAGATAGTATTGTAGGGCCTGTTCTCTATCTTTGGTTTCAAACTAAGTTTGAAAACAAGTTTTGGAAAATAGTTTTATAATGTAAAAAGTGTATTGAAAATGTAAAAAGTAGATACTGAATAGTAAAAAGTTGTATTAGAAATGATGGAATATGATTAAAATATATTAAATTTACTGTTGAAACCAAAACTATTTTCAAAACGAAACAAAAAGAACAGGCCCGTAGTTTTCCTTAAGTATATAGTTTGAGTGTTTTAAAGTACTATGGTAATAGTGTGAATTGGGGCTTGTATCTTTGTAATATATAATAGAGTTTGAAGTTTGATAATTCACTTATTTAATAATTACTCTGTATATCGTGAATGTATTTTGGTGCGAACCAGGCAGATAGTTCGGCTGTGTCTTCCACCCGAACAGGGAGGTTGAAGGCCGGGCTGTCACTCCTAAAATAAGTAGGATACCCTGATAAACAAGTATAATGACCCCCAACTTCCACAAAAATGTGCATGTATCATGGTCCAGACAGCTTTATTTTTGAAAATTTCCATCCAGGGGACATCCTGTAAAATAGATCAATTGTTTAAAAAAAAAAAAAAGCTATCGATCAACAAAGATCAATTCATAGAGCATGGTTGAATTACCAAATAAAACACCCCGCATTCTGACTGACAAATTAGAGTTGTTTTATGTATCTTTCCCCAAAACTTTTAGAATCATAATTCAATTTTTACTCAATTTTATACTTTTACCAAACAATGGAATTTAAGAGCTTATCCAATTCTAATTCTATTATTCAATTCTATGTAATTCTAATTCCAATTCTGTTGAACCAAACGGACTCTAAACGATTTTTTTTCTTGCTGTGGAGCCATTTTTCCTGGCATAGGTTGATGTACTGAATCAAAAATATCAGAAGAATAATTCTTTTGCATTCGTCACCAATGGAACCATTAATTTGCATTTAACTTTGTAGTACAAAATAAAGTTTCCAACCATGTATGTTATCTTAAGTTTTTTTTTTTTAAAGAAAAAAAAACAATTACTATTGAATTTTCGCCTCACATAATGCGGGGTGAGCTTTTCGACAATACATCAGGGCAAACTGCTGGAAGAGTCCCCCCCCCCCCCCCCCCCCCCCCTTTTTTTTTAATATTTCCGTATAGCCATATCTTTACTAGTATAATTATGTATAATTTATAATTAATCTGTATTTAAACAGTAAGAGTATGAGTGGAAAAAATTATGACAAATTAGTTATTTTATGTGTTGTACATTTATACTCATAAAAGTTGTACATTTTTGAAATAAGCTCTTTCATTTGGACCAAGGTATTACTCCTTATGTTGCATAACTGACCCTATGCATTTCACCAAATGTATCGTGGATTAAATTTATCATATGATGTATTCATGAGTTTCTAATGAAAACAAATCGGCAGACTTTTCCAATAGAACGAAAGAATATCCTGCAGCATCCGTGGCCAAGGTTGTGTTTATATTTTTCAAGGACAATTCCTCAAGTTTGTCAACTTCGATCGGCTTTAATTGTCTCCATAGCTTGTTTTTACTTTGAAAGCTCAAACAATTAATTGTCTCCTTGGGTCATTCTAATAGGTCAATTAGCTAGCATATACTATATAGTTATCTCTTATAAAAGGTTGACCCATTGGAATTTTACGATTAATTTGACCACAATATTAATTCAAATGTCAACATCTCTACGCAATTGACTATTTCCTGTTTTTTTTTTGTGGTCAAGGTGTATTACACTATTGAAAGCTGACTTCTTCCATGGAATGAATGATTGATGCTACATAGATTGAGATTTAACCCAAAAAAATTATTTATTTTTGCCTTCGTATATAATTGGCAACGGTACCCGAACAAAATATTAGGAAGGGTGGCGCGAGGTGGTGGACAGCGGTGGCTTGGTGGGAACTTGGAAGGAGAGGGATTAATGATCATGGATTGATTCTTGGTCCCCTTTACAAAGTTCAAAAAAGTTAGAAATTTACCCCAGGTGTCTCATCTCCTTTTCTCCATCTGATCTTCTCGTTAATTTGTACAACTTCAAACTTCATTTTCAAGTTTCCTTTACAATTTGGACAGCTTGGAACGTTTGTATTTTTCTTTTCCTTCCTCAAGTAAAAAATACCAAGAAATTTTTTTTTAGGTAAAACGGCATTGTTTTACTTCATTAATAATAAAATAAAACAATCCTTTTGCGGACTGCTGTATTGTCTACATGAACAGGCAATCCGCAAAAAGAAAAGAGCAGAGGAAGAAGTCGCACCATCTTGCCCCGGCCTAATTTGCCACTCTATATAATACTCTAGATTCGAATTCCCTAATTTCGTATTCCAGATTGTAATATATCATATTCAAATAATCATATTTCTAATTTTTTTATTTTCCAATTTAAAAAGTAGTCATAGTCCTTTTATTTGAGGGTATTCCCGAAATGTGATGGAAATGGAAAAGGTGGTAAAAAATGGGATGTTTTTTGTTCTATGGAAAAAAGTAGGGTTATTGCATTTGAAGAATGCAACTTTATAAATGAAATTGCATTTGTCAAATGCAATTTTATATTTTCACTTCTTAATTACTTATTTACTAGATATTGATTTAAAATACTGGAATTGCATTCTGTAAATGCAACTTTTAAAAAAAATTTAAAAAAAAAATTAAATAATTGAGGGGTGCCGTCAAAATTGACGGAAGTTTACAGAATGTTAGATGCATTCTTAAGAGATGGGAGTTGCATTTGGCAAATGCAACTGTGGAAATTATCATAATTTAAATTAAAATATTCCCTCAAAATTGAGGGGAGTTTACAGAAATGAAGGAGGGGTATTCTGTGGACGTGTGCTTGGATTTGTCAAATTAAAGTTTTATAGTTTATATTTTAACATTATTTTTAAAAATTGATTAAAATTTATACATATCTAGTTTTATTATTATAAATATAAAATATTGTACTAAGAAATGAAAAAAGATGTATCTAAATTTTTTTTCCTTCTTATTTCTCATTTCTCAAATTAAAAATATTATTGTTGCATAAGAAATTCTTTATGTTACTTTTTACCATCCCATTAAAGTATTAGATGGGTTTAGGATTTTTAAGTAGGCTCATATATATATATATATATATATAAAAGTTTAATATATCCATTGTCCCCGATAAATTTTTTATACCTATCAATATAGACAGTTGGTGTAAAAAAAAAAAAAGTTAATATTGAAGTCTCATAAAGTCATCAATTAAGCAATTTACTACTTCTATTACAATAGTTACTAGTTAATCTGGGTAGTACAACCTAGGAACTAAACCAATTTATTCAGTTTTGCATCTCTAAATTTCTTGGTCACATTACTCCTCACTTGTGTCAAGCAGAATCTTTGATATGCGAACGGTTCCTTCTACTCATCCATGCGTGTTATAACGTGTAATAATTCCTTATGTCAGAAAGAACACAGAAATGATACCTTATGTCTGCGAGATAAATGTATGAAAGGGGATTAAGGAGAAGTATAAATTTCTAATTTAATTGAACAAAACAATTCCTAGCATTTACATATAAGAGGACCAAAAATTACAAAACAGAAATGTAATTTACTCTATTTTAAAACTAAAGGAGCATTTGCTATGTACAGGAAAGTACAACCCATGAAGAGGAAACATGAATAGCCTTTGCAAATACACTAAAACAAAGATTGAACTGAGATACTTCAGCACCTATAGAATCTTCAAGATTGTACCCGTTAGACGAATGTTAACCGACGACCAAAAGTCCCATCCCTAATTCACAATTCACAATTCAGCAGTCCAGAGAAGCCCCAAAACGACCCAAATGCAGAATCATTTAATCCATTTCCAGAAAACAGAAAAGGTAGAAGATATTAACTCTCTTCACAGAACAGCTTCGAATTATCCCAAATTGCAGCACATATTCTGAAAATCGAGAAATCTACTCCCCCACAATTCAGCAGTAAATAGCACAAAAACAAATTGCAACATTCGAATTGCAGTCCAAACTCCCTCGCAGCAAACAATATGCAAAAATCAAGTGTCACAGATTTCCAGGGAAGCCCAAACTGGTCCGAGCCAGCAATAATCAGCCCAAATTCCACAAGTTCAGCCTTCAAAACTGCAATCCAGCAGCCAGAATTCCAGAAATAATGAAAACGAATCACACAGTCCCGTTTCCAGAAAACAGAGCAGCAACATCATGGCCTGGCTAACTAGCCTAGTTAACTATGTACAACAGGCTGCAAAACTAGCAAAACAAAGGCAAACATCATAAGTAAGTAAAATGTTAAAGACATCTCTGTCTGAGGCAGTATGAAAACATGAAACAACAGGAGCAACTTCAGAAACATTTCATAGATCTTGTATCAAGTGAACCAATAAGTACACATTCTGTTTATTTCATAGTAGAAGAAGTAGTTTTCAGTTATAGTTTTCAGTTATGGCACTACATACCTCAATTACTTATGATGACAAAGTTTTCCATGTGTTCCGCATAGGACTGGTTTAATCATCCGTTTCGATCTACGCACTCCAGCAGCAACAGCTCGAGGAGGAGAGGCAGCTCGAGGGGTAGAAGCAGCTAGAGGTGGAGACGCAGCACCACACTGCATATCTTCATCTTCATGTTCAGCTTCCCCTTCATGCATTGTTCCAGTATCCAAGGGGGTGTTAAACTGTTGAGATGTTTCTATCTCCAAATCACTGCAGTGCCCGGTTCCCACATCATTATCATATGCTGTCAAAGGCGGAGAATGCATATCTTGATCACCTATATGCTCTGTACATGTAGAACGATGCTTGGTCCGTCTTCCACCACGACGACCTCTGAAAATACCTGGCGCTTGCTAAATCCTACTGTAATCGACAATCAGTGATGCAATTCTAATATACTTCAGAACCATGTCCATGATCAATGTCCTTATAACCACACCGTAGTATACCTTCAAAGCCAGCAATTCTAATATACTTCAGAACCGGATCAGGAATAGGTGTATGACTCCAAAATCCTCCATCACACCTTCTTGCAGTAATTGGAAGACCTCTAATCGTCTGATTAAATATTGCAGAAGCTCTATGCTCACGATGTAAAAATAAAAGATCATCCACAATTGCTCCAGGGGGTAAGTTTCTGGAGGATGAATTATCCATAATGAAGGACCTGGATACAAATATGAAATTTAATGAAATCAAGGGCATTGATGTATCACATGAACATTGAACCACTTAAAGGGGAACAGAAAAATAAAATAGTGGTTTCATACCAATGTGTCCCACTTCTGAACAGAAATTGTACTGCTAGTGGGAATTCGCGAGAAGGCAAAATATGCATAGAAATCGTACTGCTAGTGGAAATTGTGTCTTATGCATAGAGTGAAAATAAATTAATGTGTCTCGACCGTATACGAAGGCAAAATATGACCCATAGAGTGAAAATAAAAACTTAGTTGTTCATGTTGTATACTAGTGACCAAATCTTACAAGAAAGACTTGCATGTTCATACCATTCAATAATTGCAGATTAATTCGACAAATTAACAGGAAAAGTATAAAAGTTCAGATAAAGGGGTATTTTAGAGACAGAGTAGAAGGTGAACCTTTTCAAGAAAGACAAGAAATGGATACTGGAATGTCACAGATTTCCAGGGAAGCCCAAATTCCACAAGTTCAGCCTTCAAAATCGCACTCCCGTGTTTTCCTGAAAACACTATGCAGAGCAGCCAGCTTTAAATGCCTATATCTCTCAAAATACAGATCGCCTTTAGACGAAATTTGACAAAAAGGTAGAACTATGTCCCGTTAACATACTGTATAAGATTCAGAATATTCCAAAATAAGGTTATTCAAATATCGCTTTCGTAATTCACTGATTTCCTGAAAAATCCCTGTACAGAACTGTCACCTTTAAAAATTTATAACTTGAAAATTACAGGTCCAATGGGCACGAAAAATTGCAGGTAGCTAAAACCAACTGTCTGAACAGTACCTGCAAAATTTCATAATTTTTCTTAAAGTATACATTTTATGGTGAATTTTCAAAAGGCTACTGTTATGCAGAATCACATTTCAGCAACAATGTTTGAAATTAAAGCAGTTCTCAACTTCCCTATACTTATACCCATTAACTTTCCCTTACCAACAAATCTGAAGCATGTCTTGATCAGTAAAGTGTCGAAAAGCTTAGCACCAATGAAAACTGAACCACAAACTTTGACCCTCCAAACTCTCATGTGATTGTAAAGTTCCTTTAGAGTCTACATTTATATTTTACTTAAGGAAAACTATCAAGTACTTCACATAGATTCAGCCAAACCAATGACTAAGCAAAACTGCATTTTAAACCCCTTACATTTTGAAGAAATCAGAAATGAAAGCTGCAGTATTTTTCATTCAAATGGTAGAATTTCCAAGTTTCATTTCGACAAAACATGACAGCAGAACAACATTTCAGCTCCCAAACCCTTTTGGAGAAACATAATTTAAAACTGAAAATGAGAGCTTTCTAAATTTCGGTTACTTTCCTTTATCCTAATGTAACAGTAATAAGGTACTGATTGCTAAAAACTTTACCTATCTCAGTTCAAATCCTAGCTATGACCAGTTCTAATCTATTTTTATCAAGGACCCTCTGATCTGGCATAAACTATACTTCATTAGGACAATTTCACAAACAGCTTATAGGCAATCAACCTGAAAACTAAGTTATGGAACAATCATAGATTGCTTACTCCTTAAACTGTACAGTCTTGCATTATCCAACCAAAGCACAGTAAATGATTCATTTAAAGTTAGATAATTGGAATTAGAACTTAAATCACTCACAGTATTAAAATAAATGGAGTCACCCCTGTAGCATATAAACTTTAGAAGCTCTCCTCGCATATAAATGGAATCACTCCAGAGCTTGATAAGAAGCAAAAGTGTTGTTATTAGTGTCTTCCCATCAAAACAGCATATTTCCTCGCATCTATTCATTCAGAACTCTTGTTGAAGATTTTGCTACTGTTCTCGATTTACAACCTCAAATATCACCAATTACTACTTCTTTTACCAAATGGAAAATTTTAAAATAGTTTGCTTTCATTATATGAAGAGATTTTCCTAACATGTCCAAGAAAAGCATCCAGAAGCTACCCAAATTAGCTGGTATCCACAATGTAGATAAGGATTTCAAAATGGCTAGCTAAGAGAGACAAACTCTTCTCAATCAATGTTCTAAAGAGCAATTGAAGCCATATAGGTGGATGTAAATGTGGTACAAAGCTAATGCATACTTGCCTGGACTCATTAGGTATAGATTTCACTCCAAGGTTTCGATTGCAAGAACTAAACAAGTATTAATATGTACTAAACATGATCAGAGCCAAAAAAATACCTGTAGACTATAGCCAGAAAAAGCTCCAGGGAATTGTTCTGCCATTATTTCCATTGCTGCAAGAAACGCTACCACCTTGTTGATAAAATGAAAAGCAGTGCCATATATCAGTTTTTCCTCATTTTCTATCACAATATTTCGCAAAATCAAAACAAAATTATACGATTGCATCCCATGTCCCTTTGTTTTACCAAGTGTTAACAAAGCCAACCAACCCACAAAAAATTTCAGAATTTGACACCCCATTTCGAAATCAAAAGCAAATAACAAGGAGAAAAAGAAAATTCAATACCCGGAGTGGAAACTAACACTCACAACTTTTGAAGTCAACAGCAAGAATACACCTTTTTCATCTTCTCCCCCACCCCAAACCCCCACTCCACCCCACCAACAAAAAAAAAAAAAATCTTCAGATTCAGTAATAGGAACTGTACCACAGATCATATATGCATAGAAGATTAAGTAAGAAAATGAACATAAATACCGAATATTTGCCGGGAGAAATGGGTAGAATTTGCTTACTTGATGAGGCAGTTGAAGCTTTCAAGAAGTTGGGAAATGAACTCTGGAGTACGGTCCAATTGACGCTAACTTGTAAGAAATGTACAAAGTCAATGAGAATACCCATTGCAAAAAATATGCAAAAACTTTAACCCAACCTGCTTGGTCGTCGTGTTCGGACTGACTTCAAATCGGATGTCGGAATTAGATGTTCTTACTGGACAATAGGGCTGACGTCTACCAGAAACAGCAGGAAATGAAGGGGAAATCAGTTATTCAGCCAGAATTGCAGGGAACACGACTATTTTGGGAACTAGGGTTCCGTCGGGCCATGCTTCATTTGACATACAATGGAGGCAGTCAATCAGATGGGTCGGTCGGCGACGCCAGGCTTCGTCTTCCACGGTTTAGGCTTGGAGACGGCGGTGCTGAATGCGAGAATCGGTCGCCGGAGCTGCACTTGTGGTTTTCGCGGTACTACCTCTGCGGGTTTTTTTTTTTTTTTCCCCAATTTCACGACGATGACCCTTCATATATATATATATATATTCTACAAACTTGCATTTGACGAATGCAACTTTCATCTTCCTTCCGTGAAGTTCAATATTTCCGTCAACTAAACGGGAAAAAAATAACAGCAAAAAAAATTTAAACGTTGCATTTGAAGAATGCAACTACTACATTTTAAATTAATATCTACCATTTACAAAATTGACGAGTGCAAATATAGAGTTGCATTTGGTAAATGCAACTTTATCTGTAGAGTTGCATTTCGTGAATGCAACTACCCTACTTTTTTCCACAGACCAAAAAGCATCCCATTTTTTTCCACCTTTCCTATTTCCATCACACTTTGGGATTTTTCTCCCTTTTATTTCTTTTGCCTTCTGTACCTTTAATTACTGACTGAAGGGTTGCTTCAAATGGAATGAGGATAAAAATAGGTCTAATATAGATAGATGGTAAAGTATATCTAGGATATTATGTGAAGGAAATTTGAGTTTGGAGCAAAACTCTCAATTATGGAGGATCAAATCAGTAAAACTCATGTTAATTTTTAGATATTATTCCCAATTAAATAATATTGATTCCTATCTATTTTATCAACAACCATCAAAAGGAATAAATTAAACTTCTCTATTTCCATACTTACTTCACTCAAGCGCCAGTGCCCTCAACGACTGTGATGCACCCTGAAATCAGAGGTTCGATTCTCACATTTGTCAATTTTACCTATTCAAAGTGTAGGTTGGCAGGGTTCTATAGTTGACTCTCCAATTTCGTTCTTCTTATCCCCCCACAATCCCTGCCTTCAATAGAACTATGAAATAATGATTAGATTAAAAAAAAAAAAGTATAAATGAGAAAAAATTATTTATTTTAGGAGTTTTTGCTTTTCAAATACATATAAAAGTACACAAAAATAAAATTAAGAATGTCCCTTTCAGTTTATTAATAGGATGATAGAAAAAATAGAAATAGTCCGGGGATATCTTGTGCAGATGTTACAATGTCACTTTCAATTATCAAAGCATTTCCATTGCGGTCAAACTCATTCTCTGAATAACCGCATCACATTTCTTCTTTTAAGATTCATTCTCTCTTTCTGCTGCTGCTGTTGCTGCATCTGCATGTGCATCTGCATGGCCGACGTTTATAACCAAGAAAAGAGTACTTGATCGATCGATGGCGAAATCTTCATCACAACCGTTCATCTCCGCTACGATGATGATGATGATCATCATCTGTTGGTTCATAGCAGTTGCAAGCTTTCAAGCTGGTTTCACCCAAGCACAGCCACAGCCTGGACTCCTTCCTCAAGGAGAAAGTAAGGATTTCATATACATATTTTGCTGTATTTTTTTGAATTTATATGTAGTGTATCTTCTTCCTTCTCTTGATGATAATATATGCTAGCTTCATTAATTTGTTCTTTGAGATCAAGAATTTATGTTGAAAAGAACTCAGCCCCTCCATCTTCATCAGAAATTCACACACACGCAAAAACAAAAAACAGTGGTAGAGTCAGAAATTACATTTTATAAATTTCGGAGGGTTCCAATATATGACAATTAAATACTCTGTAAAAAGAATTTTAATAGATAAATATATACTACTAATAAGGGTACAGGAGGGGTTCGGGGACCACCTCACCCCCTTGGCTCCGCCCTTACACAAAAACACACAATAGGCTAGGGAAGATATCTCGTGAGATGTTATGTCTACTGTACTTATATCTTTCTTATCAATTCTCTCACAATAAAAAAGTAAGTCTCATGATGTGATAAGTGAGTCTTATCCTCCATTACAAGAGGATAAATATGAAAATATAAGTAGAACAGACAGAAAATCGAGTATCGGATGATATATATGAATAGGATTGTAATGATTTTGTGCAACAGCTAATATGAAGCATCCGATTAAAAAAAAAAAAACTGTTGCTGTGATATAGGGTCTGTTATTTTTCATTGTTTGAAACTTGGTTTTGAAAAATAATTTTATAATATAAAAAGTGTATTAAAAATATATATAAAAAAATAAATAATAAAAAATTGTATTAAAAATGATAAAAACTAATTATAAAATTATTTTTTTAAAACTAAGTTTCAAACCCAACATAAAAAAGAGACCGATAATATTGACCGACACGGCTGTGTTTTGTTTGTAGTGACACGTACAGTCGTCGGTCGGCAGTAGAGATCGGTAAAATAAAAAATGAATACGTCATCTAATGATTATTAAACCAGATACATACTAAATAGAATCTATCTTTAACACGAATTTATGAATTTATTCTAATCAACTAAGTCAAACTGACAATCTAAGTCAAAGGGTTTTGTTTTGATTTTATTTACATTATTCATAAATTACATTTACGCCCTCAAATGAACCTGTAGTTTGAGAAAGCTACCTAATCAATCTTGTGATTTGGTAGAATTATCAAATGGACCATTGACAAATTATTATATATTCCATTCGTTCTATATAAAGAGTTAAGTTTTAAAAAATGCTAAAATTTCTATACAATCGATTCATACATGTAATGAGATTTGATACATGTGTTTAGCTGTCCGTCCCCCTAAAACCTTTGTTGTTGTTTCTTTTTTTGTTATACAAATTGATACTTGAAAAGAGTATTACTAAAACTCGTTAACAGTACCACGGGTATCATTCACAATTCTCTTCTTTATTTTCTTTTTTATTTTTTATTTTTTATTTTATCATTTTCTTCTTAAGTACAACTCCAAAATATTAGTAGTGCTAGTTACTATTGAAGAATAGCACTTGTACTCTTCAAAGAGTAGCACTTTCAGGTTTTTTTTTCTTAAGTTTCCTATTCTTATTAAGTGTTACTTGTATTCTTCTTAAGTTTCCTATTTTTTTTTTCTTTCTTTAATTTCCTTTTCTTATTAAGTGCTATTTCTGAATTAGAGTAGTACTTCTATTTTTTTGAAGTAGCACTTTTAATTTTTTTTAATTTTATTTTCTTCTTAAGTTCTACTTACTTCTACTATTATGAAATAGCACTTTCAGTTGTTTTCAAAAAACTATTTTTAATAATTTTATTTTCTTCTTAAGTGCAACTCTTGAAAAGCAGTAAACTACTCTTACTCAATAACACTTTTAGTAAGAGTAGTTTATATATATATATATATATATATATATTCTTCTTAAGTGCAACTCTTGAAATGTAGTGATGCTATTCTTTGAAATGTAACAATGCTACTCTTTGAAGAGTAGCATTTTTATTCTTCTAAAATAATTTTCAAATTTTTTTATTTGTTTCCTTTTTTTTTTTTTGGGCTTTGGTTTTGTTTAGGGGTGATAACGAGCCGAGCCGAGGTTTGACGTGTTCATTTATTGTTCATTTATTTATCGAGCTTAAAAGCTTGTTCATGTTCGTTTATTTATTAATCGAGCCGAGCCGATCTTTGACGTGTTCATTTATTGTTCATTTATTTATCGAGTTTAAAATCTTGTTCGTGTTCATTTATTTATTAATCGAGCTGAGCCGAGCTTGTTCATGTTCGTTCTCAGCCCTAAGTGTCATGCTCATCTATTTATAAGGAATTTTCCTCCCAAATCTTCTCTCATTTCCGATGTGGGATTGGGTGAAATTCACCTCAAAATTGTGAAATAAAATAAATTTGGCCTTGTGAAGATTCGAACCCTAGTTCCCTTGCTTCTCCTTTTGATGTCTTACAACTACACCAAATTTATTTTCATGTTATATGTACGAATGATAAATTATATATGTATTTTATTCTTCTTAAAAATTGTTTTTTCTTATCGAGCTGTTCACGAACGTAATCGAGCCGAGCTCCCTTTTGTTCATTTATTGTTCGTTTATTAATCGAGCCTAAAATTTTGTTCGTGTTCATTTATTAATAAATAAACGATCTCGAACCGAGCTTTTAACGAGTCGATCCCGAACTTGTTTCGTGTTCGTTCTCAGCCCTAGTTTTGTTCACCCTTAAAGTGATACTTGAATATAGTTTTGTTGATATTTGCTAACAATATCACTAATATTGTTTACGAGTATTTTTTTTTTTCATTCTTAAAGTAATACTTGAACAAAGTACTACTGGTTCTGTCCACGAGTATCGGTTTTATTTTGTTCAAGTATTAGTTAAAAAAAAGCATGTGTACTGTTCACATAAACAGTACCCGCAATTGTTCATGTGAACAATGATTGCATACATGAATCAGTTTCACACAAGACAAACTCTTACAAAAAAAAAAAAATTTATCCGACTAAAATAGTCTATTTTAAATTTGTTTACACACTACATCCTTACTAATCAAATGTGGTCCATAAACTTTACTTAAAAAAATAAGAATATGAATAGAAAATATGATATTAAATTATTTATTTTAGTGTTGCATTTCGACATTCATAATAATTTATACAATTTTTAAACTAAACTCTTTCAATAGAACGTGGGGTAACAATTAAGATCTTGTGTATTAGATTAATTTACGACCAAAAATTATCACCTTATAATAATAAAAATGCTGCATGTATGGATTGCTACACTCTTGGTAATTACTTCTTCGGTCTAGATAGAAGAAAATGATTTAAATATACAATTTGGTCTTCAAAAAAAATAAAAAATATACAATTTCTTTTATTAGTTTGGATTATAAGATTTAAAATAACTAATTAAACCGTATTTTTTATGGTCTTATTTTTTTTTTAATCTGGATAAATTATCCAGACATATGTACAATAGTAATGGTACGAAAAGTTTTTTGAAAAAAAAATATATAAAGAAAACTCTTCCTTTGGCATCAAGGAAGGACAAGACAGAAACAAGATAAATTTACCCAAACTCTTTATAGGTTTATTATTATTATTTTTTGATGGTTTCTGTTTCATCAAATGGGGTCGATTGGGCCATTGATTCTATGGTAATTTGACACTTTTCACAGTGATGGTGAGTTCAGGAAAAATAATGCTTTTTTTAATGTGAATATGTATGGAAGAGTGGTCAAACTGCCATTCTTCAGCAATCTTGATGGCTAATAAGGTATGCTTCTTGAATAGTTCATGTAGTTGAATTAATATACATGTGAAGCGATTTTTTGGAAGTTAATCAACGAATGAGAGTGGCAGAAATTGAAAATTCTGAAATGGATTTAAAGGGTTATTGCAAATTCTTGAAGATATTGCAGAGAAAACACATTTGATCATGATGATTCCACTTTGATTTTACAGTCGATGCTCTCAGAGCAATCGGTGATGAACTGAAAAAGACTGACTGGGATTTCAGTCTTAATCCTTGTGAAAATAACACCAATTGGAATACGCCAAAAAGGAATGATGTGCCGAATTACAACAATTCTGTCATCTGCAATTGCTCCTATCCTGGTGGTTTATGCCATGTTGAAAAGACGTAAGTTTTCTTACTCATTCCATCCCACAGAAAGAGTCGTGTTTCAAGCTGATTTCTTTGGTAATGGGACATATGGAGTACTGTTTTTTAGGGGATTCTTTATTTTCAATTCCCTTGTTGTGCTGTTGCTTCAACAGGTTTATTAAAGGGCAGGATTTACATGGTGTTCTTCCACCTTTACTGGCAAAGTTACCCTATCCCAAGACAATGTAATGAGAATTCCCTCATTTGTCTTTGCTTTGTATGCGAGGCAATGGAAATTGCACTTTTGCTTCCAATTATTAAAGGGTTCTTTATTGGCTGCAGTGATCTCACTCGGAACTACCTCGGTGGCACCATTCCTCCTGAATGGGCATCTATGAATTTAGAATATCTGTGAGTAATGCTTGTGCTTTGCATAGTCCTTTAGACATTATTATATG
Organism: Leptodermis oblonga; assembly: GCA_016801395.1. Classification (NCBI taxonomy): domain Eukaryota; kingdom Viridiplantae; phylum Streptophyta; class Magnoliopsida; order Gentianales; family Rubiaceae; genus Leptodermis; species Leptodermis oblonga. The sequence goes on along the minus strand of CM028756.1, from coordinate 31,682,453 downwards.
ATCTGCACCTACATTTCTGTGGTTTAGCTAAAGGAATTTACTTCAGGTCTGTGATTGTTAATCGCTTATCCGGGCCGGTCCGAGCGTACCCGGGAAACATTACAACATTACAACACTTGTATATGTGTACGCCTCTCTCGATTTCTTTCTGAATCATAGTCAAACATGTGCACACACAAACTGATGCAGGGTTGTGATTGGTGGCAGAGCAGAAAAATCATCTGTTGTGAGAAGTAATTCACTTTTTTCTTTTTCGGGTTTCCCAATTTTACAGGAGCCTAGAGAGCAACATGTTTAATGGGACAGTGCCAGCAGAGTTAGGGAGACTGGTGAATTTGGCAAATCTGTCAGTCTTTCATTTTAACATTTCTTGCTGATACAGAGAGGAGCATCTCATAGTTCATTTGTCATGCTCTGATACTTTTTCTTACTTTTGGTTTGTGCAGCATTCTTAGTGATAATAATCTGACCGGTGATTTGCCCGCAGAACTCTATAACCTTACAAAATTGACTGAACCGTATGTATGGTGAAGCACCTTGCAGTATTTCTGCTCAAGAAATTGCTGGCAATTTATGGTGATGTAGATTTTTACCCTTCTTGTTTTCGACCTTACAGTAGGCTAAGCAGCAACAACTTCAGTGGAACTTTGCCTAATTTTCAAAGCTGGCAAAACCTAAAAAATGTAAGTCAGTATATTCAGTAATTTCTTAACTTTTAACTCTACATGGAACACAACATTGATTGCTTGTAATATTGACAGAGAGATCGAAGCTAGCGGCTTTCAAGGGCCTATACCTTCTAACTTTTCTCACTTGAAAAACTTAACAGAACTGTAAGCTATCTCCTTTCCGGCAATACTTTGAAACTCTCTTGTTGAATACTGAATATAATGGTTCTATTTGCAGAAGGATCAGTGACCTAAGTGGAGGTCCTTCCCAGTTTCCACTTCTAGGAGAGATGACAAACATGATTAGTTTGTGAGTTATACATTCACAAATATCCGAAATGACTATCTCAATTTTGGACGCTTTTATTTTTTTTAATCATGTGTTTGAGATGACAATGTAACAGGGTGCTGAGGAGCTGCAACATAGTTGGACAGATTCCGGATTTCACAGCTAATATGGCAACATTAAAGAACCTGTAACTCTTTCCTATTATTTTCTTAGGTTTTTTTTTCTTTTCAGTTCATGTTTATAATTTCATGAGGTTACATCATAAGAGACCATTTTGCGCCTTTTCTTTCTTTTATTTTATAGCAAAACTTTGACAGAATGGTCTGGCTAGCTATATGTTTTCAGCTGTCATTTGTACCTTTCCATAGTTGCTGGTTGATTGAAGCTACATTTTGTTGACTATGTTTAACATCTTTCTCTTCTAGGGATCTAAGTTTTAACAAGCTTCAAGGCAGTATTCCCAATTTTGATGACTTGGCGTATTTGGAGACTGTAAGCAGCAAGATTTCTTCTCTTGTAACATAACGATTGACTTAGGTTTTGTGGAACTAAATTCCATTTTGCTTGGTTGCTGAATTTCACCTTTGAATCTTGAAAGTTTGACAACTAATAGGTTTAGCTCCTGAACTGATAAACTGTTAAGCATGTATGCACATGGATAATGCAATGCCTCCTAGATATTTGAGAGCTTCTACTGTGCCGTACATTACATCACAACCATTATCTTTTCTCTCTTATATTTCTAGTGAAATTGAATTTGCGAATTCTCGGTGACATTTGCATTATGTGTTTCAATTAGGTACATGACAGGAAACCTTCTTACTGGACCGATTCCAGACTGGATTCAAAACAAAGATGCAAAACAGTATGCTTATCTATATGCTTTTTTAGATAGATCTTATACATTAACAGGATTGTATATCATGTAGAACAATAAAGGTTTGTAATCAAAGCTTCTTTTATCGGTTGGAACTTGGAAGTAAACTGTTCTTAGAGTGGGCTTGAGATCTGTTTAAGGGCAGAATGTATCCATTTGAAACTGACAAATAGGTATAGCATTTTGAAAGATAGTGGTACTATAGCTGAATGAAATAAATGGGAGAAAAACTTTGCTAAAGAACTATATGCATAGAAGTACATAAAGCCTGTTCGTTAGGTGTTTTTGAAGATGTGTTTTGAAAATACGTTTTAGAAAATCAATTTTAAATGTAAAAAGTGTATTGAGAGAATGTAAAAAATTGTTACTGAACAGTAAAAAAGTACATTGTAAATGATGAAAAAAGTATTATAAAATACAAAAACTCAAAAACTAGTATTCAAAAACAGTCTTAACTAACAGGCCCAAAGAAATTGCTCTTGTTTAAGAGATTCAAAAGTATGAAAGCTTTCATTCAGAGATTATTAATAGAGTCAATACTAAGAACATTGCTGTGAAACAAGAAAGATCTACCTATACTTTTGGAATAAAGGAAAATAATATTCTGAGAATGCTAAGACCATGTAGAAGTGAAGTGTATGTCTCAAGAAGCAATATAAAAGAAGTATTAATTTGGTTTTCCGAAATCGACTTCAAATGAAATTGGTTTGAAACATTGCTGCAATCTTTTAGATAACTAATATACTAATATATTTATTTCGCATCATTTGTTTTCGAAAGAATGCTGTTAACCAAGACTGATCGGACATATACCTTTTTTGTTAAATTTTCATGATGAGTTTGCTCATTTCTTACGAACTCACTATTTTAAAACAGACAGCAGGCCAGATGTCTGGAGAGTTTTCCTTGCTCCAAAGGTAATTGCTTATGTTCTTTTGAAGTAGACAATCTCTTTTAGGGCTTGTTCGTTAGAGGGTTTTAAGGGAGGTTTTGGAAAATCTGTTTTGAAAAACAGGTTCAGAAACATGTAAATAAACAGGTGGGAAGAAAATGTTTTCAAAACCCATGTTTAATAAGAGAATTTTGAGAAACATTTTCTCAAAAATCTTGTTTGGTAAAGGAGTAAATGACAAACAAGAGCTCCCCTCAAGGTTTGAGTTTTGGGAAAAACAGTTTTTGATGTCCGAACAAAAAACAAAATTTTAAGCCAGGTTTTGGAGCCCGTATCAAACAAGGTTTGGATTTTAAAACAGTTTCTAAAACCAAGAATCAAACAAAAACACCTTGCAAAACATCCAAACGAATAGGCCCTTAACATGACCACACCATCTGAGTTATCTTGTATTCTCTTAGAATGTTCTCAACTTTTTGTTGACAGTTATATGCTCAGAGTAGCATCTGTTCCCTTAATTGATTACCGATTGCAAACAAAAGTGGAATCTGAAGTTTGTCCTCTTGAAGTTTACGTGAATATTATTCATGTTTATTACTCACTCACTTCTTCTTTTCTTATTTCCTACTGTTTTGGCCTTTTGAAGACTATTATTCACTACATATCAATTGTGGTGGAAACAATGTTAGGGCTGGAAACAGAAATTTTGAAGCAGATCTAGGTTCTGGTGGTCCTGCAAAATTTGTCCCTTCAATTGAGTACTGGGGAACCAGTAGTACTGATGATTTTTGGGGTGTCAATAATTTTATAAGTGCTTACACAGCAACCAATGTCTCTGTTATTAGAGCAAATGACTCAGAATTGTACACGACAGCTCGACTCTCTCCTTTATCTCTAACTTACTGTGGTCGATGTCTAGCAAAAGGAAACTATACCGTGACACTTTACTTTGCTGAGATAGTTCTGAGAGACAATCGATCTTATCAAAGTCTTGGAAGACGGATGTTTGATGTCTATATTCAGGTGAAAAGGCACCTTGATGTATCTCTTCTTAAAACAGGTCGAATAGCATGTGATTGTTCTTGTTTCATTTGTTATAGGGCAAACGGATATTAAAGGATTTTGACATTAAGGAAGCACAAGGAGTTGACCAAGCTGTACAGGAAGAATATAAGGGGTTCAGGTGGATAATGGAATTCTAGAAATACGCTTCGCTTTTGCTGGAAAAGGATCAACAGCTGTGCCAAAGAGGGGAACATATGGACCACTGATTTCTGCCATTTCTGTGGAATCTGGTAACCTGGTCTTGTTTGTAAAACATTCATATCTTGTTATAAATTAAAACAGGACCTTTGTTTGTAGCTTAAAGTGTACCTTCATTTAACCATCTTGGTGCTTTTTATTATTATTATTATTTCGTATTTGTTACAAAACTCTTGCTAGTGCTATCTTTCTCTAATACTGACATTTCCTGACTGATATGTAGAATTTCCCCCTCCATCAAAAGGGAAAAAAAAGATTTACGTTGCCGTGGGTGCAGTGGCTTCTGCGTTAATCATCATTCTCACAATCCTAGGCATCTTATGGAGGAGATGGTATTCAACAAACAAGATATCAAGGGAGGAAGGTTCTTGCAAATATACCATATCAATATTTCATGCATGAACATTGTTGAAATGATCCTAACTATGCATTTATGGACCTGAAACGCATAGTTATCTTCGTTTTGAACATTGTTGCTATGACTTGTTTAATCTGGGTGTAGTTTTCTCCTCTTTCTTTTGCTTTTGATAGTGTTAGCCTGTTAGGGATCAGTGACAAGTAATAGAACCAACTCATTCCAGCTGACCATACAAAAAGCAAAACTAATTTGTTCCAGTTGACCCTACAAAATGTTGAACTCCCTTCTTAAAATAAAGATTTGTTAATTTCTTGTCAAGTATGAGGCTTTTTTAGAAGTTATTTTTTTAGCCCGTAATATTGTTGGCTTTCTTTCGAGGATGATTGAAAAGATCATCAAATCGACTCATTTTCTGCAATCCTTTTGGGGGAGTTCGTTCTTTTGTTCATTGCCCAAGTAGGGTACTAGATTTGTTTTAGTCAAGGTAAAGAATGGGAAGAAGAAGGAACAATGAATGAAAAAGGGTATTATCTGTTTTTTGATTTCTATATTTCCTTCTTGTTTCAAATATCTTGTTTTTTGATTTAAAATTTGTTTCAACTATTTTTAACCATTTCTCGCATAAGAGAACTCCTAATTTATTTGAGAGTGGGTTAAAACTTAAAAAGGGTGCATAAACATGGATTTAACATTTTAATCTTGTTTCTGGACAGAATTAAGAGGATTAGACTTGTGGACTGGTAAATTTACCTATAGACAAATTCAAGCTGCAACTGACAATTTCAGTGCTGTGAATAAGATTGGAGAAGGTGGATTTGGAGCTGTTTACAAGGTAAATCTGAAGCATTAACTTTTGTATTTTCGCTTTTGTTATCTTCCATTCATATTCTAAATGTCATTTTCAGTATTAAAAAAAAACACTTATATTGAGTTCTGAAATTGTATGTCATTACAGGGTACGCTGTTGGATGGGAAAGTAATTGCTGTTAAAAAGCTTTCTCAAAAATCGAAACAAGGGAATCGTGAATTTGTGAATGAAATAGGCATTATCTCTGGTCTGATGCACCCAAATGTAGTGAGATTGTACGGATGTTGTATTGAAGGAAACCAGCTTTTACTGGTTTATGAGTGAGTACATGGAGAACAACAATCTAGCACGTGCACTCTTCGCTAAACTGATTTCCTTTACAGAAATTGATGAACACTCAATTATAATCCAACAAATCTTGAAAGAACTAATAATCAAATGTTCCATTCTTTTCAATCTGAGCAAGAAAAAGCAGAAGGGTAGTTTAGAGGATTGTATGATCATATTAATTACTGTTTTTCTGTATGTTACTGGTCCAAAGGACTTGCAACTGGAATTGGACTGGCCAACGAGGCAAAGAATTTGTGTTGGAATTTCAAAAGGCTTAGCTTTCCTACATGATGAGTCGACTCTAAAGATTGTCCACCGAGACATCAAAACCAACAACATTCTTCTTGACAAAGAGCTCAATCCAAAAATTTCTGACTTCGGTTTAGCCAAACTTGATGAGGAGGAGAACACACATATTAGCACTAGAGTTGCTGGAACAATGTGAGATTTTCTTTTGCGCTCGTGATTTTTCCTTCCTGTGTTTGCCCTTAGCCCGAAGCATCTCTCTGTTGAGAAGTACTTGAAATATGCTTCCCATTAAGTAATTAACATTATGCAATCAGCATATTACCCAACTCTGTCACTTTCTCAAAGCTAAAGAAGTAGGAACATATGTAGATTCTTAGAAAGCCAGCTACTGCAATTATGTTTGCAGATTCCTAAGTTATTTTTTTCCCTTCAAATGATCAAGCACTAGCACTTCCTTTAACATACGATTTTCATGTTTCAGCTGAAATATGTTCCTCTGGTTTTTATTCATGGAAAGGAGAGTCTCTACTTAGACTTAAGTAATTCCCATCTTAAAGCAACTAGAAAAAAGAGAAATACATTTGTAACTGAAAATTAAGGTATTCTTCTCATTGAAGTTGAGCTTGCATGTATTCAACATCTAGGAATACGAAGTTACTAACCCCCTTGTTTGATTCTTTGCAGAGGGTACATGGCACCTGAATATGCTCTATGGGGCTACTTAACCTTCAAAGCAGATGTGTACAGCTTCGGAATAGTTGCATTAGAAATCGTTGCAGGAAAGAACAATATGGCTTATCGCCCGAGTGAGGATTATGTTTGCCTTCTTGATTGGGTAAGAGTGTCAAGCTAATGTGAAAAGTTTTTCTGTTGGATTAAAATGCCTTGATAAATTATTTTCTTTGAGAAGCGACGATACTGTAGATTATGATTCTTGCATTCATGCCAGGCCCTGGTTCTGCAAAGAAGAGGAAGCTTGGTGGAGCTCGTGGATCCAAGGTTGGGTTCTGATTTCAACGAGGAAGAGGCATTGAGGATGATCAAAGTCGCTCTTATGTGCACTAATCCATCTCCAGCACTTCGGCCTACCATGTCAACTGTTGTCAGCATTCTTGAAGGAAATCTCGGAAATGATGATTTTACATCGGATCCGAGTGTTTACAATGATGGACTAAAACTTCAAGGGCTAAGAGACAAGTATGTTGAGATGCAAGTTAGCCCGATTGAAGCGCAGTCGACTTCTACTTCATCTTGGGCAGATGAAAGTACTCCATTGTCTTCTGCCAGAAGCTAAGTTGAAGCTCAGTCTTCTCAACTTCATTTTTGACACTAAAACCATTGTTGTTTAACCCTATATGCATATACTAGTTGTTGTAAAGTTAAGCTTTAGACATGGCTGGACTAAGACATTCCATTGCTAAGTTCAATACTTTAGTGCTTCACTGTGAGTATAGTTATGAGATCCCAGGTTTGCATCAAGAAGAGCAATTATCATAAGCCTACATTTGTTCGTGGCAAGACATCTTTCACAGTATGTTACAAACATCGGGTAGTGTGTGTACATTGTTAAAGGTAACTTGAGAGAGGGTTCTTTTGGCGTGCCTTGCGACGGGCGTGACAGTATCCCTTCCTCACTTTCAGTTCAGCACTAACTCATTGCCTTTTATGAGAATAGAGCTGAAATATTTCATATTTCTATACAAGCTCTTAAGGCAAAATTATTATCAACCATTTACCCAAACAGGGGCTAAAACATAATATTTTATCAATTTTATTTGGGGTGCAGTTGACGGCCTACAACTTCATTAACACCATTTGTATGGTAGCCTGGATCTTTTAAATTTTGGATGTATGGCGGGCTAAAACTTCATTCACATAGTTGCGAAATTCATCAGTAATTTTATCTCGAATATCCATCGAGATAATAAACTTTGTGAGTGGTGGTGGGCGGTGGTTGGAGGTGAAATCTTGCATTGTCGTAGTGATGAGGAAGAAGGGTAGTCGCGATTTTTATTTTTTCCTTTATAGAGGGTAAACCCCTAAGAAATATGGGTGACGAAAATTTTTCCTTATGCTGGGACGTTTTTACCCTTAGAAAATAGGCTTTTTTGAGCTACCAACAGCGGACTCACATGTAATGACCAAATCAGCAACTTTTTAAAAGTTGGAGGACCGGATTTAGGAATTTTAAATTTTAGTGACATAAAACTGAATTTTACAATAGTTTAGTGACTTGATCATTTGAAATTCACTCTATTATGTATGTCCCACTGTTAAAAAGTAAGGTTTAAAGAAGAAAAATTCCATTACGTCTTTTTTTTTTACTTATGTTTTAGCTGTAACTCAAAAATGGAATTTTTGTTTTTAGGGAAAAAACTTTTTAGAGGGAATTTTTCGGAAAATAATGTAAGGAAGAGAATAAAAGGTGTAATAATTATAATATTTTTACGGATAATGTGAGTGTAATTCTGGAGAGAATTTTAAAATTAAATTTAAAGAATATTAAAAGCGTTTGGATATGAATTTTTTTTTTTAGTGAAAAAAGTGTGAGTTTTCTAGGAAAAAAACTGAAACAAACACAGCATTAAACCCATAAAAGTACATGAACTTTTTTTTTAAGTAAGACAAAAAAAGTAAAAACAAACGCTTAAAAAAATAGTGATTTTCTTAAGTATTTTTTTGATCTAATAAACATAATAGTGATGATAGACATATCAATTAATCATCACAACTTTTTTTTATAGCAACTCATGTGGCGAGCATTCATTTGATATATTTTTATAAAATGATTATTAATATCACTTAATCGGCCAATAAATACATACAACATGACTTGGTATAAAAATGTTGTAATGAATTAGTTTAAATATGTATCATTACTCTAAACGTTACTCCCTGTTCCATTTAGAAGAGTTTACTTTGAAAATATTTTTTATTCCAATAGAAAAGTTCACTTTCAAATTTTTTACTCCACTTATCCTTACTGATATACTCACGTGTAATCTAAAATTAGTTCATATTTAATAAGTAAGGATATAAATAGAATAATGATGTCAAATTAACTATTTTAAGTGTTGTACTTTAACATTAATAATAAATTATACACTGTTAAAAATTAATTATTCTTATAAAACGGAGGAAGTATTAATTATAAGCAGTGGTGGAAGACCTATGAGACTACCATAGGCTTGGCCCTTCCAAGAAGTTTTTTTTTAGAGTAAACTCCAAATTGAGTCACTTACATATTGTCTTTTAATTTGTTTAGTCCCTTATATTTGAAAATAATTTTTTTAGTCCTTCACTTTTACAAATTGGTTTTTTTGGTCCTTTGCCGTTTTAACTTAGCACAATCAGTTAAAGAGGGATTTTTGAGTCTCACTTGACTATAAAATTAGAGGGTAATTTTGTCCATAGTTGTCTCCCCTTCCACAACCCAGCAAAACCTTCAATCACTTCAGTCCCTTCTCCTTCCATATTGCATATCAGTAACTTCTCTTTCCCAACAAAAAGAACACAGCACATCAATTTTATTTTTCTTAAAACTTAATTACAACATTAAAGCATTGCATGTTCGGGTTTTGTGCAGATGACAAATATGCTTAATTTGAATTTAATGTATCAAGCACAGTAGGTGGAGTTGATGTAGATTTACTGCTGTTGGTTCAGTTGCGAAGTCTCCATTCTCAAAAATTAACGTGCATTGACCATCGACCTTTTTCATTGCACAATTGGAAAGCTTGACAGAGTATTGCCAAGTCTTCAATCACACAATTGGGTATACCACGCAAGAAGGATTGGTCGATAGCTTCCTGAAATTCAATGACATGGGTTGAAAATCAAAGCCGAAAATTGGCAATGAAATTGCATCCAGATTTAATGCCCCTGACCTTTCTTCGCAAGCTTTCTACCACTGAAGATGAGTTTGGACAAATTTTAGTGTGAATAAAGAGTGATTACAGTGAGGATGGTGGTGGGTCTCAGGCGGAAGAAGAAAGTGATACTGCTGCTGGCGGGTGTAGTTTATGGACAAAATTGCCCTTCTATTTAATAATCAAGTGAGGATTCTGTCAAATCTAACGGCAAGGGACAAAAAAATCAATTTGCAAAAGTTAGGGATTGAAAAAATCATTTTTAAATGTTAGAGACTAAAAAAATTAAAACACAATATATAAAGGGACTAAAATTAAAATTTACTCTTTATAGTTTAGCATAAAAAAAATTTTATAAATATTTGGCCCTTAGAAAATTATTTTATTGCTATTGGCCTCTTTAATTTTGAAATTCAAATTCTACCACTGGTACCAAGTAATTAATATGATGATAGAAAAGAGAATCAGTCTGCTCGGCTGTGCTGCTAAAATTAGCTAGGCATTTCCATTTGTGGCTAATTATTACCACATGCACTGTTCTCTTCAACAAAAATAAACCTACAACACATTTCATAGCATTAATCTCTAATAAAGATTCTCACTTTGGTTTTCTCTTTCTGCTGGCATGGGCGATCTCCAGCCACCTATATAAATAGTCCTGCACCGACGAAAGAGTAGTACCGATCGATATCTATGGCGAACTCTTCATCACAACCGTCCATCTCCGCCGCGATGATGATCATGTGGTGGTTCATAGTTGCATGCTTTCAACCTGGTTTCACCCAACCACAGCCCCAGCCTGAGCATGGACTCCTTCCTCAAGGAGAAAGTAAGTATATTTTGCTTGATAGCTTCCATTTGTTCTTTGAGATCCAACAATTTAATAATTATTGGGGCCCACAAAATTACTCATCTTCACCCTTGAGTGGAAGTCCACGGAACTTCAACTTCTTCTTCTTCAAATCCTCCGCTCCCTCCCCACGTCATGAAAATTTCCTTTCTTCTTCCTTCTGTAACTGCACCCAAACTCCAGCAAACACTGGTACCATCCAGCACAAAACCGGTGTACTGAGTATTAGTTAATTTTCAGTGCTCATAACTTAGGCAAATCCAAGTAGAAGCAGCTTTCTAAATAAACTTTCATGGACGTGGGCTAAGAAAGTCGAAACTTTCCATTAACTGGTCAACGCAAATCTCAAGTCTGATTAGTAGGCTTTTAATTGACTTTATCTCCCTAAAGAAAAATAACTCTATATGCAGATTACTGTTTTGTATTAATTATTGATTATTATTTTTTTACTGTAATTATTTGTTTCACTTTTAGTTCATATTTAGTTGGGTTGAATGCCGAGTTTTTCAGATTTCCTATTTACGGAACTATTTAGTTTTTTGGTATTTTATGATATTATGGGTTAAATTAAAGGTGAAGGAAGAGGAGAGAGGAGAGGAAGTAAAGTTAGAGAGGGAAAAGGATGTCTGGCAAATAAAGGGTAAATATGGAAAGCGAAAATAGTGGGCCCCATCATTACGAACATGCATGTATTTACACATCATATATTTACTAATATAATAATGTGATTTATAATTAACTTTTACTTAAAATATAAGGGTATAATTGAAAAATTTTGTACTAAATTACTTATTTTAGCTATTTTACTATACCATTAATAATAATTTGTATATTTTTTAGACCAAACTTTTTTAATAGGACCGATGAATTAACAATTAAGAGCTTGTCTATTATATTTAAGACCGAAAACTTATTACATAATGATAATAATCATAACAAAAACAAAATATTGCGTGGATTATTATACTCATCGTAATTACTTTTTTGTCTCAATATAAGAGTATGTGTATTCAATATATATATATGAATACGTTTTAAAAATTTACAATTTTGTATGATTCTGGAGGTATAAATTTTGGATGAAAATTCTAATATATAAATTTTGTAATTTTTTTGAAAGATAAAAGGCGAGTAATTAGGTATTTTATGAATTTTTTAAAAAAAATTAACACTAACCTACATTGCAACAATTAAAAATTTAGGAGGTTGATTTTAAAAACTGAAAGTGCAGGGGCAACTTACAATTGAAGTAAGGTTTGAGGGGGATTTTTGCAATTAACTGATTAAGAAATCTGAAATGGGTTTAAACTGGTGTTAATGCAAATTCTTGAAAACATGGTGATTCCACTTTGATTTCACAGTTGATGCTCTCAAAGCAATCGCTGGTGAACTGCAAAAAACTGACTGGGATTTCAGTCTTAATCCTTGTGGTAATAACACCAATTGGAATACGCCAAAAAGGAATGATTTGCCTACTTACAACAATTCTGTCATCTGCAATTGCTCCTATCCTGGTGGTGTATGCCATGTTGAGCAGATGTAAGCTTTTCTTACTCCTTCGTCGTCGGATCGTCGCATATAAAGAGTCTTGTTTCTTATGATTCAGAGGTGGTGGAAACAGTGTAACACTAAACTCTTTTAATGGGAATTTTTTATTTTCAAGGCATTGAGTTCCCTTATTGGGCTGTTGCTTCAACAGGTTTGTTAAAGGGCAGGATTTACAAGGTGTTCTTCCACCTTCACTGGCAAAGTTACCCTATCTCAAGAAAATGTAATAAGGATTCATTCCCGCATTTGTCTTTGTTTTGTATGAGAGACAATGGAAATTGCACTTGTTCTTCCAATTATTAAAGGGTTCTTTATTGGCTGCAGTGATCTCACTCGGAACTATCTCAGTGGCACCATTCCTCCTGAATGGGCATCAATGAAACATTTAGAATATCTGTGAGTATTGTTTGTGCTTTACTATTGACTTTGACATTTTTATATGATCTGTGCACCTACATTTCTGTTATTTAGCTAAAGGAATTTAATTTACTGCAGGTCTGTCATTGTTAATCGCTTATCCGGGCCAATTCCAGAGTACCTGGGAGACATTAGCACGCTTGTATATGTGTATGCCTCTCTCGATTTCTCTCTGAATCATAGTCAAACGTGTGCACACACAAACTGATGAAGGGTTGTGATTGATGACAGAGCAGAAAAATCATCTGTTAGAGAGAAGTAATTCACTTTTTTTTTCTTCCAAATTTACAGGAGTCTAGAGAACAACATGTTTAATGGGACAGTGCCAGCAGAGCTAGGGAGACTAATGAATTTGGCAAATCTGTCAGTCTTTCATTTTAACATTTCTTACTGATGCAGAGAGTAACATTTCATAGTTGCATTTGTCATGCCCTAATACATTTTTTTTTCCTTTTACTTTTTGTTTGTGCAGCATTCTTAATGATAATAATATGACCGGTCATGTGCCCGTGGAACTCGATAATTTAACAAAATTGGTGGAACTGTATGTATAGTGAAGCACCTTGCAGTATTGCTGCTCTAGAAATTGCTGGCAGTTTATGGTGATGTAGATTTTTACCCTTCTTGTTTTCGACCTTACAGTAGGCTAAGCAGCAACAACTTCACTGGAAATTTGCCTAATTTTCGAAGCTGGCAAAACCTGCAAATTCTGTAAGTCATTCAGTAATTTCTTAACTTTTTACTCTACATGCAACACAACATTGATTGCTTGTATTGACAGAGAGATCGAAGCTAGTGGTTTTCAAGGGCCTATACCTTCTAGCATTTCTCTCTTGAAAAACTTAACAGAACTGTAAGTTATCTCCTTTCAGGCAATTCTCTTGTTGAACACCGAAAAATAATCGTGCAATTTATCAATAATGGTTCTATTTGCAGAAAGATCGGTTACCTAAGTGGAGGTTCTTCCCATTTCCCAGTTCTAGGAGAGATGACAGGCATGAGTATTTTGTGAGTTATACATTCACAAATATTCAAAATGACTATCTCAATTTTGGATGCTTCTATGTTTTTTATCATGTGTTTGAGATGACAATGTAACAGGGTGCTGAGGAGCTGCAACTTAGTTGGACAGATTCCGAATTCCATAGCTAATATGGCAACATTAAAGAACCTGTAACTCTTTTCTATTATTATTTTAGATTGTCTTTTTAGTTCATGTTTATAATTTCATGAGGTGACATCATAAAAATTTATCCATTGTTGATATTGTTTTGTTTGTGAGGTTGATTGCTTGTTGAAATAACTGATAACATATTACAACAAATTAAAGTGACCCATTTGCGCCTTTTCTTTCTTTTAGCTTACAGCAAACTTTGACAGAATAGTTTGGCCAGCCTTATGTTTTCATCTGCCCGTTGTACCTTTACATTGTACCTTGTTGGTTGAAGCTACCTTTTGTTGACTATGTTCAACATCTTTTCTTCTCTAGGGATCTTAGTTTTAACAAGCTTCAAGGTAGTATCCCCAATCTTGATGGCTTGGAGTCTTTGGAGAATATGTAAGCAACAAAACTAAGTTATATTCAGTAACAATGCTACTAAAATATTTCTGGTGAAGTTAAATTTGCTAATTCCTGTTGACATTTGCATTATGCGTTTTAATTAGGTACTTGACAGGAAACCTTCTTACTGGACCGATTCCAGACTGGATCAAAAATAAAGATGCAAAACAGTATGCTTATCTCTATGCTCTTTTAATTTCATTTATGCATCTCAGAATGGACTGCTGATCGTCATAGTAAAATTCCAATCATAATCCTCCAATGAATATCCTTATTCTATGTTTAGATGTTAATTTATGCATGAAAGAGATTTGAGTGTTCTAGATCAGATTTTTGGGTCAGACATATACCTTTTTGTGTACTAACGCAAGAAATGGTTGTCTTCAGTCAGATAGATCTTTCGTACAATAACTTCTCACAGGATTCCGAGCCATCAAATTGTCGTGAAACCCTGTATGATCATAATCTTATCCTTGTTTCCTTGGCTATCCTTGTTTAGCTTCAAAGTAGTTTAAATTGTTTCATTCTGATGTTTTACCAGAAATCTGTATAGAAGCTGTGATGATGGAAAACGTTTGTAAGTCTCCCTTGTTACACAAATACTGATGATTGTCTCAATTATTTATGTTACCATTTTCATGATGAGTTTGCGCATTTCTTCCCAACTCACTGTTTTAAAACAGACATCAGGCCAAATGTCTGGAAAATTTTCGTTGTTCCAAAGGTAATTGCCTATGTTCTTTACAAGTATACAATCACACTATCTGAGTTATCTTGTATTCTCTAAGGCCCTGTTCGTTACTAAGTTTTCAAAAATATGTTTTTGAAGTTCTGAAATTATATTAATTTCTCATCATTTCCCATACACCTTTTTACCTTTCAACTAAACACATTTCTAATACACTTTTCACATTTAAAAATCATTTTCAAAACTCATCAAAATGAACAAGCCATTAGAATGTTCTCAGCTTTTTGTTGACAGTTATATGTTCAGAGTAGCATCTGTTCCCTTAATTGATTATCAAGTGCAAACAAAAGTGGAATCTGAAGTTTGTCCTCTTGAATTTTACTTGAATAGTATTCATGTTTATTACTCACTCACTTCTTCTTTTCTTATTTCCTACTGTTTTGGCCTTTTGAAGACTATTATTCACTACATATCAATTGTGGTGGAAACGGTATTATGGCTGGACATAGATTTTTTGAAGCAGATATAGGTTCCGGTGGTCCTGCAAAATTTGTCCCTTCTATTGAGTATTGGGGAACTAGTAGTACTGGTGATTTTTGGTTTGTCAATAATCCTTTAAGTGCTTACACAGCAACTAATGTCTCTGTTATTAGAGCAAATGACTCAGAATTGTACACGACAGCTCGACTCTCTCCTTTATCTCTAACTTACTATGGTCGATGTCTAGCAAAAGGAAACTATACCGTGACTCTTTACTTTGCTGAGATAGTTCTGAGAGGTAATCGATCTTATCAAAGTCTTGGAAGACGGGTGTTTGATGTCTATATTCAGGTGAAAAGGCACCTTGATGTATATATATCTCTCGTCTTAAAACAGGTTGAATAGATTGTGATTGTTCTTGTTTCATTTGTTATAGGGTGAACGGATGTTAAAGGATTTTGACATTGAGAAGAAAGCACAAGGAGTTGACCTAGCTGTACAGGAAGAATATAAAGGGGTTCAGGTGGATCATGGAATTCTAGAAATACGCTTCGCTTTTGCTGGAAAAGGATCAACAGCTGTGCCGAAGAGGGGAACATATGGACCACTGATTTCTGCCATTTCAGTGGAATCTGGTAACCTGGTGTTGTTTGGAAAACATTTCTTAGTATAATTAAAACAGGACCAGTGTTTGTAGCTTAAAGTGTACCTTTACTATTTTTATTTTTTCATTTTTGTTACA
Organism: Leptodermis oblonga; assembly: GCA_016801395.1. Taxonomy (NCBI): domain Eukaryota; kingdom Viridiplantae; phylum Streptophyta; class Magnoliopsida; order Gentianales; family Rubiaceae; genus Leptodermis; species Leptodermis oblonga. Next base: position 31,666,564 of record CM028756.1, on the reverse strand, counting down.
AAACTCTTGCTAGTGCTGTCTTTCTCTAGTAATGACATTTCCTGACTGATATGTAGAATTTGCCCCTCCATCAAAAGGGAAAACGAAGATTTACATTGCTGTGGGAGCAGTGGCTGCTGCATTAATCATCGTTCTCACAAGTCTAGGCATCTTATGGAGGAGATGGTATTCAAGAAACAAGATATCAAGGGAAGAAGGTTCTTACAAAAACACCATATCAATATTTTGTGCATGAACATTGTTGAAATGATCCTAACTATGCAATTAATTTGTTCCAGTTGACCCAACAAAATGTTGAACTCCCTTCTTAAAAATAAAGATTTGTTTTTCTTGTCAAGTATGAGGACTTCTTAAGAGTTATCCTTTTAGACCCAAAAAGATTGGTGTTTTCCTTTCGAGGATGATCGCAAAGATCATTAAATCGACTCATTTGCTGCGATCCTTTTGGGGGAGTTCATTCTTTTGTACATTGCTTAAGTAGGGTACTTGATTTGTTTTAGTCAAGGTAAAGCATAGGAAGAAGGAACAATGCAAGAAATTGAATATGGGGTTAAAACTTCTAATTTCTAGATTTTCTTCTGGCTTTTTCAAAATATCTTGTTTTCTGTATTTCAAAGTTGTTTGAACTGCTTGCACCATTTTAACTATTTACTATTTATAGCATAAGGAAATTCTTAATTAACTTGAGAGTAGGTTAAAACTTGAAAGGGTAAAAAATTTACTTGACATTAATATGGATTTAACATTTTGCTCTTGTTCCTGTCCAGAACTAAGAGGATTAGACTTGCAGACCGGTAAATTTACCTATAGACAGATTCAAGCTGCAACTGACAGTTTCAGTGCCATGAATAAGATTGGAGAAGGTGGTTTTGGGGTTGTTTACAAGGTAAATCTGAAGCATTAACTTATGAATTTTCGCTTTCGATATCTTCTAAAAGCCATTTTCAGTATTAAAAAAAAACACTTAATTGAGTTCTCCAATTGTATGTCATTACAGGGTACACTGTTGGATGGAAAAGTAATTGCTGTTAAAAAGCTTTCTCAAAAATCGAAACAAGGGAATCGCGAATTTGTAAATGAAATAGGCATTATCTCTGGTCTGACTCACCCATATGTAGTGAGATTGTACGGATGTTGCATTGAAGGAAATCAGCTTTTACTGGTGTATGAGTACATGGAGAACAACAACCTCGCACGTGCACTCTTTGGTAAGCTGATTTCCTTTACAGCACTTGATGAACACTCAAGTTAATGTGGCAAATCTTTGAAAGAACTAATAATCAAATGTGCCATTCTTTTCAATCTGAGCAAGAAAAAGCAAAAGGGTAATTTAGACAATTGTATGATCATATTAGTTACTGTTTTTGTGTATGTTACAGGTCCAAAGGACTTGCAACTGGAATTGGATTGGCAAACGAGGCAAAGAATTTGTGTTGGAATTTCGAAAGGCTTAGCTTTCCTGCATGATGAGTCGACTCTAAAAATTGTCCACCGAGACATCAAAACCAATAACATTCTTCTTGATAAAGAGCTAAATCCGAAAATTTCTGACTTCGGTTTAGCTAAACTTGATGAGGAGGAGAACACACATATTAGCACTAGAGTTGCTGGAACAATGTGAGATTTTCTTTTGCGCTCGTGATTCTCCTTCTTTGTGTTTGCCTTTAGCCTGACGCATCTCTCCGTTGAAAAGTACTTGAAATATGTCTCTTATTAAGTAATTGACATTATGCAATCAGGATATTGCAATTAATGGTGGTCATAATATATGCATTTATGTATGCAGATTATTAATTTCTTTCTTTCCCTTCAAATGATCAAGCCCTTAGAATACAATTTTCATCTTTCGGCTGAAATATGTTCCTCTGGTTTTTATTCATGGAAAGAAAAGTCTCTAGTTAGACTTAGGTAGTTCCCATCTTAAAGCTACTAGGAACAAGAGAAGTACATTTGATTTCTGCTAATGATGATAGGGTTAAAGTTTGGTTACTTAATGTGTTCAACATCTAGGAATACTGACCCCTTTGTTTGATTCTCTACAGAGGGTATATGGCACCTGAATATGCTCTATGGGGCTACTTAACCTTCAAAGCAGATGTGTACAGCTTCGGAATAGTTGCATTGGAAATTGTTGCAGGAAAGAACAATATGGCTTATCGCCCGAGTGAGGATTATGTTTGTCTTCTTGACTGGGTAAGAATGTGAAGCTAGAGTGAAAAGTTTTTCTGTTGGATTAAAATGCCTCCATAAACTATTTTCTTTGAGAAGCCACGATACTGTACATTATGATTCTTGCATTCATACCAGGCCCTGGTTCTGCAAACGAGAGGAAGCTTGGCGGAGCTTGTGGATCCAAGGTTGGGTTCTAATTTCAACGAGGAAGAGGCATTGAGAATGATCAAAGTCGCTCTTATGTGCACTAATCCATCTCCAGCGCTTAGGCCGACCATGTCAACTGTAGTTAACATTCTTGAAGGAAATCTCAGCAGTGATGATTTTACATCAGATCCGAATGCTTACCGTGATGGACTAAAACTTCAAGGACTTAGAGATAGGTATGTTGAAATGCAAGTCAGCTCAACTGAAGCTCAGTCTGTTTCTACTTCATCCCAGGCAGAAGAAAGTACCCCGTTGTCTTCTGCCACAGAGCTAAATTGAAGCTAGATCAGGTCTTTTGTCTGCTCTACTCCTGTCTATCCTCTCACAATGGAGGATGGGATCTACATGTCCCATAATGGGGCCCAGTTCCTTATTGTGAGAGGATAGTTAGGGAAGACGAGTAAAGTATATAGAAGATCTCATGGGAATTGGAGCTCAGTCTTCTCAACTTCATCTTACACAAACATGGCCGGCCTGACCTCGGGGGCTGAACTAACACATCTGATCCCATGTTTTTGCATCAAGAAGAGCAGATAGATTTCCCTATCGCTGATAACCGTAAGCCTGCATTAGTTCGTGGCAAGGCAATTTTCACAGTACATTACAAGTGTCATATGGTGTGTGTACAATTATATCCTCCTCGTACCACCAACTCTGTATTACAACCTCAGAAAAAGTTAGTTTATGAATAATACAAGGCTGGTGCCAACCTGCAATTGACCAACCGTATCCAACAGATACACAATTTGACTGTGTAACAATCATATCCCATCAGTTACGAACAACCACGTCTATTCAATCTCTATATATAGGTTATCCGTAAATGATGAACATGAGAGACATAATAACAAAGATTGGTTGAAAATATGCATTGTTTATAGTTTTAAGAAAATCCTCTTGCTCCTTTGTTTTTTATTTTTTTATTTTTTTATTTGAGATGTCACGAAGTGAATGTGTACTTTGATCAATTAATTTCATCTAATTCTAAAAGAATATTTGTCATGCACCAATCGCACATAAAATGGACCAAATAAAGGCTTAGGATTCTTTGTTATAGTTTTTTTATTTGTTGTTCCAAATGATTAACAAAAGATAACTACATTACCAAATGATATACTCTCTCCGTTCCATTAGAAGAGTTCATTTTATAATACTATTTTTAGTAATACAAAGTAGAATATTTTAATAGAACAGAGAGTAACAATTTAAAGCACAACCAAATGATATAACAAAAGCAAAAACTGTAACTTTTTTTTTATTATAACTGGGATCCTTTGGTACATCCAATATTATTTCAGCAAAGTGAAGACTTAAGATATAATTACCATTCTCTGAACAAAATCCATAATACAAAGTGTTTTGGACAAAAAAAAAAAAATGTAAAATGAGATTCAAATCATGATTCTAGTCATGGTACGATACAAGGTAAATATTGGGATTAGAAAGATTAACGTGGAATCTCCATCCTTAGGCTAATCTCTAATCAGCTTTGTAATTATTACTTCTTATGTTTCACTAAAAAATCCATTGCTACAATTGTTTACGAGTCACAAAATACAATTTCGAAGTGGACCATTCTAATACATACAGCGTTTCCACCACAAATAATATGTGTAAATGATCATGGATCGATCTGCTATATATACATGTGAGTTAATTACATTCAGTGGCCACAGGCAGACGCAGTAACAGGACATCAGAAGCAAAGCGGATACGCATAGGAAAGTAATAAAAAAGAAAACATACAAATTAAATCACCAAAACATATACAAACTAGTATATATCCTCAGTCAGAGTTTATTTTGTCTAGTTTAAGAAACACACAAAAGCCGTAACATACTCCTTCCGTTACAAAGTAGACCTTCTAATGACACGAAGGGAGTATCCGGAAAACGGAGTTTAGCTGTGAGTTCAAAAAAACATACATCCACACACACAATAATTGGATCAAACAAACGAAATCAATCAGCAAAGGTTTTCAAATCACCAAATTCTTTGCTGATGAAACTAGAAATAGCACATTCTGGCTCCCGAAGCATTTCGGTAGCTAAAATAGATACCGTTGGAGATGCCCTAAGTGCTGCCAGATTGAGCTGACGGAGCGGCGGCATCAACCGAAGAAGAAGAAGTGTCGCTACGAGACTTATTCTTATCCTCTGATTCTTCCACATTTATACCCAGGACCTCTTGAAGATCTTTGACGACTTCTGCCATGGATGGCCTGAGGGTGGGGGCAGGGTCCACACATTTCATGGCTAACTCCAAAACTTTGAGTGCTTTCTCGTAAGTACAGATCCCACCAGTTTGGCCTCAATTAGAGCAATTAGATTCTTCTCCTTCTTATATTCATGCGCCTGCATTTGTAGAGACAATTTTTAACTAAGAAACAGCAAGCAATCAAGAAGTAAGAAACAGCAATAAAATAGAGATATGGAGTTCAGTAGGATTAAACGGAGCCCTCAGTATATCAGTTCAAATACCAAACAATTTTGGTAAACACAATCAGTACAAGAAATTATAAACATACCCAGAAGCGGTCGACAGATAGAAAATAGTGAGGAAAATAGTTGGAATGATTTTGAAACTAAAGGGAAACAAAAGCTGAGACAAAATGATCGAAGTTCTAATCAAGCAAGACACGTGTTATTTGTTTCACCGGGAAGTTGCTGCTGCGTGCTGGGGACCGTCCGAAGGAGAGGTGTCTTGTTGTTTACCGGGAACTTGCCACAAACTGGCTCACTTATGCCAACTCTGGCTTTCTTATAAGTATATTTGTTTTCTTAATTCCTAATTTATCTCTCTTCTAAAATTAAATTGCATAAGAATTGATTGGTATCAAAACTTTCAATCGGTTCGGTAGAATTCTTTTTCTCTCTCCTTTGCACCATCAAAATTGACATTGAAAATGTTAGATTGTGGATTCTGATTTTGTGTGAATTTGGTTTAGAACAAGCCAGATTCAAATTAACTTAAAACAAAATATGAACTCATATATCTAAACCATTTATGGTAGGAAAATCACTTGTAGCACACACACTAAACATCCCTTTCTAATAAAACTAATTTTTATCAACAAACAGATTGATGAAACCTGAAATAAGGACATCAAAAGAAAAAGAAAAGAAAAAAAAGTGATTATTCGTTTCATACAACTTTATTTTTGAAAAATGTCATCCAAGGAACATCTTGTAAAATAGATCAATTGTTAAAAAAAAAATTAAAAAAAAGCTATCCATCAACAAATATCAACTCATATAGCATGATTGAATTACCAAATACATGCTGATTGACAAATTAGAGTTGTTTTATGTATCTTTCCTTAAAAACTTTTAGAGGTAACCTATATGTATGTTTAACTATTAAAACAAGAAAATTAGAATCATAATTCAATTTTTACTCAATTTTATACTTTTACCAAACAATGGAATTTAAGAGCTTATCCAATTCTAATTATATTATTCAATTCTATGTAATTCTAATTCCAATTCCGTTGAACCAAACGGACCCTAAATGATTGTTTTTCTTGGTCTGGAGGCGACTGGAGCCATTTTTCCTGGCATAGGTTGATGTACTGAATCAAAAATATCCGAAGAATAATTCTTTTGCATTCGGCACCAATGGAACCATTAATTTGCATTTAACTCTTTTTTTTTTTTTTTTTGTTTTGGAATCAAACTATTCTATTAATTTGCCATCATGAGCTGGATTTGATCCCAGGACCTCCTGGTCCCCTTGCACTTAAGCAAAGGTGATGTACCAGATGGGCTAAATCCAATGTACAATTTGCATTTAACTTTTTAGTACGAAATAAAGTTTCCAACCATATATGTTTTCTTAATTTTTTTTTTCTAACAATTACTATTAAATTTTTGCCTCACATAATACAGGGTTAACTTTTCGACAATACATCAGGGCAAACTAGTGGAAGAGTCCCATTTGTTTTTTTTTTTTTTTAATTTTTGTATAGCCATATCTTTACTAGTATAATTATGTGTAATTTATAATTAATCCTATTTAAACAGTAAGGGCATGAGTGGAAAAAATTATGACAAATTAACTATTTTATGTGTTGTATCTTCATACACATAAAAGTTGTACATTTTTAAAATAAGGGGCTCTTTCATTTGGACCAAGGTATTACTCCCTTTGTTGCACAACTAACCCTATGCATTTCACCAAATGTATCGCGGATTAAATTTATCATATCATGTATTCAGTTTCTAATGAAAACAAATCGGTGGACTTTTCTAATAGAACGAAGGAGTATCCTGCACCACCCGTGGGCCAAGATTGTGTTTATATTTTTCAAGTCAAACACATTTTCATGGACAATTCCTCAAGTTTGTCAACTTCGATCGGCTTTAATTGTCTCCATAGCTTGTTTTTACTATGAAAACTCAACAATTAATTGTCTCCATGGCTTATTCTAATAGGCCAATTAGCTAGCTTATACTACATAGTTATCTCTTATATATAAAAGGTTGACCCATTAGAATTTTACGATTAATTTGACCACAATATCAATTCAAATGCCAACATCTCTCTGCAATTGACTATTTCCTTTTTTTTTTTGGTGAAGTTGACTTCTTCCATAGAATGAATGAATGATGCTATAAAGATTGAGATTTAGCCCCAAAATAAAATATTTATCTTTTCCTTGGCGTATAATTGGCGACGGTACTAAAACAAAATATCAGGAAGGGCAGCGCCTGATGGTGGTGGACAGCGGTGGCTTGGTGGGAACTTGGAAGGAGAGGGATTAATGATCGAAAATTCAAAAAAGTGAAAAATTTACCCCAGGTGTCTCATCTCCTTTTCTCCATCAGATCTTCCTGTTTGTACACTTTCAAACTTCAATTCAAGTTTCCTTATACAATTTGGAATGTTTGTATTTTTCTTTTCCTTCCTCAAGTAAAAAATACCAAGAAAAAAAATTTTCTTAGGTAAAACGGCATTGTTTTACTTCATTAATAATAAAATAAAACAATCCTTTTGCGGACTGCCTTATTGTCTTCATGAACAGGCAATCCGGAAAAAGCAAAGAGCAGCGGAAGAGGTCGAACCGGCTTGCCCAGCCCGAGTTTGCCACTTTATATAGTCTAGATTCGAGTTCCCTATTTTTCTATTCCGGATTGTAATATATCATGTTCAAAGAATCATATTTTTAATTTTTATTTTCCAATTTAAAAGTAGTCGTACTCCTTTTATTTCTTTGCCTTCTGTACCTTTAATTACTAAGGGGTTGCTTCAAATGGAACGAGGATAAAAATAGGTCTAATATAGATAGATAGTAAGGTATATCTGGAATATTATGTGAAGGAAATTTGAGTTTGAAGCAAAACTCTCAATTATGGAGGATCAAATCAGTAAAACTCATGTTAATTTTTAGCTATTATTCCTGTTGGAGTATTTTAATAAAAATAAATTATTATTATTATTAATGGTGTAATAATTTGTATAAGTTACTAATATTATTTTGCTGCATGAGTTACGAAAACAAAATTGAATTTCATTATTAGCCAACTGATTTAATTCAATGAGTTAATTGCGTGAGTTACAAATTTGGTTTGAATGCATACAATTGATTTGTGATTAAACGATTTTCTTATTATTATGAACTTAAATGTTAACCGTTTTCTAATGCATCAATATTCTAGTGTGTCTATATATAAATATATGCATAGATGTATGCATAAGAGAGATATACATCTTGTGTGTGATTTGTGAGATAGGCTCTGTTATATTCATATATTTTAGTGACTATTTGAGAGGTGTAGAGTTTACACTACATACATTTAGGATATACTTTGAAAAGTTAATCTAAGGTATTATCAGGATATGGCAAGATGACAAGGTGTAAAACTGAGTGACCTTCGATTAGCAGTGCAGACTATTGAGAAGTGTACAGCTAGTGTACTGGACTGTTGAATCCTGGAGTGACAAACTAAAATGAAAGTGATCTGCTGCACCGGATTTTTCCACAGAGGCGCTTGAATCACCTAAGAATAGCGATTACGCGCCTCAGTCCAGGCCACACTAGTTTAATCTAAATTATTGTTCTTTACTTTAATTTATTTCATTTTATTATTTCTACTGATATTATGATTTTGTTCAAGCAAGAGGGACAATTCCCATTTAAATAATATTGATTCCTATCTATTTTGTCCATCCACCATAAAAAAGGAATAAATTAAACCCATTCTCAATCCTTCATTTGCATACTTCCTTCACTCAAGTAAATGTTGGAGATTTTTCAATAATTAGCTAAGGAAGAAAGGAACAACTGAAGGTTTTGGGGGTCCGAGAATCCGTCCGATTCGAGCAGAGATTCAGACGTGTAGTCGGAAAACCTCCAGTAAGGTTTTTCTTGTCCTGAAGTGTTGCACCTCTTCACGAAAAGTGTGATTCCGGATTCAATTCTTATCCGAATTGAGTTCCGTTTCTTCCTACCTTTTCCTAAGAGGTGTGACTATTGAATAGCACCCTTTGGAGGTCTATAAATAGACTCCTTAGGACGATGGTTTAGACACAAGCAACCATTCTCATCTTACAAGTTATTCTTGCACTTTTCACACTTGTTCTATAGTTCGTTTGAGTCAGTGCAGACTTCTAACGATCATCTTCATCTTATCTCAAAAGGATATTAGTCCCGAACTCCTTGCACACATAAGGGGACTAATAAAGCCTAAAGGAAAGTGTATTTGCACGATTTGAAGAGGCATTTACTGTTTTCTACCATTGTATTAGATTAGTTCTACTCAGAAATACACATTTCTAGTTTAGTTGGTTTTTTGTGTTGTAAGGTCCCATTGTTGTTCAGAAATATCCAACAGTAAAGAAGCGAGTAAGCGCCCCAACAGTTGTGATATATAAAAGGTCACTCAAAAGTCGGTGGTTCGATTCATATATAGTTCTGTCAGTTTTGCCTATTTAGAATGTAAAATGGTAGGACTCTGCAGATGTCTCATCAATTTCATTCGTCCCATAAAAGTATATGGACTACTTTTTAAATGAGACAGAGAAAGATAAAACACAAAAAAAAAAAAAAAAAATGCAAAAAGAATGTCCCTTTCAATTATTAATACGATCATGAAAAAATAGAAATGGTCCGGTTGATATCTGGTGTAGCTGTTAAAATGTCTCTTTCAATTATTAAAGACATTTCCATTGTGGTCAAACTTATTCTCTTAATAAACCACATCGCATTTCTTCTTTTAAGATTCATGATTTTGTTTTCTCTCTTTCCGCTGCGCATCTGCATGGCCGACGTTTATAACCGACGAAAGAGCACTTGATCGATCGAGCTAGTAGCAGAGATGACGAAATATTCATCACAACCGTCCATCTCCGCTATGATGATGATATGGTTCATAGCAGTTGCAAACTTTCAAGCTGGTTTCACCCAAGCACAGCCACAGCCTGGATTCCTTCCTCAAGGAGAAAGTAAGTATATATATTGGTGTATCTTCTTCCTTCTTCTTGATGATATATGGTAGCTTCATTTGTTCTTTGAGATCCAAATATTTATGTTGAAAAGCTACTCAGCCCATGCATCTTCATCCGAATTTCACACACACAAACACACACTAGGCTAGGGACTAATGGCAGAGCAGGTCTCGAAAGTTTAGAAAGGCAAAATTATTTGTTATAAATATTACCTTTATTATTTTAATTTTTGGTAGGACAAAATATAATTTTTTATAAAATTTCTATATAATAAAAAACAAAATTAAAATTCACCCGCCCTTAACATCCCTCTGCCATCCCTATTAGGGAAGATATGTAGTTAGATATTCTTTCTATTTTACCTATGTCTTTCTTGTATATTTTCTAATATGAAAATAAATTTCATAATATAACATATAATTCTCATCTTACATTGCAAGTGTATAAACATAGAAGATATTAATATAACAGACAGAAAATCTGGAAAAGCTCTCTAGTCAATGATTTTCTGCAACAGCTAATATGAAGAATCTGATTCAAAAAACTGTTGCTGTGATATAATGTTGACCGACACAGCTATGTTTTGCGCCGTTGTCGGTCGGCAGTTAAGAGCCGATAAAATCGAAAATGAATGTGTCATCTAATGATTATTACACCAGATAAGCACTTACCATCCTCTACTACGTAGAATCTATCTTTAACACGAATTTATGAATTGCATTCTTAATCAACAAAGTCAAACTGACCAAGCAACTAAGTCAAAGTTTTGATTTTATTTATATTATTCGTAAATTACATTTACACCCTCAAAATTTATCTAGATTATCAAATGAACCTGTAGTTTGAGACTAATCAATCTTGTGATTTGGTGGAATTATCAAATGAACCATTGACAAATTATTGAATATTTCATTCGTTCCCTATAAAGAGCTGAGTTTTAAAAAATGCAAAACTTCTATAAATCATACATGCAATGAGATTAGAGACTCCGTCCTTCTAAAGTCTTAGTTGTCATTGTTGTTGTTTTTTATCTCTTAGTAAATACAAAATGATACTTAAAATGTGTATTACTAAAACTCATTAACAGTACCACATATATTGTTTACATTATTTTTTGTTTTATTTATTTATTTATTTTCTTCTTAAGTGCAACTCCAAAATAATAGTAGTCCTAGCTAATATTGAAGAATAGTACTTTCAGGTTAAACATTTTTTTTCCCCTTTTCTTTTAAGTTTCTTATTCATATTAGATGCTACTTGTACTCTTTTGAAGTAGCACATTCAAAAATTTTTAAAAAAATTTAAAACTTCTTTTTCTTATTAAGTGCTAGTTTTGAACTAGAGTAGTACTTCTACTTTTTTGAAGTAGCACTTTCAATTTTATTTTTATTATTTATTAAAAATAATTTTCTTTTCTTCTTAAGTGCTAATTTTGAAGAGTAGTTAAACTTGTACTCTTATAGAATAACACTTTCAATTATATATATATATATAAATATATATTTTCTTATTAAGTGCTACTCCATGAAATGTAGCTAGCATTTTTATTCTTATGAAATAACATTTTCAACTTTTTTTATTTGCTTCTTTTTTTTGGCTTTGTTTTGTTCACTCTTAAAGTGATATTAGTTTTGTGGATACTCACAAACAATATCACTTATAAGTGATACTTGAACAAATTATTATTGATACTTGTGGACAGTACCGTTGATTAAAAAAAAGCATGCGTACTGTTCACGCGAATAATATATGGTATTGTTCACGTATGTAGTGGTTGCATACATGAATCGATTTCACACAAGGCTAGCTCTTAAAAAAAATATGTGATCTATAATTAACCTTTATTTTAAAAAAAGATATAAATAGAAAGTATGGTGTTAAATTACTTATTTTAATTGTTCTACCTTGCTATTCATAATAATTTATACATTTTTTAAATTAAAATATTTCAATGACGTGGAGTAACAAGTAAGAGCTTGTCTATTAGATTTAAGACCCACAAATTATCACCAAATAAAAATGCTGTGTGGATTGCTACCCTCTTCGTAATTATTTCTTCGGTCTCGATAGAAAAATATATTTTGAAAACATAATTTTTTTTTATTAATTTGAAATACAATATTTAAAACAACTGATTAGATCGTATTTATTTTATTTATGATCTTATTTTTTTTAATCCAGATAAATTATCCACACATATGTACAAATAGTAATGGTACCAAAAGTTTAAAAAAAAAAAAAAACCAAAGAAAACTCTTCCATTTGATGTACAAAAAGTCTGTTTCATCAAATGGGGTCGATTGGGCCAATGATTCTTTTGGTAGTTTTACACACTTTTCACAGTGATGGTGAGTTCAGGAAAATAATGTGCTTCTTTTTATGTGAATATGTATGGAAGAGTGGTCAAACTGCCATTCTTCAACAATCTTGATGGCTACTAAGGTATGCTTCTTGAATAGTTCATGTAGTTGAATTAATAATATAAGTAAAGTGATTTATTGGAAGTTAATTAATGAATGAGAGTGGTTGAAAATGAAAATTCTGAAATGGGTTTAAAGGGTTATTGCAAACGCATTTGATCATGTTGATTCCACTTTGATTTCACAGTTGATGCTCTGCAAGCAATCGCTGATGAACTGGGAAAAACTGATTGGGACTTGAGTCTTAATCCTTGTGATAATAACACCAATTGGAAGACGCCAAAAAGGAATGATTTGCCGAATTACAACAATACTCTCCTCTGCAATTGCACCTATCCTGGTGGTGTATGCCACGTTGAAAAGATGTAAGCTTTTCTTTCAATTGTGTCGCAGTTTTCTTACTCTTTCCGTCCCACATAAACAGCCGTGCTTCAAGCTGATTTCTTTTAATGGGACATATGGAGTACTATTTTTTAGGGGCAAAGAACTGAGTTCCCTTGCTATGTTGTTGCTTCAACAGATTTGTTAAAGGGCAGGATTTACAAGGTGTTCTTCCACCTTCACTGGCAAAGTTACCCTATCTCAAGACAATGTACTGAAATTCCCTCATTTGTCTTTGTTTTGTATTCGAGCAATGGAAATTGCACTTTTGCTTCCAATTATTAAAGGGTTCTTTATTGGCTGCAGTGATCTCACTCGGAACTACCTCAGTGGCACCATACCTCCTGAATGGGCATCAATGAATTTAGAATATCTGTGAGTAATGTTTGTGCCTTACTAATGACATTATTATATGATCTGCACCTACATTTCTGTGGTTTAGCTGAAGGAATTTACTGCAGGTCTGTCATTGTTAATCGCTTATCCGGGCCGATTCCAGCGTACCTGGGAAACATTAAAACACTAGTATATGTGTACGCCTCTCTCGATTTCTCTCTGAATCATAGTCACACATGCACACACAAACTGGTGAAGGGTTGTGATCTGTTGAGAGAAGTAATTCACTTTTCTTTTCTGTTTTTTTTTTTTTGGGGTTTTCCAAATTTACAGGAGCCTAGAGAGCAACATGTTTAATGGGACAGTGCCAGCAGAGCTAGGGAGACTGGTTAATTTGGCAAATCTGTCAGTCTTTCATTTTAACATTTCTTGCTGATGCCGAGAGTAACATCTCATAGTTGCATTTGTCATCCTCTCATACTTTTTGTACTTTTGGTTTGTGCAGCATTCTTAGTGATAATAATCTGACAGGTGATTTGCCCGTGGCACTCAATAACCTAACAAAATTGACTGAACTGTATGTATAGTGAAGCACCTTGCAGTATTTCTGCTCAAGAAATTGCTGGCAGTTTATGGTGATGTAGATTTTTACCCTTCTTGTTTTCAACCTTACAGTAGGCTAAGCAGCAACAACTTCACTGGAACTTTGCCTAATTTTCAAAGCTGGCAAAACCTAAAAAATCTGTAAGTCAGTATATTCAGTAATTTCTTAACTTTTAACTCTACATGGAGCACAACATTGATCGCTTGTAATATTGACAGAGAGATCGAAGCTAGCGGCTTTCAAGGGCCTATACCTTCTAGCATTTCTCTCTTGAAAAACTTAACAGAACTGTAAGCTATCTCCTTTCGGGCAATAATTTGAAACTCTCTTGTTGAATACTGAATATAATGGTTCTATTTGCAGAAGGATCAGTGACCTAAGTGGAGGTCCTTCCCAGTTTCCACTTCTAGGAGAGATGACTGGCATGAGTAGTTTGTCAGTTATACATTCACAGATATCTGAAATGACTATCTCAATTTTGGATGCTTTTAGTTATTTTTAATCATGTGTTTGAGATGACAATGTAACAGGGTGCTGAGGAGCTGCCACATAGTTGGACAGATTCCGAAATTCATAGCTAATATGGCAGTATTAAAGAACCTGTAACTCTTTTCTGTTATTTTCTTAGTGTTTTTTTTTTTTTTTCCCTTTCTTTTTAGTTCATGTTTATAATTTCATGAGGTTACATCATAAGAGACCCCATTTGTGCCTTTTCTTTGTTTTATTTTACAGCAAAACTTTGACAGAATGGTCTGGCTAGTTTTATGTTTTTAGCTGTCATTTGTACCTTTCCATAGTTGCTTGTTGATTGAAGCTACCTTTTGTTGACTATGTTTAACATCTTTCTCTTCTAGGGATCTAAGTTTTAACAAGCTTCAAGGCAGTATTCCCAATTTTGATGGCTTGGCGTATTTGGAGACTATGTAAGCAGCAAGATTTCTTCTCTTGTAACATAACGATTGGCTTAGGTTTTGTAGAACTAAATTCCATTTTGCTTGGTTGCTGAATTTCACCATTGAATCTTGAAAGTTCGACAACTAATAGGTTTAGCTCCTGAACTGATAAACTGTTAAGCATGTATGCACATGGATAATGCAATGCCTCCTAGATATTTGAGACCTTCTAACGTGCCATACATTACATCACAACCATTATCTTTTCTCTCTTATATTTCTAGTGAAATTGAATTTGCAAATTCTTGGTGACATTTGCATTATGTGTTTCAATTAGGTACGTGACAGGAAACCTTCTTACTGGACCGATTCCAGACTGGATTCAAAACAAAGATGCAAAACAGTATGTTTATCCCTATGCTTTTTTAGATAGATCTTATAATTTGACAGGCTGGTATATCATGTAGAACGATAAAGGTTTGTAATCAAAGCTTCTTTTATCAGTTGGAATTTGGAAGTAAACTGTTCTTAGAGTAGTGGGCTTGAGATCTGTTTAAGGGCAGAATGTATCCATTTGAAACTGACAACTAGGTATAGCATTTGTAAAGATAGTGGTACTATAGCTGAATGAAATAAATGGGGGAAAAACTTTGCTAAAGAACTATATGCATAGAAGTACATAAAGCCTGTTCGTTAGGGTGTTTTTGAAGATGTGTTTCGAAAATATGTTTTAGGATATCAATTTTAAATGTGAAAAGTGTATTGAAAATGTAAAAATGTGTGTTGAGAGAGAGTAAAAAATTGTTAGTCTTCAAAAAGTCTAAATAACAGGCCCAAGGAAATTGCTCTTGTTTTAGAGATTCAAAAGTATGAAAGGTTTCATTCAGAGATTATTGAAAAATAGAGTCAATACTATGAACTCTGCTGTGAAACAAGAAAGATCTACCTATACTTTTGGAATAAAGGAAAATAATATTCTGAGAATGCTAAGACCATGTAGAGGTGAAGTGTATGTCTCAAGAAGCAATATAAAAGAAGTATTAATTTGGTTTTCTGAAATCGACTTCAAATGAAATTGGTTTGAAACATTGCTGCAATCTCTTTTAGATAACTAATATACTAATAGCTTTATTTCGCATCATTTGTTTTTGAAAGAATGCTGTTAACCAAGATTGATCGGACATATACCTTTTTGTGTACTAACGCAACAAATGGTTGTCTTCAGTCAGATAGATCTTTCGTACAATAACTTCTCGCAAGACTCCGAGCCATCAAATTGTCGTGAAACCCTGTACGATCATAATCTTATCCTTGTTTTTCCTCTGCTATCCTTGTTTAGCTTCAAAGAAGTTTAATTGTTTCATTCTGATGTTTTACCAGAAATTTGTATAGAAGCTGTGATGATGGAAAACGTTTGTAAGTGTCTCCCTTCTTACACAACTATTGATGATTGTCTCAATTATTTATGTTAAATTTTCATGATGAGTTTGTGCATTTATTCCCAACTCACTATTTTATAACAGACAGCAGGCCAGATGTCTAGAGAGTTTTCCTTGCTCCAAAGGTAATTGCTTATGTTCTTTACAAGTAGACAATCTCTTTTAGGGTCGTTAGAGGGTTTTAAAGGAGGTTTCAGAAAATATGTTTTGAAAACAGGTTCTCAGAAACATGTAAACAAACAGGTGGGAAGAAAATGTTTTCAAAAACCATGTTTAATAAGAGAATTTTGATAAACATTTTCTCAAAAATCTTGTTTGTTAAAGGAGTAAATGACAAACAAGAGTTCCCCTCGAGGTTTGAGTTTTGGGAAAAACAGTTTTTGATGTCCTAACAAAAAACCAGGTTTTGGAGAACAAATTTTTGAGCCCATACCAAACAAGGTTTGGGTTTAAAACAGTTTCTGAAACCAAGAATCAAACAAAAACACCTTGCAAAACTTTCAAATGAACAAGCCCTTAACACGATTGCACTATCGGAGTTATCTTGTATTATCTTAGAATGTTCTCAACTTTTTGTTGACAGTTATATGCTCAGAGTAGCATTTGTTCCCTTAATTGCTTACCAATTGCAAACAAAAGTTGAATCTGAAGTTTGTCCTCTTCAATTTTACTTGAATATTATTCATGTTTATTACTCACTCACTTCTTCTTTTCTTATTCCTACTGTTTTGGCCTTTTGAAGACTATTATTCACTACATATCAATTGTGGTGGAAACGATGTTAGGGCTGGAGACAGAGTTTTTGAAGCAGATCTAGGTTCAGGCGGTCCTGCAAAATTTGTCCCTTCTATTGAGTACTGGGGAACCAGTAGTACTGGTGATTTTTGGGGTGTCAATAGTTCTATAAGTGCTTACACAGAAACTAATGGCTCTGTTATTGGAGAAAATGACTCGGAATTGTACATGACAGCTCGACTCTCTCCTTTATCTCTAACTTACTATGGTCGATGTCTAGCAAAAGGAAACTATACCGTCACACTTTACTTTGCTGAGATAGTTCTGAGAGACAATCGATCTTATCAAAGTCTTGGAAGACGGATGTTTGATGTCTATATTCAGGTGAAAAGGCACCTTGATGTATCTCTTGTTTAAAACAGGTCGAATAGCATGTGACTGTTCTTGTTTCATTTGTTATAGAGTGAACAGATGTTAAAGGATTTCGACATTGAGAAGACAGCACAAGGAGTTGACAAAGCTGTACAGGAAGAATATAAAGGGGTTCAGGTGGATAATGGAATTCTAGAAATACGCTTCGCTTTTGCTGGAAAAGGATCAACAGCTGTGCCGAAGAGGGGAACATACGGACCACTGATTTCTGCCATTTCAGTGGAATCTGGTAACCTAATCTTGTTTGTAAAACTTTCATTTCTTGGTATAAATTAAAACAGAACCTGTGTTTATAGCTTAAAGTGTACCTTCATTTGACCATCTTGGTGCTTTTTATTGTTATTATTTTTTCATATTTATTACAAAACTCTTGCTGGTGCTCTCTCTCTCTAATAGTGACATTTCCTGACTGATGTAGAATTTTCCCCTCCATCAAAAGGGAAAAAGAAGATTTACATTGCCGTGGGAGCTGTGGCTGCTGTGTTAATCATCATTCTCACAAGCCTAGGCATCGTATGGAGGAGATGGTATTCAAGAAACAAGATATCAAGGGAGGAAGGTTCTTACAAATATACCATATCATTATTTCATGCATGAACATTGTTAAAATGATCCTAACTATGCTACTAATTTGTTCCAGTTGACCCCACAAAATGTTGAACTCCCTCCTCAAAATAAAGATTTGTTTTTCTTGTCAAGTATGAGGACTTTTAAGAGTTATTCTTTTAGTCCAAAAGATTGTTGTTTTCCTTTGGAAGATGATTGAAAAAAATCATCGAATTGACTCATTTGTTGCAATCGTTTTGGGGGAGTTCATTCTTTTGTTCATTGCTCAAGTAGGGTACTTGATTTATTTTAGTCAAGGTAAAGAACCCGAAGAAGAAGGAACAATGCCAGAAAATAAGTATGGGGTTAAAAGTATTTTCTTCTGGTTGTTTTGAAAGATCATTTTTTTTTTTTTTTTTTGGTATTTCAAATTTGGTGGAACTGCTGGCACCATTTATAGCATAAAGGAACTCCAAATTTAATTGAGAGTAGATTAAAACTTGAAAGAGTATAATCTGTTCTGTAGAGACATGTAGAAACCATAAATAAGAACATATATAATGCCTGTGTTTGATGAGAAAAGGCGAAGACATGTATTTGGTGGGGTGCATAAATAAAGGTACTTGACATTAACGTGGATTTAACATTTTGCTCTTGTTTCTGCTTAGAATTAAGAGGATTAGACTTGCGGACTGGTAAATTTACCTATCGACAGATTCAAGCGGCAACTGACAATTTCAGTGCCATGAATAAGATCGGAGAAGGTGGTTTTGGAGCTGTTTACAAGGTAAACCTGAAGCATTATCTAATGAATTCTTGCTTTTGTTATCTTTTATTCTTATTCTAAGTGCCATTTTTAGTAAAAACCTTATATTGAGTTCTCATTTTGTATGTCATTACAGGGTTCACTGTTGGATGGGAAAGTAATTGCTGTTAAACAGCTTTCTCAAAAATCAAAACAAGGGAG
The DNA here is from genome assembly GCA_016801395.1 of Leptodermis oblonga. Taxonomy (NCBI): domain Eukaryota; kingdom Viridiplantae; phylum Streptophyta; class Magnoliopsida; order Gentianales; family Rubiaceae; genus Leptodermis; species Leptodermis oblonga. The sequence goes on along the minus strand of CM028756.1, from coordinate 31,647,986 downwards.
TCGCGAATTTGTGAATGAAATCGGCATTATCTCTGGTCTGATGCACGCAAATGTAGTTAGATTGTATGGATGCTGTATTGAAGGAAAACAACTTTTATTGGTTTATGAGTACATGGAGAACAACAACCTAGCACGTGCACTCTGGGGTGAGCTGATTTCCTATACAGCACTTGATGAATACTCAACTTAATTGTAACAAATCTTGAAACAACGAATAAATCAAATGTGCCATTCTTTTTCAATCTCAGCAGAAAAGCAAAAGGGTAGTTTAGAGGATTGTATGATCATACTAATTACTGTTTTTCTGTATGTTACAGGTCCAAAGGATTTGCAACTGGAATTGGACTGGCCAACGAGGCAAAGAATTTGTGTTGGAATTTCGAAAGGCTTAGCTTTCCTACATGATGAGTCGACTCTAAAGATTGTCCACCGAGACATCAAAACCAACAACATTCTTCTTGACAAAGAGCTCAATCCGAAAATTTCTGACTTCGGTTTAGCCAAACTTGATGAGGAGGAGAACACACATATTAGCACTAGAGTTGCTGGAACAATGTGAGATTTTCTTTTGCGCTCGTGATTTTCCTTCCTCTGTGTTTGCCTTTAGCCCGAAGCATCTCTCTGTTGAAAAGTACTTGAAATATGCTTCCCATTAAGTAATTAACATTATGCAATCAGCATATTACCCAACTCTGTCACTTTCTCAGAGCTAAATAAGTAGGAACAGATGTAGATTCTTAGAAAGCCAGGTACTGCAATTATGTTTGCAGATTCCTAAGTTATTTTTTCCCCTTCAAATGATCAAGCGCTAGCGCTCCTTGAGAATACGACTTTCATGTTTCAGCTGAAATATGTTCCTCTGGTTTTTATGCATGGAAAGGAGAGTCTCTAGTTAGACCTGGGTAATTCCCATCTTAAAGAAACTAGAAAAATGAGAAATACATTTGTAACTGAAAAATACGGTATTCTTCTCATTGAAGTTGAGCTTGCATCTATTCAACATCTAGGAAAACTAACCCCCTTGTTTGATTCTCTGCAGAGGGTACATGGCACCTGAATATGCTCTATGGGGCTACTTAACCTTCAAAGCAGATGTGTACAGCTTCGGAATAGTTGCATTGGAAATTGTTGCAGGAAAGAACAATATGGCTTATCGCCCGAGTGAGGATTATGTTTGTCTTCTTGACTGGGTAAGTGTCAAGCTAATGTGAAAAGTTTTTCTGTTGGATTGAAATGCCTTCATAAACTATTTTCTTTGAGAAGCGACGATACTGTATGTTATGATTCTTGCATTCATACCAGGCCCTGGTTCTGCATACGAGAGGAAGCTTGGCGGAGCTCGTGGATCCAAGGTTGGGTTCTGATTTCAACGAGGAAGAGGCATTGAGGATGATCAAAGTCGCTCTTATGTGCACTAATCCATCTCCGGCACTTCGGCCTACCATGTCGACTGTTGTCAGCATTCTTGAAGGAAATCTCGGAAATGATGATTTTACATCGGATCCGAGTGTTTACAATGATGGACTAAAACTTCAAGGGCTAAGAGACAAGTATGTTGAGATGCAAGTCAGCTCGATTGAAGCGCAGTCGACTTCTACTTCATCTTGGGCAGATGAAAGTACTCCATTGTCTTCTGCCAGAAGCTAAGTTGAAGCTCAGTCTTCTCAACTTCATTTTTACACTAACACCGTTGTTGTTTAACCCTATATGCATATAATAGTTGTTGTAAAGTTAAGCTTTAGACATGGCTGGACTAACACATTCCAATTCCATTGCTAAGTTCAAGAAGATCAATTATCATAAGCCTACATTTGTTCGTGGCAAGGCAATTTTCACAGTATGTTACTAGCATTGGGTAGTGCGTGTTCAATGTTAAAGGTTTTTGGCATGCCTTGCGGCGGGCGTGTCAGTATCCCTTACTCACTTTCAGTTCAGCACTAACTCATTGCCTTTTATGAGAATAGAGCCGAAATATTTCATATTTCTATACAAGCTCTAAGGCAAAATTATTGTCAACCATTTACCCAAACAGGGGCTAAAACATAATATTTTATCAATTTTATTTGGGGTGCGGTTGACGCGCAAGGCGTACAACTCCATTAACACCATTTGTATGGTAGCCTGGATCTTTAAATTTTGGATGCATGGCAGGCTAAAACTTCATTCACATAATTTCGAAATTCATTAGTGATTTTATCTCGAGTATCCATCGTGATAATATACTTTGTGAGAGGTGATGGGTGGTGGTTGGAGAGATGAAATCTTGCAAAGTCGTAGTGATGAGGAAGAAGGGGTAGCAGCGATTTTTTTTTTTCTTTATAGAGGGTAAACCAGTAAGAAATATGGGTGACGAAATTTTTCCCTTATGCTAGGACATTTTTACCCTTGGAAAATAGGCTTTTTTGAGCTACCAACAACGGACTCTCATGTAATGACCAAATCTCATGTAATGACCAAATCATCTGCTTTCTAGAAGTTGGAAGACCGGATTTAGGAATTTTAAAATTTAGTGACATGAAACTGAATTTTACAATAGTTTAGTGACCTGATCATTTGTAATTCACTTTATTGTATTATGTATGTCCCACTGTTAAAAAGTAAGGTTTAAAGAAGAAAAACTCCATATCTTACTTTTTTGTTTTTTGTTTTTTTTACTTGTGTTTTAGGCTATGTTTGGATTGTAACTCAAAAATAGAATTTTTGTTTTTAGGGAAAAAACTTTTTAGAGGGATTTTTTTCCTGGAAAACTATGCAAGGAAGAGAATAAAATGTGTAATAATTATAATATTTTTACAGATAATGTGAGTGTAATTATGAAGGAAATTTTAAATTTTAAAATTAAAATTAAATTTAAATTTAAAGAATATTAAAAGCGTTTGGATATGAATTTTTTTTAGTGAGTGTAATTCAGACATGCTCGATTTCAATGAACTAAATAGGTTTTGGGGACCCATATATGGACACGCAAGTAACAAGTAACAAGAAATACGCAACACAGAATATGGTACACAAAAGTTACAAAACACAGTGCCCGGGACCCGAACATTTCATTTATACACATAATTCAACATTTGAGAACATTTACATGCACATATCACATATAAACATTGCACTTTGTACACTTAAGATGACAATAATTAACATTTACCACTTTATCACATAGAGAGACATTTCATAACCCCATTTTGCATAAACAATTTCATATAAACATTATAAAACATGTCAACTCATTTAAAGCATTTACCCTTTTAGTGAGAACACTTATCTTGAGTCTCGAATACTTTTAGAGCAAATCTGCATTTAGTTAAAACTTACTATAAATAATAGAGTTACAATAAGGCTTAGATGCAATTTAACATGTTCCTAAATGATCTACATGCTCCATTGTAAAATTTGAAACCTTGATTTAAGAAAACCATTATTAACCTTTCCAAACCATTGTTTAACACTTAAAGAAAGTCATTTACAAGATTATAAGAGCAGAGAAATCTCATAAATCAAGTTTTTATAAACAAGAAAGATTGTTTATTCCTTTTCACAAATCAATGGTTCCCAAAACAAAATGTCAAAATGCAAAACATTAACAATTTTATCAATTAAATTATCAATAATTAAGTGAGACCCATTTATTTACAAAGCTTTAACACTTGAAATTCTAAATTTCCATCTTAAGAAGAATATTTTGTTAAACCCATGGTTCCAGCAAGTTAAAACAGTTTTCAAGATTAATTTTAATAACTAAAGGACTAACTTTAACATCAAATTAAAAAAAATCAATAAAACAGTCCATATGGTTCTTGAAGCTTTCACCAACATGTCTCAATGAGTTTTTCCAAAACTTTAAAACAGCCAACACCCATAAGTTTTAGAAAACAGAGAGGACTATATTTTCCCACCCTTTTTCCAAACGTTTTAAACCACAAAACACTTCCCAACCATCCTCAAAACACTTCCAAACAGTTTTGCAACCTCCTATTCATCTTTAGGTGAAATAAACCGTAAGATACCATAAATTGTTCATTGTTAAACTCTGTGCCTTAAAACAACAATTGCAGCTTCAAGTAAAATCAGAAAACATTGTTCTTCTTCCCTAAAACTCAATTCCAAATAAAACAAACAATTTTCATAAATGGATGACAATGTTCCATGTTTAAGCTTTCCAAACATCTTCCAAAACATATTCTTAAACTTTGAAGCTTAAAGTAGTTCAAAGCAGTAAAGTTCCGATTTTTCCAAATTTCAAGCTTTAATCACATTTCAACTGCACTTTACTATTTTCAGCTCTAAAACCACATGTTACAATAGAATTTCAGCAGCCCAAATCATTATATCAAACTTCTAACCTCATATGAGAGCCCCATTTAATTAACTCATCATCATGTTATAATTTTAAATTTCTGAAACCAAAGCTTCATTCTTTAAACCAAATCAACCCATGCACTTGAATGTTAAATGAACTCTTTCAATATATCAAAGGCACTCCAAGATGCAATTGAACACCACAAACTATTACTCGTAACAGTAAAAATCCATTAATTTTAAAGCAAAACAGTACCTACTCATTTAAATTAAAACTCAGATCCACATAAATCTTTAATTCAAATTCCAGTAGTTTTGATGCTCAAAATTCAATCCTACTGTTTGAACAACGATCTGGAAAAACTCATTGTTTAACTCTATCAAAAGCAGTCGAAAATACATTTATAACAACCAATGAACAAAGATCAATACTAGGCACTATGAATTTATTTCCAAAACAGTACTTGTCTCTTTAGAACACTCTCACTCACAAGAATTTCACAAATTATACAATTTCCAATCAAATATAACAACATCACAACATGCATGGACAATCAAGCTCAATACGAATGAATTCCCGAAATGTGATGAAAATGAAAAAGGTGGTAAAAAATGGGATGCTTTTTGTTCTATGAAAAAAAGTAGGGTTATTGCATTTGCAGAATGCAACTTTATAAATGAAATTGCATTTCTCAAATGCAATTTTATATTTTCACTTCTTAATTACTTATTTACTAGATATTGATTTAAAATACTGGAATTGCATTATGTAAATGCAACTTTAAAAAAAAAATTTTAAAAAAAAATTAAATAATTGAGGGGTGCCGTCAAAATTGACGGAAGTTTAGAGAATGTTAGATACATTCTTAAGAGATGGGAGTTGCATTTGGCAAATGCAACTGTGGAAATTATCATAATTTAAATTAAAATTTTCCCTCAAAATTGAGGGGAGTTTACAGAAATGAAGGTGGGTATTCTGTGGACGTGTGCTTGGATTTGTCAAATTAAAGTTTTATAGTTTATATTTTAACATTATTTTTAAAAATTGATTAAAATTTATACATATCTAATTTTATTATTATAAATATAAAATATTGTACTAAGAAATGAAAAAAGATGTATCTAAATTATTTTTCCTTCTCATTTCTCATTTCTCATTTCTCAAATTAAAAATATTATTGTTGCATAAGAAATTCTTTATGTTACTTTTTACCATCCAATTAAAGTATTAGATAGGTTTAGGATTTTTAAGTAGGGTCATATATATATATAAAAACTCAATATATCCATTGTCCCCGATAATTTTTTTATACCTATCAATATAGACAGTTGGTGTTAAAAAAAAAGAAGTTAATATTGAAGATAATATTCTCATAAAGTCATCGATTAAGAAATTTACTACTTCTATTACAATAATTACTAGTTAATCTGGGTAGTACAACCTAGGAACCAAACCAATTTATTCTGTTTTGCATCTCTAAATTTCTTGGTCACATTACTCCTCACTTGTGTCAAGCAGAATCTTTGATATGCGAACGGTTCCTTCCACTCATCCATGCGTGTCATAACGTGTAATAATCCCTTATGTCAGAAAGAACACATAAATGATACCTTATGTCTGCAAGATAAATGTATGAAAGGGGATTAAGGAGAAGTTTAAATTTCTAATTTAATTGAACAAAACAATTCCTAGCATTTACATATAAGAGGACCAAAAATTACAAAACAGAAATGTAATTTACTCTATTTTAAAACTAAAGGAGCATTTGCTATGTACAGGAAAGTACAACCCATGAAGAGGAAACATGAATAGCCTTTGCAAATATACTAAAACAAAGACTGAACTGAGATAATTCAGCACCTATAGAATCTTCAAGATTGTACCCGTTAGACGAATGTTAACCGACGACCAAAAGTCCCATCCCTAATTCACAATTCACAATTCAGCAGTCCAGAGAAGCCCCAAAACGACCCAAATGCAGAATCATTTAATCCATTTCCAGAAAACAGAAAAGGTAGAAGATATTAACTCTCTTCACAGAACAGCTTCGAATTATCCCAAATTGCAGCACATATTCTGAAAATCGAGAAATCTACTCCCCCACAATTCAGCAGTAAATAGCACAAAAATAAATTGCAACATTCGAATTGCAGTCCAAACTCCCTCGCAGCAAAAAATATGCAAAAATCAAGTATCACAGATTTCCAGGGAAGCCCAAACTGGTCCGAGCCAGCAATAATCAGCCCAAATTCCACAAGTTCATCCTTCAAAACTGCAATCCAGCAGTCAGAATTCCAGAAATAATGAAAACGAATCACACAGTCCCGTTTCCAGAAAACAGAGCAGCAACATCATGGCCTGGCTAACTAGCCTAGTTAACTATGTACAACAGGCTGCAAAACTAGCAAAACAAAGGCAAACATCATAAGCAGAGAAACTCCCCACTGTATGGGAAGAGAGATTAAGTAGAGAAACTTCATGAGCAGAATTCAAGTAATGGAATATCAGGAAACTGCAAACCTCAAATTTTCTAGGCAAATAGTAGGAAATCGACCCTCTAAAGGCCTTCCAGTTGAAGTCCCAAGCCCATGAAGACCAGAAGTTTTATTTACTTGGTCTTCCTTGTCATACATTTCCAACTTTTACACATGTATTTGACTTGCAGACAACGGCTAGCATGGTTTCCATTCCCAAATACTGCGACAAAATCCTATTTCATTCGCGGTGTAACAAGGAAAATTGTCAAACCTAATAGATCGGGTAATCTAAACACGCATCCTTCAATTATAAACCCAGTATTTGATAGACAGAAAGGAACACAGGATACTCAAACTGAAAAAAGGTAACTATGCTGAAAGATGAAAGTTTAGTCACAGAGAAGATTCGGTAAATCAAATGGCAAGGGGATTGTCTAAAAAGATAATCATCATTTCCGATTTCCACACATCTCTAAAAACATAATGATATAAAAACTATTTCTTCCTCCATAAACAGGTCAACTAATGTCATAGGCAAAAGTTGCATCCTTAAAGAATAAAGTACACACAAAAAATTACTAGTCTTTTCCTGACTCTGTGAGCATAAAACTGGACCTATGAAGACATAAGACTGGATGCCGATGTGATAAGCTTAAAAGCCACAGCTTGCATGTCTTGAGTCTTGTGCTCTAGAAAGTGTATCTGGCGTTTTAAAGAATTTATGTTTTCTGTGTGATGCTTGATTTTTTGAGCAAGACAATAAAGGTCATCTTGCTGTTTCTGCAATTATACGATCGAATTAGATCGGGAAAATCAAATTTTGAAAAGATGAATATGCCGTAAAGATGCTATTTACTACCTCCACTGAGACATGGGGAGAAGAAGCTCCAACTCCTGTTTCCTCCATGGCAGACATTAACGAATTCACCTTGTGGTTTGCAGCGGAAAAATTCTAATTCTGAATCTGCACCACAATAATAAACTATCAGACATTAACTGGGAATTGGTACCAAAAACAAAAAGGACAAGCAGAGAAATTGGTACGAAACAATGCAAGAAACCAATAAGGATGCAAGGGGTTGACTGTCTCGCCTTACAATGCCTGAATTGTGCTGGTATAAAAAACCTAACATAAACCCCTTCAGTTATAGATCTTAACTTGAGGAGAAACAAAAAATGATAAAAAAAACGTCCAGGAATATTAACAAAGAGTTCCGAATTCGTAACATCAACAAGCACATTTCCGAATTCGTAACATCAACAAACACAATGCATTCGTAAAAGCACCTATGTGAAACTTTTAAGGGAAATAACAACCATAATCAAGAAACATTAATCACTTTTATTTCGACGCTGAAACATTAATGATATGTGTGAAATCTGCAGAGTATAATGTCTGATATCTTGATTACAGCTTTATTTAAATTGAGTTTCTTGCTTACCTGGTTGAATACCATAGATAATCACTTTTATCTCTAGTTACATTTAAGTGCAATAGCAAGAGCATTACCGACAAGAAAGCAATTCAAGCAGCAGCTAAATTTTGTAACAAATTACTGCAGAAACCAACTCCAGAAATTACATAAAACAGCAAGAACATTATCAAAATTTCAGTCCATCTCTACTGTGTAATTCTTAACAAATCCAGAAATGAAACCCAGGGCATGAACACCGGCAGCCCAAAAACAGACAAACCAGCAATTATTACTAACCTGCAGTTCGGTTAATCAGAAATGCATCAAGCAAAAGCTGCAGTCCAAAGTTTCAGCCACAATTCCAGTCCAGAATTTCAGTCAAATACCGAAATGCAAACCAATTTTAGTCCATAAATCTAGAATTTCAGACCAGAAATGCAGCAAGGAAATTCTAGAAATGCAGAACAGTTCTAAAAATTTCAGTCACGATTCCAGCAACCAAAACCAGAAATGTAGTTCAGCAACTGAAGCTCAGTAAGCAGCATTTGTTACAGCCCCTAAAACTGGCTGCAGACAGAACCACCAGCAGTCCAGTCGCGCCGGCAACCCAATACGGGAAGTTTTAATTCAGCCACCAAAAGTTCCTAATTCCGGCACTGGGTTGGATGGTTTTCATAGCCCAGTATATCCTCCAATTTTTGTGCACCAATTTGCCTCAGCAGTGGCCAATTTCCACCATCCAAAACTCGGTGAACAGTAGATCCCGCAACCTAGATATTGGAATATCCCGATTTCAATTTTTGCTTTCCTTCCAAGCACGAATTTCTCCCAATCGATTGGAGATATCATAATCTCCTCAAAATATGCATCAAAATGGGATGGGCAGTCCAAATTCCCGCCAAGACCGAAGCCACTATGCCGCACCACCAAAAACCAAATTCGTCCAGGAGAAATCTTCAGCTTTCAATGTGAATGGGTAATCTTCGGCTTTCTCGTAGAAATCTGTGGTTCAGCTTGAATTTGTGGGAACTAGAATTTCCCTTTGGGAGAAAATTTTCTAGACAAAGAATCTCTCAAACCCTGTTTAATTTTTAGGGCTTTTTCCAATCTATTCATTTGGTGTATACGTCTTCTTTAAAAAAATTAAAAAACAAAATATTTAAAATTGCATTTAAAGAATGCAATTTTGATCTTACTTCCGTCAAGTTCAAATTTTCCGTCAAACAAAACCCAGGAAAAAAACACTAATTCAAGTTGCATTATGCAAATGCAATTTTTAAATTTTAAATTAATATCCCACATTTAAATAATTGAGAATTGAAAATATATAGTTGCATTTGGTGAATGCAACTTTATATGAAGAGTTGCATTTCATGAATGCAACAACCCTATTTTTTTCCACATAACAAAAATCATCCTATTTTTTACTACCCTTTCTATTTTCATCACACTTTAGGATTTTTCTCAGCTCAATACTAACCATCTAAAAACTAATTCAAAATCAAAGTTATATTATTAGCCTATTCGATAATATTAGCCTATTCGATAATAAGCAGCCCCAATTCATACATGATTTCTATTAATAAATTAACTTAATTAGAGGCTCTTTACCTTTGAGGCTTGAGATTCCACGTGAAATCTCTTCTTTCTTCACTAATCAATTTACAAGACTCCTTTAACGGAATTGTTATCAACAGGCAACCTTTTACTATTCGTAGACCACTTTTTAAAATTTTTATACGTTAATTTACATTTTTGCCCTTTATAGTTTCTAACTTTATAAAAAAATTACCCAACTTTTTTAATTCTGGGAAAATCGCCTGGCCGAGAGAAAATCACCCCGGCTAGGCGATTTTCCCAGAGAAAATCGGTGTCCTGTGGCGGATTTCCCTAAAAAAAAAACGCCACAGGATGGCGTTTTTTCAGGTTTTCCCGGTCATTCGTCGGAAAATCGTTTTTCCGGCGAACGACCACTAAATTTTCAAAAAATCGATTTTTTTAGGGAAAATCGCCTAGTCTGGGCGATTTTACATGAGTTAAAAAAGTTGGGTAAATTTTTTTTTTATAAAGTTAGAAACTATCAAGGGTATATTTGTCTTTTGACCATTTAAAAATTTTAAAAAGTGTTCTATGTTTAGTAAAATGGTACCTGCAAATAACATGCCCCCTCTTTAATCCCTTCCTTTTCTACTTTTCACCTAGTTTCAACCACCACCAATGGAGGCCTTCTTATAATGAAAAGTGAGAATTATGTGTTGACAGATTTCAGCTTCTGAAGGTTAAGGGTGACTTTAGTCTATCCTTAAATATGGATAATTTGCTTAGTAAAGGAGGTATGGTACTGCAGAATCGGAAAAGATGAAATGGGTTTCTTCTTGTGAAGGAGAAGAAAAGAAAATGGAGAGAGAAAGGAATTTGTGATCAAGATCATCTAAATTTTTGGCTATTGTTTCGGTTCAGTAAATGGGAGAGCAGAGAAGATGATGACATCTTATTTCGTTTTCTTTTTTTTTTTTACTTTTTTTCTACAATGGCTCAAATTTGGATGATGGTACTCAAATTTCTTCTTTTGTCCTTCAAAATTAGATTTATTGTAATCTTACTTACTTATGTCTTGTATTCTATTATATTTGTTTTCTTAATTCCTAATTTTATCTCTTTTCTAAAATTAAATTGCATAAGGATTGATTGGTATCAAAAATTTCAATCGGTTCGGTACAATTCTTTTTCTCTCTCCTTTGCACCATCAAAATTGACATTGAAAATGTTGGATTGTGGATTCTAATTTGGTGTGAATTTGGTTTACAACAAGCCACTTTCAAATTAACTGAAAACACAATATGAACTCATATATCTGAGACATTTATGGTAGGAAAATCACTTGTAGCACACACACTAAACATCCCTTCCTAACAAAACTTATTCTCATCAACAAACAGATATTGATGAAATCTGAAATAAAGACAAAAAAAAAGAAAAAAAAAAAGTGATTATTCGTCCCATGACTAAAATGCAAGACTACAATAAGGATTCAAACATACATAAACTCACCCCTGCAGCTTTGATAAGATTAAACTTCAGCTCCTCACTGTAGATTATGCAAATTGAAACTTCATTTTTTCTCACAAAGGGAATTTGTCTAAGCATTTTAAATTTTTAATATATACTTACCGGCCACAACAATATTAGACTTTTGTACAGCAAGTTCTTGACAAAATGACCCAATATGCCCCATAGAAACTGGACCTTGATATTAGGTTTGAAATTCATCAAGTTCAAGGATACGTAAAATAAGTAGGTAGCCTTGATAAACAATTATAATGACCCCCAACTTCCACAAAAATGTGCATGTATCATGGTCCAGATAGCTTTATTTTTGAAAAATGCTCTAGGGGACATCCTATAAAATAGATCAATTGTTTAAAAAAAAAAAAAAAAGGGCTACCCATCAACAAAGATCAACTCATAGAGCATGATTGATTTACCAAATAAAACACCCCGCATGTTGATCGACAAATTAGAGTTGTTTTATGTATCTTTCCTCAAAAACTTTTAGAGGTAGCCTATGTGTATGTTTAACTATTCAAACAAGAAAATTAGAATCATAATTCAATCTTTACTCAATTTTATACTTTTACTAAACAATGAAATTTAAGAGCTTATCCAATTCTAATTATATTATTCAATTCTATGTAATTCTAATTCCAATTCAATTTCAATTCCGTTGAACCAAACGGACCCTAAACGATTGTTTTTCTTGCTGTGGAGCCATTTTCCCGGCATAGGTTGATGTACTGAATCAAAAATATCAGAAAAATAATTCTTTTGCAATCGGCACCAATGGAACCATTAATTTGCATTTAACTTTTTTTTTTCCCTTTTTTTTGAATCAAACTATTCAATTAATTTGTCATTATGAGCTCCACTGGAGTGCTTGAAATTTGATCCCAGGACCTCCTGATCCCCTTGCACTTAAGCAAGGGTGATGTACCAGCTAGGTTAAACCCAATGTGCAATTTGCATTTAACCTTGTAGTCCAAAATACCAAAGTCTGACCTCCCTGTTTGGTCGGGAGACCGAACTGGGCGTGCCCGCCTGACTCGCGCCATAACTCAATGACAATACGTGGAACAATCATTAAATGGATAGTACATTCATTCACCAGCGCATTCTAAAGTTCCTAATTACATCACAAATAAACCGTAAGATACCATAAATTGTTCATTGTTAAACTCTGTGCCTTAAAACAACAATTTCAGCTTCAGGAATAATCAGAAAACATTGTTCTTCTTCCCTAAAACTCACCAAATAAAACAAACAACTTTCATAAGTGGATGACAATGTTCCATGTTTAAGCTTTCCAAACATATTAAACATATCTGTAAACTTAGAAACAGTAACTTTGAAGCTTAAAGTAGTTCAAAGCAGTAAAGTTCCAATTTTTCCAAATTTCAAGCTTTAATCACATTGCAACTGCACTTTACTATTTTCAGCTCTAAAACCACATGTTCCAATAGAATTTCAGCAGCCCAAATCATTATATCAAACTCCTAACCTCATATGAGAGCCCCATTTAATTAACTCATCATCATGTTATAATTTTAAATTTCTGAAACCAAAGCTTCATTCTTCAAACCAAATCAACCCATGCACTTGAACGTTAAATGAACTCTTTCAATATATCAAAGACACTCCAAGATGCAATTGAACACCACAAAATATTACTTATAACAGTAAAAATCCATTAATTTTAAAGCAAAACAGTACCTACTCATTTAAATCTCAGACGCACATAAATCTTTCATTCAAATTCAAGTAGTTTTCATGCGCAAAATTCAATCCTACTGTTTGAACAACGATCTGGAAAAACTCATTATTTAACTCTATCAAAAGCAGTCCAAAATACATTTATAACAACCAATGAACAAAGATCAATACTAGGCACTATGAATTTATTTCAAAAACAGTACTTGTCTCTTTAGAACACTCTCACTCACAAGAATTTCACAAATCATACAATTTCCAATCAAATACAACAACATCACAAAACTCTTCCCCAGCACAGACTGATTGTTAGTTTAAACTAGTCAAATGGGAGTGAAGCTATGCCGTTAAACAAGACAAACCAATCGCAGATGTCCACAACAAATCGAATGAAACCTGGCGAAAAAGAAGTGAACACTTTGCTGAGGAACGAAGCAATGTAACTGGTTTTGTTGGATTGTCCGAAGGAAATTTCCCCCTGTTAGTTTGATGCTTGACTTGACACTTTCTATATCTCTATCTGTAATGTTTAGTGAATTGCTGGATTGAAGATAGGGAATGAAGCTGTCAGAAAGTCTTATTAACTGTCTTGAGTAAGTGTAACCATCTAAAAACTAATTCAAAATCAAAGTTATATTATTAGCCTATTCGATAATAAGCAGCCCCAATTCATACATGATTTCCGTAAATAAATTAACTTAGAGGCTCTTACCTTTGAGGCTTGAGATTCCACGTGAAATCTCTTCTTTCTCCAATAATCTATGCACAAGACTCTTTAATCCCTTCCTTTTCTACTTTTCACCTAGTTTCAACAACCACTGATGGAGGCCTTCTTATAATGAAAAGTGAGAATTATGTGTTGACAGATTTCAGCTTCTGAAGGTTAAGGGTGGCTTTAGTCCATCCTCATGAGAATAAAGATGGATAATTTGGTCAGTAAAGGAGGTATGGTACTGCAGAATCGGAAAAGATGAAATGGGTTTCTTCTTTGTGAAGGAGAAGAAAAGAAAATGGAGAGAGAAAGGAATTTGTGATCAAGATCATCTAAATTTTTGGCCATTGTTTCGGTTCAGTATAAATGGGAGAGCAGAGAAGATGATGACATCTTATTTCTTTTCTTTTTTTTTTTTTTTTCTACTATGGCTCAAATTTGCATGATAGTATTCAAATTTCTTCTTTTGTCCTTCAAAATTAGATTTATTGTAATCTTACTTACTTATGTCTTGTATTATATTATATTTGTTTTCTTAATTCCTAATTTTATCTCTTTTCTAAAATGAAATTGCATAAGTATTGATTGGTATAAAAAATTTCAATCGGTTCGGTAGAATTCTTTTTCTTTCTCTCCTTTGCACCATCAAAATTGACATTGAAATGTTGGATTGTGGATTCTGATTTGGTGTGAATTTGGTTTAGAACAAGTCAGTTTCAAATTAACTGAAAACACAATATAAACTCATATATTTGAACCATTTATGGTAGGAAAATCACTTGTTGCGCACACACTAAACATCCCTTCTTAATAAAACTAATTCTCATCAACAGATAGACATTGATGAAACCTAAAATAAAGACACCAAAAAAGAAAAAAAAAAAAAAAGAAGAAGTGATTATTCGTTTCATACAACTTTATTTTTTGAAAAATGCCATCTAGGGGACATCCTATAAAATAGATCAATTGTTAAAAAAAAATTTAAAAAAAGAGTTACCAATCAACAAAGATCAACTCATAGAGCATGATTGAATTACCAAATAAAACACCCCCGCATGCTGAGTGACAAATTAGAGTTGTTTTATGTATCTTTCCTCAAAAACTTTTAGGGTGTGTTTGTTTCCTATGGAATTGGGATATAGAAATGGAATTGGGGCTCCAATTCTAATTTTATTGTTTGTTTGTAAAATAATTTTAAGAATTAGAATTGGGTTTCTAATTCCACAATTTCAATTTTTTTATTGGACATAAGAATTCTAATTATAATTCTAATTATATTGATATCTATTGTGTACTTTTGTGTGTAGTGTGTATGTGTTGTGTGAATGCGGGTACGTGTGTGTGTGCGCGCGCGATATATATATATAGACTCAAAGTGGTCTTTTTTTTTTTTTATCTCTTTTCTTTTTCCTGTTTCAAATTTATTTTTCTTTTTTTTTGTGTGTGTTTCTTTGTTCAGTTTTTTTAATTAATTTTTTTCTTTTATTTGATTTTTTTTCAGCCCATAAATGCTTATGTTAGTATTTTTTAAAAAAAATTAATTTTTTTTAACCGTTGCGTTTGGACAAGCATTTTAGACCAAAAAAAAAAAAATAAAAACGAGAAATAGTTTAAAAGATGTTTAGGCTAGTATATCGTAAATGTATTTTTTATATTTTTATAATATGTGTAATTATCTAAAATTATATTTTAATATATATATAAAACATAATGATGATTAATATTTTCTTAAATAAAATAATAAACAATTTTCTTTATAATTTTAATAAAAAAAATTAAAACTAAAATTTTTATGGAGGTTGGGGATTCTATTTATTTTATTTGTTTTTTTTTTTTTGGGGTGGGGGTGGTGGGGAGTGGGGGCCTGTCGGGGGTTTATTTATTTTTTTTGTTTTGGCTGGGTGGTGGCTGGGGGGTGGGGGGGGGGGGGGGGGGAAGGGGGGTGGTTTCTTTTTCTTTTTTGTGGAGACCATTTTCAAGTTTTTTCCTTTTTTGCAACCAAAAAATAGTTGATTCAGGTCACGCTCCGAACTTGACGAACCAAATTGTCATTTTCAGAACATGCTCTGAATCTAACCCGAACCGTTCGGTAAGTGTCATGTCGACTAGTTTAAACACCCCTATATTAATAACACAAAAATAGATAGTAAATATGACTATTTTACAATTATAAATAAATTCTAATTTTACATACAATTTTAAGCATTCAAACAAAAAAAAATTAGAATTGCAATTCAATTTCTTCACAATTCTATCATTTTACCAAACAATGGAATTCAAATGCAATTGCAATTGCAATTGCAATTCTAATTCTAAATTTCAATTCTATAGAATTCCAATTCCAATTCCGTTCAACCAAACGGACCCTATATGTAATTCTAATTCCAATTCCGTTGAACCAAACAGACGGTAAACGATTGGTTTTTTTTCTTGCCGTGGAGCCATTTTTCCTGGCATAGGTTGATGCACTGAATCAAAAATATCAGAAGAATAATTCTTTTGCATTCGGCACCAATGGAACCATTAATTTGCATTTAACTTTGTAGTACAAAATAAAGTTTCCAACCATATATGTTTTCATAAATTTTTCTTGTTAACAATTACTTTTGAATTTTTGCCTCATATAATACGGGTGAGCTTTTCGACAATACATCAGGGCAAACTAGTGGAAGAGTCCCGTTTGTTTGTTTGTTTGTTTTTTTTAAATTTCCGTATGACCATATCTTTACTAGTATAATCATGTATAATTTATAATTAATCTATATTTAAACAGTAAGGGTATGAGTTAAAACAATTATGACAAATTAGCTATTTTATGTGTTGTATCTTAATACTCATAAAAGTTGTACATTTTAAAAATAAGGGGCTTTTTCATTTGGACAAAGGTATTACTCCCTCTGTTGCATAACTGACCTTATGCATTTCATCAAATGAATCGTGGATTAAAGTTATAATATGATGTATTTAATTTCTAATGAAAATAAATTGGCAGACTTTTCTAATAGAATGAAGGAGTATATGCAGCACCCGTGGGCCAAGGTTGTGTTTATATTTTTCAGGTCAAACACATTTTCATGGACAATGCCTCAAGTTTGTCAACTTCGATCGGCTTTAATTGTCTCCATAGCTTGTTTTTACTATGAAAACTCAACAATTAATTGTCTCCGTGGCTCATTCTAATAGGTCAACTAGCTAGCATATACTATATAGTTCTGTCTTATAAAAGGTTGACCCGTTAGAATTTTACGATTAATTTGACCACAATATCAATTCAAATGTCAACATCTCTCTGCAACTGACTATTTCCTTCTTTTTTTTTTTTTTTTTTTTTGGGTCAAGGTGTATTACAATATTGAAAGCTGACTTCTTCCATAGATTGAATGATTGTACTATATAGATTGAGAGTTAACTCCAAAACAAATTATTTATCTTTGCCTTCGTATATAATTGGCGACGGTATCAGAACAAAATATCAGAAAGTGCGGCGCGTGATGGTGGTGGACAGCGGTGGCTTGGTGGGAACTTGGAAGGAGAGGGATTAATGATCATGGATTGATTGTTGGCCCCTTTAGAAAATTCAAAAAAGTGAGAAATTTACCCCATGTGGCTCCATCTGATCTTCTTGTTTATACGACTTCAAACTTCAATTCAAGTTTCCTTCACAATTTGGATTTTTCTTTTCCATCCTCAAGTTAAAAATACCAAGAATTTTTTTTTTTATAGGTAAAATGGCATTGTTTTAATTCATTAATAATAAAATAAAACAATCCTTTTGCGGACTGCCTTATTATCTTCATGAACAGGTAATCCCCAATAAGAAAAGAGCATCGGAAGAGGGGGGTCGCACCGACTTGCCTCGGCCTAGTTTGCCACTCTATATAGTCTAGATTCGAGTTCCCTATTTTCCTATTCTGGATTGTAATATATCATATTCAAAGAATCATATTTTTATTTTTTATTTTCCAATTGAAAAAAGTAGTCGTACTCCTTTTATTTCTTTTGCCTTCTATACCTTTAATTATTGAAGGGTTGTTTCAAATGGAATGAGGATAAAAAAAAAAGTCTAATATAGTATATCTGGGATATTATGTGAAGGAAATTTGAGTTTGAAGCAAAACTCTCAATTATGGAGGATCAAATCAGGAAAACTTATGTTAAGTTTTAGATATTATTCCCAATTAAATAATATTGATTCCTATCTATTTGGTCCAACCACCATAAAAAAGGAATAAATTAAACCCATTCTCAATTCTTCATTTGCATACTTCCTTCCCTCAAGTAGGCCTTAAATAGAAGCGAGCAAGTGCCCAACACTTGTGATACATAGAAGTTCATCCAAAGATCGATGGTTCGATTCATATTTCTGTCAACTTATCAATTTTCTTCTTCTCATAAAAGTATATGAGCTACTTTTTAAATGAGAGGGAAAAAGATAAACACACAAAAAAAGAATGTCCCTTTCAGTTATTAATAGGATGATAGAAAAATAGAAATAGTCCGGTTGATATCTGGTGCAGCTGTTAAAATGCCACTTTCAATTATCAAGGCATTTCCATTGCGCAGTCAAACTCATTCTCTTAAATAAGATAACCACATCGCATTTCTTCTTTTAAGATTCATCATTTCGTTTTCTTCTATCTTTCTGCTGCGCATCTGCATGGCCAACGTTTATAACAGACGAAAGAGCACTTGATCGATCGAGCTAGTAGCAGAGATGGCGAAGTACTCTTCATCACAACCGTCCATCTCCTCTATGATGATGATGATCATCTGTTTGTTCATAGCAGTTGCAAGCTTTCAAGCTGGTTTCACCCAAGCACAGCCACAGCCTGGATTCCTTCCTCAAGGAGAAAGTAAGAATATATAGATATATTGGTGTATCTTCTTCCTTCTTCTTGATGATATATGGTAGCTTCATTTGTTCTTTGAGATCCAAATATTTATGTTGAAAAGCTACTCAGCCCATGCATCTTCTTCAGAATTTCACACACACAAACACACACTAGGCTAGGGACTAATGGCGGAGCAGGTCTCGAAAGTTTAGAAAGATAAAATTATTTGTTATAAATATTACCTTTATTATTTTAATTTTTGGTGGGACGAAATATAAATTTTTATAAAATTTCTATATAATAAAAAACAAAATTAAAATTCACCCGCCCTTAATGTCCCTCTGCCATCCCTGTTAGGGAAGATATGTAGTTAGATATATTCTCTATCTTACTTATGTTTTTCTTGTATATTTTCTCACAATATGAAAGTGAATTCCATAATATAACATATAATTCTCATCTTACATTGCAAGTGTATAAACATAGAAGATATTAATATAACAAATAAAAAATCTCATATCGAAAAATCTCTCTAGTCAATGATTTTCTGCAACAGCTAATATGAAGAATCTGATTCAAAAAACTGTTGCTGTGATATAATGTTGACCGACACAGCTATTTTTTGTACCGTTGTCGGTCGGCAGTTGATAAAATCGAAAATGAATACGTCATCTAATGATTATTACACCAGATAAGTACGTACCATCCTCTACTACGTAGAATCTATCTTTAACACGAATTTATGAACTGAATTGTTATACGCACTAACCGTTTTACTATTCGCAGTAACATTCCTTTGTGAAAATATAAAAATGCCCCTGGCTTAAAATAAAAAAAGAAAAATAATAAAATCGGGTACTATTCAACGTGCGTGAAAGGTACACAGTACCCGGTTAGAAAAAAACTAAAGAAATACCGCCGGTGTCCCTGTAACCGTTTCACTAAACGCAGTAACATTCCCTGTAAAAAATTCGAATTACCCGACTACGATCCATATTACACTATAAGTAAACACTATATTTATTTTTTTACTTTAAATTAGTTTGCATAAATTCTCTATATACCTCTTCATTATAATTTTCGAGAAAAAAAAACCCATTCGGTGGATTTTTTTTCCCGGATCGGCGATTATCCGAACTTTTTTTTTGTTTCTGCAACATTTCGACCGGGGAGACTGAGTACCCGGTTAAACGCAGTAACAGAAAATACCGCCGTTTTCCGGCGATATTTTCCGGCCAAAATACCGCCGGAAAACGACGGCATTTTGGGGGGAAAATACTGCCATTTTCCGGCGGTATTTCCGGAGAAAATACCGCCGGAAAACGGCGGTAGGCCGGAAAATATCGCCGGAAAACGGCGGTATTTTCTGTTACTGCGTTTAACCGGGTACTGTTCACGCACGTGTGAACAGTACCCAATTTTCTTATTTTTGGTCAGGGGCATTTTTGTCTTTTTACAGAGAAATGTTACTGCGTTTAGTAAAATAGTTACTGCATATAGTATGCCTCTTTATGAATTATATTCTTAATCAACTAAGTCAAACTGACCAATAAGTCAAAGTTTTGATTTTATTTATATTATTCATAAATTACATTTACACCCTCAAAATTTATCTAGATTATCAAAAGAACCTGGAGTTTGAGAAAGCTACCTAATCAATCTTGTGATTTGGCAGAATTATCAAATGAACCACTGATAAATTATTGTATATTTCATTCGTTTATATGAGCTGACTTTTGCAAAAACTTCTATAAATCGATTCATACATGCAATGCAATGCGATTTGAGACTCCGTCCCACTAAAGTCTTAGTTGTTGTTGTTTTTTTTTTTTTTTCCTTAGTAAATACAAAATGATACTTGAAATGAGTATTACTAAAACTCATTAACAGTACCACATGTACGTATTGTTCACAATTATTTTTATATATATTTTTAAAAATTTATTTTCTTCTTAAGTGCAACTCCAAAACAGTAGTAATCCTACCTAATATTGAAGAATAGCACTTTCAGGTATTTTTAAAAATTTTCCCCCTTTTCTTTTAAGTTTCTTATTCTTATTAGATGCTACTTGTACTCTTTTGAAGTAGTACATTTATTTATTTTTTAGTTAAAAATTTTCTTTTCTTCTTAATGAAGAGTAGTTAAGCTTGTACTTTTATAGAGTAACACTTTCAATTATACATTAATATATATATATATATATATTATTTTCTTATTAAGTGCTACTCCATGAAATGTAGCTAGCACTTACATTCTTCTGAAATAACATTTTCAATTTTTTTTTTTATTTACTTCTTCTTTTTGGCTTTGTTTTGTTCACCCTTAAAGTGATACTTGAATATAGTTTTGCGGATACTCGCAAACAATATCATTTACATGTATAATTTTTTTGGTTCATCCTTAAAGTGATACTTGAACAAAGTATTACTGATACTTGTAGACAATACCATTGGTTAAAAAAAAAAACACGCGTACTGTTTACGTGAATAATATCTGGTATTGTTCACGTGAGCTGTAGTTGCATACATTAATTGGTTTCACACAAGACTAACTCTTCAAAAAAATAAATTATCCTACTAAAATAGTTCACTTTGAGTTTATTTACACACTATACCTATACTAATCTAAGAATGTGTGGTCAATAATTAACTTTTACTTTCAAAAATAAGGATATAAATATAAAATATTGTATTAAATTACTTATTTTAATTGTTCGACTTCGTTATTTGTAATAATTTATACATTTTTTTAAATTAAAATATTTCAATGACTAGGAGTAACAAGTAAGAGCTTGTCTATTAGATTTAAGACCCACAAATTATCACCTAATAAAAATGCTGTGTGGATTGCTACCCTCTTCGTAATTATTTCTTCGGTCTCGATAGAAAAATATGTTTTTAAAATATAATTTTTTTATTAATTTGAAAGACAATATTTAAATTAACTGATTAGACCGTATTTATTTTATTTATGATCTTTTTTTTTTTTAATCCGGATAAATTATCCACATATGTACAAATAGTAATGGTACCAAAACTTATGTGAATATCTTCCTAATTTATTTATTTCATCTTTTATGATTTTTTTATAATCAGAATTATTTTCTATTTCTTTTGAAAACTCATCTTCCAAAGTATTAAGTTTTAAATCTTTAAATTTTTTATTTATTAAATTCTCTAAATGTGTTGTTGATTTGAAATTAAAATCTTTTATTTTAGGTGGAGGTTGAAGACTAGGAGAAGCTATGACTCCCTTAGTTCCACTAGTGCTTGCCGTAGTTGCATCTTTATTAAGAATTCTATCAATTCTTTCATGTAAAGATATAATTTGTTCTCCTAATATGATTAAATACAAATTTGTATAATTTTGTTGTTCTATTATTTTATTTATCTGTCTCATAGTGACAGGAAGAGTATCTTCTTCAAATAATTTAGAAAAAGCATTAAAATTCATTATCACTCTTTTTTTTTTCCATTTGAAAAGATCCTTGAGGAGGATATTGACTTTTTAAAATATTACCATTTGATAATCTATAATCTCTTTCTATAACAGAGATATATGGTAAGCTAAATTCAGCTCTAATATTCTGCCTAGCTAAAGATCCTTTTTGAAAATTTATTTTGGTTGTATTATTCATATGGAAAAATTCATTTCAGATTCGGTTATATCTGCTTCCTTAGTATTATAAATACCTCTAACAATATTTTTTCTATCTTTATGTAATAGATCAACATGATGATTTTTCTCATCACTAAAATTTCTGGGAGAAATATAATCAGGAATATAAGAACAAGAAGCACCATGACGGTTATTTCCATCACGTAAATTGCAAGAATTTAAATAACTGGAATTTAAATTACTAGAATTTAAATGTGCATAATTAAATGACTGAGAATGGTGATTATGCTCACCACATATATTAGAAGTAGAACTTCTATGTGGAATATTATCCACTTCTTCAATAAAAGGAGAAATAAAAGATCTAACAGATGTTGATCTTGACAGTCCTGATTTCTGAGAATTTCCCAAAAATCTTCTAGGTTCAGATTGAACATTTTCCATCTGAATATAAACATCTCCATCTGGATTTTGAATAATATTCTGGATTTGAGTATCCATCTTTGGTTCGCTATGAGCAACTTTGGTCATCTTCCAGTGTTGAGGAATAGGAATTTCATCCCATTTAATAGTCCTTCTAGTAGTTATCTTGGACTTATCATAATTTGATTCAATTATAATTGTTTCATTTAACTTTTTCTCATGTTCTTTTATTTTATAACATGGATTTAATGTATGTAAAGGTTTATAATAAATCCTATAACATATACACATTATTTCAGACCCTGGTTCATAATTATATCCTTTAGTCTTTATATTTAATGTTAAAGCATTTAAAATTTTTGCATCCGTAAGTGATAATTGAAAATTCGGATGAACATTAAAATATACTGGACCATGAGCCAAACTGGATTGTATAACTCCTATTATTGATTGTCTCTAATTTTTATTTCTACCATTTCTTAAAGTTGCTATGAAACTCTCTGGCAAATTATCCAAAGTTAAAAGTTTAAAAGCAATTTGCACTAACCCAATATGTAAAAATTTATGTGTAAACCGATATGTATTAATATCTTCTTCATTAAGAAGTTTCAAAACTGTATCTTCATTTTGTAAAGAAATTGATTCTTCAGTGGTTTTACAAATTTGTTTCAAACCAATTTTATTAAAAAATCTCTGATGGTATATTACCTTAGGTTCAACATATGGAATTGTCCATTTATTTAAAAGATCTAAATTTGAAGGTAAATCTGTCTCTGTTTTCATACTGTTTTTAACAGTGTCTTTTTTTTGAAATATATTCATTTCAAAAACAAGTGTTAAACTATGCAATCATATGTATATTCACCAATGGCTCTGATACCAACTAGACAAGAATAGACTATTAAAGTACATTAATCATCAGGGCTTAGATCAGTTGGTACTCAGGGCAGCAAATTGCACCTAAGGACGCATGATTGAGCCTTGGCAGCTACAGTGTGAGATTTTCATTCCCCCAATGTGAGAGTGGATCCTTGTGGGCACCATACACTGGTCCTCCTGCCTAGGAGGCTGCTGAGTCACCTTAATTTACCACTCACACGATGCTCTTGGGCCTGGACGGTGTGAGCTCTGTGGGCGAGGAATGTCGCCTTTTGCACCAAAGAAGTACAAAAAGTCTGTTTCATCAAATGGGGTGTCGATTGGGCCAATGATTCTTTTGGTAGTTTTACACACTTTTCACAGTGATGGTGAGTTCAGGAAAATAATATGCTTCTTTTTATGTTAATATGTATGGAAGAGTGGTCAAACTGCCATTCTTCAACAATCTTGATGGCTACTAAGGTATGCTTCTTGAATAGTTCAGGTAGTTGAATTAATAATACAAGTAAAGTGATTTATTGGAAGTTAATTAATGAATGAAAGTGGTTGAAAATGAAAATTCTGAAATGGGTTTAAAGGGTTATTGCAAATTCTTGAAGATATTGCAGAGAAAACGCATTTGATCATGATGATTCCACTTTGATTTTACAGTTGATGCTCTCAGAGCAATCGCTTTTGAACTGGGAAAAACTGACTGGGAATTCAGTCTTAATCCTTGTGATAATAACACCAATTGGAAGACGCCAAAAAGGAATGATGTGCCGAATTACAATACTGTCATCTGCAATTGCTCCTATCCTGGTGGTGTATGCCATGTTGAAACGATGTAAGTTTTCTTACTCATTCCGTCCACATAAAGAGTACTGTATTCTTACTCAAGCTGATTTCTTTTAATGGGACATATGGAGTACTGTTTTTAGGGGATTCTTTATTTTCAAAGCACTGAGTTCCCTGTTGCTTCAACAGGTTTGTTAAAGGGCAGGATTTACAAGGTGTTCTTCCACCTTCACTGGCAAAGTTACCCTATCTCAAGACAATGTAATGAGAATTCCCTCTTTTATCTTTGTTTTGTATGCGAGGCAATGGAAATTGCACTTTTGCTTCCAATTATTAAAGGGTTCTTTATTGGCGGCAGTGATCTCACTAGGAACTACCTCAGTGGCACCATTCCTCCTGAATGGGCATCTATGAATTTAGAATATCTGTGAGTAATGCTTGTGCTTTGTATAGTCTTTCAGACATTATTATCTGATCTGCACCTAGATTTCTATGGTTTAGCTAAAGGAAATTACTACAGGTCTGCATTGTTAATCACTTATCCGGGCCGGTCCCAGCGTACCTGGGAAACATTACAACACTTGTATATGTGTAGGCCTCTCTCGATTTCTCTCTGAATCATAGTCAAACATGCGCACACACAAACTTATGAAGGGTTGTGATTGATGGCAGAGCAGAAAAATCATCTGTTGAGAGAAGTAATTCACTGTTTTTTTGGGTTTTCCAAATTTACAGGAGCCTCGAGAGCAACATGTTTAATGGGACAGTGCCAGCAGAGCTAGGGAGACTGGTGAATTTGGCAAATCTGTCAGTCTTTCATTTTAACATTTCTTGTTGATGCATAGAGGAACATCTCATAGTTCATTTGTCATGTTCTGATACTTGTTTTTACTTTTGGTTTGTGCAGCACTCTTAGTGATAATAATCTGACAGGTGACTTGCCTGCGGAACTCAATAACCTAACAAAATTGACTGAACTGTATGTATAGTGAAGCACCTTGCAGTATTTCTACTCAAGAAATTGCTGGCAGTTAATTGTGATGTAGATTTTTATTCTTCTTGTTTTCAACCTTACAGTAGGCTAAGCAGCAACAACTTCACTGGAACTTTGCCTAATTTTCAAAGCTGGCAAAACCTAAAAAATCTGTAAGTCAGTATATTCAGTAATTTCTTAACTTTCAACTCTACATGCAACACAACATTGATTGCTTGTAATGTTGACAGAGAGATCGAAGCTAGCGGCTTTCAAGGGCCTATACCTTCTAGCATTTCTCTCTTGAAAAACTTAACAGAACTGTTGTTGAATACTGAATATAATGGTTCTATTTGCAGAAGGATCAGTGATCTAAGTGGAGGTCCTTCCCAGTTTCCACTTCTAGGAGAGATGACAAGAATGATTAGTTTGTGAGTTAAACATTCACAAATATCCGAAATGACTATCTCAATTGTGGACGCTTTTCTGTTTTTTAATCATGTGTTTGAGATGACAATGTAACAGGGTGCTGAGGAGCTGCAACATAGTTGGACAGATTCCGGATTTCATAGCTAATATGGCAACATTAAAGAACCTGTAACTCTTTCCTATTATTTTCTTAGTTTTTTTTTCTTTTTAGTTCATGTTTATAAGAGACCCGTTTGCGCCTTTTCTTTCTTTTATTTTACAGCAAAAGTTTGACAGAATGGTCTGCCTAGCTTTTGTTTTCAGCTGTCATTTGTACCTTTCCATAGTTGCTTGTTGATTGAAGCTACCTTTTGTTGACTATGTTTAACATCTTTCTCTTCTAGGGATCTAAGTTTTAACAAGCTTCAAGGCAGTTTTCCCAATTTTTGATGGCTTGGCGTCTTTGGAGACTATGTAAGCAACAAGATTTCTTCTCTTGTAACATACAGATTGACTTAGGTTTTGTAGAACTAAATTCCATTTTGCTTGGTTGCTGAATTTCACCATTGAATCTTGAAAGTTAGACAACTAATAGGTTTAGCTCCTGAACTGATAAACTGTTAAGCATGTATGCACATGGATAATGCAATGCCTCCTAGATATTTGAGAGCTTCTACTGTGCCATACATTACATCACAACCATTATCTTTTCTCTCTTATATTTCTAGTGAAATTAAATTTGCAAATTCTCGGTGACATTTGCATTTATGTGTTTCAATTAGGTACATGACAGGAAACCTTCTTACTGGACCGATTCCAGACTGGATTCAAAACAAAGATGCAAAACAGTATGCTTATCTCTATGCTTTTTTAGATAGATCTTATAATTTGACAGGATGGTACGTATATCATGTAGAACGATAAAGGTTTGTAATCAAGGCTTCTTTTATAACTTGGAAGTAAACTGTTCTTAGATTGGGCTTGAGATCTGTTTAAGGGCAGAATGTATCCATTTGAAACTGACAAATAGGTATAGCATTTTGAAAGATAGTTGTACTATAGCTGAATGGGGGAAAAACTTTGCTAAAGAACTATATGCATAGAAGTACATAAAGCCTGTTCGTTAGGTGTTTTTGAAGATGTGTTTTGAAAATATGTTTTAGAAAATCAATTTTAAATGTGAAAAGTGTATTGGAAATGTAAAAGTGTGTATTGAGAGAACGTAAAAAATTGTTACTGAACAGAAAAAAAGTGCATTGCAAAGGATGAAAAGAGTATTATAAAATACAAAAACTCAAAAATAGTCTAACTAACAGGCCCAAAGAAATTGCTCTTGTTTAAGAGATTCAAAAGTATGAAAGGTTTCATTCAGAGATTATTGAAAAATATAGTCAATACTATGAACTCTGCTGTGAAACAAGAAAGATCTACCTATACTTTTGGAATAAAGGAAAATAATATTCTGAGAATGCTAAGAGCATGTAGAAGTTAAGTGTATGTCTCAAGAAGCAATATAAAAGAAGTATTAATTTGGTTTTCTGAAATCGACTTCAAATGTAATTGGTTTGAAACATTGCTGCAATCTTTTAGATAACTAATATACTAATAGCTTTATTTCGCATCATTTGTTTTTTGAAAGAATGCTGTTAACCAAGATTGATCGGACATATACCTTTTTGTGTACTAACGCAACAAATGGTTGTCTTCAGCCAGATAGATCTTTCGTACAATAACTTCTCACAGGACTCCGAGCCATCAAATTGTCGTGAAACCCTGTGTGATCACAATCTTATCCTTGTTTCCTTGGCTATCCTTGTCTAGCTTCAAAGAAGTTTAATTGTTTCATTCTGATGTTTTACCAGAAATTTATATAGAAGCTGTGATGATGGAAAACGTTTGTAAGTGTCTCCCTTCTTACACAACTATTGATGATTGTCTCAATTATTTATGTTAAATTTTCATGATGTCTGGAGAGTTTTCCTTGCTCTAAAGGTAATTGCTTATGTTCTTTGCAAGTAGACAATCTCTTTTAGGGCCTGTTCGTTAGAGGGTTTTAAGGGAGGTTTTGGAAAATCTGTTTTGAAAAACAGGTTTTTAGAAACATGTAAACGAACAAGTGGGAAGAAAATGTTTTCAAAAACCATGTTTAATAAGAGAATTTTGAGAAACATTTTCTCAAAAATCTTATTTGGTAAAGGAGTAAATGACAAGCAAGAGCTCCTCTCAAGGTTTGAGTTTTGGGAAAAACAGTTTTTGATGTGCGAGCAAAAAAAAGAAAAAATTTTAAACCAGGTTTTGGAGCCCGTACCAAACAAGATTTGGGTTTTAAAACAGTTTCTGAAACCAAGAATCAAACAAAAACACCTTGCAAAACTTTCAAACGAACAGGCCCTTAACATGATCACACTATCTTAGTTATCTTGTATTCTCTTAGAATGCTCTCAACTTTTTGTTGACAGTTATATGCTCAGAGTAGCATCCGTTCCGTTAATTGATTACCAATTGCAAACAAAAGTGGAATCTGAAGTTTGTCCTCTTGAAGTTGTTTACTTGAATATTATTCATGCTTATTACTCACTCACTTCTTCTTTTCTTAATTCCTACTGTTTTGGCCTTTTGAAGACTATTATTCACTACATATCAATTGTGGTGGAAACAGTATTATGGCTGGAAACAGAATTTTTGAAGCAGATCTAGGTTCAGGTGGTCCTGCAAAGTTTGTCCTTTCTATTGAGTACTAGGGAACCAGTAGTACTGGTTATTTTTGGGGTGTCAATAGTTCTATAGGTGCTTACACAGCAACTAATGTGTCTGTTATTAGAGCAAATGACTCGGAATTGTACACGACAGCTCGACTCTCTCCTTTATCTCTAACTTACTATGGGCGATGTCTTGTAAAAGGAAACTATACCGTGACACTTTATTTTGCTGAGATAGTTCTGAGAGAGAATCGATCTTATCAAAGTCTTGGAAGACTGATGTTTGATGTCTATATTCAGGTGAAAAGGCACCTTGATGTATCTATATCTCTTGTCTTAAAAAAAGGTTGAATAGCATGTGATTGTTCTTGTTTCATTTTGTTATAGGGTGAACGGATGTTAAAGGATTTCGACATTGAGAAGAAAGCACAAGGAGTTGACAAAGCTGTACAAGAAGAATATAAAGGGGTTCAAGTGAATAATGGAATTCTAGAAATACGCTTCGCTTTTGCTGGAAAAGGATCAACAGCTGTGCCGAAGAGGGGAACATATGGACCATTGATTTCTGCCATTTCAGTGGAATCTGGTAACCTGGTCTTGTTTGTAAAACATTCATTTCTTTGTATAAATTAAAACAGGACCTGTGTTTGTAGCTTAAAGTGTACCTTCATTTGACCTCCTTGGTGCTTTTTATTATTATTATTATTATTTCGTATCTGTTACAAAACTCTTGCTAGTGCTGTCTTTCTCTAATACTGACATTTCCTGACTGATATGTAGAATTTCCCCCTCCATCAAAAGGGAAAAAAAAGATTTACGTTGCCGGGGTGCAGTGGCTTCTGCGTTAACCATCATTCTCACAAGCCTAGGCATCTTATGGAGGAGATGGTATTCAAGAAACAAGATATCAAGGGAGGAAGGTTCTTGCAAATATACCATATCAATATTTCATGCATGAACATTGTGTTGGAGAAAAAAGGATGGGACTGATAATTCTACAGAACAAGGACTAAAACACCCTGAGAAAGAGGGTTAATCTACTACAATGAAAAAGGAACAGAGAATGATAGAACAGAGAAAACTGGCTGCTATTCTACTTTCATATTAAAATCTTCTCGATAATACGCCTTATATAAAGGCTTACAGAGAAATAGATAAGTACTAATCGCTACTTCAATCTAATCACTACTTTGATCTAATCTGCAACCGTATCAGATGGTGCAGATATACATCAAAACATTTATTTGCTTAATCTGAAAAACTACTAAAACTTATCAACTAATAAATCAGCAACCAGGATAATACTTATCTTTTGAATCAAACTTCAACACTCCCCCTTGATTCAAAGCTGCAAACTCCAAGCTTGTTCCTGAAGTATACAAACTTATCTCCAAATAAGGCTTTGGTAAGTACATCAGCTACCTGCTCATGGGTGCTGCAATATTGTAAGGCAACCTTGCCTTCATTCACCAAATCTCTTATGAAGTGAACACTTATGTCAATGTGTTTTGTTCTCCCATGGTAAGATGGATTTTTAGTCATTGCTATAGCTGCTTTATCACAATAAATGACAGTTGGTTCCTCTTGCTCCTGATTAACATATGCTAAAATCCTTTTCAACCACACAGCTTGTCGTGCTGATGATGTCGCAGCAGTATATTCAGCTTCTGAAGATGACAAAGCAGTCACAGCCTGCTTCTTTGAGCTCCAACATACAGCAGCTGAACCAAGAGAGAACACATGACCCGAAGTGCTTTTTCTATCTTCTATACAGCCAGTCCAGTCACTGTCAGTGAATCCAACCAGTCCAAACTTTTCAGCCTGACAATACCACAACCCATAATGACTTGTTCCAGTAATATACCGCAACAATCTTTTTGCTGCACCAAAATGTTGCTTTGAAGGACAGTGCATAAATCTTGAAATCACTCCCACAGCAAAAGCTATGTCGGGTCGGGTATGAGTGAGATATATGAGACCACCAACCAAGCTTCTAAACAGCCAAGCATCAGCATTTCCAGTGCCATCATCAACCTGTAATTTATCATTATAGTTCATAGGTGTTGTAGCAATTTTACAATTAATCATGTTGAACCTCTTGAGCAGATCAACGGCATATTTTCTCTGTGAAACAAAAATACCATCTTCAACTTGTTTCACCTCTAAACCAAGAAAGAAGTGCAGCAAACCTAAATATGACATCTCAAACTTCTTCATGCAAGCCTTAAACTCAGTGATCATAAAGGCAGATGAACCCAGGTAAATCATATCATCAACATAAAGACACACAACTAGCAAGTCACTTTGTTGCCTTTTTATGTAAAGATTAGGTTCACTCCTACTTCTTTCAAAGCCATTCTCTATGAAGTAAGAATCAATCTTACTATACCATGCTCGGGGTGCTTGCTTTAGCCCATAAAGAGCTTTTCTCAATATGTAGACATGATTTTCTTTACCAGAAACAACAAAACCTTCAGGTTGAGAAACATATACCTCTTCCACCAAGTCTCCATTTAAAAAGGCTGACTTAACATCAAATTGATGAACTGGCCAATGTAAATGAGCAGCTAATGAAAGTAAAGTTCTTACAATTTCAAACCGTGCAACAGGAGAGAAAGTGTCATCATAATCGACTCCATATTCCTGGGCATACCCTTTCGCTACAAGTCTGGCTTTATACTTCTGTATGCTTCCATCTGCTTGGTACCTGGTTCTAAAGACCCACTTAACTCTAATCACATTTTTGTTTTCAGTCAGCTCCACCAACTACCATGTTTCATTCTTTTCAATGGCTGTCAACTCCTCCTTCATTGCATTGCGCCATTCTTCCTTCTCCACAACTTCTTCAAAAGTTGTTGGTCTGCAACAAACAAGGCTTGTGTGGTCTCATATATATCTTGCAATGATCTGACCTTTTGGGGAGGTGATGCTGAACTTGAATCTGCCGCAATTGTTGACACAGCTGAACTATCGCTGCCAAATTTGGTGAAGGGGAATGAGCTGGGCTTTCTGAAATTTGTACAGCCGGTTGTGGCTGCTCCTCGTCCTCGACCAAGATCTCCATCAAACCACCATCTTTGCTTATACTCCATGTCCATTTTGTCTCCTCATCAAACACAACATTCCTGCTTACAATAATCTTGCCACTAGCAAGGTTATATAGCTTATATCATTTTGACTGTGAACAATAGCCAACAAGAATACAATTTTCAGATCAAGCTTGCTACAGTTATGTGTATCAATCAAGGTATAAGCAACACTACCAAAAACTTTCAAGTGACTTACCCATGGTTTTTTACCACACCATGCTTCATATGGAGTTCTATTCAGCACCGCCTTAGTTGGAGAAATATTGAGCAAGTATACAGCTACAGCAACACTCTCAGCCCAAAAGTGATGTGGAAAATTCTTCGTTTTCAGCATGCTTCTTGCCATCTCAACAACCGTTCTATTTTTCCTCTCCGCCATGCCGTTCTGCTCTGGTGTGTAAGGGATTGTGAGCTGTCTATGCAAGCCTTCATTGTCACAAAATTTTGTGAATTGATTTGAAAGAAACTTGCCACCCCTGTCAGTTTCTCAACACCTTAATGTACTTCCCACTTTGTTTTTCCACGAGAGCTTTAAACTTTTTAAAAGTCTCATAGGTTTCTCCCTTTGACTGAAGAAAGTACACCCAACTCATCTTGCTATAATCATCTGTAAACAACAAAAAATACATACTGCCTCCAAGTGAAGTAGTTTGCATAGGACCACATAAATCAGCATGAATAATTTCAAGACAATCAGATGCTCTATTTGCTTTTCCTTTTGGAAAGGATTTTCTATTCTGCTTCCCATAGATACACCCCTCACACATATTAACCATGTCAATACCAGGCAGCCCGTACACCATCTGCTTTTGGCTAAGCAACTTTAACCCCTTAACATTTAAGTGACCATATCTAAGGTGCCACAACTTAGACTCATCAGATTCCTTCACAACAAGAGCATGCTTTTCAACATTTGACACTTCAAGAGGAAACAATTTGTTTGTAGCCATTCTAACATCAGTAATACTTTGGCCAATTTTCTTGTCTTTAATCACACAAGTCAAATCATCAAACAATACAGAGTAACCAGAATTCATGAGCTGCCCAACACTTAGCAGATTATGTGTCAACCTAGGAATATAATAAACATTGTAAAGGAGATTGGTGTTACCATGACCATTGCTCACTGCCACAGTTCCCTTGCCTTCCACTTGCATTTGCTTATTATCACCAAGCTTCACCTTCAACTTGTACGATTCATCTAGCTCTTTAAACAATGGCTTTATGCCTGTCATGTGATTAAAGCATCCACTATCCAAAAACCAAATATTGCTAGATGGTATTACCTCATCATTGTAAGCCATAAATAGCTTAACTTGCTCCTCTTCTTCTTCAGCAAAATGTTCGTGTTTTTCATCCTCCTCCTTCTTCCAACAGTTAGCTTGCACATGTCCATGTTTTCTGCAATAATAACATTGGATATCACCACGGCCTCTGCCACAGCCGCCTCTTCCTCGTGCTCCTCCTCTTCCACGGCCTCTACCAACACCTTGTAGGCTTTCACTCTTCTTGCCAAAAGTCTCCCCCTGTGTATAAAATGCCTTATCTTCAGTGTTCTCTTCCAATCTTGACAGCCTCATCTCATGAGATTGCAAGGATCCCATGAGCTCATCTAGAGTATAGGTTTCTAGGTCCTTTGACTCTTCAATAGCAGCTACAACATGGTCAAACTTTGACGTGAGATTTCTCAGCACTTTGGCAACAATAGTTTGATCAGAAACATCCTCGCCGTAGGCCTTCATGTTATTAACTATGGTTGACACTCGTGACAGAAAAACCTGCACCGATTCACCATTCTTCATCTGCAACGTTTCAAACTCACGACGCAAGGATTGGAGCCTCACTGTGAGCACTCTAGATGACCCTTGAAATGTTGTTTGCAAGGTGGTCTATGCTTCTTTTGTAGTATTTGCTGCTGCAATTTTTGAAAAAACTGATTCATGAAGAGCTTGTTGAATAAAGAACAATGCCTTGGCGTCCTTCTTCCTGTTTTCTCTTACCCTTGATTCCTCGTCTTTTTCAGATCCCAAAGGTCCTGGGACTTGAATAGCATCTTCATCTTGATACTCCAAAACTCATAGCACTCTCCGTTGAAAATAGGAATGGTTGGTTGACACCCACCCACTGAATTGCTGTTGTTGTTTGCCATGTTTCCCAGTTCAGATCAGACTCGTGGGCTTTGATAGCACTTTGTTGGAGAAAAAAGGATGGGACTGATAATTCTGCAGAACAAGGACTAAAACACCCTGAGAAAGAGGGTTAATCTACTACAATGAAAAAGGAACAGAGAATGATAGAACAGAGAAAACTGGCTGCTATTCTACTTTCATATTAAAATCTTCTCGATAATACGCCTTATATAAAGGCTTACAGAGAAATAGATAAGTACTAATCGCTACTTCAATCTAATCACTACTTTGATCTAATCTGCAACCGTATCAGATGGTGCAGATATACATCAAAACATTTATTTGCTTAATCTAAAAAACTACTAAAACTTATCAACTAATAAATCAGCAACCAGGATAATACTTATCTTTTGAAACAAACTTCAACACATTGTTGAAAGTATCCTAACTGTGCATTTATGGACCTTATCGTTTTGAACATTGTTGCCATGACTTGTTTAATTTGGGTGTAGTTTTCTCCTCTTTCTTTTGCTTTTGATAATGTTAGCCTGTTAGGGATCAGTGACAAACAATAGAACCAACTCATTCCAGCTGACCATACAAAAAGCAAACTAATTAATTTGTTCCAGTTGACCCTACAAAATGTTGAACTCCCTTCTTAAAATAAAGATTTGTTTAATTCTTGTCAAGTATCAGGCTTTCTTAGAAGTTATTTTCTTAGCCCGTAATATCGTTGGTTTTCTTTTGACACTACTACAAAAAGGGCTTTTAATGGCGGTTTTTAAGGGCTTTTAACAGCGGTTCTTGGCCTTTTTGAACCGCCATCTATCTGGCAGCCGTAGTAAGTTAGCGGACTTTCTACGGCGGTTCGAAACTGCCGTAGAAAGTGACCACTTTCTACGGCGGTTTAGTTCTAAACCACCGTAGAAAGTGGTCACTTTCTACGGCGGTTCAGGCCCTACCGCCGTAGAAAGTGAGGCGGTTCAAGTTAGAACCGCCGTAGAAAGTGGTCACTTTCTACGGCTGTTCAAGTTGTTTGGTTCTGAACTGCCGTAGAAAGTCTACACTTTCTACGGCTGTTTAGTTCTGAACCGCCGTAGAAAGTGGCCACTTTTTCAGACCCAAACCGCGATAAAAAGAGAAAATTAATCTGGTTTAAAGCAAAACCTGTTGCTAAAAGTTTAAATTTAATACAAATATCACCAAGATACAAATTGAAATCGCTATTATATTACAGGGACATATCCAAAAATATTTGTACAACTATAATATGAACAAGTTTCATTAGTATCCATCAACTACGGCTAATGCTCCACAATATAACTAGCGCATATTTTTCTCATAGCATCTATATCCACATTGCTTAATGGAGTGCGGTCGAGCTTGAAATACTGCAACAGAATATAAATTCAAAAGTAATTGAGTAGCAAAATGAAATACAGTCAAGTAAGTTATGAGAAATCAAATACCTTTTCGAGTGCCAATGTGTCGGATTTCATTGCGATTTGGTACATGTAGTGCATGACATAGTAGCCACACTCCCAGTTAGACGTGTGCTTTTTATGCTAATGAATATTAGTGTACGAGTTAAAAGATCATACAATTTTATACAACACATCGTTGAATAAAAAAGTCAATAAGAACCAATTTTACCTTAACTACTATCCATTCAGGTTGCATATGCACATTTTTGGGCAATTCTAAGAAAGCTTGATAATTAAACATCACCCTATAAAATGAAAGCGGAATGAAAATAATTAGCAACATATGTATATATGATTGGCATTAGAAATTATATATGCATTCTAACATTAGTTAATATATATAACTCACTCGTCTATAAGTATTACTGCCTCCTCTTTTTGTGGGTTTTGTAAAGAATCAAACCAGTAGACAACCTTTTCAATCGGTCTAATGGCTATAAGCATCCAATGTTCACTGCAAACCAAAAATTTAATGACCTCAAATCTTTAAATCAGTGTTTCTTAAAAATTAGAGAAACGTTTACAGTGTTTACCCCTGAAGATACGGCACCAGATAAATTTTTTTATTCTGATCCTTCAAGTTTCGTGCAATGTAGTGTATCCTATCTTCATATATGTTTCCTAGGGCCGTGACATGATCAGATGAGAGAAACCCTATCCCCTTCCGGTCATTCCTTTCAACCAAATCATGTAAAGCTCTAAAGAATTTACATTATCATGCATCATTGGTTAGTCTAGGCACATGGAATGCATACTATATATAACAATAATCAGAAATAGGTTATAAAATTAAGTGGAAACTCACTTGGTGAACAATTGCATTAAACAGTTTGTGACCATGCTTTCTCTTGACAATAATTCTCCGACATCCATTCGATCTATCGAAATAGGATTATCCACACCTATGACATCTCTTGTCATTTGAAACAAGAAGCCATTGAAGTTCGAATCTTTCTCCATTCGGAGCTGTAACTCGTGCAGTGGATCAGATGTCGAATAGGATGACATTTCATTTGGAACCGTCGCCGAAGGAGATTTTATATCATCCATAGAATTCAAATGGCCTTTTTTCTTTTTTAAACATTTATCCACCTAACAACATTTGAAATAACATTAAATATACAAAACGGTATTAAGTAATTCACAAATAAACGTAAGAATATACCTGTGTTACTGGATCCGGAATAATGTCAATCAAATGTATAGGCCATTCCACGAAAAATGATCGGGCCATTCCCACAGTTGAAGCCTCTTCCTCAGGAAATGGTAGCGGGGCAAAGTCATCATATGAAATTTTAATTGTAACTCTCGCGCAACCTTTCCTTACCTCGCGGCCGTGGTGCTTTCTTTGCTTATAAACATTTCCCTTGGCCACAAGCTTACGCCTCTTACATGTATCCTCAGAGATGAACAGATGACATTCACACCCGTCCTGAGATAATAGGCAAGCAAATGAACATTACTCAACTATTTCCGCTAACTTAAAAAACCAAGTGTAATAATGAAACCAAAGTCAAGCGTCTTTAGAAGTGACAATATGAAAGAAATTATACAAACAAATATAAAAGACATAAATATATTTTAAGTACCTTGTATTCGCCTAAAGAACTCACATCTTCCAAGTTTGTTGCAATAGGGCTATTCTGAACCTCAGAGGCTTTGATCGGGTCCATAGATAAAACAGGTATCATATGTAACTTAGGCAAACTTGTAGGGATAAGAGGAGAAAAATTTTGCCTACGAGTTTCTTTAGGATGTAGCGTCGGACTCACAGGGGAAACATTGCTACCATTGACCTCAAACATCTCTGGGGTCATTCCGGAGGTTTCTGGGTTCAAGCTCTGAGCTTTGGCACTATTGAAGACAGTGGCTCTTACTGTATCATAGTCAGTCCCCATCTGAACACATATAAACCCAACCATCATCTTAAGATGTGTTTGACATTCATCGAGCTGAGCAGTGGTTTTCTGAAGCTTTCTCTTAGTTAAATCTAGTTCATCTTTAAGCGACTGCCTTGTTTTCGGGAAAACCTCTGTGATACGTGCCCTGGTAGAATGCCCGCGAACACGACCGAGGTGATCGGTCTTTCCCGTTGCCTTGACAAGAATGTCATTCCTACCCTCTGCAACTTTTTCCCCTTGGGACTCGCGGAAACATAGATTTTCCTAAACGTTTAGCCAAAAATATGAAATGTAAATAGATCAATTATATATAGTTTTAAATATATGCGTAGCTTAAAGAACTGAAACATAATAAAATGTATGGTGCAAACTTACAATTTCAATCCCAACACGACCAGCCTCTGGCGTGAAGTATTCCCCTTTTTTGTTTGTGTGAGCCTGTCTCCAAAGTAAATGCCGGCCTGGCCCTGTATAAGATTCTTCCCCTTCTTCTTCGGACTGACCGTCCTCTAAAGGCTTCTTCCCAGTTGCAATCAAAGCCTCTTCATGCAAATGCTTCTTTAGCAGTCGGTAGCCACCGCGAAATAAATTATGGTAAAAAGAATTTAAAGTGGCATTCTTTTGCGCTTTTTCACGAATTGCCTAGAGAAAAATATAATGAAAAGTGATTATCCATAAACTGAGCAATTTCAAATATCCAAAAACAAGAAGGAAATGAATTTCAAAAACCCACCTACCATTCTTCTGTTTCGCGGCTAGCGTTGAACTTAATCCATGTCTCCCTAAGGAGATATTTATATTCAAGGCATGGGTCCTAACCCTTCAAGTCACCATTTACATATCTACCTAAAAAGGATTTCCAATCTTTCCAACGTTTACCGGCATAAGAAATCCACTTGGTTTCGAGTTCTTCAGTTGATTCAAAAACAAATAATGCCTACAGTAAACAATAGAAGTAAAAATTTAGGTAAATTTGGGTTCAATTATATGAAAGAAGAAACAAACAATGCATTATAATTTTGGGGAGTACCTATATTTCCATCCACACTCTCCTCTTGATCTCGTCGGGAACTTTGGGCCATGATGCATATTCCATAATGTCCACTTTGCTCCGGGCCGTGAATGCTACGAATGTAATCCACTTTGTATGATAATTTTTAGGCTCATGTTTGGAATCAAGCGAAATCTCAAGAGTTTTCCCCTTCATACGCATTTCCAAAATATCGTTGCAATTTGTAGGCCCTCTACCTCTTTTAGCTATAGTATAAGACCCATCTCCATTGCTCTTTCCCTCATCACTATGGTCCTCATTGCGTTTTCTTTTTCGGGCCATTAGCTTACCTTAAACTTCATGTACATACAAAGAGAATTCAAGATAACATATTTGCATTTAAAGAAAAGCTTTAATTTCAAAAACAAGAATGCTCGTAATGTTTAAATATAAAAGGCAATGTACATTTCGCAAACTTCACTCCTAAAAATACTCTCCTTCCCTAAAACAAGGAAATACTTTGTATTTTTGCAATAAAGAAGATTTACAATATTGATGCAAAGATAGCCTCACTTTCAATATATTAGTGGCATTCATGACATTAAACCAAGGGAGGAACACACCTTCAACTCAACCACAAAGCATTACCCTCCTTTCCACTGAAGAAGAAACACTAAATCGCAAAAGGTAAAAGATTTAAGGAGAAGTGATATTTCAAACTCTACATTTATGAGAAAAAAAAATCCCCCTCATCAAGGAGAACGACTCACAAAGCATATTTCACGCTTTTCAAACAAATATAAGGGAAAGCGAAGAGGAGATAGTGATATTTGCAATACACAAGTTCCATTATCCAAATTAAACCAAAGGAGGCCCAAAAAAGTGGACTTATAAAGGGTACCATTGATAAAGTACTTCACATTTCACAACCAACAACTAATGAGAACAATCATTAATTTCTACTAAAGGAAAAAACCAAAATTTAGTGAGGAAGGTAAAAGCTTCAAGGAGGAGTACTTCATTCCTAAAAAATACTCTCCTTCCCTAAAGCAAGAGAAATACTTTGTGATTTTGCAATAAAGAAGCTTTACATTGATGCAAAGATAGCCTCACTTTCAATATATTAGTTGCATTCATGACATTAAACCAAGGGAGGAACACACCTTCAACTCAACCACAAAGCATTACCCTCCTTTCCACTAAAGAAGAAACACTAAATCGCAAAAGGTAAAAGATTTAAGGAGAAGTGATATTTCAAACTCTACATTTATGAAAAAAAATCCCCCTCGTCAAGGAGAACGACTCACAAAGCATATTTCACTCTTTTCAAACAAAGATAAGGGAAAGCGAAGAGGAGATAGTGATATTTGCAATACACAAGTCCCATTATCCAAATTAAACCAAAGGACACCCAAAAAAGTGGACTTATAAAGGGTACCATTGATAAAGTACTTCACATTTCACAACCAACAACTAATGAGAACAATCATTAATTTCTACTAAAGGAAAAAATCAAAATTTAGTGAGGAAGGTAAAAGCTTCAAGGAGGAGTACTTCACTCCTAAAAAATACTCTCATTCCCTAAAGCAAGAGAAGCAACACTCAAAAGGTACTTAGTGCTTGTGCAATAAAAATGCATCACATTCATGCAAAGATATCTTTACTTTCAACATATAAGGGGCTTTCAAGACATTGAAACAAGGGATCCCCAAAGAAAGAACCCTATAAAGATTAAATTCCACATAGTGGAATCAACAACAAAGCATTTTCCTCATTGTCACTAAAGGAGGAACACTAAATCGATTAAGAACCGAAATCAAACACCAATGTTCTAAAATTAATCAAGCAAAACCAAAATCAACATTTGTGTTTCTCATATTAGTGAAGGAAACCCGAATTGAAAGGGTACTTAATTGAAATCCCAATCAAAAACCTAGTTTCGCAACTTATGTAGGACAAAACACGAAATTCAACAACCAAACCAATGCAAACAACAATCAATAAATCCCAAAGCATTCCAATCATTCATTACTAGCATTAAACCCGAAATGAAGATTATATTGTGCACAAAAACCCTAATGGGAAGCAATTACAAAATGGAAGGTAACATTGCAAAAGTTTTAAAATGCAAGCATAGAAGGTGGATAAACCTTTTGTGTGCACTCCTACAACCAAGGCCGAAACTATTGGAGGAGGGAAATGGAAGAAATGTTGGACGGGGTAGTGAAGCCACACACACCGATCGGCTGGTTGGTCCACGGCGTACGATCAGCACTTGCTGCAGCCGACGGGATGTGCGGGAACTGGGCCGAGCTCTCCGGGTTGCGCCGGCGACGGGATAAGGGCGCGAAGAACCCGAACCTCCGCTTGAGAAGAGAGAGGGAAATAGGGGAGAAGTAGGGGAGAAGAAGGGGAAAAGAATGAGGGAAAGGAAATAAGTCTAAGTTCAAATTTTTTGAACTTAGACCGGCTGGGTGGTTGAACGGCGATTCAACCGCGAATCACCGTTGAACCAACTTTCTACGGCGGTTCAACTATGAACCGCCGTTGAAAGGTTACTTTCAACGGTGGTTCAACCATGAACAGCCGTTGAAAGGTTACTTTCTACGGCGGTTCATGTAGAAAGTTGTTTCAACGGCGGTTCGCAGTTGAACCGCCGTTGAATGTTCTCTTCTATTGCGGGTTTTCTTGAACCGGCATAGAAGAGGTGAAAAAATTGGAGCCAATTCCCGCGCGGGCATATTTTGATATTAAATTTTTTTTTTTCCATTTTCAAAAACTAACCCCACAATTTTGAAAATATAATATTACATACCCAATTTACATTATATTTATTAATTATGTACACAAGCTCGACTTTTATGAACCATTTCATAATTAAATTTCAACTTTTTCATTGAACCATTTGCATTTAAATTTCGCGTGCTATTACACAATAATTATAGGTGAAAGATAAAAATTAATAAATTTCGTAAATTTACATGTAAGCGTCGATAAAGTAATAAGCTTCATTATCTTCCCTAAATTTTCTACTTTCTCGACTTGGGCGAACGGGATAAAAAAATCAAATCGATAAATGCATTAGGTACGTAGTAATATAAAAATTAATGGTTAAGTGGCCGAAAAAAAATTAAATACTTACTGGATTTCATTAGCTTACATACATATATAGATATATAAATATATATATATATATTTGTAGTTACGATAATATTAATCAAATATGTATAGTAAAATACATTAAATTTAGTATGCTGCAAAATATAATGTATTTTATTTACTTGCACCGGTTGATCATGATTAAATTGCATATACAATATTACAGGGGAATGTTGGGAGAAGCAGGGAAACTGTGGGGAAATTAGAGATATTATACCAAAACTGTAAACCCTAAAACCTAAACCGTAAACCCTAACACCCTAGGCCAACAAATTTGAATTTAGACCGTCGGTTTATTCTACGGCGGTTCAAAAATAAACCGCTGTAGAAAGCAACCTTTCTACGGTAGGTTCAAAATGAACCGCCGTAGAAAGTTGATTCTACAGCGGTTTTCGGTTGAACCGCTGTAGAAAAGTAGTTTCAATTGGAGCCAATTCCCGCGCGCGCATAAAATTTCTATTTTTATATCATTTTCTGAACCCTAAACCCTAAACCCTACTCCCTATTAAGTTTTTTTTTTCCATTTTCATAAATTAACCCCAAAAGTTTGTGAATATAATATTACATACCCAATTTACATTATATTTATTAATTACAGAAGCTCGCCTTTTATGAAACATTTAATAAGTACATTTCAAATTTTCCCGTGCACCAATATTCCACCAAAACATTTCATGTACTATTACACAATAATTTTAGGTATAAGTTAAAATTAGTAAATTTCGTAAAATTACATGTAAGCTGTGATAAAGTAATAAGCTTCATTATCAGACCTAAATTTTCTGCATTCTCAACTTGGGCGAACGGAATAAAATAATCAAATCGATAAATGCATTACGTACGTAGTATAAGAAAAATTAATGCTTAAGGGCCCAATTAAAAAAAAAAGAAATACTTACTGGATTTCATGACCTTATATATATATATATATATATATATTTGGACTTACGGACGATAACAGTAATCAATTATGTATAGTGAAATACATTAAATTGAGTGTGCTGCAAAATATAATGTATTTTATTTACTTGCACCGGTTGATCATTATGAAATTGCATATTCAATGAAGAACCGCCGTAGAAAAGTGGGAACAAATTCAGCCAATTAATTCCCGCGCGCGCATAAATTTCTATTTTTATTTCATTTTATGAAGCATAGACCCTAAACATTTCTAGTTTTTTCATGTTCATAAATTAACCCCAAAACTTTGTACATATAATATTACATACCCAATTTACATTATATTTATTAATTATGTTATCAAGACTTGTATGAAAAATGCTTTACTAAATATATTTCCAATTTTCCCATGCAACATTCCACCGAACCATTTCAGGTACTATTACACAATAATTTTAGGTAAACGCGCAAAATTCAGTTTATTTGTTCTTAAATATTATCTCTATTTAATAATTAAAGGCAAGCAATAATTACAATTATGTTAAGGTAAAATAAAAATAGGTTGCCGCCGGTATGGAGCGCGCTTCAATATAAAATATATTGAATAATCTTTATAAAATAATAAAGCATTATTAATCGATAAACGAATAATTAATTCATTTAGCGGTCAATACCCAACCTCGCTAAATGAATATCTTTTTTAAGAGGCACAGACAAGTAATTTATGAAGAGTTAAATATAAAATCAAAACAAAAATCATTGTATAGCTTCCCCTGTAAATTTTACCAAAAGCACTACTCCTTGAAAAAAAAATAAAAAATACATGAGACATTTATTTATAAATGAAAAACAAGGAAATTAATTTGCCAGAAAATTCGACAAAGTCTCCCCTATAAATGTAACATACTCCCTGTCAAGGATATGCACATACTTAAATACTTCATTAAGATTCCAACTACTTCAAATAATACGGAATTCAGTTTCAAATCAATTCAGACAAAATCTCCCCTGCTTGTTTTTGACCAAAACACTTTGGCATCATAACATCAACACAGAAGCTTCACACAATTTCCAACAATAACATATTCATTTATAAACATTTCGCTATATGAAGTCCCTGGAAATTTTATCCCTTGCTTGCGCGGCTTCATCCAAGTTGTGACATGTTTCAATCAGACAGTATGAAGGATAAAAATAAATGTTGTTATAAAATTATGTCCACCTCGTTTCATTAAAATCAAAGAAACATATACGAATACACACACACATACACATCCACAGAAAAAAAATTTAATAAAAACAAACAATATACCTGAAAATGATTCTTAACTTATTCTCTTTCTCTTATGGGACACTTGATCCTCGAACCATAATCCTTCGCTGTGGTCATCACGAAGTATGTATTTATCAAGTTCCCTATCTTCTTCATCTGCTCTCGATTCAGGTAACCCACTAGAGAAAGGGCCCGCCTCATAAAGCCCTTCTTCTGTATCAATCCCTTCCACTCCGTGATGTTGTTTACCATGAAGAACAACAGACCAATGTTCGTCACAAGGATCGGTGA
Source organism: Leptodermis oblonga (assembly GCA_016801395.1). Classification (NCBI taxonomy): domain Eukaryota; kingdom Viridiplantae; phylum Streptophyta; class Magnoliopsida; order Gentianales; family Rubiaceae; genus Leptodermis; species Leptodermis oblonga. The sequence continues at coordinate 31,604,491 of CM028756.1, read as the reverse complement.
TATAAAAAACTTGTTTCGCCTGCGATGCAAATATAAATGGTTCCCCCTTAAACCCTCTCGATTAAGGTCCACCAAGGTAAAACCCAATGGATCATCAGTTCGAACCCCATTATTGTTATCAACCCATTTGCAGCGAAATACAGCTACTTTGAAACAAACATAGTCAAGCTCCCAAATATCTTCGATCACCCCGTAATATGTCATGCTTGCATACAATGGATTTTTATCCTTCCTACTAGAAACATGTAAAGCCTCCGAGATTAATGTAACACCACTGTTTTGTGCCGTACTCTTCTCATCTTGTCTCTTAGTAGCAAATGAATATCCATTTATGTCATAGCATGAAAATGCTCGTACCGCAGGGCTGGGTTTAAACGCCAACCATTTCAATGTCTCTGAAACGTCTTTGCCCATGACAGCATTACCAAACCAATAGACAAATGTCCGAATATGTTCATTGAGCACATGTTGATCCGTCCAAGCAGGATAAGACGTTCTTATTGAACGCATATCGTCTCTCACATAGGGCTCAACTTCTTCAAAATTGCGCAGTATGTAGATATGCGCCTTCATCAATTCAACATTAGAAGGCGTAAACATTTTTCCTCCCCCTGTGCCCATACTTGTAATCCTCCCATCGTGCCGATTCTTAGATATTCCAATTGATGATGTATCGGCCAAGTACTCAGTGCAAAACTCAATTACTTCCTCAGCTATATAACCTTCAACAATACTAGCATCAGGACGATAACGATTCTTAACATACCCCTTAAATACTTTCATATATCGCTCGAATGGGTACATCCATCGCAAATGAACAGGCCGCAGATTTTTATCTCTCTAACCAAATGAATCACCAAATGTACCATAATATCAAAGAAGGCGGGTGGAAAATACATTTCTAATTGACAAATGACAACAATTATTTCATCTTGTAACTGATCAAGTCTTTCGCGCGTGATAACCTTGCTACATATAGCATTGAAGAAGAAACAAAGTCTTGTTATACTGGACTTAACATGCTTGGACAATATCGAGCGAATAGCTACAGGCAACAATTGTTGCATTAAGGCATGGCAATCATGAGACTTCAAACCAACCAGTTTTAAATCTTTCAAGGAAACAAGTCTACTTACATTTGAAGAATATCCGGATGGAACTTTGATGCTACGCAAACTTGAACACAGTTGTTTTTTCTCTTTTCTGGACAAAGTGTGACAGGCAGGGGGTAGATATGTGCGTTGTCCTCGAGCTACCGGTGCTAAATTTGATCTTATGTTCATATCAACCATATCAAGTCTCGCGTTACAACCATCCTTAGTTTTACCATGGATGTTCAAGAGCGTACCTAACAGGCTTTCACAAATATTTTTCTCAATATGCATAACGTCGAGATAATGTCTGACATCCAAGTTCTCCCAGTATGAAAGTTCAAAAAATATGGATTTTTTCTTCCAACAACATGTATCATTATTGCTGGACTCCGAAGGTTTACCAAACTCCACATTAATGTCCGTCACACTAGCTTTCACCTCTGGCCCGCTCAAGGGTTCTGGAGCTTTTCTGAACTCTTGAAATCCACTAAATGCTCTTTTCATATGGCGATACGGATGAGTCTCGGGAAGAAATCTGCGATGCCCAAGGTATACTGTCTTCCTCCCATGTGCAAGCTGACAAAAATCTGTACTCTGCTCACATATTGGGCATGCTTTATGCCCTTTAACAGAGTACCCAGACAAGTTCTTATACTCCATATCCATTGGACACAATATTTTTTTCGCCTCATAAATTCGATCTGGAAGTTCATTATCTTCTGGGAGCATATCTTTCAATACCCTCAATAAGGCTGTAAAACTAGTATCTGACCACCCATTTGCCATTTTCAAATTAAACAACTTCAAAACACTAGACAAGCGTGTATATTTAGTGCAACCATTGTATAGAGGCTTCTCATTGTCACCCAAAATGGAAGCAAGAACTTCCGGTTTATCAGCAAAATCGTCGGCCACATCCTCAATCATGTCATCTAATCGATCTCTAGTAATCCCATCATCTCCTTTTGCATGAGATTTTCTTTGCTCAGGTAAACCATCAATACTTTCACCATGCCAAATCCATAATTTATAAGAAGGATCAAATCCGTTCCAATATAAATGGAATCTTATTGTATCTGAGTTATCAAACCGCGCACCATTTTTACAAGCTTTACACGGACAATGAACGTACTTTGTATTCTTATAAGCCAATTCAATGAAATTCTCAACTTATTTCGCATAAAAATCGGAGGTCCGATCACCATACAACAAGATATTTCGATCCATGCGTAACTAACTCCTTCAAATAATTAAAAAACCAAAATAATAATTCAACAAACAATGTAGAAAGTATCAAGTTGCATGCTTGTCTTAGCACATGTCATACTAATGTTACTCATATAATCAAAACTAATATAATACTTCAATGAAAAAAATAATGCATAACCAACACATGCGCAATAGACATAATCAAATGAAGAAGAACCCATAAGTTTTTCATTTATGCATTTCATCAAACACATGCAATGCATAAAAAAATAATACACACTCTAAGTAGTGCTAATTATATGAACATCATCCATTAAAAATCAAACACTATAAATCAAATCACATCACCAAGAAACTACATAGTATAACTAAATAGGGTTCCACAATACTAAGGTTCACCATATACATGGATTGCAACTTTAATTTTCAGCACTCTACCATAAATAAAAATAAATTCTATATACACATATCTAAAGTACAAGAATAAGCAATTACTGAGAAATTTTAGAAGTTTCTAACCTTAAGGTGGTAAATTTTAGCTTCAAATGACGATTATTTACATCAAACGTGCAAAACCGTAGTAGAAATTTGGAGAAGAACACTTCCGGCCGTGATATGGAGATACACGTTGTTATTTAGGGTTAAATACGTCAATACAACGGCGGTTATAATCAAACCGCCGTAGAAAGAACCTTCTATGGTGGTTAATTGTTAAACCGCCGTAGAAAGTGGGCTTTCTACGGCGGTTGGGATAAACCGCAGTAGAAAGTATGGACTTTCTACGGCGGTTTATCCCAACTGCCGTAGAAAGTCCGTATTTCTTTTATAACAGCGGTTTTCTATTTTCCGCCGTTAATTCGCAGCCGTTAAAGCTCTATTTTGTAGTAGTGCGAGGATGATTGAAAAGATCATCAAATTGACTCATTTTCTGCAATTTCTTTGGGGGAGTTCATTCTTTTGTTCATTGCTCAAGTAGGGCACTAGATTTGTTTTAGTCAAGGTAAAGAATAGGAAGAAGAACAATGCATGCAAATAAATATGGGGTTAGAACTTATAATTTCTATATTTCCCTCTTCTTGTTTCAAAATATCTTGTTTTTCGATTTCAAATTTGTTTCAACTATTTTTAACCATTTCTAGCATAAGGGAACTCCTAATTTACTTGAGAGTTGGTTAAAACTTAAAAGGGTATTATCTGTTCTATAGAGATGTAGAGAAAATAAGAAAAAATCTAATGCATGTGTTCTATGGAAAAATAAATAAATAAAAAGGAATGACATCTAGGGTGCATAAACATGGATTTAACATTTTGCTCTTGTTTCTGGCCAGAATTAAGAGGATTAGACTTGCGGACTGGTAAATTTAGCCATAGACAGATTCAAGCTGCAACTGACAATTTCAGTGCCATGAATAAGATTGGAGAAGGCGGTTTTGGAGCTGTTTACAAGGTAAATTTGAAGCATTAACTTATGTATTTTTGCTTTGTTATCTTCCATTCATATTCTAAATGCCATTTTCAGTATTAAAAAAAGCCCTTATATTGAGTTCTAAAATTGTATGTCATGATGGGAAAGTAATTGCTGTTAAAAAGCTTTCTCAAAAATCAAAACAAGGGAATCGCGAATTTGTGAATGAAATAGGCATTATCTCTGGTCTGATGCACCTGAATGTAGTGAGATTGTACGGATGTTCTATTGAAGGAAACCAACTTTTTCTGGTTTTTGAGTACATGGAGAACAACAACCTAGCACGTTTTCCTTTACAGACATTGATGAACACTCAAGTTTAATCCAACAAATCTTGAAAGAACTAATAATCAAATGTGCCATTCTTTTCAATCTGAGCAAGAAAAAGCAAAAGGGTAGTTTAGAGGATTGTATGATCATATTAATTACTGTTTCTCTGTATGTTATACAGGTCCAAAGGACTTGCAACTGGAATTGGACTGGCCAACGAGGCAAAGAATATGTGTTGGAATTTCAAAAGGCTTAGCTTTCCTACATGATGAGTCGACTCTAAAGATTGTCCACCGAGACATCAAAACCAACAACATTCTTCTTGACAAAGAGCTCAATCCGAAAATTTCTGACTTTGGTTTAGCCAAACTTGATGAGGAGGAGAACACACATGTTAGCACTAGAGTTGCTGGAACAATGTGAGATTTTCTTTCGCGCTCGTGATTTTTCCTTCTTCTGTGTTTGCCTTTAGCCTGAAGCATCTCTCTGTTGAAAAGTACTTGAAATATGCTTCCCATTAAGTAATTAACATTATGCAATCAGCATATTACCCAACTCTGTCACTTTCTCAAAGCTAAATAAGTAGGAACAGATGTAGACTCTTAGAAAGCCAGCTACTGCAATTATGTTTGCAGATTCCTAAGTTATTTTTTTCCTTTCAAATGATGAAGTGCTAGCGCTTCCTTGAGAATACGACTTTCATGTTTCAGCTGAAATATGTTCCTCTGGTTTTTATTCGTGGAAAGGAGAGTCTCTAGTTAGACCTGAGTAATTCCCATCTTAAAGCAACTAGAAAAAAGAGAAATACATTTGTAACTGAAAAATAAGGTATTCTTCTCATTGAAGTTGAGCTTGCATGTATTCAACATCTAGGAATACGAAGTTACTAACTCCCTTGTTTGATTCTCTGCAGAGGGTACATGGCACCTGAATATGCTCTATGGGGCTACTGAACCTTCAAAGCATAAGTGAACAGCTTCGGAATAGTTGCATTAGAAATCGTTGCAGGAAAGAACAATATGGCTTATCGCCCTAGTGAGGATTATGTTTACCTTCTTGATTGGGTAAGAGTGTCAAGCTAATGTGAAAAGTTTTTCTGTTGGATTAAAATGCCTTGATAAATTATTTTCTTTGAGAAGCGACGATACTGTAGATTATGATTCTTGCATTCATGCCAAGCCCAGGTTCTGCAAACACGAGGAAGCTTGGTGGAGCTCGTGGATCCAAGGTTGGGTTCTAATTTCAACGAGGAAGAGGCATTGCATTGAGAATGGTCAAAGTCGCTCTTATGTGCACTAATCCATCTCCAGCACTTCGGCCTACCATGTCGACTGTTGTCAGCATTCTTGAAGGAAATCTCAGAAATGATGATTTTACATCGGATCCGAGTGTTTACAATGATGGACTAAAACTTCAAGGGCTAAGAGACAAGTATGTTGAGATGCAAGTCAGCTCGATTGAAGCGCAGTCGACTTCTACTTCATCTTGGGCAGATGAAAGTATTCCATTGTCTTCTGCCAGAAGCTAAGTTGAAGCTCAGTCTTCTCAACTTCATTTTTACAGCAACACCATTGTTGTTTAACCCTAGATGCATATAATAGTTGTTGTAAAGTTAAGCTTTAGACATGGCTGGACTAACACGTTCCATTGCTAAGTTCAAGAAGAGCAAGTATCATAAGCCTACATTTGTTCGTGGCAAGGCAATTTTCACAGTATGTTACAGGCATCGGGTAGTGCGTGTACAATGTTAAAGGTAACCTGAGAGAGGGTTCTTTTGGCGTGCATTGCGACGGGGGTGTCAGTATCCCTTCCTCACTTTCAGTTCAGCACTAACTCATTGCCTTTTACGAGAATAGAGCCAAAATATTTCATATTTCTATACAAGCTCTAAGGCAAAATTATTGTCAACCATTTACCCAAACAAGGCTAAAACATAATATTTTATCAATTTTATTTGGGGTGCGGTTGACGCGCAAGGCTTACAACTCCATTAACATCATTTGTATGGTAGCCTGGATCTTTTAAATTTTGGATGCATGGCGGGCTAAAACTTCATTCATGTAATTGCGAAATTAATTAGTAATTTTATCTCGAGTATCCATTGAGATAATAAACTTTGTGAGTGGTGATGAGTGGTTGGGGAGGTGAAATCTTGCAAAGTCGTAGTGATGAGGAAGAGGGGTAGCAACGATTTTTATTTTTTTTTCTTTATAGAGGGTAAACTCCTAAGAAATATGGGGGACAAAATTTTTTCCTTATGCTAGGACGTTTTTACCCTTAGAAAATAGGCTTTTTTGAGCTACCAACAGCGGACTCTCATGTAATGACCAAATCAGCAGCTTTCTAAAAGTTGGAGGACCGGATTTAGGAATTTTAAAATTTGACATGAAATTGAATTTTACAATAGTTTAGTGACATGATCATTTGTAATTCACTCTATTATATTATGTATGTCCCACTGTTAAAAAGTAAGGTTTAAAGAAGAAAAACTCCATAACTTACTTTTTTGTTTTTTTTAACTTATGTTTTAGGCTATGTTTAGATTGTAACTCAAAAATGGAATTTTTGTTTTTAGAGAAAAAGCTTTTTAGAGGGAATTTTTTTGGGAAAACTATGTAAGGAAGAGAATAAAAGGTGTAATAATTAAAATATTTTTACATATAATGTGAGTGTAATTCTGGAGGGAATTTTAAAATTTAAAATTAAATTTAAAGAATATTAAAAGCGTTTGAATATGGATTTTTTTTTTTAGTGAAAAAATGTGAGTTTTCTAGGAAAAAAACTGAATCAATCACAACGTTTAAACCCATAAAAGTACATGAACCTTTTAAGTAAGACGAAAAGAGTAAAAAAAAATAAATGCTTAAAAAAACTAGTGATTTTCTTAAATATCTTTTGATGTAATAAGCATAAGAGCGATGATAGACATCTCAATTAATCATCACAACTTTTCTATAACAACTCATGTGGCATGTATTCATTTGATACATTTTTATAAAATAATTATTAATATCACTTAATCGGCCAATAAATACATACAACATGAGTTGGTATAAAAATATTGTAATTAATTAGTTTAAATGTCTATCATTACTCTAAAACGTTATTCCCCGTTCCCTTTAGAAGAGTTTATTTTGAAAAATATTTTTTTTTATTTCAATAAACAACTCCACTTTTAAATTTTGTACTCCTCTTACCCTTACTAATATAATCACATGTGGTCTAAATTAGTTCATATATAATAAGTAAGGATATAAATAAAATAAATGATGTCAAATTAGCTATTTTAAATGTTGTACCTTGACATTCATAATAAGTTGTACATTGGTAAAAATTAACTATTCTTATGGAACGGAGGAAGTATTAGTTATAAGCAGTGGCAGAGCCACGTTGATGGATGCCCCACCTCAGATTTTCAAAAACCCACCTAATATAGTATAAAATGTGTAAAATTTTGGAAAATTTGAGTAATTGTCCCACCAAAAATTATAGTAATTAAGGGCAACATTGAAATTTAAAAAATAAAATACAATACTGTATAATCTGTGTGCCTAAATTTCATAATTCTTTTTAATATCATTGAAAAGTGGTACTTATTTTAGGAGAAAAAAAAAAGAAGAATTGTGAGATAGTGGTAACTATTTTAAGGAGAAAAAAGAACAAAAGAAATATTGCGTATAAAATTTGTGCTTGTATATGACAAAAATGAAACTTGTTAAAAAAAATTTTATCTTAAATATTTTGCCCCTCCTGACTTCAGGGGCTTGGCTCCGCCACTGGTTATAAGCAGTGGCGGAAGATCTATGGGGCTACCATAGGCTTGGCCCTTGCAAGAATTTTTTTTTAATAGTAGATACTTATATTTTAGCATAAAATAAATTATATAAATATTTGGTCCCTAGAAAAAAAATTTATTGCAGTTGGGCCCTTCAATTTTGGAACCCGCCACTGTTACAAATAATTAATATGATGATAGAAAAGAGACATACTGCTGTGCTGTGCTATGCTGCTAAAATTAGCTAGGCATTTCCATTTGTGGCTAAATTCATCTATTATTATCACATGCACTGTTCTCTTCAACCAAAATAAACCTACACTACATTTCATAGCATTAATCTCTAATAAAGATTCACTTTGGTTCTTTCTGCTGCATGGGCGATCTCCAGCCACCCATATAAATAGTCCAGCACCGACGAAAGAGTACTGCCGATCGATATCTATGGCGAACTCTTCATCACAACCGTCCATCTCCGCCGTGATGATGATCATGTGGTGGTTCATAGTTGCATGCTTTCAATTTCAACCTTGTTTCACCCAACCACAGCCCCAGCCTGAGCCTGGACTCCTTCCTCAAGGAGAAAGTAAGTATATATATATATATAATATATTTATTGCTTGGTAGCTTCCATTTGTTCTTTGAGATCCAATAATTTAGATTTTTTTTTTGCTTGGGCCCCAAAATTAATTATTGATTATTGTTTTTTTACTGTAATTATTTGTTTCACTTTTTAGTTCATAGTTAGTTGGGTTGAATGCTGAGTTTTTCAGATTTCCTATTTACGGAATGTTTGATTTATATTATGATGGGTTAAAGACTAAAGCCTAAAGGTGAAGAAAGAAGAAAGAAGAAAGAGGAGAGAGGAGAGAAAGTATAGTAAGAGAGGAAAACGGAAATCGGTCAAATAAAGGGTAAATATGGAAAGTGAAAATAGTGGGCCCCTTTAAACTTACTTTCGGGTCCCGAGTTCATGCACCGATCCGGGGCAGTAAACAGCATCCAATTTATATATGTTGAAAAAAACACAGTATATATATGGGTCACCCCATCCTCATGCATCTTCATCAGAATGAAATCTTATGTCTATCGTGCGTGAGTCTGTCTTCTTGTCTATCCCTTCTTATTATTGAGGGTGAGTAAATGTGATACTTGAGTTCCATGTTTCAAGAGAGTAAATAAGGATAAGACAGATAAAAACAATTGAAAAATGAGTAAATGTGATACTTGAGTTCCACATTTTGAGAGAATAAATAATGCTAAGACAGACAGAAAATTTGATATCGCGGGAATATATACTATGGTCAATAATTTTGTGCTCAAGCTAATATATAGGACATCTGATTCTGAGAAGAAACTGTTGCTGCAGTTGAAAATCTTCTTGTTGGTGAATTACATTAATGCCCTCAGGATTTGGGTAGATTATCTAATGAACCTATAGTTTGAGAAAGATCTAATGAATCTTGTGATTGGGTAAATCAAATTAATGAACCATTGACTAATTATTATTATTATATATATATATAAAATATTTATTTTTCTTCATATAAAAAGTTCAGTTTCAATTTTTTTCTTAATCATTTAAAATAGCTGAGTTTAAAATCATCTTCATTTTCATTGGTTTTATTTGTGTTTTAGTTTTTTTTTTTTACTGCAAATTTAATATATTACTCTCTCCTACCAACTAAAAAAAATCAATTTTAAAATATGTACAACTTATTATAGGTTGTGAGGTACAACATTTAAAATAAGTAATTTAACATCATATTTTTCATTTATATCTTACTTTTTAAATAAGAATTAATTGTGTACACATTATTATATTAGTAAGGGTATGCAATGTAATCAAATCAAAAGTTGATTATTAATAGGAATTATTTTTTCTTTTTCAAAGTGAACTTTTGATATGGGACATAGGGAGTGTAATGCATTTTTTATATATATATTTCCAATACATTTTTTAACTGAATTATTTTTCAATAACATGTTTTCAAAATTATTATTACGAACATGCATGTATTTACCCATCTTACATTTACTAATATAATAATGTGTGATCCACATTTAACTTTTACTTAAAATATAAGGATGTAATTGAAAAATATGGTAATGAATTACTTATTTTAGCTATTTTACCATACTATTTATAATAATTTGTATATTTTTTAGACCGAACTTTTTTAATATGACGGATAAAGTAACAATTAAGAGCTTGTATATTATATTTAAGACGGAAAACTTATTACATAATGATAATAATAATAACAAAATACGGGTGGAATATTATATTCATCATAATTACTTTACTTTTCCTGTCTCAATATAAGAGTATGTGTATTAAATATATAAATATATATAAATATATATATATATATATATATATGAGAGTATGTTTTGAAAATTTACAATTTTGTGTGATTCTGGAGGTATAAATTTTGGATGACAATTCTGATATATAAATTTTGTAATTTTGTTGAAAGATAAAGGCGAGTAATTAGGTATTTTATGAAATTTTTTAAAACTTAATATTAACCTACATCGCAACAAATTAAAAATTCAGAAGGTTGATTTTAAAAACTGAAAGTTCAGGGTCAATTTACAATTGAAGTGAAGTTTGAGAGGGCTTTTTGCAATTAACTGATTAAGAAATCGGAAATGGGTTTAAACAAGTGTCAATGCAAATTCTTGAAAACATGGTGATTCAACTTTGATTTCACAGTTGATGCTCTCAAAGCAATCGCTGATGAACTGCAAAAAAACTGACAGGGATTTCAGTCTTAATCCTTGTGATAATATCACCAATTGGAATACGCCACAAAGGAATGATTTGCCGACTTACAACAATTCTGTTACCTGCAATTGCTCCTATCCTGGTGGTGTATGCCATGTTGAACAGATGTAAGCTTTTCTTACTCCTTCCTCTGATCGTCCCATATAAAAAGTCTTGTTTCTTATGATTCAGAGGTGGTGGAAACAGTGTAACACAACTCTTTTAATGGGCATTTTTTATTTTCAAGGCATTGAGTTCCCTTATTGTGCTGTTGCTTCAACAGGTTTGTTAAAGGGCAGGATTTACAAGGTGTTCTTCCACCTTCACTGGCAAAGTTACCCTATCTCAAGACAATGTAATGAGAATTCCCTCATTTGTCTTTGTTTTGTATGAGAGGCAATGGAAATTGCACTTGTTCTTCCAATTATTAAAGGGTTCTTTATTGGCTGCAGTGATCTCACTCGGAACTATCTCAGTGGCACCATTCCTCCTGAATGGGCATCAATGAAACATTTAGAATATCTGTGAGTATTGTTTGTGCTTTACTATTGACTCTTTGACATTTTTATATGATCTGTGCACCTACATTTCTGTGGTTTAGCCAAAGGAATTTACTGCAGGTCTGTCATTGTTAATCGCTTATCCGGGCCAATTCCAGCGTACCTGGGAGATATTAGCACGCTTGTATATGTGTATGCCTCTCTCGATTTCTCTTTGAATCATAGTCAAACGTGTGCACACACAAACTGATGAAGGGTTGTGATGGATGACAGAGCAGAAAAATCATCTGTTGAGAGAAGTAGTTCACTTTTTTTTTCTTCCAAATTTACAGGAGTCTAGAGAACAACATGTTAAATGGGACAGTGCCAGCAGAGCTAGGGAGACTAATAAATTTGGCAAATCTGTCTGTCTTTCATTTTAACATTTCTTGCTGATGCAGAGAGTAACATTTCATAGTTGCATTTGTCATGCCCTGATACCTTTTTTTTTTTTTTTCCTTTTACTTTTTGTTTGTGCAGCATTCTTAATGATAATAATCTGACCGGTCATGTGCCCGTGGAACTCGATAATTTAACAAAATTGGTGGAACTGTATGTATAGTGAAGCACCTTGCAAGATTTCTGCTCTAGAAATTGCTGGCAGTTTATGGTGATGTAGATTTTTACCCTTCTTGTTTTTGACCTTACAGTAGGCTAAGCAGCAACAACTTCACTGGAAATTTGCCTAATTTTCGAAGCTGGCAAAACCTTAAAATTCTGTAAGTCAATGTATTCAGTAATTTCTTAACTTTTTTACTCTACATGCAAAACAACATTGATTGCTTGTAATATTGACAGAGAGATCGAAGGTAGTGGTTTTCAAGGGCCTATACCTTCTAGCATTTCTCTCTTGAAAAACTTAACAGAGCTGTAAGTCATCTCCTTTCAGGCAATTCTCTTGTTGAACACTGAAAAATAATCGTGCAATTTATCGATAATGGTTCTATTTGCAGAAAGATCGGTGACCTAAGTGGAGGTCCTTCCCATTTCCCAGTTCTAGGAGAGATGACAAGCATGAGTATTTTGTGAGTTATACATTCACAAATATTCAAAATTACTATCTCAATTTTGGGTGCTTCTATGATTTTTATCATGTGTTTGAGATGACAATGTAACAGGGTGCTAAGGAGCTGCAACTTAGTTGGACATATTCCGAATTCCATAGCTAATATGGCAACTTTAAAACACCTGTAACTCTTTTCTATTATTATTTTAGATTGTCTTTTTAGTTCATGTTTATAATTTCATGAGATGACATCCTAAAAATTTATCCATTGTCGATATTGTTTTGTTTGTGAGGTTGATTGCTTGTTGAAATTACTGATAACTTATTACAACAAATTAAAGTGACCCATTTGCACCTTTTCTTTCTTTTAGCTTACAGCCAACTTCGACAGAATGGTTTGGCTAGCCTTATGTTTTCATCTGCCCATTGTACCTTTACATTGTACCTTGTTGGTTGAAGCTACCTTTTGTTGATGATGTTCAACATCTTTTATTCTCTAGGGATCTTAGTTTTAACAAGCTTCAAGGTAGTATCCCCAATCTTGATGGCTTGGAGTCTTTGGAGAATATGTAAGCAACAAAACTAAGTTATTCAATAACAATGCTACTAAAATATTTCTGGTGAAGTTAAATTTGCTAATTCCTGTTGACATTTGCATTATACATTTTAATTAGGTACTTGACAGGAAACCTGCTTACTGGACCGATTCCAGACTGGATCAAAAATAAAGATGCAAAACAGTATGCTTATCTTTATGCTCTTTTAATTTCATTTATGCATCTCAGAATGGAGTGCTGATCGACATAATACAATTCCATATCATCATCCTCCAATGAATATCCTTATTCTATGTTTAGATGTTAATTTATGCATGAAAGAGATCTGAGTGTTCTAGATCAGATTTTTGGATCGGACATATACCTTTTTGTGTACTAACTCAACAAATGGTTGTCTTCAGTTAGATAGATCTTTCGTACAATAACTTCTCACAGGACTCCGAGCCATCAAATTGTCGTGAAACCTTGTATGATCACAATCTTATCCTTGTTTCCTTGGCTATCCTTGTTTAGCTTCAAAGAAGTTTAAATTGTTTCATTCTGATGTTTTACCAGAAATCTGTATGGAAGCTGTGATGATGGAAAACGTTTGTAAGTCTCCCTTGTTACACAAATACTGATGATTGTCTCAATTATTTATGCTACCATTTTCATGATGAGTTTGCGCATTTCTTCCCAACTTACTGTTTTTAAACAGACATCAGGCCAAATGTCTGGAGAATTTTCGTTGTTCCAAAGGTAATTGCTTATGTTCTTTACAAGTATACAATCACACTATCTGAGTTATCTTCTATTCTCCAAGGCCTTGTTCGTTACTATGTTTTCAAAAATATGTTTTTGAAGTTTTGAAATTATATTAATTTCTCATCATTTCCCATACACCTTTTTACCTTTCTAGTACACATATTTCTAATATACTTGTCACATTTAAAAATCATTTTCAAAACTCATCAAAACAAACAAGCCATTAGAATGTTCTCAACTTTTTGATGACAGTTATATGTTCAGAGTAGCATCTGTTCCCTTAATTGATTATCAATTGCAAACAAAAGTGGAATCTGAAGTTTGTCCTCTTGAATTTTACTTGAATATTATTCATGTTTATTACTCACTCACTTCTTCTTTTCTTATTTCCTACTGTTTTGGCCTTTTGAAGACTATTATTCACTACATATCAATTGTGGTGGAAACGGTATTATGGCTGCAAAATTTGTCCCTTCTATTGAGTATTGGGGAACTAGTAGCACTGGTGATTTTTGGTTTGTCAATAATCATTTAATTGCTTACACAGCAACTAATGTCTCTGTTATTAGAGCAAATGACTCGGAATTGTACACAACAGCTCGACTCTCTCCTTTATCTCTAACTTACTATGGTCGATGTCTAGCAAAAGGAAACTATACCGTGACTCTTTATTTTGCTGAGATAGTTCTGAGAGGCAATCGATCTTATCAAAGTCTTGGAAGACGGATGTTTGATGTCTATATTCAGGTGAAAAGGCACCTTGATGTATATATATCTCTCTTGTCTTAAAACAGGTTGAATAGATTGTGATTGTTCTTGTTTCATTTGTTATAGGGTGAACGGATGTTAAAGGATTTCGACATTGAGAAGAAAAGCACAAGGAGTTGACAAAGCTGTACAGGAAGAATATAAAGGGGTTCAGGTGGATAGTGGAATTCTAGAAATACGCTTCGCTGTTGCTGGAAAAGGATCAACAGCTGTGCCGAAGAGGGGAACATATGGACCACTGATTTCTGCCGTTTCAGTGGAATCTGGTAACCTGGTGTTGTTTGGAAAACATTTCTTAGTATAATTAAAACAGGTCCTGTGTTTGTAGCTTAAACTGTACCTTTACTATTATTATTTTTTCATTTTCGTTACAAAACTCTTGCTAGTGCTGTCTTTCTCTAACAGTGACATTTCCTGACTGATATGTAGAATTCGCCCCTCCTTCAAAAGGGGAAAAGAAGATTTACATTGCTGTGGGAGCAGTGGCTGCTGCATTAATCATCGTTCTCACAAGTTTAGGCATCTTATGGACGATATGGTATTCAAGAAACAAGATATCAAGGGAAGAAGGTTCTTACAAAAACACCATATCAATATTTCATGCATGAACATTGTTGAAATGATCCTAACTATGCAATTGATTTGTTCCAGTTGACCCAACAAAATGTTGAACTCCCTTCTTAAAAATAAAGATTTGTTTTTCTTGTCAAGTATGAGGACTTCTTAAGAGTTATCCTTTTAGCCCCAAAAAGATTGGTGTTTTCCTTTCGAGGATAATTGCAAAGATCATCGAATCGACTCATTTGCTGCGATCCTTTTGGGGGAGTTCATTCTTTTGTACATTCCTTAAGTAGGGTACTTGATTTGTTTTGTCAAGGTAAAGCATAGGAAGAAGAAGGAACAATGCAAGAAATTAAATATGGGGGTTAAAACCCTAATTTCTAGATTTTCTTATGGCTTTTGCAAAATATCTTGTTTTCTGTATTTCAAAAATCTGCACCATTTTAACTATTTACTATTTATAGCATAAGGAAACTCCTAATTAACTTGAGAGTAGGTTAAAACTTGAAAGGGTAAAAAAATTTACTTGACATTAATATGGATTTAACATTTTGCTCTTGTTCCTGTCCAGAACTATGAGGATTAGACTTGCGGACCGGTAAATTTACCTATAGACAGATTCAAGCTGCAACTGACAGTTTCAGTGCCATGAATAAGATTGGAGAGGGTGGTTTTGGAGTTGTTTACAAGGTAAATCTGAAGCATTAACTTATGAATTTTAGCTTTCGATATCTTCTAAATGCCATTTTCATTAAAAAAAAAAAAAAAAAAAAACACTTAATTGAGTTCTCCAACTGTATGTCATTACAGGGTACACTGTTGGATGGGAAAGTAATTGCTGTTAAAAAGCTTTCTCAAAAATCGAAACAAGGGAATCGCAAATTTGTAAATGAAATAGGCATTATCTCTGGTCTGACTCACCCATATGTAGTGAGATTGTACGGATGTTGCATTGAAGGAAATCAGTTTTTACTGGTGTATGAGTACATGGAGAACAATAACCTCGCACGTGCACTCTTTGGTAAGCTGATTTCCTTTACAGCACTTGATTAACACTCAAGTTAATGTGACAAATCTTTGAAAGAACCAATAATCAAATGTGCCACTCTTTTCAATCTGAGCAAGAAAAAGCAAAAGGGTAGTTTAGAGAATTGTATGATCATATTAATTACTGTTTTTCTGTATGTTACAGGTCCAAAAGACTTGCAACTGGAATTGGACTGGCCAACATGGCAAAGAATTTGTGTTGGAATTCGAAAGGCTTAGCTTTCCTGCATGATGAGTCTACTCTAAAAATTGTCCACCGAGACATCAAAACCAATAACATTCTTCTTGATAAAGAGCTAAATCCGAAAATTTCTGACTTCGGTTTAGCTAAACTTGATGAGGAGGAGAACACACACATTAGCACTAGAGTTGCTGGAACAATGTGAGATTTTCTTTTTCGTGATTCTCCTTTCTTTGTGTTTGCCTTTAGCCTGAAGCATCTCTTCGTTGAAAAGTACTTGAAATATGTCTCTTATTAAGTAATTGACATTATGCAATCAGGATATTGCAATTAATGGTGGTCATAATATATGCATTTATGTTTGCAGATTATTAAGTTCTTTCTTTCCCTTCCAATGATCAAGCCCTTAGAATACGATTTTCATCTTTTGGCCGAAATATGTTCCTCTGGTTTTTATTCATGAAAAGAAGAGTCTCTAGTTAGACTTAGGTAGTTCCTATCTTAAAGCTACTAGGAACAAGAGAAGTACATTTGATTTCTGCTAATGATGATAGGGTTAAAGTTTGGTTACTTAATGTGTTCAACATCTAGGAATACTGACCCCTTTGTTTGATTTTCTGCAGAGGGTATATGGCACCTGAATATGCTCTATGGGGCTACTTAACCTTCAAAGCAGATGTGTACAGCTTCGGAATAGTTGCATTGGAAATTGTTGCAGGAAAGAACGATATGGCTTATCGCCCGAGTGAGGATTATGTCTGTCTTGACTGGGTAAGAATGTGGAGCGGTGAAAAGTTTTTATGTTGGATTAAAATGCCTTCATAAACTATTTTCTTTGAACTATTTTCTTTGAGAAGTGACTATACTGTACATTACAATTCTTGCATTCATACCAGGCCCTGGTTCTGCAAACGAGAGGCAGCTTGGCGGAGCTTGTGGATCCAAGGTTGGGTTCTAATTTCAAGGAGGAAGAGGCATTGCGAATGATCAAAGTCACTCTTATGTGCACTAATCCATCTCCAGCGCTTAGGCCGACCATGTCGGCTGTAGTTAACATTCTTGAAGGAAATCTAAGCAGTGATGATTTTACGTCAGATCCGATTGCTTACCGTGATGGACTAAAACTTCAAGGACTTAGAGATAGGTATGTTGAAATGCAAGTCAGCTCAACTGAAGCTCAGTCTGTTTCTACTTCATCCCAGGCAGAAGAAAGTACTCCGTTGTCTTCTGCCACAGAGCTAAATTGAAACCAGATCAAGTCTTCTGTCTGCTTTACTCCTGTCTACCCTTTCACAATGGAAGATGGGATCTACATGTCACATAATGGAGCCCAGTTTCCTATTGTGAGAGGATAGTCAGGGGAGACGAGTAGAGTAGACAGAAGATGTCATGGGAGCTCGGTCTTCTCAACTTCATCTTACACAAACATGGCCGGCCTGACCTCGGGGGCTGAATTAACACATCTGATCCCATGTTTTTACATCAAGAAGGGCAAATAGATTTCCCTATCACTGATAACCATAAGCCTGCATTTGTTCGTGGCAAGGCAATTTTCACATTACGTTACAAGCGTCATATAGTGTGAATACAATCATATCCTCCTCATACCAACAACTCTGTATCACAACCTCAAAAAAAAGTTAGTTTATGAATAATACAAGGTTAGTATGGAGTTAGTGAGCTACCGTATTCAATAGATAAACACTTTGGTTCTTTGGCCTTAAGGTGGAAACATTGTTTTCACAAAGAATTTCAAGTATCACAATCCCAGAGCTATAAACATATGTTTCTTTAGGTGTTAATTGGTTAAGTAGCCTTGCATATAGATTCAGTGCCTCATATTCCCTGCAAAATGCTTTCATGTGCTCTGAGATGAACAATCCATTTGATTTCATGAAGAGTAGCTATGAAGTGATTCCATATATTAATACATATAAAAGATGTTGGAAATTTTGAATGAATGAAAATTAGAAATTGTTATACACGTATTGTGCAGTATTTTTTTATTTTATTTTTTTTGAGATGCAACGAAGTGAATGTGCACTTTTATCAATTAATTTCATCTAATTCTAAAAGAATATTTGTTATGCACCAATTGCACATAAAAGGAACCAAATAAAGGCTAAAGGAAATGTCTTGAAACAACATGATTGAAGTTATATTTTGTTACTTTACACTTTCTTTACTATAGTTTCTTTATTTGTTGTAGCTCAGGATCCTCTGTTTACACTCCCTGTTGTATATCTTAATAACTCATCGCAAATATTATTTTTTATATTAATTTTTTTATCAATGATATTCATTAGCATTATAATAAATTTTTTGACTAAGAGTTCACACATTTTTGTATATAGTATATTTATTTTAATTTATTGAGATTAAAAAATCAAGAAAATACTATAAAATTATATTAAAATAAAGACTAATAAAAAATAAAACAATTTATGCTAAAATTAGGTAGAATGCAAGTGAATATCATTGGTAAAAACATAAATATAAAAAATAATATTTATGATGAGTTATTAAGACGTATTACATGGAGTGTAACAGAGAATCCTGAGCTGTTTGTTGTTCTGAATAATTAACAAAGGATAACCCCATTATACCAAATGATATACTCCCCTATTCTATTATAAGAGTCCACTTTATAATATTATTTTAGTAATACAGAATAAACTCTTTTAATATGGAATGAAGAGAGTAACAAATTAAAGCACAACCAAATGATATAACAAAAGCAAAAACTGTAACTTTTTTAATTATTATTGGTTTATAATTGGGTGAGTAATTTACCAGGATATCCTACAGATATAAAGTGTGCACAATAAATGTTGTGTCTAATCAGTGCGTGTTTAGGGGGAAAGCTACGTTAATTTGTATCAAAAAGGAGGCCAAAAAAGTCATTTTGCAACACAAGAAACAAACATAGGCCCGTTTTTAACTTTTTATCTTTCTCTCTCCCGCAACTCACGCACTCGAATCCCACCATTGTTATGCTTTATCTTCGATTTCTCTCTCGCACCCTCACTGATTCGACGGCCACCGTAAGCTTTACCTTTGGCCTCCGGCAGCGGATGTACTGGCCTCTATAGACTTGATCGACAGCATGTCGCACAAGTATGCTGCAAGAGAAGTTCACCGGCAGGATAGGAAGCAACATTCTTTGTCAATAAGCAATCGTCACCAACCCAAAATCTTTAGGCCATGTTTCGTAATATAACTCAAATTATAGTTTGAATTTTATTTTGATTTTATAATAGTTTTTTATTATTTTCATTAAGTTTTTTTATATTTTTAATAAATCTTTTTACATTTTCAATCTAATTTTAATATTATAATATCAAAATGAAAATCAAATCATAGTTTTAGTTGTGATACCAAATAGGGCCTTAAAAATCTAAAAGTGGAATTTTTCCTCCCATCCAGTCCGAGAAACGCCTTGGTGGCTCCGCGGTCGACTGGGTCGAGTATATATAAAAAATCTCCTTCTCGTGAAGCTAGGATCCATTGGTACATCCAATATTATTTCTGAATTGTTAAACGCAGTAACGGTTTTACTAAACGCAGTAACATTCCGGTTAGAAAAAAAATTGAAGAAATACTGCCGGTGTCCCCGTAACCGTTTTACTAAACGCATTAACATTCCCCTGTAAAAAGTCCGAATTACCCGACTACGATCCATATTACACTATAAGTAAACACTATATTTATTTTTTTACTTTAAATTAGTTTGCATAAATTCTCTATATACCCCTTCATTATAATTTTCGAGAAAAAAAACCCATTCGGGGGGGGATTTTTTTCCCGGATCGGCGATTATCCGGACATTTTTTCTGTTTCTGCAACATTTCGGCTGGGGAGACTGTCTCCCCGGTTAAAAAAATTCTGAAAATACCGCCGATATTTTCCGGCGAAAATATCGCCGTTTTCCGACAATATTTTGGGGGAAAATACCGCCGCCATACCGCCGTTTTCCGGCGGTATTTTGGCCGGAAAATATCGCCGGCGATCGGCGGTATTTTCCGACCGGTTACTACGTTTAGTATTTTTCGATTTTCTTATTTTTGGCCAGGGGCATTTTTGTCTTTTCACAGGAAAATGTTACTGCGAATACTAAAATGGTTACTGCATATAGTATGCCTCTATTATTTCAGCAAAGCGAAGACTAGAGATATAACTACCATTCTCTAAACAAAATTCATAATACAAAGTGTTTTGAAAAAAAAAAAAAGAAGTAAAATGATATTCAAATCATGATTCTAGTCATGGTACAATGCAAGGTAAATATTGGGATTAGAAAGATTAATGTGGAATCTCCTTAGGCTAATCTCTAATCAGCTGTGTAATTATTACTTCTTCCGTTTCACAAAAATCCAGTGCTACAATTGTTTACGAGTCGTAAGATACAACTTCAAAGTGGACCATTCTAATACATACAACGTTTCCACCACAAATAATGTGTAAATGATCATGGATCTATCTTCTGTAGATACATTTGAGTTAATTACATTCAGTGACCACAGGCAGACGCAGTAACAGGACATCAGAAGCAAGCGGATACGCATAGGAAAGTAATCACAAAGAAAACATACAAATTAAATCACCAAAACATATACAAACTAGTATATATATATCCTCAGTCAGAGTTTATTTCGTCTAGTTTAAGAAACACGCAAAATCCGAAACATACTCCTTCCGTTACAAAGCAGACTCTTCTAATGGCACGAAAGGAGTATCCAGAAAATGGAGTTTAGCTGTGAGTTAAAAAGAACATACATCCACACACATAATAATTGGATCAAACAAACGAAATCAATCAGCAAAGGTGGTCAAATCACCAAATTCTTTGCTGATGGAACTAGAAATAGAAATAGCACATTCTGGCTCACGGAGCATTTCGGTAGCTAAAATAGCTACCGTTGGAGATGCCCTAAGTGCTGCCAGATTGAGCTGACGGAGAGGTGGCATCAACCGAAAAAGAAGAAGCGTCGCTACGAGACTTATTTTTCTTCAATTTATCCTCTGATTCTTCCACATTTATACCCAGGACATCTTCAAGATCTTTGACGACTTCGGACATGGAAGGCCTCAGGGTGGGGGCAGGGTCTACACATTTCATGGCTAACTCCAAAACTTTGAGTGCTTTCTTATAAGTATAGTCATGAGATCTCACCAGGTTGGCATCAAGAAGAGCAATTAGATTCCCATCCTTCTTATATTCATGCGCCTGCATTTGTAGAGACAATTTTTAACTGTTACATGGACAAAATGGAAGGGATGGATGTACAATTTGTTCATTAGCAGATTTCAATGGACTTAAAACATATTTTTGAAAAAAGAATTTTTAAACGTAAAAATGTGTAGTTTTATAGTGAAAATGTGTATCGAAACTAATGCGAGCAGCGAGTAGGCCATTACCTTATCCCAAAGGTATTCTGACTGACCCTTTGGCCTGTTGGTGGAAGTCATTTCCTTTCCACTAAAAATTTCCAGCATCACAATTCCAAAACTATAAACGTCTGCTTTAGCTGTTAAGCGGCCTTGCACATACTCTGGTGCCATATATACCCTGCAAAATTTTGAGGGTGAATTAGTTATAGTCTTATAGACTGCATATAATTATATTAGTAAGGGTGTGTAAAGTAAGAACATCTAAACCGAGAATATTATTTTCCTTACTGTGTTCCTTTTATATCCTTTCTCGGTTGGGTGATCTCCTCTGCATTAAACTCTGCATATCCAAAATCTGATATCTTTGCAATGAGATCCTTGCCCAGAAGTATGTTTGTTGGCTTTATATCTCTATGTATGATTTGCCTTTTGGACTTGTCGTCATGAAGAAATTCCAAACCTTTGGCCACATCGAGGCAAATTCGAACCCTTTGTTTCCAATCTAGGCTTGGTGTTTCTTCTTCACTACCTGTAAACATCCCAAATATCATGTACAATGTGTTGTATTTTGATGGAATTGAATTTGTAAGATATGGCGGCGAGGCCAATATTACCGAATAATGCCTTTTGAAGGGAGCCATTCTTCATGAATTCATGGACAAGAAGAAGTTCATTGTCTTTAGCACAGCCTCCCCTCAAGCTTACCAAATTCGGGTGTCGCAGGGCGTAAATGATGACAATTTCATTCATGAATTTTTGGGCTCCTTCTTTAGATTTTGCTGAAACTCGCTTCACAGCTATTTCAGTTTTATCAGGTAGTACCCCCTGCAGAACCCAAGTCATAAATTAATCAAATGACTATATATATAAAAGACTACAGTTTTGTCACGTAACTACTAAAAAATGGTTTCATGACGGTAATGTAGTTTTTTCCTATGTACTGAAAAAAAAAAAAAAAAAACTCAAAAATGATGCTCCAAAATACTCCCTCGGTCCCATATAAAGTTAGAGTTCCCCTTCGACCTGTACATTTACCGCGGGAAAATATGAATTGAGATGACATGCATATATGCAGACCTTGTAGACCGCACCAATACGTCCTTGACCTATCTTCTGTCCATCATCAAAATTATTGGTAGCTTCTTTTATATTTTTGAAATTCAACTTTTCGCCTGGGAATATCTCAAATTCTCTGAATTCTGGTTCTTTCTTCTTTTGAAGCCAACCCAGCTTCCAGAAGATCGCTAACAACAGTACAACCAGAATCCTCGTAGATCCGGCAATCGCACCAATAGTAGCCGGAGCGAGTTTTCGATGCCCCTTAAGAACTAGATTCAACAAATTAATTGTTAGCAAAAACACAGTAATTAATTCCTGGCTACCTAAAATTAATTAAAACGGGGTATATAATGTTTACTGATGATCGGTAAATACTATAGTGAAGGAATGGTTCCGTAAAAGATACCAGGTGATAGTGAAATGGCTGATATCAATGGCCCATAGTTGCTTGTTGAAGTTGAACCTTTAGCAGACCAATACAAGTGAACCTCCAGTGTTTTTTTAGACACAGTAACGTAGAATTCCTTTGTTACGTTCTTATCCACGCCCCCTGCCTCTTCCTCTATATTGAAATCTTTGATGTAATACTGGCCGCCCTACAATATTGATAATCAATCAATTTCACTTTTGATCAGTAGATATATAAATGGTTCAATCACTCGATCCATTGGTCTTTTTAAACCTGAAAAGTAGTTTTAAAATTGTCTCAAAACTCAAATTTCGGTAATAACCGAGCGGTTTTCTGACCAGCATGTGAGCTGTTTTAGGCCAAACTAAGGATGAACAAATTGATTATAAACATTTCCTTTTTTCATTTGGTGTCTACCCTACCTACTAATATGAGTGTATGTATGTCACGTGCTAGTTAGAAATAGCTCAAATGTTGCAGAAATTTGAGTTTGGTACCATTTTAAAATTGTTTATCATTGATGGACCAACCAGAGACAACAGCTCAAGTTAAGAAGCCGATCAAAACCAACACAGATTTTTCTTTCTTTTATTTATTTATTTTCTTTTATTATAAGAGGAATAAGGATGAGCATTTTAGTTACCTGGATATCAATATCAAAAACCCTCCTCCTCCGGAAAAAACTAGCTTTGTTTTCTGGCCATCCAATCTCAGCAAAATGAAGCTTCAAAGTGTAGTTACCATTCTTCAAACAGAATCCATAATAACTCAAGGAAATCGGCGAAATACGAGCATCCATGTACAAAGGTGCATCAGCCATGGTTATATTGCAAGTTTCGTTCACTGTGTAAGTACTTCTCTGATATGAATCAAAAAAGGTTCCCACACTACTGTATCCCCAACCCTTATTTTCACTTAGAAAGAAACTTGATGGGCCAAGCCTTCTCAAATCAGCTTCATAGTGGCTTCCATTTATGGTGGCTACATTTCCACCACAGTTGATGTACAAGTGCTCATCTGTGTAAATTTGTCACCATTATTTTTAACCAAACGAAATTAGCCCTAATTAATATAAATGCAGAAATATATTGCAGCAAAACTAGCTATTTTTACAATAGTGGGAGTCTCCTATCCAAATGAGGGTTCAACATACGATACTTTAACAACTAAATTCAGTACGTGTTTTCTTCAAACACAGACGATATTTGTTGTTTTAATAAAACTGCGCTAATATTTCAACAACTAAAATAAATATTTGTTGTTTTAGGGTAACCTAGCTATTTCAGAGATTACACTCAATACGCTCGTCTATGAGAGGTGTAGATACAAATTTTTGCAATACTATTATCATAAATAAATCGCAGTCCTAAGATACTGGCTAGCTAGATACTTCAAATATTTAAGGATGCTCAATGAAAGTTTATGTTTTGTGAAAGAAGTACTTCTTAAGCTTACATGTAGTCGACTCATCGACACATTCGTAATTAGGTTGTTGCCAATTCTGCAAATTCCTGGGGAAAAAGAAAAAAATAAAAAAGTTGAATCCCAACGCTCAGTTTGGCAGAAATGAAAAAGATTAATACCCAGAATACTTACGGGTAGCTTGCGACATTGCAGCATGAAAACAAGTTCCTGGTAAAATAAAATAGTCATAAAATACTTAAAATCACCTCCCGAGATCGAATATTTTAAATAAAGTTGTCACTGCTAAATGTGTAAAAGAAAATTGGCCTTACAGGGTTGGAGATATTTGGTCTTCAGCAGGTATGTTTTCGACGTTTGTGAAAAGATTTTCAGAAACATCTCTGTGAAACAATGGTGTTTGAAAGGGAGAAGAATGCAATTATAAGGACCAAAGAAAAGAACAATTAATGGAAAATAATTTAGACCAAACTAAATATATATAACCGCTTACACATTCGAATTACTTAAATTTGTCAGCCAACCAGGAAGTGTTCCATCCAGCTTGTTTCTTCTTAGAAATCTGAGGAGAACATGGTGCATATATACATACGTTAAGTTCAGAATATATCAAGGGATGACATGAAAAATGCTAAATTCCAAAATAGAAAAATAAAAAATGTTTTGAAAATAATCAAGTTCTCTCCTTCGACGTGATCAAAACATAATTGCAGATCAAGAGAGATTATTGTTCCGTTTGGATTGGGTGCTGGGAGAGGAGAAACAAATAGATTTTGGAGCTTGTTTATATGAATGCATGTATGTGGAATTATCAAGGCTAGCTGCATTTCATGAAGGTACTAAATATTTTATTATTTTCCTTAATGATTTTATAACAACAACATGAATGTATTTCATGAAAGAAATTAAAATCTAAGGTACATAAGTTTAGAAATTTTGTAAAAAAAATCAAAGGGAAAATTAAGACTCTAATAATGATAGTGAATAAAAGTAAACTTCAAATGGTTTTTCAAAATTTTGTGAAGATTGGAGTATAAAGGCAGCTCTTGGTTAGATGTACACCTCAACAAAATGGTATTGAAGAAAGGAAGAATAATTTAGTAATGGAGATGGCGAAACTAGTGTGGGAAATCAGTGTTGGATGACAGGGAATTACCTAAAAAAATTTAGAATAAAACTGTGTATTACCCAATTGAATTGATTATACATGGTGTGGATCAAAAGAAGTCATCGGTTAAATACCTGAAAGTGTTTGAAAGTATTTGTTATGACCGGTTTCCCAAACAAAGAGAACCAAACTTAATGAAATGAAAAATGTATCTCTGTTGGTTATAGTTCAAAATCCAAACGTTATCGGTTATACAGTTTGATATCTAATTATTTGAGAAGTTATTTGATGAAAATGTCACTTTAAATTTGAATGGTGAAAAGGTTAAAAAAATGAGTTACTTTTAGGCATGATGATGAGGGCAAAAAAGAAAATGAAGAGCCTTTAAGTAGTTCACCATCTTCTCCACAGAAATTGAGAAGTTTGAGTGATATTTATGCAAGAAATCAACTTTTCAGTCATCAAAGCAGAAATTTTTGAAGAAGTAAATGAAGTAGAGTGGAGGAAGGTAATGAAAGAAGAAATTCATGCAATTGAAAAGAATAGGATATGGAAACTTGTTGATAACCCTACGAAAAGGAGATATAACTTGAGTAAAATGGATTTGTAAGGTAAGCTCAATTTAAATGGGTCAATTCAAATAAAGAAGGCAAGGCTTTGTAGCTAAGGGTTATTCATAGCAAAATGGATTGGAAATGACTACAGTGAAATTAATATTTGCACTACTTGTAAGGTTTGGTACTCTAATGGCATGGCTGCCCAAAATGACTTTATCAACTTGACCCCAATATGCATTTTTTAATGGAGAACTGAGTGAAAATGATGAGGTCATCCAAAGCTTATACATACCATCACTCCAAAGGCAACGCCCAAGAGATCCAATCACAAAGGGGCACTTTGGTAATTTACTTCGAAGAGAATGAAAATTTGCGGTCAACAACTGTCTCTAGAAGCTTCTAGAAGATTCTTAAGGTTCTTAAGTTTCTTGAGACGTTAAAAGAAAAATCATGAAGAATGAACATAATCATTTCTGAAATAATTCCGAAATATTCTAGAAGGATCCGGAGTGTTTGAAGAAGATTTCAGCACTTTCCACAATCATGCTCCATAATAATTGGCAAAACCCTAGCTACATCACTCATCAAGTTTCAGCCAAGACAAAAGCCCTAACCAAAATATATGGCTTGGTTGATTAGGTTTAGGTTTTGAATTGAGAAAATGACTTGTGCATGTTTCATTTTTCATTCCTTTTTTGTAATTAGAAGTTGATTCCTCTTTAATTAGCTTCTAGTTTTCAAAAAAGTTTTATTACTTGAATTCCTTTTTGCATTAGGATTCATTCCTTATTTTGGGAAGAAATTTCAGCCATGTGTACGACAATTAGGGCAGCCGAAATTAGGTAACTCCAATTCCTTACTTTTTTTGGGCTTGTAAGGAATTTCCAACTCTTGTTGGTTTCCAATTAATTTCCTTCCTTGTTTAGGAAAGTGAAATTTGGCCACCCTATAAGTAATTTAGGGCCGAATTCATTCATTGTCTCAAACGTAGTTCCTCTAGGTTTGAGATTGTAACTCTAGTTGGATTCCACTTAAATTTCCTTTTCCTTTCTTCTTTAGGCTAGGATAAGAACTCAACCACCAGCCCTATATATAGGGCTAGGTCGACTATCTTTAATGGTAGAATTCAGATTATTTCTATTATAATTTTTCGAGGTTAATTCCTTTACTTTACAATTCTCAGTTGAGTTAGGTATTTTTGCATGTAATAAAAACTCATCTAAATTCGAAGCGTAACAATCTAGGTTACTTGCTTCACCTAGATTATCATAGTTTCACCTTCAATTAATTCGGTTAAGTTAGGTGTAAATCTTAGACTTTTTCCTTTAAATCTTCGAGTTGTAGAAGTTTTGAAGAGAGTAAGTTTGTGATTGATTTGTTTGAACTTTCTTGACAAAGTGTTATCCGCAACTTATATCAGAAAAAGTATATGTTGAATAACCTCAAGGCTTCATAAAAAAGGAGAACAAGATAAGGCGTGGAAGTTAAATAAGACTTTATATGGAAAAAAACACTAAGACCATCTCCAAGGGTAGCTATTTTTTGCTAGAGCTATTTTTTTGGCTCCATTATTTTATTACTTTTTTAAATAAAAAATCATGGTTTTGTAATATTTAGTATTAAAGTAATAATATCATTTAAAAATTACTCCAGTAAATAGCTTTAACCCTTGAACAATGGGAGAGGTTGGAGCTATTTTTATCTTCCAACTTTTTAAATTGGGAACTAAAAATAGCTCCAACCATTGGAGATGCCCTACCAAATTGATTTCTATTTTGTGGAGCAACGGTATAAAAATAAGCAAAAGTGAACCAACCTAGTATGTCAGGACTCAAGTAATTTTAACATTCTCATTGTTGATTTATATGTTGATGACCTATTAATTTATACCGGTAACAATGAACGAATGATATGTTGAATTTAAGAAATATATGATGATTGAGAAGATATAATATGAATGGTATGAGTTTATTACACCATTTTCTTGATATGGAGATTTACCAACAAGATGATGGAGTTTTTATAGTCAAAAGAAGTACGTTAAAATTGATATGGCAAAGTTTGGCCTGATTGATTGTAAGCTTTTATCAACACTGCTTGTTGTGAACAAAATATTTGTTGCAGAAAATGGAGCAAAGAAATTGTGATCCTACTTTGTTCAGGTAGAATTTTTTGGCAGCCACAAGATCTGACATTATGCGAGCATTCAAGTCTATAGTTAAGATTCATGCACATTCCTAGCGAATTACATTGGAAAGCCAAAAGGGTGTTGAAATGCATCAAAGGAACAATTAGGTTTAGCATAAAATTCAACAAAGGAATTGATACAACATTAGTGGGTTATTGAGACGGTGATTGAGGCGGTTGACTTGATGACATGAGGAGTACATCTGGCTAATATATTTTTCACTTGAAATTGAATAATTTTTTGGGCATCTAAGAAGTAACAAAGTGTGGCACAATCATAAGCTGAAGCCATATATCTAGCGATTGACTTGATGACATGAGGAGTACATCTGGCTAATATATTTTTCACTTGAAATTGAATAATTTTTTGGGCATCTAAGAAGCAACAAAGTGTGGCACAATCATAGCGGTTGATCATGCAACTTCACAAATCAGTTAGCTAAAATTATTTTTTTTAAGATGTGAATGAGAAGTAAAAGGAAGCAACTATATATGATGTTTTGTGACAGTAAATCAGTCATTATAGACGATGCATCAAATCCAATATATCATAGCAGAACTTGTCATATTGCCATCAAACACCATTTCATAACAGATTCTATTGAAGAAGGTGAAGTGTATTTGAAATTTTACAAAGTGGAAGATCAAGTAACTCACCTTTTTACTAAAGCAGTTTCAGAAGAAAAGTTCATCAAATTTAGAGAGAGAGAGATGTTTGGAATTCAAGAATTGCACATTATAATGGACGGGAAATTTGTTGGTAATTTGCGATGAACTAAATATTTGTATAATAATCTTTTAATTTTTTTAATGATAGTCTAGTCAAATTCATCCTGTAGACAACAAATGTAATGAAATATAAGACAATCTAAAATATTGCATTAATTGCAAGGAGTATGAACTCAAATAATATGTATATAGAGCCATGCACATTAAGGTACCCTAGTAGTTTAAGTAAGAGTTTTTCAGGTCCCTTACATTGATTTCCTCGACCACGCGGTCAGGTTCAACCCGGGCGACCTCGCAGCTCGGATCAACCCGCGCGACCACGCTGTCCGGTTCAACCCGCTCACATTTGTTGGAATCCCTCCAGAAAGTTTGTTGAAGCTTAGGTCCCTTCGAAAAACAAAGCAAACTGAAAATCTTAAAATGTATATGCAATGTGTAAACAACCCCGGGTTATGAACTATATGGAGACCGAAAACTCAAATTTGTGGATCAACAAAAAACAATTAATTTCAAGTTTAAAGACAAAAGGACAATACGAAATCACATTTAATAAGAAAATTCACAATACTAGTACATATTTTTTAGTTATCAGCATTAGATGGACCAAAAAACTGAGAAAAGAAAGCTTGGACAACTTCCATAGTACCCTTGCAAAATACTATATCAAAACCAAAAGCTTGGATGACTTTCAGGACTAAGATTAGAGAGAACAGATTTGTAGAGAAAACCAACCTAGAATTCCAACTGAATTCTACCCATCTAACTCTCAACACAAT
Source organism: Leptodermis oblonga (assembly GCA_016801395.1). Classification (NCBI taxonomy): domain Eukaryota; kingdom Viridiplantae; phylum Streptophyta; class Magnoliopsida; order Gentianales; family Rubiaceae; genus Leptodermis; species Leptodermis oblonga. The sequence continues at coordinate 31,574,867 of CM028756.1, read as the reverse complement.
TAGAAAAGCAATTATTCCAAAAACTACAAATTACTCAATCCGTATCATTAGAAGAGTCCAGTGATACAACTGTTTATGAATCATAAACTACCATGCTACTCCAACGATTAAAAATAGTTATTATAATTAAAACAAGAAAAAAATGCAAAGCATATTGTCGATGGTCGTAATGAAGCCTTAGGAGAGAGTCTACATAATTAAATTCAAAATTCAAAGAGTATACATCTTACAAATAAGTGAGTGTTGTTAAGTTCCAGATAAAATCTGGAATTGGACCAGTGAGTGAACAATTCCTTAATATCCTGAAATTGATTAATTAAGATGAAATTAATATTACTTCTTGAACTATTAATATAAGCAAATTAATTAAAATCTGATGATGAAAACAGTCAAATAATTTATAAATAAAAAAATTAATTAAAAAAAAAAAAAGCATACAAGGTTCCCCATTGAACTTCATCAATCTTCACTTCAGGAATTGTATAGTATTTTCCTTCTTGAGCCAAAGCTAAATCAGTTATCTCACTGCCAAAAAAAAACCTTCATCATTAAAGACATAAAAATATTTTTGACAATTTTTATTTTTTATTTTTGTACTGTGAATTAATGCATGAGTTAAACCGATTACATGTAATTCAATGATTTCAATCCTGTGATAGCAGTTGGTAGAGGCGGCCCAGAAAATTTGTTCCCCGAGAGAACCCTTAATTTCAAGAAAAAAAAAAAAAAACAAAAACAAGTTGAATGAGTAAATTAAGCGTTAATTTCAGCAATTGCACAGAATTAATTGAACTTAGTTTTGGAGTGGCCGAATAATCCGTGACTTACAACTTATAGAGATCAGTCCAGTTGGAGATGAAATCTGGAATTTGCCCATCCAAGTTATTTCCTCTAATATTGCTGCACAATAAACATTATATATATAAAAGACCTTCTGGTGAGCTCCATCTGAAGCAGTATACTCTTTTGTATTTGCTATATATAGAGTTACAAAAAGAGAAGGATGTACACAAACATATAGGAAAAATGTCACTTTCGATATCTGATATCTGGTATGGTAACACTTTTTTGGTCCAATTTTTTTGAAACCTTTGTAGAAAATTTCATCTTAGTTTAAAATTTCTTAACTGACTTTAAATTTGATAATTAGATTTGAGATAAAGTTTAACTGTCCTATAAACTTTTTGTATCAAATAAAAATGACCAAAACTACCAAAAGGAAAGTCGAATTTTAAAGAAAATAGACCAAAAGTGCAATTTTTGATGCATACATACAGATAGATGTGTGTATGTGTGTGTGGGAGAGAGAGGGGGAGAGAGAGAGAGAGAGCGAGAGAGAGAGATAGAGAGAATGCAATACTTACAAGGTACGTAACATTTTTAAGTTTTGGAAGGTTGAAGGTAATGAACCATCTAAATTGTTGTTAGAGAGATCCCTGGGAACAAACAAAACAGACTTCATTTCAATAAATACTCTTTAAGTATATGTCATTTAAAATAGATATTTTACTTTTATTAATTGTTGGTCAAAGGATAAATAATCAGCACCTTTGACGCTCAAATTATTTGATATTGTACGTATACTTTCTATATATTAATTTCGAAACAAAAATACAATCACATGCGTTTCTCACATGACATAAAGGAAAAGGGAAATGAAATTGCATTTTTGCTTGGATTAGTCGCTAAAGTTAACAGAATAGCTAAAAGTATTTAATTTCAGAAGTTCATGACTAGCTAAAGGAAAAAAAATAAAATAAAAATAGTTTAAGGGCCACATTTCCATGTTTTTGAAAATTATTTAGTGGCCAGTGGCGGAGAGAAGGTGGGGCGGGGGGTACTTTAACAATATACAACTTACACTACTATAAAATGGACTTTTAACGGCTGTGTTTTAACGGCGGAAAGACCAGAACCGCCATTAAAAAGAAAGTACGGACTTTCTACGGCGGTTCTATATGACACTTTCTACGGCGGTTTTATTTCTAACCGCCGTAGAAAGTGTGTTTCAAAAATCTTATTAGTAATTCAATGAAAATTGCTATTTTTGAAATTTTCTTATAATTATTATGTAACAATACTTCAAAAGTTTTCTTATAATTATTATGTAACAATACTTGAAATTTTTTTATTGTTTATCATAACATAAAGGCATGAGTTTGTATATAATTAATAAATATGATGAATTTTACTATAAAAATTGATAAATAGTAAATTACATATTTATTATTAAATTTAAAAAAATTTAGGGGTTATTTTCAAAAAAAGAAAAACTAGAAATTAATAGGAATAGAGGAACGGGCGGGAATTCACAATTACGGGCTTTCTACGGCGGTTGTAATTAAAACCGCCGTAGAAAGTTACTTTCTATGGCGGTTTCTTAATAACCACCATAGAAAGTTACTTTCTATGGCGGTTTCTTCATAACCGCCATAGAAATTTGTTTTAATAAAAACCGCCCATTTCTACGGCGGTTTTTATTAAAACCGCCATAGAAACTTGATTTTGTTTCAATTTTAAGGGTTTCCCTTTGTTTCCATCTCCAGCCAACCGTGGCTGCGCCCTGTTTCCATCTCCAGCAAACCGAAGCCGTTCTCATCATCGCCTGCACCCATCCTCTCGCCGCTGGTTTTTTATCTTGTCTTCCCCCGAAGCCGTTCTTCCGGCGGCGTTGAAAACAAGATCCGCGTCATGCAACTCCGGAGATGGTTTCTTAATCGGCCATCACCCACCACTTGGAGTTAATCCCCCATCATAATTTCACCACAATCGGTCCTTGTTGTGGGCTTCAAATCATAAAAAAGGTTATATCGAATAGTTTCAACTTTATTTAAGCTTTACAAATTTGATTGTTACTTGATTATTGCGATTGACCTAGGGTTTATTATTAGTGTTAAATTCGGGTTTGGTGAGATGATGAATGATTAAATTCGGGTTTGATTAGTGTTAAATCCTTGGTTTATTGTATGTTCCATTTTATAATTTTCCTACTGATTTTGGTTTGATTTATTCTCAAAATTGATTAGGTTGAGATTGGATTTTTGTATGTATATATTGGTTGTTTACTTCAGGATATGTTGTTATTGTATTGTTCTTGCTGTTAATGATTAAATTAATTAGAATTTGATGGATGCACACAAAAATTTTGTGAAGTTTGGTGGTTGTTCGGTTTATTAGCATGGAAGTTTTTTATATATATTTTTTTTGAATAATGTTGAAATATATATATATCAAAAACTTTCTACGACTATTCTTGCTGTTTTTGATATATATTTTTTGAATGCAGAGATAAAAAAATGAAATATTAAATTTTTTTTTTTTACAAATTTGGTACTTTCTACGACGGTTCGCTTAGGAACCGCCGTAGAAAATCCTTTCTATGGCTGTTTTTTTCGAAACCACCGTAGAAAGTTAGGCTTTCTATGGCGGTTCGCTTAGGAACCGCCGTAGAAAGTCCTTTCTACGGAGGTTTTGAAAAAAGCCACCATAGAAAGTTTGGACTTTCTACGGCGGTTCGCTTAGGAACCGCTGACGGCGGTTCGCTTAGGAACCGCTGTAGAGACTTTCTACGGCGGTTCCTAAGCGAACCGCCGTAGAAAGTCCGTAACCTTTCTACGGCTGCCAGATAGATGGCGGTTCAAACTGGACGAAAATCGCCGTTAAATGTGCTAAATAACCGCCATTAAAGCCCTTTTTTGTAGTAGTGTTATTGTGGATTTCAACTTTAATTTAATATCTAAAACTGTTAATTTGTCATTATTTATTCCACCCGTGTCTTTATTTTTTCATGGGTTAGTTATAGACTTACATAATATTATATTAATAAAGATAAAAATTAAAAATAAACTCTTCTAGTAGGTCAAATTATATATATAATATATATTCCCTTTCCTTGAAATTTGAAAGTAATAAGTTAGGCAATATATAGTCTTACACAAACCAAAGATTTTTGAGATTTCCTAATTGGTCTGGAAGCGAACCCCGAAGGTTGTTATCGCGTAAATACCTAAAGGAAAGATTGCATGTGAGAAATCATAAACAATTCATACATTAGTGACAAGGGAGAAAAGGAGTTCAAGCTATAGACTTACAATGTTTCAAGGTTTGAGATATCCCCCAACTCTTTTGGAATCGTCCCATCTAATAAATTAATACTCAAGTCCCTGAAAAGAAAAAAATTAAAAAGGATTTTTTTTATTTAAAAAAAAAATAGAGAGAGAGGCAGAGAGTGGAAAAAGGGATCAAAGGAAGAACACTTAAAAAAAATGGAAACGTAAAACAAAATTGTAGGGTGCATATTCGTGATCATGTAACAAAATGTATTGGAAATGTTAAAAATAATATAATTAAATAATAAAAAATTGTATTAAAATGATGAAAAATAATTATAATATATATTAAATTTGTTGTAGAAACCAAAACACAAATAAAAAAACGAGAACGAACATGTCCACAATTTCTATGACAAAAGGAAGACAAAATACTCACAGCAGTTCTAGGGATGGATTGCTACCAAATCCAGGTGGAATGGACTCATTAAACGAATTATCGTTAAGCTTTCTGTAAATACAACCAAAACACATATATGTGTAAGTTTAAAATGCAAAGTAAATTTAAGCATATTTAGAAACATAGATAATGTACTACAATGCTATTTATAGGGTAAATTACAAAAAAAAAAAAGAAGGCAAATGACAGTTACTTTCGATGCAATACGCTAGTGCCATACTCTCTCATATTTAAAAACCGCATAGTTTATCATCGCGTATTTAAGGACTAAACTGTCATTGGATAGAAAAAATTAAATCTAATAATGTTTAATTTTAAAATGTATGAAATACTAAAATTAGTGGAGGGGGTTTACCCTTAATTTAATTTGAACTAAGTGTGTAATCGAAATAGTTCAAATATTGTCAGAATTTGTATTTGGAGATTATTTTAAAACACATTTTCAAGTTAAGGAATTAAAATGAATCAATTTCAAGTTAATGGACCAAATAGATGCAACATCCCAATTTAATGAAGTAACAAAGTCAATTAACCAATTACATATTTAAAAAATTGAAGTACTGAATAATTAAAATATCACAAAATAACGAGTAATGCAAACTCACATGGTCCGCAGTGACTTCATCTCTGCAATAAACTTGAGGGATCCTTCCAGTTTATTTTTGGAGAGTCTCCTGCAATATCATTATATATATATATATATATATGTCCCCAGTGAATTATCATTATAAAGTTTAGGGTAAATTATCAAAAAATCCTCTGTGGTTTGGAAAATTTCTGAATGGCCATTTATGGTTTAAAAAGTGACATACAACCACTCTATATTTTCAAAAGTATATCAGAAATCCTCTTGTGTTTTAAAAACTATAGAGGACTCCCCTGTGGTTTTAAAATGTTACATGAAATTCCCTTGTAGTTTATGAAATTTTAAAAAACAAGCAACAAAAAAAATATTTAGAATCCCCTTATGCTTTCAAATGTGTAAGGAGGTTCTTGATAATTTTAAAAAATTAACGGAGGGCGATTTTTTGTAGTCTTTAAAACACAAGAGAAGTTTTGGTATACTTTTGAAACCACATAGGACTATATTAAATCATAGGGGAGTCATTTATAAATTTCCCAAACCACATGCTTTTTAAAATTTTTATTTGCCCGAAAGTTTAAATGAAAACATCTGTGCATTGGTTTTAAAGCTTTTCAATTATTTTTTTTTTCAAAGGAGACTCTGCTCAAAGGGGAAGAAGAAAAATTAAGAAAAAGTAAACACAAACAATTAATTACTCACAGTACTTGAAGCTGAGACAAGTTTGTAATTGCTGAGGGAATTGGCCCACTAAGTTGGTTATTACTCAAGTCCCTGGAAAAATCATAATAACACACCATTTATAACTAGTTCGAAAATAATAAACAATGCTTCTAGTTAGAAGACTGTTAATTAGGTTAAATAACTTTATTGGTCTCTTAAGTTAGAATGTTATTTTCTTTCAATTCCTTAAAACTTGAATTTTTTTTCATTTTAGTCTTTTAACTTAAAATTTTGTTTTAACATGGTCTCAACTCTGAACTTCAACATTGTTTGAGCTATTTTTCTACCACTACGTGAATTATTTCCGGTTAAATTAAGGGGTGAGCAAAGCGATTTAATACTTTTATTTCATTCGTTGTTCCTTTTAATGTGTGTGAATCTCACACGTTAACCGAAAATAATTTGAATATTATTGAAATTTGGGTTAAGGGAGGGATAAGTGCCTCTCGCGACACCTAATCTGAACTCATGTAATTCGCCCAAATGACAAAGTAATTAAGCAGAAGCAAAAGGTGTAGATAGAGTCTGGACTTGCTTACAACGTTTCTAAATTGGTCAGGAGTCCAATCTCCTCAGGTATGTGACCTTGCAAGTTCTGCCCCTGGAGTTGGCTGCAATTTTTTTTTTTTTTTTTAAATGACAATATAGATTCAGTACCTTTAAGATATCAACCACACAAGTAGGGATGGCTACATTTCTGGTTCGAACCAGAACCAACCCGGAACGGACCGGCAGTTTCAGACCTGGAATCTGAACAGTGGCCCACGGTTCTAGAACTGGAACTGGTCCTCCTGAGGAGGTTGCTATTGCGGTTCCACCTTTCATAGAACGGGAATCAGTGGTTCCCTACATAAAGTACTAAAAATTATATAGCACTTATATATTGGAGTAACGTTTCAAACCCAGCTCAATATTTTCATTGAAACTTGAGAAAGGCTAAATAACCACTCTTGCTACATCATCTTTTGTTATATCTTTCTTATTATTTTTATTATTATATTATATGTTTATTTATATATAAATTACATAATTATATAATATAATATTTTTTTATACTATATATATTATAATAATATATAAACTCACGATATAATTAAGTAAACAATAAATTAAATTAAAGTACATATAAACATAAATTAATTATGGAATTAAAATTGCTTTAATTTTAACGAAATTAATTAGAACTGTGATAGAATTAAAACCATGACAGAACCGGAACCGTCCTAGAACCGTTCCCCCCAAGGTTCCTATTGCGGTTCCACCTTTCATAGAACCGGGAATCAGCGGTTCCCTACATGAAGTACTAAAATTATATAGCACTTATTTATTGGAGTAACGTTTCAAACGACCCATGCTCAATATTTTCATTGAAACTTGAGAAAGGCTAAATAATCACTTTTGCTACATCATCTTTTGTTAAATCTTTCTTATTATTTTTATTATTATATTATATGTTTATTTATATATAAATTACATAATTATATAATATAATATTTTTTATACTATATATATTATAATAATATATAAACTCACGATATAATTAAGTAAACAATAAATTAAATTAAAGTACATACAAATATAAATTAATTATGGAATTAAAATTGCTTTAATTTGAACGAAATTAGAACTGTGATGGAATTAAAACCATGACAGAACCAGAACCGTCCTAGAATCGTCCCCTCCAAGGTTTTGGTTCCTGTTCCACTTTCTATGGAACCGTAACCGGCAGATCTGGAACCGTGGTCATGTCTACACACAAATAATGAAAAATGGAAATATAAAAATTAAAGGGTTAAATTATTCTATTGGCCCTTTAATTGCATTTTCCTTTGATCTTTGAAAGTTTTATTTTGGTTGATATCATTAAACTTCAAAGGCCCGAGGCAAAATTATAAAAATAGGCCCTAAATTTTTTTATTTTGAAATATAAAATATCATTAACAAATTATAGTGGCATTTAAATCATTTTCATAAAAAAAATTCTATAATAGCATTAGTTTCAATAATTTTTATGATGCTGCTTTGGCTTGATCAAATTTTGGGAAAATGAGAGCAAAACAAACAAATAAAAGAAAAAAAATAGTGTTACTATTAAGTTGCAAATGGAAAAAGTAAAGAGAAATAATTACTAAAATAAAAGGAAAAAGGCAAGAGTAAACAAATAAAAATAGAATGGGAGAAAATGAGAAATTAATTAATATAATCTAATAAAATTAAAATAGAAAGAAAAGAGAAAAAATATTAAAATGGGAAAAAATTAATATTACTAAAAATAAAAGGAAATATCGAAAAGAAAAAGAGGTGGAAAACTTCTAAAAATAAGTAGCAAAATAATAAGACACTAATGAGAAAAAAATAATAATAATGAACATTTTTTTAAAAAACTTAGACATTAAGTAAATTTTAAGCAAATTTGATAATTAAAAAAAATGATGCTAAGGTTTTAGACATAAGATGTGGCTCTCAGTTCAAAATTATTCATGCATTGTTAGTATAACTAATCTAAGTACTGAATTGAATATTATTTTTAAAAATTACAATACAAATACAAGTAATATGGGTTTTGAGTTGAAAACTATTGTGAAAATAATAATTTTATTTCTTTCAAAAAGAAAATTAAAGTTTACCATCATATTATAATAGACCAATATAAAATTTGGTTATCATATATTATGGGACCTATTTACAAATTTATTATTGTATTGTTAGCCCAAATACAATTAATATAAAAGAACTATTGTACAAATTACAACTCAAACACAAATAATATGAGCCTTTAACTAAAAATTGTTTTTAAAAATATTAATTTATTTTTAAATACACCTATAAAATTTTTTTTTTTTTTCAAAATAATGCGCTCCTGAGGCATATGGGCCCTGGGCAGTGGCCCAGGTTGGCCCTGCCTCAGGGCGAGGCCTGTGGGCTTAGCTTTCAAACCCAAATATTTATAAATTTTCAGATTTTGTTCATTAACACGTGAGATTCACACATAGTAATTAATAAGAGTATTGTTTCTAGTTAGGTGATGGCATTGGCTAGTTGTAATAGTCATAGTAGCATTGCTACCAAGGACAGAGCCACCTTTAAGGCTGGTGGGCAGTTGCCCCACTAGCACTCTTAAAATTTTTTTACTACATAAATTTTTTTAAAATTTGTATTTTGCCCCACAAAAAGTAAAAATAATAGAGGTAAATATTTGTAACAAATAATTTTTCCCCTTCACACTTTCGGGCCTTGGCTCCAATGATGATTGCTACTAGTTAAAATTAATGACAAGAAAGAGAATTTCATTCATTAGAAGAGTACTCTTTAAAATATATTTTTTGTTTTAGTAGAGGAGTCCACTTTCAAATTTTTTACTCATCATACCCTTACTAATATAATATGTGTGGTCAACAATTAGCTTATATTTAATAAGTAATGATATAAATAGAACAAAATGTGTCAAATTAACTATTTAAGAAGTTGTACATTAACATTTATAATAAGTTATACATTAATCAAAGTGGACTATTCTAATGGAACAAAGGAAGTAACAGCTTTCTCATGTTTATCAAATAATGCATTATTTTCAAAACACATTGAAACTATACTAGTAAGGTATTAAATAAGGATAAACTTGGAAAAATCAGTATAATTTAGTTTTAGATGTGTAAATGATAATTTTGAACAAATTTTTAAGGTACACTTATTTTGGAACAAAAGCAGTAATAAAAATATGAATTATAAATAATGATATATTAATATAGAATCCAAAATCTTCAAAAACATGTATTTTAGAAACATGCTAACAAACCGGCACTTTCCAATTCCTTCTTGGAGGGATTTGCCAAAACCTATGTAGTTAAAGCCTTAAAGGGAATTAACTCAATTAATGAGCAATTAGTATGACTCGGTAGCTGTTTTTTAATACTAGCCAATGTTCATCACAAGAAAAAAAAAAAAAAAAAAAAAAGTTTAGGATACTAAAATATGTTTTTACTGAAATCTAGAATATAGTATTAAAGTAGAGTAAATAAGGTTATTATAGTCATTTTAGCGCTTTTCTTAATTTGTGTTAAAAATGCTTAAATAACACTTATTTTGAAAATTAAGGATAAAAATAGTGACAAATTATGTGTTCTAAGTATACTTTAAAAGTAATAAAAATTTATATTCTTTTTCTTTTTTTGAAAAAAAACCCTTCTAATAATAATTAAAAAAATACTCTATTTTAGCAATATAAAATGAACTTTTTGAATGGCACCAAAAAAGTAAAATTTATGAAAAACAACAAGGTAAATATCCAGAGAGGAGGAAAATAAATAAATAAATAAAACACTTACATTGAGGTCACTCTGCAACTATCTGTGTCGCAGTCACACAAAATTCTAGGATAAAAATCATAGCCGTAACAATCTTGGCGGAAAAATGTTTGTGAGGAATAGGATGCAGAGACGGGCATCTTAGAAAGTGCAAGAAGTGCGTTCACACCATCCACTGTTGCAAAATCCAAAGGAGTAATGACTTTGAGCAAGAAATTAATTATTTTTGGTCCTTAAATAATAGGCTTAACTACATTTTAACCCCTTTGTTATAATGTTTTTATTAGCAGCTTTTCTGCTTTTAAGACCAACTTAACCTCCATTTTATCACAAGTCAAACAAAATTAATTCTGAAAATACCAAAAGACCCCCCACAGACTTAATAACTCTCTTTTTTCCTTTTCCTTTTCCTTTTCTTATTAAGAAGGGAAAAAAAAACAGGGAGAATAATGAAGAAAAAACATAGAGAGCTGGGCGTGTGTGGTGGTGAGGAGGAAGAGAGAAGGACTGAAAAAAAAAAAAAAAAAAAAAAAAAAAAAAAAAAAAAAGAGGAAAAAGAGAAAGAGAGTGAGCTTGTGTGGAGGGGGAGAGAAAGAATAAAAAAAAGAAAGAAAGAAAAGAAAAAGAAAAACAGATTATTAAACCTATGGGGGGACATTTTGGAACTTTCAAAATTAATTTTGTTTGACTTATGATAGAGAGGGTTAAGGGTTAGTTTTAAAAGCTTTAAAACTATTAATAGAAACATTACAATGCAAAGAATAAAACGTAATTAACCCTAAATAATACAAGTTGCATAATATAAATTTCTACGAGCTATATACATGCATGGAATATTTTTTCCGCTTTAACTCCTACTAGCTAGCCTTCTGAGAAGCTATATACATGAGATTAATAATAGGCTATAATAGAATGACAATCTGAAATTTATCATCCTTGATAAGTATTGTTTACTCCCAATTATGTAGTATGAACGATTCATAATTTCTCATTTTCAAACTCATAAACCAAATATTCTATCTGTCTCATTAAAAAATTCAACATTGTAATCCTGATCATAGAAATAGTTTTAGAAAGTAGACGCTTCAACTGAAACGGAAGGATTAACTTTTTTTTAGCAATTTCATTCCCTAACTCCTTAACCCTCAAACCAAACACCCTTCATTCCTTCAATCACGACATGAAACAAACTATATCTATATATATAGTCAAAATGTAATTTTTGTAAGAACTTTCCATAAATAAATACTAGTAAAAGAAGAGTGAATGGATAATGGGTTAGATTCGACACGGTGCTTTTCTTTTCTTCTTTTGGGTTCAAATTCTCTCTTGATGTACGTACGTACTATTAATTAACATAACTTCTTAGTGGAAGATAAAGGAGTTGATAAGTAAAGCTTTCTTACCATCTTGATCCGGAGGAAGTGGTTTTGGTGGTGGAGATGGAATTGAAGCCGGAGCTGGGGTTGGTGGAGCTATCGCAGGAGCTCCGGTTGGTACAGGTGGAGCTGTCGTCGGAGCTCCAGTTGGTATAGATGGAGCTTGAGCTGGAGCAAAGCTTCCATGACAAATTAATATTGTGCCATAGTTGAGGCTCAGAAGAAGCAAAACAGAAGCTAAAAGTTTCAACATAATTGATATCCTCCTTGTTTCGTTGCCACTTCAAGTCATATACATATATATATAGCATACTCGTAATTAGTCCCTTCAAAGAACCATTTAGCCACTGAAAAATGACCTATGATGCAAGACTAGTGGCCTATTACATAGGTGATTGCATAGATTATTTTCTAGTCGCTGAATAATTCCTTGAAGGAACTATATTATTCCCATATATATATAGAGGCGGATTTAGGATGAGGGCACTTGCCCCCACTGACCACCCTAAGCCTATAGTATTTATATATGTCTATTGTTTATTTTTTTCCGTAAGAAAAGTGCCCCCAATAGAAAAGTTTCCTATTCTTAGGGTGGAGGGAGTGTTGGATTTTTGTTGGGTTTAACCAAACTTTATAGGTTGATGCGAATCCCTGATTCCCAACGCCTTTGGAAACCAAGAACTCTACGCGGAATGTGCCAAGGAAAGTCTGAATGCAAGACACTGCTCTTAAACCCTAGAATCCTTACCCTTGGATTCGGCAGACTACTAACTTACAAAGTAAATTAAACACGCAATTTGAACCAAGTGGAGTAAACTAGAATTCAAAACAAAGCTTTGATTAATAGACAGAGCAATTATCTATTAGCCTATAGTTTCTTGACTTTTAGCAATTAACAAGCATGCAAATTACATAAGCCCAAAATAAAGGAGTGATTAAAGAAGTATAAATTCTAACTTAATCAATAATCAACTAAAGAATTTCGTAGTTGGCACCCCTATTTATAGGTATGGGGGTGTCCAAATTACAATAGGAAAAGAATAACTGAAAGCAGCAAAAGTGGAAACCAATCAGAATTGGATTTTCCTTACAAACCAAGTCCTAAATGAGCAAGGATAATGGTGGATGAATTAAGTCACCTTTATGGAAAGGGGTGAACGAAATTCTAACCTAATTAAACTAGGAAAATAATTAAAATTGGAAACCAATCAAGAGATTGATTTCTTACAAACCTGAAACCTAAAGGAACTAGGTTTTGGTAGTTGCTGAATTCTTCTGTCGCTTGGAATGGCATATGGACGAAATTAACAAATAAAATAGGTAGGAAAATAATATAAATCCTATCCAAAAAGGGAGATCAAGAAGGGATCCCTTTTTGGAAACTACCAAGCTAATCTAGTTGTAACAAACTTTTAACAACCTAACCAACTTGTAACAAACAAGGAGTAGAATTAGGTAACCTGCACAAAACCTAATCCTTCTCTAACCTAAGCTTCCAAGTGGCGTGTGGGCTGCTTCTTGTGGGCTTGGCTGGCCGAAAATTGAAGGGAATGGACTCCATGGTGAGTTCGGCCCATTTTGAGATGGCGCATGGTGCTGATAGTGTAGGGAGCTTCTGGAATCTTCTGGAAACCCCCGGAATCATTTTGGAATGTCAAAAATCAAGATTTCAAGATTCTTCAAGATTCAGTAAACCGTAAAATTCAAGATTTTCAAGAAAATCAAGAACTTCAAGATTTGTCTCTTTAAAGTCCAAGAACCTTACAGTTTCTTCAAGAACTTTAAGAAACGACCCTTTCTTCATTGTGGAGAGTTTGGAGATGCCTTTGCTTCAAGGATCTTTGAATAGCATGACTCTTCTACTTCTCCTGGCATTCTTCTCAAGGGCTTTGCCTTCTGGTTGGCTTTGTGAATTTTGACTCATAACTTGTGTTATTTTTAGCCTCAGATATCCTTATCATTGGTTTAACGTACACCACTCCCACTCTCCACCTCACAAACCCAACTCTTAAAAATAACAGTTGGGTTTGTGCTCTCCTGGCAAGTCTCACCGCGAGGAGTGGGTGCAAGCTGCAGGAGTAGAAAGAGACGGAAAAGATGCAAGCTATTTGATGATTACTTTTGAAAGAAAATACCTTTTTTTTTTTTTTTTGAAAAATAGCCTATTAAGTGGCTGGCGGTATTGGATACCCTCTTATTAATTAAATCAGAAATTACACACGAGGAGGAGAGACATAATGCTCCTAACCCTCATTAAAACGTGGACAATTGATGTGCTATGTATGTGATGCAAGCCATGATGTAATATACAATAGATTATCGCCTGATCCTAACAGAAGGAAGCCCTTGCTTATCCTTCAGAATAAGAGCTCGAAAATCTAGTGGAAGATTAGAAGTTGTGGAGTTCCAAGCTTGTTGTGTTGATGCCGCCCGCCTCACTAGTCAATCCGCAGAAGCATTAGCTTCACGAAAGGCATGAAGAAACGTGAGTCCATTCTGCGTTAGGATGATCATTTTTGATGGCTACTGTTAATATTTGAGAGATATTAATAGGGTATTTTAATGTGGAGAAGAGCAAGATATTTTTATTTATGAGATTGTTCATTTATATGTTGATACTTATACCCAAATGGGTTAGTTTGTCTTTATTAAGAAATTATTTTTAAAACATAATATTGTAATCATTTATATAAATTTGGAAAAATTCTCATTAAGGGCGTGATAAGATTTAATATTCTTAAAAAGGGTGTAAAATGTTCTAATTCCTATTTAGGGCACATTATACTTTTAGAGTGTATAATTATTTTGTTAAATACATTTTTACCCTTATCTCTTTCATCGTTTACTGAATAAAAAACACGGAGCTACTGCACCTACTCCATTGCTCATTTCTATCGGCTATATTACTGTCAATAGCCTCATATGCTCGCTCTTCATCCCATCCTAGAATCGGGGATTGTGGCATGTGAAATTATTTCAAATTCTTCAATGGAGTTTAAAATTTCTTGAATTTCTCTCAACTTTGTATAGTAACTTCTTAATATTTTCCAGCTTTTACTAAATCTTTAATAAATTGATCCATAATTTCATCTTTACACAAAAAGAGGTAAGAGGAAAAAGTACAAAGTCACCGCCACCCATCTCTTTTATTTTTGTTTTCGAAAAAGGAATATTCATTAGTTTAGATGCAAAAACATTCATAATGAGCAAGTTCGTGAGCTATTCCATTATGAGATCTAGGAATAATTCAGAAAAAATTGGTAGATGAAAGTGAGGCTCACTTCTAGCAAGGTCTTCAATCAGAAGCACCAATTTGTTTCGGGCTCAAAAACACCCTACCCCGATCCTAAATTGGCCGCAACGCCAATGATAGCACAATTCTGGAAGCGTCTCAAGAAAAAAAGAAAGAAGAGAGAGAGAGATTCAAAGTGACTTTAACTATTTAATGTCATGATTTACCCTCAATTTCACCTTTTGGGTTAAATTGATTTCAGAGAGAAAACAAAATAATATTAGAATGAAAACATCATTACGGAGCAGCCTTCCTCAAATTTCAGCTTGGACTAAAAATTTAGGTAACCTTTGAAGGTGCAGTCTTTTGGTTGAGAATTTAACAATATTAGAGCATTCATGAAGTCGATCAATGTGTAGGGCAAAATATTTAAAAAAGTCCAAAAAAATACAATGGGATAATTTAGTTATTTTTATTGAATAAAAGAAAATGATTTTTTTAAGGCGGACTTTGAACTTGAAAAAATAAATTTCTCACTCTTGCTTGAACCCTTTTAAAATAAAAATGAAACTGAAAACAGAAAAAGAAAAAAAAAATTCACTCGAACTTTTTTAAAACAAAAGTATATGTGTTGTAGAAGAAGAAAAAAATTATTTTGCTTCTGCCAGAGATTGAACTTGAGTGGCAAATAAGAGCTACAAGCTGAACTTGCCACTAAGCTCCACATACTTATAATGTTCAATAATAACATTTAAACTAATACATATTAGACTATAATAATTTTGGATCCCTATTTTGTTTTGGGCACAGGACATAGGCCCAACATGTCCCCCCCATTGGGCCGGCCCTGCCCACGCGGCAGACAGCTTTTTTTCATCTCTTCGGCAATAGGGCCGTTGGAAGTGTGATGAGTTTTTATTTTTATCTTCTTTTTTTTTTCCTTTCTTTTTAACTTTAATCGTTGTGTGTGTGGCTTTTTAAATTTTTTTATTTTTATTTTCATTTTTTTCCGTTGCAAAAGAGTCGTTGGTTTTTGGTTTTTTGGTTTTTTTTAAAAATTTTAATTTTTCATTCTTTTTCTTTCCCACTCTTTGTTTTTTCTATAAATAGTTATCAATTTTAATATTTCTCTACTCCTCATCCAAACCATACATCTCCCCAATCAAGTTTTTATATTTGATTTTCACATTAAAAAATTGTATTTTCATATTTGTTTAATTATGTAATTTTATTTTTTATTTTTTAATTATGTAGAATCTGTTTTAATTAATATTTAATATGTTTTGCAACTGTTGATTTTAGCTTGAGCTATGTAATTTTACGCAATTAAATATTTTAATAAATTAAAATAAATTTATAATTAAATATATTTAATAAATTATAATTAAAAAGACATAAATAAATGTGTATAGATGTGTTTATTAGTGAGACCTGTACTAAAATTATTTTTTTGAGTTTATTATTATTGGGGATAAATTTATAAAAATGAGTGAATTTTTATTTCTGATGTGGCATGATAACTTTATCACTCCCACCAAGCTTAGTATAACTTTGAGACACTACAAGTTCATTTCTTTTCCTAATAAAAGTAGGGGACCACATTGATGTCATCCTTTTACAATCCACGATGCCTCCTTCCTTTTAAGGCCTGTTCTTTAACTTAAGTTTCAAACTAAGTTTGAAACTTAGTTTTGAAAAAATAATTTTATAATATAAAAGCGTATTGAAAATATAAAAAGGTGTAGGTGAATAGTAAAAAGTTGTATTGAAAATAATGAAAACTGATTATAATATAAAAGTGTATTGAAAATATAAAAAAGTGTAGGTGAATAGTAAAAAGTTGTATTGAAAATAATAAAAACTGATTATAAAATTATTTTCCCAAAACTAAGTTTCAAACTTGGTTTGAAACCTAAGTTAAAGAACAGGCCATAAAGGGCATGTTCTTTACCCGTTCTGAGAACCGGGTTTGAGTTTTTAGGTATAGAACAAATGGGTTGAGACCCAAAACAAAGAAACGTCGTTCTCAACCCTAAACCACAACACATATTCCACCACCACTCGGTCCGCTCCGCCTCCGCCGCGTCACCGCCACCGCCGGCGGCCCAAAACCTAAATCCCCAAAATCAATTTCTTCTTCTTCTTCTTCTTATTTTTTCTGTTTCAATCAAATTTTTTTGAGCATGAATTTCATATTTTCCCAAATTCCCAATTTTTTGATTTGAAGAAGAGGATTTAAAGGGTACTCACAATTGGGTTTGTGAGTAGATTTTAGAGGTGGACGAAGAGGAATAAGAAGAAGAAGAAGAAGAAGAGGAAGAAGAGGAGGAGGAAGAAGAAGAAGATGAGAAGGAAGGGAAGAAGCGCGAAGAAGAAGAAGAAGACGGCCGGCGGGAAGAAGAGGAGGAGGAGGAAGAAGAAGAAGATGAGGAGGAGGAAGAAGAAGAAGATGCGAGAAGAAGAAGAAGAAGAAGCTTTGGGAAGAAAAAGAAGAAGAAGAGGCCAGTGGCGGCGGCGGGAGGAGGAGTGCGGCGGAGGAGGGCGGCGGCGGCAGTGGGAATTGGTTCTCAAAATCGGGTTTCATTTATTCTTAAAGAACATGGGATTGTGTTCGATTTTTGGGTTGAGACCCAAAAATTGCCAAACCCGGTACTGAGAACGGGTAGAAGAACATGCCCAAAATAAAACAAAGTTGGTCAAACTCTTAACTTATTCTGTATTTATCCGCATCAATAAATTCTCATATTTGTCTTTTACCTTTTAAAAAGTGCAGGTATTTTTTTACTGAATAATGATATACTCAGCAACAAATCATAGCAACTTTTTGATAGCAACTCATGTGACATGCATTCATTGACCAATTATTTGATATTAATAAAAATGTAACCAATGAATGTATGTCACATGAGTTGCTATCAAAAAGTTGCTATGATTTATTTCTAAGACTATCATTACTCTTTTTACTATCAAAGGATTTCATAGTACATGTCTATTCTTTTCCTTCATTACGAATTGAAGTAGCAAAATATTAATATTCCAGGTTTATTATTATTTTTTTGTATTTTTAAGATGAAATTTTTTATTCTTTACATGTTTTATATCTTTTTATGTGTATATTATATTTGAATTTACTTTTTTTAATAATTGAAGTGATTTTTTCAATAACATGTTATTATAGTGGTTTTAGATTTTTAATTTTTATCTGTCCAATTATTTTTGGAGTTTGTAGTTATCTAATAATTGTAACTGTTTTGAATTTTTTTTTTTTAATAGACCTCTTTGATATGGAAAAATATTTCAAAAGGAAAATTGTGGAAGAAGATTCATCTAGCAGTGCAGGCGGTACAAAAGACGAGAATATCGAGAGTGAGAAAAATGATAGCAAAAGAAGTCATTTAGAAATCAATTTTGATAACCTTCCGTCTGATCCTGGGTCGAGGAAAAAACTAACACATTATGATCCAAATTTATAAGATGAAATTAGACGACATTATCTTCAGAAAGGACCGTGTCAACCTCGAGAACATAATTTTCCTCAAAGAAAGTTTGGGAAAAAATCACGTCGTTTTGTACGTGAATGGTTTGATGAGGACAAATATTGGTTAAAATATAGTATTGAAAAGGATGTGGCATTCTGCTTGTGTTGTTATCTATACATGCTAGATATTGAGGAATAGTTAGGTGGTAATAGTTTTGTTACAGAAGGATTCACAAATTGGAAAAAGAAAGAAAGATTTGATATTCATGTTGGTGGTCCTAATAGTGCACACAATTTTGCTTGGAAGAAGTGTCAGAACTTGTTGAATCAAAATCTACATATTAAAGTGTCTTTTGCTATACAATCTGAGAAAACGAAATTGGAGTATCGAACTCGTTTATCAGCTTCAATAGATTGTGTAAAATTCCTTCTCCATTAAGGATTGGCTTTTCATGGTCATGATGAAACATATACTTCGAAAAATCAGGGGAATTTTCTTGCACTCTTAAGTTTTATAGTTGCCCATAATGAGGATATCAATAAAGTGGTTTTTAAAAACGCTCCCAAAAATCTCAAAATTACTGCTCCTGAAATTCAAAAAGATATAACAGATGCTTTGGCCTCCAAGATCACATAGGTTATTGTTGATGACATCGAAAATGGATTATTATTGGGGAAAGAGCAACTAGCAATTGTTGTTCGATTTGTGACCTTGTAAGGATTATGATGGAGCGTTTTCTTGGCATTCTTAATGTAAGGGATACTGCTGCTAAAACACTGAAAGTGGCAATTGATGGATTATTTTCAAAACTTGGATTAAGTGTTTCACAACTTTGTGGCCAATGCTATGATGGTGCTAGCAATATGAAGGGTGAATATAATGGTTTAAAAGCCTTGATCTTGAAAGAAAATGAATCTGCTCATTTTATTCATTGTTTTGTTGATCAACTTTAGCTATCACTTTTAGGAGTTGCTAAGAAACATGTTCAATTTCAAACATGTATAATATAATATCCACCTTAGTCAATGTTGTTGAAGGTTCATCTAAACGACAAGAATTTCTTAGAGATTTTTTACTTAAAAGAGTAATAAATGATTTGATGAGTGGTGAACTTGTAGCTGGTAGAGGTTTACATCAAGAAACTAGCATTCAAAGAGCTGGTGATACACGTTGGAATTCACATTTTAACTCATTGTTAAAACTGATTCTCATGTATGATTCTGTGTTAGATGTTCTTGAGATAATTGAGACGGAAGGAGATGGGGAACAGAGGGGTCAACCATATGCACTTATAAGTTCTTTACAATCTTTTGAATTTATTTTTATTATACATTTGATGAAAAATGTAATAGGAATTACAAATGCACTGTGTAAGGCATTACAAAGAAAGGATTAAGACATTGTTGACGTAATGAATTTGGTTCAAATTTCTAAACAACAATTACAAGTTACTGGGGATGAGGGATGGGATTCTTTGTTCGATAAAATTTGTTTATTTTGTGAAAAACATAGAATCAATATTTCAAAAATGGATGACATATTTGTTCCTGGTGGGAGATCTCGAAGAAATGTTCAACAAGTTACAAACATTCACCATTATCGAGCAGGACTACTTTATACCGTGATTGATTTGCAACTTCAAGAACTTAACAATCGCTTCAATGAAACAAATACAAAATTGCTTCTTTGCATGGCTTGTTTAAATCCAAGTTGTTCATTTTTAGCCTTTGAGAAGAAAAATTTTATTCGACTAGCATAATTTTATCCTTGTGAGTTTTCTGAATTAGCAATTAGTTCTCTTGATGTTGAATTAAATACTAACATTGCGGATGTGAAGTCAGTGGAGGAGTTCTCAAATTTGAATAGTATAAGTGATCTTGCTCAAAAGATTGTAGAGACAAAACGAGATCTTGTGTATCCTTTGGTGTACTTGCTTATAAAGTTAGTTTTGATTTTGCCTGTTGCTTCAGCCACTATGGAGAGAGCTTTTTCAGCCATAAATGTGAAAAGTCGCTTGCGCAATCGGATGGGAGACTTGGATGAATAATTGCCTGGTTACATACATTGAGAAAAGTCTATTTCGTAAAGTTGACAAAGAGAAAGTCATAGACGCTATCAAAACATGAAGACTCGTCGAGAACAATTGTAGAAAATACTTATGTTACTTCAATAACATGATGACTTTAAAAATTTTGAGATTAATTATATATATATATATATATTGTTACTTTCATTATATTTTCTTTGTAAATATTGTTAAGGTTACTGTGCCCCCATTAGTATCTTTTTCTGGATTCGCCACTACATATATATATATATATATATATCACATACTCATAATTATTAATGTTACATTTAAGGAAATTCCACACGTTAAATATTGGAATCTTTTAATAAGCTTAAAAAAGTTGGACTTTAAAATTTTCGTTTGTTCAGAGTTAGGATTCATTTGATAAAACTTATATTTGAAAACTTATATCTGAATCTGAAGTCTGAAATCTGAATCCATTACTTTGTTTGATAAAATTTAAAATTTAAGATCTGAAACCAGGAGTGAAATCTGAAATCTAAATACTGAAGCCTAAAATATGAAATCTGAAAATTGAAGTCTAAATCTAATTAAGTTATTAAAAATAAAAATAAAATTTTATTTATTTCTAACATCAAATTTACTTACATGATTAATCAAGTTATAAAATAGATGATAATATATTTTTGAGAGAACAGCCAGAAATATCATTATACTTTTTCAAAATCTTTCTTTTGGTCACTAAACTTTTTTTTTTCCCCTAGAAATGTCACCATACTTTCGAAAAGGAGTCAGAAATATCATTCCGTTAGATTTTTACGTTAGAGCTAACGGAATAGGCGACGTATGCATCTCACATGCTTTTTTCGGGGTATTTTTATCTTTTTACTGTTATATATTTTTTCTCTTCTTCCCCAAATCCCTCCTCCCTTCTCCGCTTTTGTCTGCCTCTCCTCCCACTCCCTCCGCCCCCCCTCAGGCGTAAAACAAGCGAACGCGACTGGAAGTTGCAAGAAGAAGACGGTTTGAATCGTCGGAGAAAAAGAAAGGGAAAAAAAATGAGGTGGTGGTCTGAACAGTCGGAGAAGAAGAAAGAAAGAAAACGATGAATATGGTATGAACCATCTGAGAAGAAGAAAGAAAGAAAAGGAAAAAGAAAAAGAAATGAACAGTAAAAAGGCGAAATACCACTGAAAAGAGCATATGATAGGCACATATTGACTATTCCGTTAGCTCTAACGCAAAAAATCTAACAGAATGACATTTCTAGCTCCTTTTCGAAAGTATGGTGACATTTCTGTTTAAAAAAGTATAATGACATTTTTGACAGTTCACTCTTTTTCTCATACATATAGAAATAGACATTACCTTTTATTTTACAGAGGCCACTTTTTAACCATGCGGTTCTTTTATCCTTAAGTTGATACGAAGTACTTTTTATTTTAGAGTGAACTAACTTTCATATATCTTTACTTTTCGAAAGTGTCCGGTTTGGTAGCTAAACTTTTTTTTAGCTACGAATGTACCTAAACTAATTTTAATGGGCCGGGAAGGTACTTTCTCCGTTAACCTCGTTAGAATTGACGGAAAGGCCATCATGTGCCTCTCTCATGTATTTTTTTGGAGGCATTTTTGTCTGTTCACTGTTCTTTCTTTTTTCCTTTTTTTTTTTTTTTTGGGTTTCTTCTTCTCCATTCTTGCTGCTCTTAATGTTGCCGAACCAATTCACAATTGCATTCACAAAGCTCTTAACAAATCTCAATCAACATTTGAGAAGTTAATGATTCAATCTGGATCCCTGCTATTACTGGGCTTATGCTTCAAAAAAATTTTGAGCTATGACAACCTTTTCTTTCTTCTTGCAGATTTCTGCCCAGCGCCGCCGCCGTCCATGGCTGCCTTTTATTTCTCCTTGCAGGTTTCCGTTCGGCAAAGCAGAAACGACAACCCAGTTCGCGACTCCAGATCCGCTTAATCACAGATCTGAAACCATCGCAACCAGGTTGTTCGCGCCACTGACCACCGTTCATCTTCTCCTGGGAGTCAAGATACAACCCCGCAAAACGAGTCGCGACCGCCGCTTCTCTTCCCTCTTCTTCTTTTTTCTTGTTTTGCTTTTATTTCCCTTCTTGCTTCGCGACCCTCTTCTTTTCCAGTCTCCTCTATTTCCAATCTCCATTGGACATAGGTATATGATTTTGAATCTTGATTTTTTTAAAAAAATATTGTTGGAAGATGGAATTTTGGACAAAATAGTTGAGATTTGTTTGCAGGAACGTATTGTTGGACAAAATAGTTGTAATTTTACTAGGTAGAGATTTTGATTTTAGAGGAAAAATTGAATTTCCAATGGTTGTTTAAGACCCAAAACCGTCATGAAGAATTGCATATATGTTTGAGTAAAATATTGTCTACCGATCCAATATTAAAGAGGAAGAATTGCAATGGATTGTTTGGGGGAGGAAGGATGGGCAGAGGGAGGAGGAAGAGGAAGAAGAAGGATGCGGAGGAACTTAAGAAAGATGATGAACAGTAAACATGGAAGAAGGAAAAGAAAAGGGGGGAAAGAAGAGGAATAGCGAACGAAAAAAAATGCTCCTGAAAAATTACATGTGAGAGGCACATGATAGCCTTTCCGTCAATTCTAACGGAGGTTAACGGAGAAAGTACCTTCCCGGCCTGCTAAAATTAGTTTAGGTACATTCATAACTAAAAACAAAGTTTATATACCAAACCAAACACATTTGAAAAGTAAATATATATTAAAGATCGTTCACTCTTTATTTTATAACCACTAATTACATCCTTAAAATCAATACTTTTATTTTTTATTTACTTTTCGGAAATAAGCACTACTTTTTTTTTTTTTTTTTTAACAGGCGCTGCTTTTTAAAACCCAAACCATTTATACGCTTAAAATCAATACCTTTATTTTTTAAGTACTACTTATACCCTCAAAATTATTGATACGTTTGTTTTTATTTCTTATTTTTAGGAATATGCACTATTTTTCATTTTCCAAACGCTACTTTTTGATACATGCATTTTCTAACCCTTGTAATTGATATTTTTTATATCACGCGTACTACTTCTACATCAGAGTTAATACACTGTACGCAATACTTCATAACATGCATACACGCGATATTATTGTGCTTAAACTCGACACTTATTGTTTAAAGAAAAAATGTCATGTGTAACTACGGGCTTGTTCTTTTCATTTTAGTTTTGGTTTTGGTTATGGTTTCAATACTGAATTTAATATATTATAATAATTTTTTATCATTTTCAATAAAACTTTTTACTATTCAGTTATACTTTTTACATTTTTAATACTTTTTTTACATTATAAAACTATTTTTCAAAAATATATTTTCAAAACCGTTTTTAAACCTATCAAAAAGAACAGGCTTAGTGTAAAAGGTGAAAATGATGAAAAACGATTAAAATATATTAAATTTACCGTTGAAACCAAAACTAAAACTAAAACCAAAACCAAAAGAATATTTTTCAAAAACATGTTTTCAAAACCGGCTTCAAAATATTAAAAAAGAACAACCATATATATATATGTATATATATATATATAATTCTTTTGAAATAACATGCTGTAACCCAAATTTGTGTCCGACATTATGACGTTTTGAATGAAAATTAAAATGAGATGCAATAAAAGTGATAATTAGACGTAGACTATTCAGACATGCAAATCTTGAAGTTCTCTAAACTGAGTGGAATTTGGGAATTTACAATATATATATATATATAGTAAAATAATGGAAGACAAAAAGCAATAATGTGATATTCGTGTTATGCAAGTGCTGTGTTATACCTTTCAACTTTGCTTTAGGAAGTCACTTTTTCTAAAGCTTGTTAAACTGTAAATTTTGTAATATGCTTTTAATATTTAATTTCAATGGATAAAATATAAGTGAAATTCTATCTTATTATATTTTAATATTTAGTAAATAAAGGGTTAGTTTTATGTGAAACATGTTTATGTATGAGATTACTATTCATGTAAAAGACATTTAATTGAGTTGTATTGTTCATGAGTATCAAAAATAATATTTTAATTAAGTATCAAAATAAACAAAACAAAGAAAATATGTATTAAAAAATAAAATTAATATATACTAAATATTAGTTGGACTACATTTTCAAAACTTAGTAGTTCTGTCTGTAAAACTGTAAAACGTCTCTACAGAGGAAGTATAGTAGAAAAGAGGTACAATACCATGTGATACACATTTTGACATTTTATCATGAAAGAGACTTAAATTTGGAGCATTTTTTGCTTCTTTTGAATATGGGCCTCTCTAGTGGATTCCTTCGTTAAATTTTCCTTTCCCTTGCCTTGAGTAGGGTTCAAGGTTGTGAATTTTGCAATAAATTTGTTTGTAACTAACCATTAAATTACTGTTCAATTATTAAATTTGGAGCATCTTTCATTTCTAAACTAATTAAATAATTTGTTAATAGCGTTTTTCAAAAAAGAAAAGAAAAAATCAAATCAAATAATCTGCACATATCCCAACACCTGCAATAATACAAAATTGCTTTTCCGTTGGGCACGTTGGATCGATACTCTCCTGCAATTTGACCCCTTTGGCTTTTGGCAAATCAGTGGGCTTAAAAGTTTAAATGTTAAAGTTAAGTTAAAAGGAAAAAATACAAAAGTGATCCACATTCTTTAACCCTGTTGCAAATGTAGTCCACAATCTTTAGTAAGTAGCAAATGTAGTCCACAATGTTTCCATTTTGTTGCAATTTTAGTCCAAAAACGGAAATTTGACCTTGACTAACGGTCAACGGGTTTGACCGTCAGTCAAACCCGGATTTGACCATCCTAAAACCACCCCACCCCTTCCTTCCAAAACCATATCTCTCATCCTCTCATCCTCTCATCCTGGGACTGCCTCAACATCAGTTTCCCGACGTCAGAAGAAATGGGTAGCAGACTGCTGCTGACCACTCGTTGCGATGGAGTCGCAACTAAGATCGCAGCATCGGCAGAAGGTTTTGTTTACGAAGTGAGGGGTTTAACCGAGCAAAAAAGTTTGGAGCTAATCTTTAGGACTGCATTTAGAGCTCAGTTACCAGGTAATTATTCAGAATCTTCAGATCCCTCTAACCTTGTGCTATTACTTTCAAACTATAACGTATGTGAGCCAAGTCCGATCCTCAAGGATTAAGGGGCTGTATCTCCGTGCTTCAAACTGCGGATGGAGATTAGCCTCTGTTAATTCTTTGCATTTCTTGACTTCAGAAGATTTGGCAGTGTTATTTGATTTCTGCAACCTTGAAAGACTTAGAGTTTTAGATTGTGATGGTTTCGATTTTGATCTGATGAGGCTGAGCCATATGATGGAAAAGTTGTGTCCCTTGAGATGCCTGAACTTGAGAAACTGTAACGTGGAAAGCCTTCCTTCTAGTATCAGCAGCTTGTCAAACTTGGAGACCCTTTATCTACCTGAATATACTAGCAAGAGAGTGGTTATGCCCATTGAGCTTCAATATTTGAGTGCATTGAGGTTTCTTTATTTGCCACGTTGCTTTGAGGTCCAGGGTGATGGAAAACTGCAAATCGATAGGTTAAAAAATCTGGAGGAACTTGTGAACTTTGATTCAGATGTATGTGAAGTGAAAGGCCTCTCAAACCTGACAAAACTCAGAACATTGGTGGCAATTCTTAATGGAAAGACTGAGGTCCTCGCAGAGGTAAATAGAAGTGTAGAAACGAAGAAGAAGATGAGAGGATGAGAGAAATGGTTTTGGAAGGAAGGGGTGGGGTGGTTTTAGGATGGTTAAATCCGGGTTTGACTGACGGTCAAACTCGTTGACCGTTAGTCAAGGTCAAATTTCCGTTTTTGGACTAAAATTGCAACAAAATGGATACATTGTGGACTACATTTGCTACTTATTAAAGATTGTGGACTACATTTGCAACAGGGGTAAAGATTGTGGACCACTTTTGCATTTTTTCCTAAGTTAAAATGTTGCAAAGCTGTATCATTATACCCTACCCACGCAAAAGCTTTTACCTATTATCGGCATCAGCGACTTCTAAGCCTTGGAAACTTTGGTGTAGAGATGAATACAGTTTTGGAATTGGTTCTAATTCTATGGTAGGAAGGACCAGAATTAGTTCTTTCGGGTGGATGGTTTTGGGCTAATTCATGAACAGATAGTTTTGGTTCGCAAACTTGTTTTTTTTGTTATGAGATACCACATATCTCAAATGGGAAAAGTAGAATTCTTATTAATGTATATAATTGTCTAGGGTTTTCAAACTCTTTAAATTAGCTTTTAGGAAAAATTGAACCTTGAGGCATGATAATTGGTGTCAACGCTATATATATGCCATCACATTTTCAATCCTGTGTTTGGGTTTTAACAGTTTTGGTCTCTTTTGTTTTCATTGTACCAAAAGCTTTTACTAGTAAACATTGAGTCAACAGTTTTAAGAGGTCTTTTTGGAAAAAAAAAAAAGTTTTAAGAAAGGAAAATTTGTGATTTTTGTTCCTTTTGTTTGGACATGTTGCACTTTTGACTCTTACATTTCATTAATACAAAAATAGTCCTTTATTTTTGCATATTATTACATTTTTGATCCATGTAATGGTTATAGCTAGTAGAAACAGTTTTTTGGGGCCTTTTGAAATGCTTAAAAAATAAAATAAAAAAAGAAGAAGAAAAAGTATGCACTTTCTTGTGATTTCAAATCGACTGCTTTGGTATACAATTTTAAAATAACAATTCCAACCCCCTCTCCCCTCCCCCCCCCCCCCCCCCCCCCCCCACCTCCCCACCTTTCATTTCAAAAAACTCCAAAAATTGTTTGACTGCTCAAACTGACTATAATCAATCACATAGTCCAAAACATCAACACCTTGCAAATTTAATGGACTATTTTGACCAATGGAAAGTAAGGGATTAAAAGTGCAAATGTCCAAACAAACAGGGCTAAAATTGTAATTTTCCATTAAAAAAAGAATGGAAAAATTGTAATTTTTGAAAGTTGATAAAAGACTAAAAGTATAAAATACCAAGCATAAAAGACAAGACCACGATATTTTCCCAAAATTTTTCCACAAAAATAGCATTTGTGTAAATTTTTGCTGGCCATTATGTATGAATTTCTTGCAATTTTTTTTTAGCTTTGTTTTTTTAATGACCATTAAAATATTAATTAAATTTTTCAAAAAAGAAAAGGGAAAAATTAAACTAGTAGCCTCTTTCTAGGTGGAATATTCATGTGATTATTTATATATTTCATGCAAACAGAATGTAAAAACTATTTTAAAAAAGCCAATTAAAGAAAGTTTAAAAAGTAATAACTAATTTTTAAAAAATCGGCTACTACTTTTTTTTTTCTCTAAAAAGATGGAAGGAGTACGGAGTACCAATACTTAATTAACCGTAATGATAATGCTTTTCCCTTATTATCTGGGCATTTTTTGCATCACAATTTGTCGATGACATCAAATTAAGGAAAAAGCTAATCTGATAGTCAGAACATATATTAGTTGTCAGAGCAATTTTACATTTAAAAGACAATAATACCCTTTAAACTGTAAAGTTAATATCCTTCTTCTCTTTTGCGTCTCTCTCTCTCTCTCTGGTTGGCTTCTCAGGGTATTATGATTTTATTTTTTCATTTTCTGTGAAGACAAATATAAAACGGTTTGGTAGAAGTAGAGTTGTTATCCGTGGTAGCTTTAATTATTTTAGCTATGGCATTTTTCTTTTTCTTTCACAATAGTATGGTCAACTTTGCTAACAAGTTATTCTTACCTTATAATTATCGAAATTTTATATGTGGTGTTTATGCAGTTAGATTTCTTAAAGAAATTTAAAATATAATATAAAATTAGTGGAACCAACCCGAAAATTTAGATGAAAAGTAATTTATTTAACCAACAAAAGCAATTGACATTGACAAATTTTTAATCCAGAATGATATAGTATTCAAATGAATGAAAAATTGGATCAGGGAGGGTTGGGGTGATAGTAATGGGAGGATCTTGTAACCTCGAAATTATAGGTACGATTTTTGAGGATGCGAGAGTAAAAAAAAAATAAAAAGGAAGTATTGGATCAGTGATTTATAACTAGCATATTCCACACATAAAGGGTAACTGATTTAATATTTTAACGGAGGAAAATAAAGTTTAATAAAAGAATTCACACACTGAGGGCTAGCAAAACTTTACACAAATGAGTTGCCTATTGAAAATTTTAGGAAAAGACGGTACTTTTGTCTTTTATGTTTGGTATTTTACACTTCTGGCATATTTTATTAATTTTCAAAAATTAAAAGTTGGCTATGCCTTTTTTATAAAATTTTCGCAAAAATACCTTTTTAAAACCGTTGATTTATGGTAGACCAGCAAAAATGCAAAGAGACTTCTGAAGAGTAGTAACATGTTAATCTTCAAGAATATCAGTACGTTTTGAAGAGGTATCACTGATAATCGTAAATAGTACTAATATTGTTCATGAATAGTACAAGTTTTTCTTTTCTCTTCTTTTTAGAAACTTCAACTAATACTTGTAAAGTAAAAAATGTTTTAAAAAGTGGTGTATATGTACTGTTCAAGTAAACAATATTGTCGCATAAATAAATTTATTTTATGAGAGACTAACTGCTATTTTATAAAGTTGAGTATTTCAAAACTACTATATATGAATAGTTTAGTGGCTGCGTAAATTACTAGTATAATTTGGCTTAATTTTTAAATATTGGATAATTAACTAAAAAAGGCACTCAACGGACGGACTAACACCTGGCACATTTTCATAAGAAAAAAAGTTGTAAAATCCCGCACGACCCATTATTAAGAGATTAATATTTATGCTCAAAAAAAAAAAAAAATCTTATAATTAGGGAGCAAGACTGATAAGCAGTCAACATTGTGGCAAAAAGCATGAATGATTGATGACATATATAGTTACAAGCGAATCTTATCTGAGCAAAAACGCAAAGCAGAAAACTCTTCATTCTGGTCAAAAAGAAAAAGGAGGGAGGCAAGAAAGGCCACCAATTATCCATATCTTTTCAGGCGCACTTACATCAATGATGACTAGGAACAGAGAAAATGCATGTTATATTTTGGGTCTGGATTTGTTTTTCAAATGGAAAATTTTTCGTTTTTATTCATTAACTTAATGGTTAATGTTCTTAACACAATCATATCAGACTTTTATTAATTAATATGTTAAAAATCGTCTAACAATGATTGATAAACCGGTAGAGACGATATTGTTGCCGCATCTAAGTTATATTTTCTTTGACAAAACTAAGATCTGAAACATTTTAAAATTTGAATTCAGTAAAAAAATGAGATGGTAGAAAATAGATATTTATTAGAGAAACAAAATGAAGTTTATCATAGAAAAGATTTAAAACAAACAGAGTAACATAAATTGATTTTATATGTTCTTAAGTTGAAAATTAGGATTATGAAGGAAATGATTGAAGAAAAACAGAATAGGTGCCTAATTAAATTTTTTTCGTTTCATTTTTATCATTATTTCCAGTTTTTTTGCTTTTTCTTTTTTAGTTATTGTTGGACTTTTTCCCTGCCATATTTTATTTCTTTTTCTCAATCTTAAAATTTTATTTTTCTTCAAAAGTTTTGAGGTGCTCTCCTGTGAAACTGATTCACTGTGTGACCACCAATTTGTACGGTTCATGTGAACAGTGTTGGTATTGCAAAACACTCTAAATTAATGGGTATTTTATTATTTGAAAAATCCACAAGTTTCATAAAAAAAACACTTTATCTCCTAATTCGACCCTCTGTTCATTACGGGAACTCAATGAGACACTTATCTGCCTCTTATTAGGAATCAAATGCAAGATCAGAATAAATATATATGCACTAAATAAAATAAAGTAGATTTCATTATAAGTTCTATCCTTCCAAGATTTACATACATTTTTTTTTTACTTACGGATGAGTAAAAACACACAAGCAATTTCAGGTACAATCTTGTGCTGAGGGATTATTTCAGATTTCTAATTAGCTCCGCTCGATAGTGGTTTAAAGTTTCTATCGTTGATCTATCATGAGACACATACATACGGAATAAGCTTATACCTGGGGTTGTCCCCTCGTTGATCTATGGTTGCCCAATTTTCAACTTACACTCAAATAAAAACAAAACTAAAACCTGGCCATAAGGAATGACTTTAACTTGCAAACAAAACCTTACTAATCTAATATATATGCTTCATTAATTAGTTGCTGATCCAGCATCGGGTACCGACCATGTTGAAAGACATTAGTAGAGGTTTTGATTTTCAAAAGAAATTAGAAAAAGATGAACTACTAGTTTCCTCGGGTCTTTTGGTTTCCCTCCAGCCTCATACTCTGCGAATTCCAAAGCTGGTTCGGTGTCTGCTACCTCCAGCCCCAAATGTAAAGGTTAACATAGATGGTTCGGCGTTAAGAAATACAGGTTCTTCAAACTACGGCATTGTAGTAAGAGATTCATCAGGCCAAATTCTGACGGCAGAAGCTCGGTTCTTGGGAACCCAATCCAACTTCTAGGCTGAATTCATGGCCCTTCTGGAAGGACTCAAAATATGTGCACAATGACAACTCATGCATGTGATTTTTTTTAGACAGATTCAGAATATTTGGCTGATTCACTAACCGAAAAATGTAGTATCCAATGGAGTCTTCGCTATATAGCTCACCTCATTCACCAGAAAATACTACTCGCCTTTTGCATCCAGCTTAATTACCGTGAAGGCAACTTTCCGGCATATTTTTTGGCTCGTCTCGCATTATCTCACCATCAGAATTTCTCATTCACACATAACACTTTGCCGCACAGCCTCACAAATGCTGTGCAATCGGATTTTGTCAAATCCCTTACATTAGACTCTAATTTCATCGTCATATATTGTAATTTCAATATTTAGCCTAAAAAAAAAAAAATACTACTTGTACGTATCTCAACAATGTAACACATTCATCATTCCTAGGATCCAACATTACAACAATATTAGTTTTATCAATTTCATCGTATTTATAAGGTGTATATCCTCTGTTGACTTACAATAATCAGTGGCTGTCCACGAATGATCTAAGTGTCACGAGGCCAAAGCTAGAAGCATTTTATTAATTTACTTCTTCCGTTCTATTAGAAGAGTTCATTTTGACCAATATATAACTTATTATAAATGTCAATGTACAACACTTAAAATAACAAATTTGACATTATTTGTTCCATTCATATAATTATAGACTAATTGTGGACTGCACATGATTATATTAGTAAAGATAAGATGAGTAAAAAAATTTGAAAGTAAATTATTCTATTAGAACAAGAAATATTTTTTAAAGTGTAATTTTTTAATGGAACATAGGGAGTAGGTTTTAAGGGCAGTCCTTGCATATATTCAGGTGACATATGTCCCCTGCAATTAAACACAGTTTAACTTTTTTTATGATGATAATTAATATATATATATATATATATAAAAGACTACAGTCTTTTTACGAAACCATTCTTTCAATAAATACTGGCTTATACGATGACGTCTACAATTCAATTAGTACTGCATGCAACAAAGGTCATCATCAAAGAAAGAATGGTCCTATTATGGACTGTACTATTTCTCTATAATTAATGCTACTTAAATATTGTGCACTAAAGTTATTCATACAATTTTTTTTTCCCCAAATATTCATTTTGGCCACATATAAATACGAAAATAATCAAAAAAAAAATATTTTCCAAAATATAAAAAACGAATGAAAACGAATCTCCCGACTTCGTTTTCTTCAAAACTAACCAAAAAATAAAATAAAATTCTTGAAGGATCCATAATTCTTCAAAACTTCCTCTTTCCTTCTTTTTTGTTTTGTAGTAATTTCATTAATAAACGAATTCCATAATTAATTTTTTCTTTTTTTTGTTTTTTATTAATTTCATTAAGAAACGAATTCCACTAAAATGATTTTTAAAATAAATAAAAATAATTATATTTAAACAAATTTTTTTTAAAAAAATTATTTTCATTGAAAACGGTTCACCAACATGTTTCTAAGTTTTTATTCATTTTAAAAAAATAAATATTATTTAATGAAAAATGAATTTTAGGGTTTTCGAAACGAACCCGTAAATCGTTTTTGAGTTGTTATAAAAAAAAAAGGCAAAACATAATTATATAACTGAAATTTTAATTTGTAATTCAATAAAATTTTAGAGGAAGTAATTTACGGCATTTTTTGAAATACATAAAATCTCCGTATAAATGAATTTGGGGAATTTATTTATCTTTGAAAATTTAGTCATGCATTTATGTTTTAAAAATAATTAATTCCGTTAAATACAAAACTCATAAATTCGTTTCTCTAAAAAAGAAATAATATTAGACCGATATTGATATTTCCATTTTTAATTATTTTTAGTTTAAATGAGCTTGCTTAGGGAATACTAGTGGGATTAGGCATGCGCGATAATATAGAAAATGGAGAGAATAAAGAAGACAAAGGTAATTGACCACCATTTCAAAAAATGCCGTAAATTACTTCCTCTAAAATTTTATTAAATTACCAATTAAAATTTCAGTTATATAATTATATTTTGCCTTTTTTTCATAATAACTCAAAAACGAATTACGGGAGTTCTTTTGAATTAATGAAATTAATAAAAAAATGAAAAAATTAATTTGAAATTAATAAAAAAAAAAAAGAAGGATCAAAGAAAACGTCAAGATTTTTTTTATTTTTTTTATTTTTTATTCTTGAAGGAAACGAAGTTGGGAGATTCGTTTCCAATGAAAACGAATCTCCCAACTTTGTTTTTTATATTTTGGGAATGAAAAAAAAAATTGTCTATTTTAGTAATTTTTGGCCCCAATATAAATATTGGGGAAAAAAAAACCCTTATTCATACATACTTGTCTTTTGATCTAATGGTGCATTGGGAGTTTGTTTTTCATTGGCCTTGCCATCATGCAGTTCAGAATATCCCTAAGTTTGAGATCCTTAAAATCTTTGTCCAGAAGTATACTGTTGGGTAAAAATCACTCACACTCCTCTAAGTTTTATAAAGTATCAAAGACACCCACTCAAGTATTGATAAGTGGTAAAGAGATCCCTTTCTTAATATTTCTATCAAGTTTTCCATTTTAAATGTATAAATTGACAAAATTACCATTACGTTTAAAATTACTCTCATTCCAAATTGAATATAACCTTTCAAAAGTAAAATAAAAACTGAAATTTGATATTAGCAACGAAAAATCTATGTATAACAGCATGATTAAAGGTTTCATTAATCAATTCAAATCTAACTATGTGGATCAATGAAAAATTTTTCATTGAACATTCTCAAAAGAGATTTTAGAACTAATAATCCACATTATTGAAAGAGATTTTGGAACTAATTATCCACATTCATGGCTAATCATTAAGAAAGTTTGAATTTTCCCTGAAAACATTCAACAAAACAAATAACAAATTTTAGTTCAGAACAATATTATACTAAAATGAGCACAAAAATTAAAAAAAAAATTTTTAAAAATACTTCAGCCTAAAAGAGTACATAAAAAAAGAGGGAAAAAAATTCTTTCAATCTACAAAAACTATTATTCCGAAATGAATAAAAATGAAATAAATGTATTAGTTGATATGGTTCCTAATATCATCTGCTTGTACAGGACAATAAGCTTCAAAAAAATAATAAACTCAGAAAATGAATTGAATGAAAATTTTACTCACTAAAAGAAATTAAAAATTATAATACCTATACTACCCATGGAAGGATGATACTGAAACAAACTAATTCAAATGCTCATAATCTTCACTCGCTGCCTTGCATCGTGTTACATAATAAGAATTAGGAAAATAGCTAGAAGTGAATTAAATAAGCTAAGATTCAAATTAAAACATGTTGCCTTGCATTATGCTACATAATTGGAATATGAAAATAGAGGTTTAACTCATAACATTTTCTAATTTTATTTTGTTTAATTGAATTTGACAAATTTGCCCTTCAAACTAACAGAAAAGTTAACAGATAATTCACAAAAGGGATCTCTTTGCTACTTACCAATACTTGAGGGGTTGTCTTTGATATTTTAAAAAACTTGGAGGGGTGTGAGTGATTTTAACCCCTATGTTGCTTGGTCCACTTTGGATTCCTCGCGATTCGTGAATAAAAGCTAGAACCTTTGCTATGCCGAGGAAAATCTTAAGCCTTGTTGGGCAATTTAGTTTTGATCTAGAGTTTTTTACCAAAATAACACAAATTCAAAACTAATTATTTAAATAACATTTTTTTTGCCCAGTTAGCTTTTAAATGCCCAGTCAGCTTGCCCAGTCAGTTGCTTCTTCCTTCCTCTCCTTCTTCTTCTCACCCACCGCCGCCCACCACCGCCCACCGCCGCCGCCACCACAAAAACTCTCATCTTCTTCTTCTTCCTCTTCCTTCTTCTCCTTCTTCTTCTCCTCCTTCTTCTCCTCATCATCTTCATCACTCTCATCTTCTTCCATCTTCTTCTCCTTCTTCTTCCTTCTTCTTCTTCTTCTTGTCTTTTTTCTTCCTTCCTCTTCTTCTTCATCTCTCTCTTCTCCTTCTTCTTCTCTCCCACCGCCACCCACCTCCGCCACCCATCACCACCCACCGCCGCCGTCGCCAACGACTCATCTTCTTCTTCTTCCTCTTCCTTCTTCTCCTTCCTTCTTCTCCTCCTCCTTCTTCTTCTTCATCTTCAAACCCATGTCTCATCTTCTTCTTTTCTTTTTCCCCTTCCTTCTTCTTCTCTTCTTCTTCTTCTTCTTCTTCTCCCTCTCCCTCTTCTTCTTTCTCCTCTTCTTCTCCCTCTCCCTCTTCTTCTTTCTCCTCTTCTTCTCCGGCGCTGGAAGTGATGGATTGGAAGTGGCGGCGTGGAGAAATGGTGAAAGGGGGAAGGATTTTGCCCAAAAGAAAAAATTTTGCCCAAAGAAATAATATTTAGGAAGAGGAAGGAGGAGGAGAAGAAGGAGGAGAAGAAGGAAGAGGAAGAAGAAGAAGATGAGAGTTTGTTGGTGGCGGCGGCGGCGGTGGGCGGCGGTAGGCGGTGGTGGGTGAGAAGAAGGAGAGGAAGGAAGAAGAAGCTGACTGGACATTTAAAAGCTGACTGGGTAAAAAAAATATTATTTAAGTAATTAGTTTTGAATTTGTGTTATTTTGATAATTAGTTTTGTAAAATGTGTTATTTTGGTAAAAAACTCTTTGATCTAAGCTCATCGTCTGGAAACAGAGGAGAAATTAATGAAAAAATAATAATAATAACACAGATAGGGATTCATAGCAGTATTTATAAGTGAAATGACTTAGAAAATTAAAACATTTTGCTTACAAACCAGACGATGAGAACTTCTTTGTTATTGGTAAAAGACCCCATACATTTTTTCACCTGTGTGAGAATTGATCCCGACCATGCCGAAAGTGCTCAGCGAAAATTATTCGTGGAGCCAGCTTCAATTGCCATATTTGGATGTGCAATGGCATACAAAGTACAATTTCTCGAAGGATTTTTAGAGCTCCTTGTTTTAATTCTGCAGAAATCTTTTTGACTGCTATCTCGATTGCATCCTTAAATATATTCCCGGTGTGGTCAAAATTTCAAAAGTCTATGGTCACGAGCTCAAATTCTGGCAATATCTAAGTTATTTTCGATTAGCACATGATACTCACTCACATTAGCAGGACCAGCAAATGGAAGAAAAAAAAAATTTAATCACTTTGTTTGCCTCTTAATTTGAATGATGCCAAAGTATGAATTTTGGACTATGTATGAACAATTTTTGAATTTGGTGACAAAAATAAGATTCTTTTAGTTGAGGAACAAAATAAGACACATACCCCTTGAATACTTTCATATATCGCTCGGATGGATAAGTCCAATGTAAATGAACAGGGCCACAAATCTTTATCTCCATCACAAGATGAACTACAAAATGCAACATAATATCAAAGAAAGCTGGTGAAAAATACATCTCTAATTGACAACGCACCACGACTATTTAATCTTGCAACTCATCAAGTCTGTTACGATCAAGCACTTTGCTACATATTGAATTAAAAAAGAAACAAAGTCTAGTAATGCTACATATTGAATTAAAAAAGAAACAAAGTCTAGTAATGCAATATCTAACCTTCTTTGGCAAGACAGAACGAATAGATACAGGTAATAGTTGTTACATTAATGAGTGACAATCATGTGACTTCAATCACATCAACTTTAAATCTTCCATAGACACAAGTGTACTGATATTTGAAGAATACCCAGTCAGAACTTTAACACTTTTAAGACTCGAACATAAGTATGTTTCTCATCTCTGGACAATTAATGTATGACAAGTAGGTGGCAAAAACATCCGTCGGCCTCATTTCTCCAGTGCTAAATTTAGGAGTATGCCCATATTGTGAAACCTCGTAAAATTTTAGTATTTAAAAATTCATCTCAAAATTATATCGAGGTATTTAAACATATTTTTATAATCATTTATTAAACTATAGGAATTTCTTTTAAAGGAATTCTAGTTTAAAACTATTTTCTTTAGAAAATTTATAAAATCATAAAATATTTTACTTCAAAAAGAATTTCCTTATTTTGATTTCAAATTTTTATCTATGAGAATTAAATTGATAAATTTGATTCTTGATTTCATGATTTATTATTTGTTTAGGAATGTTATGATTTAGAGATTTATGGAAGTTTCGGAAATAAGAAATAAAAAATAACGAAAATAGAAAATAAATGAAAATTAATAAAAAAAAGTAGGTGAATCGGTTTTACCCAGTTATGAATCGGATAAAACCGATTGCACCGCTGTGAACAGTAAAAATACAAGTTTCTAACCGCCTAAGGGCGATTTTATCCGATTAGAAAACGGGTAAAACCGATTGAAAAGGATAAGAATTAAGGGTAATCTGTTTTACCCGGTTACAAATCTGGTAAAACCGATTGAAAAAGATAAGAATTAAGGGTAATCGGTTTTACCCGGTTACAAATATGGTAAAACAAATTGGTAAAAGATAAAAAAAAAAATCTCACCGCCTATGAAACGATTTTACCTGGTATTCAAGCAGGTAAAACCGATTCCAATTGGTTGTAACCGGTTGTGCAATCGGGTAAAACTGATCGCATGTCAAAACTGAAAAAAAAAAAATTCTGAACACTTGCAGGTCAAGCTACGGGTCTAGGGGTCTCACCACCCCTAGAATTTGTTTTATACGACTCCAAGGGTCTATAAATACCCCTGGATCCTATCTAAACACTCCATTTCCAAAAATCAAAAGCCAAATGTAAAGAAATCTCAAGTTGATAGAAAATAGGAAAAATAGGAAGAAAAGGAGGAAAGCAAAGGATTTTGACTTGAAGTTGATGTTCTACTCCAAAGGAAATAACCTAGGAAGCTTGAAGAATCAAAGGGTAAGTAATTTTACGTTAGAAGTTAGAATCATAATGCAAAAGTTTTGAAATTTTGAACTTTTATAGTTTTCTTAAAGTTTAATTAATTCTTGAATTTTTGAACGTTAGAAAAATATTTTCAAATGTTAAAAATGTTATAGGAGTATTGTAGAAATGATTTTTAGCAAAAGGAATCAAAGAAAAATGAGTTTTGTACACTTTTTTAGCAAAACCCGAAGCAAAGGTTGAAAACCAATTTTTTGGGCACGAATCGGTTTTAACCGATTTAGAAACGGGTAAAACCGATTTTCTTGCTCAAGAAAATAGGTTAAAACCATTTGCAGAATGGGTAAAACCAATTCCCAAGTGGTTTGCCGATTTTAAAATGGGTAAAAACGATTAGAGATTTTTCTGTAAATATAGGACCGGTTTTAACCGATTGGGAAGTGGGTAAAACAGATCCGAGGGGTTTTTTGCAAATACTGGAACGGTTTTAACCAATTTGCAATATGGTAAAACCGATCCAGAAAATGAAAAATATGATTTTCTCATAATTTTAATTCTTTTGATTATTTCTTTATAAATCCTTGTTAAAATTATTTTAACAAGTATTTTAAAGATTTTACACCCTTATTTTCTTAAGTAATGATTTTTATAGTCTTGTCCAAATTTTTGACTATTTGTGAATTAAATTAGAAATAAAATTTAAATGTTATAAACTCTTTCTAAATAAGAAAATATGTAAATTAAGTTTTGTTGCATAATACTTATATTCTTTAAAGTTATAATTATTATGTTTTCTTAGTTATTTTCAAGTTAGATATAAATAATTTATAAATACTTATTATGTTATACGTCTTTTTAACGTAAAATAGATAAATTACTTTTCACCCTTATTTAGTTAATTCCTGAAATACGTCAGAAGTGAAAGAATATTAGAGTACTGTTAGTTAGAAAT
This sequence comes from Leptodermis oblonga, assembly GCA_016801395.1. NCBI lineage: Eukaryota > Viridiplantae > Streptophyta > Magnoliopsida > Gentianales > Rubiaceae > Leptodermis > Leptodermis oblonga. Next base: position 31,536,246 of record CM028756.1, on the reverse strand, counting down.
AGATACTGAATTTCTGGACCATGAAATATATGCATATCTGATAGATAGCTAGAATGTGAGCTTATATCTTTGAACTGAGGTGAGTTTATCACTAAAAATGGATTCCGTTTTAATGCAATTAATAATTGAACTGCATTGAATCTTGTTTGTGGCATGTTTGAAATAATTGCGAAAAATGTTTGAAATACTTTTTGATTTTGAACTACCAGTTGTGTTTACTTACCTACTGAAATACATATGTACATGGTATGTTTCAGTTGTACTTTCTTTTGTACACTAAATTTGTTATATGAGCATAAATCTTGTCAGATCCATTGTTTGTGTGCGATTTGATTAGGCGAGCTAGCGTCGGCCTTTGTCGTTCGGATCATTTGCATTCCTGATTTCAAAATCAGTCCAGATCACTGGGGCCCATATATGTATAAGTTATTAGGAGTTGGCCGACGATATATTTCAGTTGAGATGAGTTGGCCCGTCGTTTAGTATTTATGCTGTCGAACGCCCCTCATTCTCTGAGGTGAGCTGGCCCGTCGTTCATCGTTCACATCAAACGTTGGCGAACGCCCCTTATCCTCTTTATTTATATTATAGTTAAGATGAGTTGGCCCCTGTATACACTGGCAAATCCCCCTCATTCTCCGAGGTGAGCTGGCCCATCGTTCATCGTTCGCATAGAGCGTTGGCGAACGCCCCCATCCTCATTATATGTTTCTTAATCCTGCATGAGTGTTGACTGCTATTTGTTAGGATATGCCTGAATTGTACGCATGGGTAATTTTTGCAACTCGTTAAATATTTGCGAAAACGGTGAACTCTCACTGGGCAAGAGCTTATTCCATTTTCCTGTTTTTCTGTTTCTTGTTTTCAAAATTGTATTACAGATATTTGGTACGAAGATGATTATGCTCACTAGGATCACCCGAAGTACGAAAATTTTGGATACGGCTAGAAGGCGGGATTGTGTAGAGATGTGCTTATACTCTAATAACTCATGTACTATAGGGCTGTATAAGTTTTACTTTTTATAATTAAGGGGGAAAATTATTATAAAGTTCTGCCAGTTCTGAGTCCTGGTGCAAACCAAGCAGGCATCCGGTGAAACCAACCCTTCGCATGCGAGGTGGTGAATTTGGGTTGTCACACATATCAACCAAATCAAGTCTCGCTTTTTGACTATCCTTTGTTTTTCCTGGAATGTTCAAAAGCGTACCAAGCAAACTTTCACAAATGTTCTTCTCAATATACATAACATCTACACAATGTCTCACATCAAATGTCTTCCAATGGAAGATAAAAAAAAAATATAGACCTCTTATTCCAAGATATCTTTTCTTTCATGCAAGACTTTTTTGAATTTTCAAATTCTACATTTATATCCTTCAAACGAGCATGGATATCTTTTCCACTCAATGCATCTGGAGCATTTCTAAACTCTTGTTTCCCATTAAAGGCTATTTTCATTCGACGATAAGGATGAGAATCGTGAAGAAAACTGCGATGCTCAAGGTAAACTGTCTTCTTCCCATACATAAGAGCTGAAGAGTCTGCATTCTCCTCACATATAGGGCATGCAGTGTGCCATTTAACAGACCCTGACAAATTACTATACGCAGAAACATCATTTATCGTACAGAATAACATGGCACGCAAAGTGAAATACGCTGCACGATGTGCATCAAACACCCTCTCGCATTCGTCCCATAACTTCTTCAAATCTTCAATTACTGGGGCCAAATAAACATCAATGTCATTTCCCGGTTGACATGGAACATAACATACTTATGTTTCATACATAAGTATGGAGGTAAATTGTAAATAGCAAGCATCACTAGCCAAGAGCTATGTGCATTGCTGAAATTTCCAAAAGGATTCATTCCATCTTTACATAATGCAAGTCTCAAATTTCTTGCATCTCCCCCAAACGACGGATACATCGTATCAACTTTTTTCCATTGATCTGCGTCCACTGGATGTCTTATCATATTGTCATCATCGGGGATATTTCGATCGGCACGCCATGTCAACTTTATTGCATCTTTTTTTATTGGCAAAAAGTTGTTTGAACCTCGGGATTATCAGCAAATACCACAACACCTTCGCTGGAGATGCTTTCTTCTTCTCATTACTGTGATCATCACTATCACCGTAAATCTCCTTTTTGTACAAGATTTTTTTTTGCCTCATAAATATGACCGGAGAGTTCGTTATTTTCCAAGACCATATCCTTCTGTAGAGCCAACAAGCCCGTAAAACTAGTATCACTCTATCCGTTTGCCACTTTCAAATTGTACAATTTCAAGACCGCAGATGAATGTGTGTACTTAGTACAATCTGTATAGAGAGGTTTTTCATTATCACTCAATAACGAAGAGATAATTTGGGCTTATCAGCGAAATCACGAACCACATCATCAACCATAGCATCAAGTGGATTGTTATCATTCCCATCTGTGACACCTTGCTTCGAAGAGGTGTCCAAACTCTCACCATGCCATGTCTATATTTTATAAGTAGGGTTGAATCCCCACCGAAAAAAATGACATCTTATCTCATCAGGGTCCCGTTTCAAATTGGCACAGTCCTTGCACGGGCAAAGGATGGAATTCGTATCTTTAAAGGTAAAGGCAATAAATTTCTCAACCTCCCTTGCATATGCTTGGTTCGTAGATCACCATATATTATGGAATTACGATCCATGCTTATATTAAAATAAATACAAGACAATATTAGGGCAAATACTTATAACATACATTATCTCATCATGTGAATGAATGATTACAAATATGATTAATTTGGAGGAATTAAAAAATAGACATTATATGTCAAGTTTTCAAGTGTTACACCATTTAAACAACAAATAACACAATCAAATAAGAAGAATTTTATCAAATACTTAGCCCACAAACATTCTATGAAGCATTTAATCAAACATTTAGCATACATACAAGATTGTATATCTTAGGAAGGATTTCATCAAACACTTATTCCACATACAAGAAATTACATTCTATGACCCATTTAATAAAACACTTAGCCTAAAAATTAGAAATTACATCTTGAGAAGAGGTTCATCAAACATTTAAGCCACAAAAATAAATTACATTCTATGAAGCATTTAATCAAACACTTAGCTTACATATAAGAAATCACATCCTATGAATATTTTTATCAAACACATAACCCACATATAAATAATAGTAGTCTATGAAGCATTGAATCAAACATATAGCCTACATACAATTTATCAAACACGTAACCCACATATAAATAATATCATTCTATGAATCATTTAATCAAACACATAGCCTACACATCAAAATTGACATAGGTAATCAACTAACCAATTCAAAATCCTAATACAAAATTTAAAATTTGAAACACAAACAAAAGAGTTCTCACATAGCAAATCTAATCTCAAATGAATGGTTGAGTTTGATGCATATACGAGATTAATGCTCCAACCCACCGCAACAAAATACCTCCCAGAGTGGTGAATTAGGGCCAGGAAATGAAGAAGAAAGAATAAAGAAGATGGGAAATAAGGGAAAATGGGGGCAGCGCCATGCTAGTGTAGTTTAAGTAGCAGATATAGCCACCGGTTTTAGAAATAGAGGTGGCTTTATCCGTTGCCGTAAGACAAAGCTATCGGGTCCCGACTAAACAGGTGGCTATATATGAAAATTCTACTTAAAAGCCACCGGGTTAGCGGTCGGTAATCGGTGGTGTTATGAGCAGTAACCGGTAGCGTTATAGCATCATTTTATACAAAATCCATCGGTGTTTTATAATTCGGTGGCTTTTTCCCACATATTTTTACTTTTATTACAAAACTGCCACCGCATTTTGCAAAAGCCACCGGTTTATATTATACCGGTGGCTATAATGCGGTGGCTTTATGCGATTTTGTAATAGTAGTACTTAAGTTTGATTCATTTTATTATTACAAATTTTCTTTTAACTTGGAATATCTTGTATATTTGCAATCTAGAGTTACAATTTATATCATTATTCATGATTCTCCAGGTAAATAATGTAAATACTTTTTTTTTGGACCTAGTTTAGAATATTTCATTTTCAACAAACAAGAGGAGTAATGCACGTACAGAGAGAGAGAGAGAGAGAGAGAGAGAGAGAGAGAGGATAAAGTTAATAGATGAGATATTTTGGGTTAATGGTTGGAAGTAGTGAATATATAAAAAAGTATAAAAATAAAAATAAAAATAGCATAAAAGACAAAATTAACCTTCTGAATGTTAAACACGACAAAAATTTTAAAGTTACAGATTTCCAAAAATATAAGAGAGTATATAATGTATAATTATCCATAAGTTTAAAAAATCACATTGGAATTTTGAGAACTTTACCCTCTTTATATTACAATCACTATTACAAAATTGTTAAAAGCCACCGGATCCATACGCGCAAAACCACCACATGTTCGCAATTTACCCTGGTGGCTATATGGAGGTGAATTTTTGAGGTAAAAACCACCGACTTAAAAAAACAGTGGCTTTTACCAAAACACGGGAAAAAAGGCCACCAGGTAGAGGTATATCCAGTGGCTTTGTTGCGGAAACTCGAGTCGGACAGAAACTCGGACACAGCCCAGAACCGAAAATTTGCCTTATTTTTGTGAAATTGGTTTTAACCCAAAAGTTTACCTTATTTTCAAAATTAACCAAAAGGAATTAAGAAAAACCATTACTTGAAACTTGACTTTATTTTTAGACTAGACCTTAATTGTGCAATTGACCTTAATCGAAAACTTGACCTTCTTTCACAACTTGACCTATTAACCTTGAGCTTTGACGTTTGACTTTGACCTAAAGTCAAAGTAAAACCTAGTTGACCTAAAATCAAAGTCAAACCTAGTTGACCTAAAGTCAAAATCAAACCTAGTTGACCTAAAGTTAAAGTCAAACTTTAGTAACTCACGCTAGAACGCTCGTTTTGCAGGAGTTGACCGTTGACCGGGAATCGATCTAGTCAACCATCATTACGTTCACACATACGAAAGGTGAGAGATTACTCTCTATTTTTATAAGACTTAATTGGACTATCTAATTAGTAATTGTGTGTAACAATACCTACTTGATTGCTTGATTTTCTAAAGAGGTCTTCCACACCTCAGCACTTGCTTATCTTAAATACAACTTATTGCTAAGTGTGTATACGTGTTGCTTAACATGATGATGCTATGATTAATTATGTTATACCATGCTTGACTTGACTTGACTTGACTTGACTTAACTTGAATGTACGAGACTTGCCATGATCAATTGAATGTCTATGAATGTATGCACCTATATATCAAAGTATGACATAGTAGCCGTGAAGGGTGGTGCCTTCTCAGGGTTAATCACATGTCATCTAGAATTGCATATTTGCCTCTAGAAATGTATGCCCATGAACACATACAGACATAATGCATCGGCCAAGAAAGGACAAGGCCCGTCCCAGGATTATGACATTTAGGATTTGCTTGATTGCCTCTAGAAATGCATGAAGCATACTAGAGTTTGCCATGATCACCTTAGCATGAAATAGGTCAGAGGACCTACGTGAAATAGGTCTTCCCGATTGAATAGATAGTAGCCGCTTGTCCGCTAGGTAGGGCTTGCCGGCGAAAGTCATGTCGCTAATAGATGACACTTCTTCTATATGAGAAGAACACCCGTTTTGGCCCAATTTGAAAAAGGCCAAGGATCCAAAACTCCTGCCGTCAAGCATACCCGGTTATACCGATACGGCTACCGTAGGGGCGATGTGCTTTGTAAACCATCAACGCGAGTGAGTGAAACGTGAATATATACCGACTTAGCTTTATTATGAGAAAGCTAGACCGCATTATCTGATCGCTAGGAATCTAGTGGCTCAAATGTACTGCATATGAATGTTGTATATGTGCTGCTATGCCTACATTAGTATTTGCTATATACTTGACTATAATACATGACTTCCTTGACTTGATATACGTGCTTGACTTGATTGACTTGTTTACCTGCTTGCCATGCATGCCTACAATTCCACTGTTATATAGATATACGCATGAACTCTTTACTCACTCGGCTTGTTGTTTAAAGACTTATGGTGGGAATTTTTCTAAGAAAAACCTAAGATCTCTCACTGAGCTTAGTGAAGCTCTCCCCTTTCTATCTTATTATTTTATAGGAGCTTAACTTGAGTGATGATAGTGGTAAGGCCGATGGGCGTGAAAGAAAGCAATAAAGACTAGAACTCTGTAATAGGTACACTAAGTACCATTTTGGTTTTGGGAGGATAATTTGGTCTATAAAATCGTCCTCAGACTTTATCGTTACTTTTTCGCTGCTATGAACTGCTTGAACTGCTAGAGTAATAAATACAGTTTTACGGTAATTCTTATTTATTATCTGTATCAATTATTGGACACGACCCGTCTCACTCTTCCTCGTCATTAATGGATCCGAGGGAACGGAAGGTTGTGACGGGGCATCGCGGTTAGTATCAGAGCGCTAACGTTCTTAAAAGAACGGAGGTCCTAAATCTTCAAAGATTAATTCCTAATAAGTCCTGGACTTATTGGATCCAGGGATCATAAAACTTTACTTGCTTACTCTGATACCCCTGTCGTCACAGTTGGTATTTGAGACACCGTTCCTAAATAAAGGGATTGGTGTCCACACACTTTTAGAATTCACATCCTTAGGATTGCTTTCATAAAACTTAGTAAAGAATTAAGTAATTCTTAAAACACTATATCTAGTAACTTGGAACTAGGTATGGATATGAAACTGGCATAACTTATAAAAGCTTGCAATAAACTGACTTCGTATGGACTTGTAGGAAATGGCATTCAACCAGACTGGGAGCATTTACGAGAATGATGTCCAAGCTAAGGGAATCAACTACCGAGCCAGCCCAAATAGGGCCCTGCATCACTGGTCCCCAACAATTAGTCAAAGGGCGCCAGAGATGTGGGAGCCATATTGCATTACAGGGTGGTGCATCGCGTAGCTGCAGAACGGGACGAGTTCAGGAAAGAACTCAGAATGTTGAATATGGTGATCGATGACTTAGACCAGCAGAAAGACGACCTTTCTCAGCGAGTTCAGGCATTGGAGTAGGAACTCCAAGGCCGAGACGCTTAACTTACCGAACTACGCCAACTAAGGAGGATTATGCGTACCTTAGTGAGAGGCTTTGAAAGATTGACCGCAGCTATCTCCACAGTGCTTCTAGTTCTCCCTCAACCTAAGGAGATCGAGGAAGAAGAAGACGACTAGTTGTAGGACGATAGTGCTAGGCGCGTTGTTTGTGCATTTCTATTTATTGCTTGTTATGTTTAAGGGCTAGACAATTATATGTGCCATCTTTCATTATGTGTTTTGTGGAATGTTTTTGCTTGAGAGGTTGGATCTCTAAACCACTTACTTGGATTAAATAAAATGGCCAGTCACCGATGGTGACTTCCAGATTGCTTTATATTTTGTAGCATGGCGTTCTAAATACTTGACTTACGTGAATGACTTGCTTGAAACTCGAATAACCTAGATGCATGTACACTAGGTTTTGGATAGAATGAATCATGAACTAGAAAACACGATTAAAGTAGTTTAAGACTTAGGTCGAACTAAAGATAGAAAATGTGCTTCACCATTGTAGATGTCTCGCAATACCCGAGGAAACACGTCAGGATCAGATGAGGGACTAGCCCCTTTCCACACCGCTATCTGACACTTGACTACGCTAGTGGCGGACCTTCACCGTAGCCCAGAACACCATGATGATGAGCATCGGGCCTTAGGCCAGTTCCTAAAGTTTCATCCGCCTCGTTTTAATGGAGAACCTGAAACCGATAAAGCCGAAGCATGGCTTGAGAGTGTGCAACGAACATTCGAACTGCTAAGATGCAGTGATGCTCGCAAGATCGAGTTCGCCGCATTCCAAATGGATGCTGCCACATTGGATTGGTGGCGAGTGATAACCCAAAAATAGGATACCGATCAGACCCAATCTTTTATTGCCTTGAACTTTGTGCCTAAAAGCTTAGGACGACCTGAAAAGTTACCTCATACATTGGAAGTGAGTACTCCAACTTCTGATGTTCTCCTATGTACCAATTCCATATATAGAGAATGTAAAATGGAGATCCAAGGGCAGAACCGACCCACGGATTTAGTGACGCTTGACCTAAGAGGCTATGATGCCATCTTAGGAATGGATTGGCTAACTAGGAATCATGCTTTCTTAGATTGCCAAGGAAAGGTAGTGATCTTTAAGGAACCCGGACAACCCGAAGTAGTATTGAGGCTGAGTAGTAAGAAAACTTCAACCCCCTTGATATCCGGACTTAAAGCCTGCAAATTGTTATGGAAAGAAGTGTAAGGATTCCAAGCCATAATGATTAACAAACCCAAAGAGAAAGCCAAGATCGAGAGTACACGCATAGTTAAGGAATACAAGGACGTATTTCCATAGGAGTTAACAGCTTTACCACCTGTTAGGGAAATTGAGTTTACCATTTATCTAATTCCCAGAGCCGAACCTTATTCTCAAACCCCATACCGAATGGTCCCGGCAGAACTAAGTGAGCTGAAGAAGCAGCTTGAAGAACTTTGACCCAAGGTTACATCCGAGCTAGTATCTCTTTATGGGGAGTCCTGGTACTCTTCATGAAGAAGAAAGATGGAACCATGAGGATGTGCATAGACTACCGAGGTTTGAACAACTTTACCATCAAGAACAAGTATCCTTTTCCATTGACAGATGAGTTGTTTGACCACTTGCAGGGAGCAACGGTCTTTTTCAAACTTGACCTTTGCCAAGGATATTACCAGTTACGCATTCGGGAGGAGAACATTCCCCGTACCGCATTCAACACCCACTCCGGACAATATGAATTCGTAGTAATGTATTTTGGATTGACCAATGCACCAGCCGCATTCATGGAATTAATGCACCGAGTATTCCAGCCTTATTTAGACCAGTTTGTAGTGATCTTCATCGACGACATCTTAGTGTATTCCCGAACCCTGGAGGAGCATGAGGAACACTTAAGGAAAGTGTTGCAGAAGTTAAGGAAACATAGGATATTCGCCAAGTTTAGTAAGTGCGAGTTTTGGTTGGACCAAGTTTCGTTCCTTGGTCACATAATTTCCAAGAAGGGAATTTCGAAAGATCTGACTAAAGTAGAGACTACGAGGGATTGGAAAACACCCGAAAACCCGACAGAAGTACGCAGTTTCTTAGGACTAGCGGGATATTATCGAAGATTTTTCCCCGACTTCTCAAAGATTGCAGGACCAATGACCAAGTTGACTCAGAAGGATGTCAAGTTCTCACATCTGCGCCTGTGCTGACGCTACCCGAGGGAAAAGAAAACTTCGTGGTATTCACTGACGCGTCCAAAGAGGGACTTGATTGCGTCTTAATGCAAAAGGGGAAGGTAGTTGCTTATGCGTCCAGAAAGTTAAAGGTGCACGAGCAGAATTACCTAACCCACGACATAGAGTTAGCCACCGTAATCTTCGCTTTAGCAAAGTGGAGACATTACCTGTATGGAGTGATGTTTGAAGTCTTTTTCGATCATAAGAACCTGAAGTATCTATTTTCGTAGAAGGACTTAAACCTTAGACAGCGAAGATGGATGAAGTTTCTGCAAGATTATGATTGTACGATCCGGTACCACCCATGCAAGGTAAACATAGTAGCAGATGCCTTGAGCTGAAAAGCTCAGTTAGCGCAATTGGTAATCTGCGCTAATGTAACCGTTAAGCCTGACTTGCCTGAGAGAATCAAGAAGGCTCAGGAAGAGAACCTTACCTTGAATCATCGAGTAGAACTAGCGCAACAAGGCACGCATCCCAATTACCAGATAGGATCCGATAGAAGCCTAAGGTATCGCGGATGACTGTATGTGCCAAAAGACGATGCGCTGAAGCACCAGATAGGACCTTACCTTATCTTTATTGCTTTCGTTCACGCCTATCGGCCTTACCACTACGTCACTCAAGTCAAGCTCTTGTAAAATAATAAGATAGAAAGGGGTGAGCTTTACTAAGCTCAGTGAGAGATCTCGGGTTTTCATCAGGAAAACTCCCACCACAAGTCTTTAAACAACAGGCTGAGTAAGCGAGTAAAGAGTTCATCCATATATCTATATAACAGCAGAATTGTAGGCATGCATGGTAAGTAGGTAAACAAGTCAATCAAGTCAAGCACGTATATCAAGTTAAGCAAGTCATGTAGTATAGGCAAGCATATAGCAAATACTAATGTAAGCATGGCAGCATAGATACAACATTTATATGCAGCACATTTGAGTCACTAGACTCCTAGCGATCAGATAGCGCTGTTTAGCTTTCTCATAATAAATCTAAGTCGGTTTCTATTCACGTGTCACTCACTCGTGTTGATGGTTTACAAAGCACATCGCCCCCACGGCAGCTGTATCGGTATAACCAGGTATGCTCGACAGCAGGGGTTTTGGATCCTTGGCCTTTTTCCAAATCGGACCAAAACGGGTGTTCCTCTCATATGGAAAGAGTGTCGACTATCAGCGAAACGACTTTCGCTAGCAAGCCATACCTAGCGGACAAGCGGCTACTAACTATTTAATCAGGAAGGCCTATTTCACGTAGGTCTTCTGACCTATTTCACGTTAAGGTGATAATGGCAAACCCTAGCATGCTTCATACATTTCTAGAGGCAATCATGCAAATCCTCAATGTCATAATCCTGGGACGGGCCTAGTCCTTTCTTGGCTGATGCATGATGTCTGTATGTGTTCATAGACATACATCTCTAAAGGCAAATATGCAATCCTAGATGACATGTGATTAACCCTGAGAAGACACCACCCTTCACGGCTACTATGTCATGCTTTCATATATAGGTGCATACATTTATAGATATTCAATTGATCATGGCAAGTCACGTACATTCAAGTCAAGTCAAGCATGGCATAACAAAATCGATCATAGCATCATCATGTTAAGCAATACGTATACACACTTAGCAATAAGTTGTATTTAAAATAAGCAAGTGCTGAGATGTGGGAGACCTCTTTAGAAAATCAAGCAATCAAGTAGGTATTATTACACACAATTACTAATTAGATAGCCCAATTAAGTCTTATGAAAATAGCGAGTAATCCCTCACCTTTCGTAGGTGTGCGCGTAACGACGGTTGACTAGATCAATTTGCGATCAACGGTCAACTCCTGCAAAGCGAGTGTTCTAGCGTGAATTCCTAAAGTTTGACTTTAGATTTAGGTTAACTAACTTTAACTTTGACTTTAGGTCAACTATGTTTGACTTTTACTTTAGGTTAACTAGGTTTGACTTTGATTTTAGGTCAACTAGGTTTGATTTTTACTTTAGGTCAAGGTCAAATGTCAAAGGTCAAGTTCAATTGGTCAAATTGTGAAATAAGGTCAAGTTTTTTATTAAGGTCAATTGCACAATTAAGGTCTAGTCTAAAAATAAGGTCAAGTTTCAAGTAATGGTCTTTCTCAATTCCTTTTGGCTAATTTCGAAAATAAGATAAACTTTTGGGCTAAAACTAATTTCAGAAAAATAAGGCAAATTTTTGGTTCTGGGCTGTATCCGAGTTTCTGTCTGACTCGAGTGGAAACTCGCACCTGGGTTTCAGGTTCTTCGTGTTTAAGTTTTCAGGTTTAAAATTCAAGAAAAGGCTTTCTGGGTCTCGTCCCAGTTTCAGGGTTGGTTTAAGCAGGTTTCTAATTCATTTTAATTCGTTTCGAAGACGTAGATCTGTAGTCTAACATACCAGCTATAGGTAGGAACTTAAATCACGCGAAGACAGGTACTTTAACTATATTAAATTTCGTCCCGAACTAGGCTCAGAATACTGATTTTAAAACATGCATAATTCTGGATTTTAATTATTAGATCTAAACCATTACGGCTAATAAAATCTAGAGGCATGCATCCTAAGCATAATAACATATAAAGAATTCAACCAACATCCTAAACATGCTTTCTATCCATCAATTAACATGAATTTCTTAATTACTTGTTATTCAAGTTTTCCTAAATGTTCATAATTTTAATCCATTTTCAATTCTAAATCCCAAATAAAACACTCACCATGGGGTCCTATGAATACCACGAACTTAAAGACTTCAATGAAGGCGGCACGGTGGTTGTTCGACGGCGGCGGCGGCTCTGCACTTCACGGCTTCTTTAACCTTTTCTTAAATGTTTATAAAGTTTAATTCTTGAACTTAAGGATGTATTTATAGGCATATTATAGGTTAAGGAAGATCAGAATCTTCTTCAAACATGGTAAGATTAATTCAGGTAGTTTCTTTCTACCGAATTGATTGTGCTTTCGGATTACTTAATTAAAGATTTCGTTTCCCGTTTCTATTTTCTTTTATCCGAGTACTCATCCAACTCAAAAGGTAACTCGCGTAGGCTAATTCCGTGAATTTCTTCCGTTTTGAATTCTTCTGCTGTCCGAGTTTCTGTCCGACTTGGATGGAAACTCGTACGACGTGATTTTTCAAATTCGTTCCTTTTATGCTTCTCTCCTTTCCTTGTTTCACTTTAGGTAATTATCACTTCTATATTAACTACCAATCAGCATTAATTCTAGCAATCAATTAGGCAATCAATCTAGAAATCAATAAAGCAATCAATTTAAGCAATTAATCACACAATCAATTAAACTATCACTCAGGCAATCAATCAAGCACTTCATTATTCGGTTTCTGTAATTTAAGAGCAAGCAAAATGTCCATTTTACCCTTAATACGTTACGATTCCTAGCTCGAAATTTTTGGGTCCTCACATTCACCCCCACTTAACGGAATTATGTCCTGAAATTCCCTAACTCATTCCTCGAATAATTCTGGGTACTTCTCACGCATATCATCCTCGGGTTCCCGAGTGGCTTCTTCTAACCCATGGCATTTCCACTGTACCTTTACTAAGGAAACTTCCTTTGTCCTTAGCTTCTTAGTGCTACGGTCCAAGATTCGCACGGGTTTCTCCTCGTACTCTAGTCTCTCTTCCACTTCTAAGTCATCTAGCTGTACCACATGCCTTGGATTGGCCAAATACTTCTGTAGCATGGATACGTGAAACACTGGATGCATCTTTCCCATTGATGCATGTAATTCGAGTTTGTAGGCAACTTTGCCTACACGCTTTAGAATCTTGAAAGGTCCCACGAATTTGGGACTCAACTTTCCTCTTCTTCCATGCTTAACGATGTGGGTGTCATTCAGTGTGAACCTGGCTCCGACCCCCCCTTTCCCTTGGATCCACTCCCAACGAGGAAGAGCGAGACGGGTCGAGTGGGTTTCATTCAGGGCTCGCGCCCAACAATTGATACATATAATAAATAAGAATTACCGTAAAACTGTATTTATTACTCTAGCAGTTCAAGCAGTTCATGGCAGCGGAAAAGTAACGATAAAGCGATAAAGTCTAAGGACGGTCATAGACCAAATCATCCTCCCAAAACCATAATGGTATTTAGTCTAAATATTACAGAGTTCTTGTCTTTATTGCTTTCGTTCACGCCCATCGGCCTTACCACTATCGTCACTCAAGTCAAGCTCCTGTAAAATAATAAGATAGAAAGGGGTGAGCTTCACTAAGTTCAGTGAGAGATTTCGGGTTTTCCTCAGGAAAATTCCCACTATAAGTCTTTAAACAATAGGCCGAGTAAGCGAGTAAAGAGTTCATGCATATATCTATATAACAGCGCAATTGTAGGCAAGCATGGCAAGCAGGTAAATAAGTCAATCAAGTCAAGCACGTATATCAAGTCAAGCAAGTCATGTAGTATAGGCAAGCATATAGCAAATACTAATGTAGGCATGGCAACACAGATACATTCATATGCAGCACATTTGAGTCACTAGACTCTTAGCGATCAGATAGCGCGATCTAGCTTTCTCATAATAAAGCTAAGTTGGTATCTATTCATGTTTCACTCACTCGCGTTAATGGTTTGCAAAGCACATCGCCCCCACAACAGCAGTATCGGTATAACCGGGTATGCACGACTGCAAGGGTTTTGGATCCTTGGCCTTTTTCCAAATCGGCCCAAAACGGGTGTTCCTCTCATATAGAAGGAGTGTCGACTATCATCGACATGACTTTTGCCAGTAAGCCATACCTAGCGAACAAGCGGCTACTATTTATTCAATCGGGAAGACCTATTTCAAGTAGGTCCTTTGACCTATTTCGCGCTAAGGTGATCATGGCAAACCCTAGCATGCTTCATGCATTTATAGAGACAATCATGCAAATCCTAGATGTCATAATCCTAGGATGGGCCTAGTCCATTCTTGGCCGATGCATGATGTCTGCATATGTTCATGGGCACACAGCTCTAGAGGCAAATATGTAGATGACATGTGATTAACCCTGAGAAGGCACCACCCTTCACGGCTACTATGTTATGCTTTCATATATAGGTGCATACATTCATAGACATTCAATTGATCATGGAAAGTCTCGTACATTCAAGTCAAGTCAAGTCAAGCATGACATGACATAATTAATCATAGCATCATTATGTTAAGCAACACGTATACACACTTAGTAATAAGTTGTATATAAATGGGCAAGTGCTGAGGTGTGGGAGACCTCTTTAGAAAATCAAGTAATCAAGTAGGTATTGTTACACACAAGGCTAAAACCAATTTCAGAAAAATAAGGCAAATTTTCGGTTATGGGCTGTGTCCGAGTTTCTATTTGACTCAAGTGGAAACTCGCACCTGGATTTTGTGTTCTTCATGTTTTTCAAGTTTTCAGGTTTAAAATTCAAGAAAAAGCTTTCTGGGTCTCGTCTGAGGGGCTGTCCAACTCGGATGGAAAATCGGATGGTTGGTTCAGTTTTCCAGAAACCGCTGGTTCAGGGTACCACTTTCGGGGTTGGTTTAAAAAGGTTTCTAATCCGGTTTAATCGATTCCAAAGTCACAGATCTATAGTCTAACATACAGGCTATCGATAGGAATTTAAACCACGTGAAAACAAGTACTTTAACTACATTAAATTTCATCTCAAACTAAGCTCGAAACACTGATTTTAAAATATGCATAATACTGGATTTCGATTTTCAGATCTAAACTATTACGATTAATAAAAATCTAGAGGCATGCATGCTAAGCATAATAACATGTAAGGAATTCAACCAACATCCTAAACATACTTTCTATCCATCAATTAACATGAATTCTTAATTATTTGTTATTCAAGTTTTCCTATGTGTCATGCTTTTAATTCGTTTTCAATTCTAAGTAACAGATCAAACACTCACCATGAGGTCCTATAAATACCACGAACTTAAAGACTTCAAGGAAGGCGGCACGGCGGCGGCAGCGCTGCACTTCACGGCTTCTTTAACCTTTTCTTAAGTGTTTGTAAAGTTTAATTCTTGAACTTAATGATGTATTTATAGGCATCCTATAGATTAAGGGAGATCGGAATCTTCTTCAAATAAGGTAAGGTAATTTCGAGTAGTTTCCTTCTACCGATTGATTGTGATTCCGGATTCCTTAATTAAATATTTCGTTTCCTATTTCTATTTTCCTATGTCTGAGTACTCGTCCGACTCGCATGGGCTAATTCCGTGAATTCCTTCATTTTCGAATTCTTCTGCTGCCCGAGTTTCTGTCCAGCTCGGAGGGAAACTCGTACGACGCGATTTTTCATATTTGTTCCTTTCATGCTTCTCTCATTTCCTTATTTCGCTTTAGGTAACTATCACTTCTATATTAACAACCAATCAGTATTAATTCTAGCAAGCAATTAGACAATCAATCTAGAAGTAAATAAAACAATCAATTTAAGCAATTAATCACACAATCAATTAAACAATCACTCAGGCAATCAACCAAGCACTTAATTGTGCGGTGTCGTAATTTAAGAGTAAGCAAAAAGTCCATTTTACCCTTAATACGTTACGGTTCCTAGCTGCAACCGGTGGTTTTGTTTCAGAAAGTTCAAAATAATTATTTACTCGTCCGAGTCTACGAGTTTAGACCAAGTCAAAAAAAATTATTTATAACTGCTGCTTTTATAAAGAAGTTTCACCTCCCAAAATGAGTCTCCAGTCGATGTGGGATTTCTCAAGTTTGCCAAGAAAGAAAAAATTTATTTGCATCTACTGTTATTCAAACCCGAGTGCATAACACCTTTTTGCTTCTTGCATAACATGAGATCCCACCAGGCTAAGCATGCTTATTTATGCAAATTGGTTTGACAGTATATATATTTTTTGCCTTTTGAAACTTGTGAGTTTAACTACCTAATTTTCTCTTTGAGTGTCCATCATATTTGTTTTCTCTAAAAGTTGTGATTTCCTATTAAACTGCTAATTTCTTACCCAGGTTCAAACATCGACTAATTTTCAAATATTTTTCTTAACTTTAATTTTCTTTTCTTTTTAGGGTCAATTTCTTTTCTTCTTCTTTTTAGGGTCATTATTTTACAAATTCTCCAATCTGCTAGCAAACGCGAACAACAAAGTAGAAAAAAAATAAGATGATCGCGTTCATCCATTGAGATTAAATGGACGATCGTGTTTTAGAATGATACCCTCGCGTTATCAAAGAACTACGCGATTAGTACATGTAAAATAGATGATCGCGTTCTCAAACATTATAAGAGTGACAAATCCACCAGTTTTTTATGAACATGCGACTTTACCAAAAAAGCGCTTGTTAAAACCACAGGTTCATCGAAAATTCGATAGCTTTGTTTATAGTTAAAAAACAAAGTCACTGAACTTTTTAAAACCGGTGGCTATATCCAATAAAGCCACCGGTTCAAGGATAACTGGTGGTTTTGTTACTCATTTTCATAAAAAGCCACCGATTTATAAAAAACTGGTGGTTATATATGCCTTGCTTTGTGAAAGTCACTGGTTAATATGCATCTAGTTACTAAATTTGGGTGACTTTGTGGCATTTTGTAGGAATGCATTCAAAACATAGGACTGTAGCCCACGTCATGAGCCTGACATCATCATCGCTTTTTAGTTGATTAGCTTTTAAATTTTTAATATACAATTGATGAGTGGATACTAGACAACGTAATCATGATTCTCCTTAATTATTGCTAGGGGTGATAACGAGCGGAGTCGAGCCGAGCTTTGACGGGTTCATTTATTTTTCATTTATTTATCGAGCTTAAAATCTTGTTCGTGTTCGTTTATTTATTAATCGAGCCAAGCCGAGCTTGTTCGTGAACATTCGTGTGCATTTTATCTCGCATTAACTAACAGAAAATCGTAATGTTTAGTTACTTTAATATACTATATCAATTTTTATATAAATTAAAATTCAATTTAAACTCATATTGATATCTATGTACATATAAATATATATAAAGATTCAATTATTTGTATTATTTAAAATTGTAATATTATATATACTTATTTTATTTATATTATACAGTTAATATTTTAATCGAATCTGTTCACGAACATTAATGAGCTTTCAACACCTTGTTAGTGTTCGTGTTCATTTATTATCGAGCCTAAAAATCATGTTCGTGAACTTTTTTTATCGAGCCGTGCTCGAGCTTGTTCGTGAACGTTCGTGTTCGTTCTCAGCCTTAATTATTGCCTTCTTTTTCCAGAGAAGGAAAGATGAAAAAGACAAAAGACTAGCGCTTGTAGCAGTACATTAATAATTTAAAGTGATCTCACTAATATAAAATTTGGTTGGGACATAAATGACTGTAAAAGTTCATATTGAAGATTTGAATAGTTTTATTTGTTTACAATATATGGAAAGTGGAAACAACAGAGTTTTTTTTAGTTTTTTAATTTCTTACGAAACCATTCATATAATTAAATACTAATGACTTATATAATGACTTTTACAATGACACTAATAGCGCATAATATGTGAAGTAATGATTCTTTGAAAGGTATGTAGTATTTTACTATAATGACCAATAATGAAAGAGAGTCATGATTAAGTTACAGATTTCAAAAAATATAAGAGATTCATGAGTAATTTTTTTAAACCTAAAGTATAATTATCCATAAGTTTTAAAAATCACATTGAAATTTTGAGTACTTTACCCTCTTTATATTACTATCACTATTACAAAATTATTAAAAGCCACCGGGTCCATACGTACAAAATTACCACATATTCGCAATTTATCCCGGTGACTATACGGGGATGGCTTTTTGAGGTAAAAGCCTCCGACTTAAAAAAACAGTGGCTTCTACCAAAACACGGGAAATAAATCCACCAGGTGGAGGTAGATCTGGTGGCTTTGTTGCGAAAAAATGTAAAACATAGCCACCGGTTGGAGGTATAACCGGTGGCTTTGTTTCAGAAAGTTAAAAACAATTATTTACTCGTCCGAGTCTACAAGTTTAGACCAAGTAAAAATATATATATTATTTATAACTGCTACTTTTATAAAAAAAGTTTCACCTCCTGAAATGAGTCTCCAGTCGATGTGGGATTTGTCAATTCCACCAAGAAAGCAAAAATTTATTTGCATCTACTATTATTCAAACCCGAGTGCATAACACTTTATTGCTTCTTGCATAACATGAGATCCCACCAGGCTAAGCATGCTTATTTATGCAAAAATGGTTTGACAGTATATATAGTTTTTTGCCTTTGGAAACTTGTGAGTTTAATTACCCGATTTTCTATTTGAGTGTCCATCATATTTGTTTTCTCTAAAAGTTGTGATTTTCTATTAAACTACTAATTACTTACCCAGGTTCAAACATCAAATAATTTTCAAATCTATTTCTTAACTTTATTTTTCATTTCTTTTTAGGGTCAATTTCTTTTCTACTTTTTTTAGGGTCATTATTCTACAAATTCTACAAGCTGTTAGCAAACGCGAATAACAAAGTTGAAAAAAATAAGATGATCGCTTTCATCCATTGAAATCAAATAGATGATCGCGTTTCAAAATGATACCCTCGCGTTATCAAAGAACTACTCGATTAGTCACATTTAAAATAGATGATCGCAGTTTCAAATATTATAAGAATGACAAATCCACTGATTTTTTATGAACAGATGGCTTTACCGAAACAGCGTTCGTTAAAGCCATAGGTTCATAAAAAATTTGGTAGCTTTATCTATAGTTAAAAAACAAAGTCACCGAACTTTCTTAAACCGGTGGCTATATCCAATAAAGACACCGGTTTAAGGATAACCGGTGACTTTGTTACTCATTTTCATAAAAGGCCACCGATTTATGATAAACTGGTGGTTATATATGCATTGTTTCGTGAAAGCCATTTGTTAATATGCATCTAGTGACTAAAGTTGGGTGACTGTGTGCGTCCCGTAACACTGTGGCATTTTGTCGGAGTGCATTCAAAACATAGGACTGTAGCCCACGTCATGAGCCTGACATCATCATCACTTTTTAGTTGATTAGCTTTTAAATTTTTAATATACAATTGATGAGTGGTACTAGACAACGTAATCATTATTCTCCTTAATTATTGCCTTCTTTTTCCAAAGGAAAGATGAAAAAGACAAAAGACTAGCGCTTGTAGCAGTGCATTAATAATTTAAAGTGATCTCACTAATATAAAATTTGGTTGGGACATAAATGACTGTAAAAGTTTACGTTGAAGATTTGAATAGTTTTATTTGTTTACAATATAATGGAAAGTGGAAACAACAGAGTTTTTCTTATTTTTTAAATTTCTTTTACGAAACCGTTCATATAATAAAATAATAATGACTTATACAATGACTTTTACAATGACACTAATAGCGGATAATATATCAAGTAATGATTCTTTGAAGGGTATGTAGTATTTTACTATAATGACCAATAATGAAAGAGAGTCATGATTAAGTTACAGATTTCAAAAAATATAAGAGATTCATGAGTAATTTTTTTAAACCTAAAGTATAATTATCCATAAGTTTTAAAAATCACATTGAAATTTTGAGTACTTTACACTCTTTATATTACTATCACTATTACAAAATTGTTAAAAGCCACCGGGTCCATACGTACAAAATTACCAAATATTCGCAATTTATCCCGGTGACTATACGGGGGTGGCTTTTTGAGGTAAAAGCCGCCGACTTAAAAAAACAGTGGCTTCTACCAAAACACGGGAAATAAAGCCACCAGGTGGAGGTAGATTTGGTGACTTTGATGCGGAAAAATGTAAAACATAGCCACCGGTTGGAGGTGTAACCGGTGGCTTTGTTTCAGAAAGTTAAAAACAATTATTTACTCGTCCGAATCTACAAGTTTAGACCAAGTCAAAAAACAAAATATTATTTATAGCTGCTACTTTTATAAAGAAGTTTCACCTCCCGAAATGAGTATCAGTCGATGTGGGATTTGTCAATTCTACCAAGAAAGCAAAAATTTATTTGCATCTACTTTAATTCAAACCCGAGTGCATAACACTTTATTGCTTCTTGCATAACATGAGATCCCACCAGGCTAAGCATGCTTATTTATGCAAAAATGGTTTGACAGTATATATATTTTTTGCCTTTGGAAACTTGTGAGTTTAATTACCCGATTTTCTCTTTGAGTGTCCATCATATTTGTTTTTTTTTAAAGTTGTGATTTTCTATTAAACTACTAATTACTTACCCATGTTCAAACATCAAATAATTTTCAAATCTATTTCTTAACTCTATTTTTCATTACTTTTTAGGGTCAATTTCTTTTCTACTTTTTTTAGGGTCATTATTCTACAAATTCCACAAGCTGCTGGCAAACGCGAACAACAAAATTGAAAAAAATAAGATGATCGCTTTCACCCATTGAAATCAAATAGATGATCGCGTTTCAGAATTATACCCTCGCTTTATCAAAGAACTACGCTATTAGTCACATGTAAAATAGATGATCGCAGTTTCAAATATTATAAGAATGACAAATCCACCAATTTTTGTGAACAGATGGCTTTACCGAAACAGCGTTCGTTAAAGCCACAGGTTCATCAAAACTTTGGTAGCTTTGTCTATAGTTAAAAAACAAAGTCACCGAACTTTCTTAAACCGGTGGCTATATCCAATAAAGATAACCAGTGACTTTGTTACTCATTTTCATAAAAAGTCATCGGTTTATAATAAACCAGTAGTTATATAGACTTTTGATCAGATGAAATTTTTGTCAAGAAACATTAATATTTTGGGTTTGGGGTACTTTTTCTTCTTATTTCTGTATAATCTTCATCCGCTATTTAAAGGCTTTACATCACAGTGCTAGTTGTACTCTAACTTGAGGTTTGTGGTGACTATTACAATTAGCTAGTGATTGTGTTATCACAAACCTCTCCTTTTCTATTTCTTACCTTCCTACTTATACCGTGTTCCCTCCGTTCCACTTTGTTGAACTAAAATAGTATAACAAAGTATACTCTTCTAATGGAATAGAGGGAGTAACTTTTATTCAGTAAATCAAATTAATTACATTATTGTATGCGGCATGCTCCTATAAAATTATTTGACCAAACAGAAAATGTAAAATAATTGAATTCCTAGGTAGTTTAATTATGAACAAAATTCAATTTAATAATTATGTAAATATTTTTTATTACGTAAATGTTTTTCTTATGGAAATTTAATAACTGGTATTCTAATTGATATAAATATTCTTTTTTGAGAAATCATTATTTAAATATTTAATCAATGGTTTATTGAATAATTTCACCAAATTATAGAGTTTGTTTGGTAAATTAATTCAAAATTATTTAGTAATTATTAGTTATTTAGGATTAATAATTAATTCAATTATTTAGTGTGTAGGATTCAGAGTTGGTCTTGCATGAATTGTTCATGCATTCATTATATATGCATTTTGGTGTGTGTGTGTGTGTATTTTTTAATTAAAAAAAAAACTGATACTTAAACAAAGTAAAAATGATACTTGTTCAAGTATCACTTTAAAGATTAAAAAAGAAAAAGAAAGAAACAAACTAGAAGAAAAAAATGGATACTTGTGAACAGTACCGGTTTTACTATTCAGAATAATCCGTAATACTGTTTTCAAATATCTTAAATAGCTCTATTCAAGATACTTTCTCCGTCTCATTCAAAAAGTTCACTTTATATTACTATTTTTAATACTACAAAGTAGACTCTTTAGGTGAGATATAGAGAGTACTTAAAGAGAGTAGTAGATTTTTGCATGGAGTATTACTTATACTCTCTTCAAGTATATCTACCACTCTCTTTTAAGTATCTAAATATTGGTAAAACAATAAATTTGACTAATACTTTGTTCGAGTATCTAAATATTAGTGAACATACCTATGGGTACTGTTTATAAGTATTAAAAAAAAACCTATAGCGGGATGCGCGTCCAAACACGCGTCCAAATTCATATAAGTTTTTTTCTGGAAGATTAATGATATCGATATTAAACTCTCATTTGTTACCGGTCATTTACTTTTTACGCCTTCTTATATTAAAATTTATACTTTACCTCCTTTGGCCATTAGTCAAAAGAAGAAAAGTACATAAATGACAAAGGCTAAAAAATGATTTCATGGCCGAAAAATCAGAAGGCACACCGCTTCCTGAAAAACCTCCCACAACCTAGCCGTTGGACTTCTCCGGCCGAACCCACCCCGGCCTCAGACTCATATGTTTCAGCCCTGACGACAGCGGTTGAACCTAAACACTAAACCATTAACTCTCATGCTGAGAAAGCCACCCATCTTGGTAAGCCGACAGTTATCATACCATTATTACTAAGGTTAAATTACTTTATTGGTCCCCGAACTTGAGAGATATTGTCTCTATTCGGTTCTTTAACTTTAAAAATCGTTTCAAAATGGTTTCGAGCCCAAACTTATACTCTATCTGTTCCACACAAAGAATCTACTTTTTAAAAAAATTATTGTTTCATTCAAAGAGTCCACTTTGAATTTGTGTATATTACGTACCCTTACTAATATAATAGTGCGTAATTCATAATAATCTTTACTTATAAAGTAAGGATATAAGTAGAAAGTATGGTGCCAAATTGCTTATTTTAAGTGTTATATTTCAAAACCCATACATATGAAAAATAAGATTAAATCACTTTATTTACTTGTAATTTGAACCAGCTTACGTGTTAATGAAAATGTTGCTAGTTTCAAAACTGAGGTAGTTATGAACCTTTTGCATCAAAATCAGAGCAAATGATTCAAAAAAAATTCCAAGATTTATAATTCCTGAATAAGTTGAGCAGTGAAGAGATTATTTATTTTATTATTTATCGTATACTTTTTATTTAATCCATCAGCCATAGAATTTCCTTTTCGGCCCTTCCTTTATCCCAGGACCTCGTGAACTACTTTATGCTCCCCAATATGGTAGATTATAGTCGCATGTCCACGTCTGTATTGCACTTTTATTTATTAAAATAAAATATCGGACAGAGCATTTAATTTAATATCTTATCCATTGAAATTAAATATTAAAAGCATATTCCAAATTCAATAATTTACTTGAGCTTTAGAAAAAGTGATCGATTTCCTAAAGCTAATTTATATGTATAACACAGCACTAGTTGCATTACACGAGTATCACATGCTTTGCTTTTATGTCTTCCATTATTACAAAAAGTATATACCTTAAACTTGCCTCTTTTCTTTCTGTTCAAAAATTGAACAATTCTAATAAAACAGAGAAAATTGATGATTTTTAAAATATAATACTTAAAATGAATAATATGTCATTATTTTTTTTATTCTGTCCTTACTTTATAGTAATAAGTGTATAAAAGTAAAATAAAAATAGAACTCTCTTCTTGAAGTAATTTTTTTATTATTTAGAAACACGACTACATATTAATTTTGACTCACTTTTATGACTAAAATATTCTTTTCAACTTGGAATATATTGTTTATTTGCGATCTCAGAGTTACACTCTACCCTTCCTGGTGGTACTGCACGTGTCATGATTTGAACTTGCTCTCTCCACAACCGAAGGTCTTAAAATCCTTTGGATGCACCATTGGGGTACACCCTTTCTCACCATATTAATAGTGCCATTTTGGGCAGTTTAATTTATATCATTAATTATCCATTGGATCTCCGGGGTACATAATGCAAATACTTTTTCTTTTTTTCTTTTCTATTATGAGTATTATCTTTTTAACATGACCTAATTTGAAATATTTCAAAAAAAAGTTACTTTTGAATGTAACATTACTAATTACTGGTATGATTATATATAAATGGCTTGAAGTGGCAAGGCATCAGTTAAGGAGGATATCGATTACAAATATGCTTAAAAAACAGTGGCTTTTACCAAAATATGGGAAGCAAAGCCACCAAGTGAAGGTATATCCAGTGGCTTTGTTGCCAAAAGATGTAAAACATAGCCACCGATTGGAGGTATAATCGGTGGCTTTGTTTCAGAAACTTAAAAATAATTATTTATTCTTCCAAGTCTACGAGTTTAGACCGAGTCAAAAAATATATATATTTACAACTGCTACTTTTATAAAGGAGTTTCACCTCTCGAAATAAGTCTCCAGTCGATGTGTAATTTATCAATTCCACCAAGAAAGCAAAAATTTATTTGCATCTATTGTTATTCAAACACAAGTGCATAACACTTTTTTGCTTCTTGCATAGCATGCATGAGATCCCATGGCTAAGCATGCTTATTTATGCAAAAATGGGTTTGATTATATATATATATATATATATATATATTGCCTTTTGAAACTTATGAGTTTAATTATCTGATTTTCTCTTTGAGTGTCCATCATATTTGTGTTATCTAAAAGTTGTGATTTTCTATTAAACTACTAATTTCTTACCCAGGTTCAAACATCGACTAATTTTCAAATATTTTTCTTAACTTTATTTTTCCTTTCATTTTAGGGTCAATTTTTTTTCTTCTTTTTTTTAGGGTCATTATTCTTCAAGTTCTACAAGCTGCTGCCAAACGCGAACAATAAAGTCGAAAAAAATAAGATGATCACGTTCATCCATTGAGATCAAATGGATGATTGCATTTCAGAATGATACCCTCTCGTTATCAAAGAACTACGCGATTAGTCACATGTAAAATAGATGATCGCGTTCTCAAATATTATAAGAGTGATAAATCCACCGATTTTCTATGAACATGTGGCTTTACTGAAAAAGCGTTCGTTAAAGCTACATGTTCCTTAAAAATTTGGTAGTTTTGTCTATAGTTAAAAAACAAAGTCACTGAGTTTTCTTAAACTGGTGGCTATATCCAATAAAGCCACCGATTTAAAGATAACCAGTGGCTTTGTTACTCATTTTTGCATAAAGTCACCGGTTTATAATAAGCCGGTGGTTATATATCCTAGCTCGTTTTGTGAAAGCTATCGGTTAATATACATTCAGTGTTTAAACTTGGGTGGCTTTGTGGTATTTTGTAGGAGTGCATTCTAAACATAGTACTGTAGCCCACGTCATGAGCCTGACATCATCATCACTTTTTAGTTGGGTTTTTTCCCCAAATATTTTTATTGGGGCAACTAATTACCAAAATATACAAAAAAAAAAAAAATTCATTCCCATTCTATAGAAAACGTATTTGCCAAATTCGTTTTCTTCAAGAATTAAAAAAAAAAAATCTTCTTGAAGGAAACGAATTCCATGAATTCGTTTCTTCCTTTTTTGTTTTTTATTAATTTCATTAATCTTGGATAAATTAATTGTTTCTTTTTTTTATTAATTTCATTAATTCAAAAGAACCCCCGTAATTCCTTTTTGAGTTGTTATGAAAAAAAGGCAAAATATAATTATATAACTGAAATTTTAATTTTAATTTAATAAAATTTCAGAGGAAGTAATTTATGGCATTTCTTGAAATGGTGGTCAATTACCTTTGTCTTCTTTATTTTGTAATTCAAAATGAGTTCACAAACATCGTTTCTAAGTTTTTATATATTTTGAAATATAAATATTATTTAATGTAAAACAAATTATGGTCATTCGAAATGGACCCCCATAATTCATTTTTTCAGTTTTTATGAAAAAAAGACTCTTGTAATTATATAACTAAAAATCTAATTTGTAATTTAATAAATATTTTAAGTACTTTTATTTTGGTTTTTTTTTGGTTAAATATTTTTGAAAGAAACGAATTCAGCTTAATAAAATTAAATTTATTTTTAAAAAATAGAAGGAAAAAAATTTAGTAGAAAACGAATTCAATGAAATAATTTTTTTTAAAAAAATAAGTAAAATAATTTTAGTTAAAGAATTCGTTTTCTAAATAAAATTATTTTTAAAATAAGTAATATAATTTTAGTTAAATAATAAAAAACAAGAAAACAAATTTAGTGAATTTGTTTAATAAATAAAATTAATTCCAAAATAAGTAAAATAGTTTTAGTTAAATAATACAAAAAGAGAAAATGAATTCACTAAATTTGTTTTCTCTTGAAAACGAATTCAACGAATTTGGTTTCTACTGAAAACGAATTTGTTGAATTCGTTTTCTCTCGTTTTATGACTAAAGTTTTTTTTAAAATAGGTCAAATAATTTTAGTTAAAAAATTAGTTTTAAACAAATTTAATAAAAACTATTTAAAGATTTTATTCAATTACAAATTAGATTTTCAGTTATATAATTAGCTCTTTCCTTTGTTCCCCTAAAACTGAAAAATGAATTACGGGTGTCAATTTCGAATCACCATAATTTATTTTACATTAAATAATATTTATACTTAAAAAACCATAAAAACTTAGAACCGAAAACGAATTCAGAATTTAAATAATAATAATTCTCTACTCCAGTAGGAAACAAATTCCCAGAGAATTCGTTTTCGACTGGAAAATTTTTTTTTTCAACAAAATTTTTTTTTTTTTGAAGCTGAAAACGAATCTCCCGAATTCGTTTTCTATATTTTGGGAAATAAAATTCAATTTGGTTTGTTTTGGTATTTATATCCCTCCAAAATGAATATTGGGGAAAATAAATCCTTTTTAGTTGATTAGCTTTTAAATTTTTAATATACAATTGATGAGCGGATACTAGACAACTTAATCATGATTCTCCTTAATTATTGCCTTCTTTTTCCAAAGCCGAAGAACAAAGACAAAAGACTAGCGATTGTAGCAGTAAATTAATTATTTAAAGTGATCTCACTAATCTCAGATTGAAAATTTCTACTGTCCTCTCTCTTTGTTTTAGGGGAATAGTTCTTTTTCACTTAAACCAATAGGGTTTTGACACATCATTTAACTAGCATGTATACTACTTCATCTGTCCTATTCAAAGAGTTCACTTTTAAAAAAAAATCTTGTCTCATTTAAAGAGTCCACTTTGAATTTATTTACATTACATACATTTACTAATATAACAATGTGTGGTTCACAATTAACTCTTACTTTTAAAGTAAGGATATAACTGAGAAATATGGTGGTAAATTACTTATTTTAGGTGTTGTACCTCACAACCCATAATAAGTTGTACATATTTCAAAGTGGACTCTTTAAGTGAGACGGAGGGAGTATAATCTATTAATTAGTGGTAGCCTGCTAATCAAGTGAACATACAAATAAATAAATATGTAGGTAAACAGACAAAATGTAAATATGATAGTTTTATTTATTTATTTGTAAAGAATAAAAAGAATTTTTTATGTGTGAACATTGCACATTTACTGATACACAACTGCACATCTATCCCCAATACGTTGCACGTTTGATGTTGGGGCATGTCATATCTCATTTCAGAACTTATAATTATTAGAAGAATACATATTTTAACTCTTAAAATTGCTCTGGCTGCTATTTTTTACCTTGGCAATATCAGTAGCTTAAAATTATTTGACCAAATAGAAAATGTAAAATAATTGAATTCCTAAGTAGTTTAATTATGAACAAAATTCAATTTAATAATTACATAAATATTTTTTATTACGTAAATGTTTTTCTTATGGAAATTTAATAATTAGTATTCTAATTGATATAACTATTCCTTTTTTTTGAGAAATCATTATATCAATATTTAATCAATGGTTTATTGAATAATTTTTCCAAATTATAGAGTTTGTTTGGTAAATTAATTCAATTATTTATAATTATTTAGGATTTATAATTAATTCAATTATTTAGTATATCAATGTGTGTGTGTGTGTGTGTGTTTTTTTTAATTAAAAAAAAACTGATACTTGAACAAAGTAGAAATGATTCTTGTTCAAGTATTACTTTAAGGATTAAAAAAGAAAAAGAAAGAAAAAACTTAGGAAAATAAATATAAAAAAAAGGATACTTGTGAACAGTACCAGTTTTATTGTTCACAAGAATTCGTAATACTGTTTTCAAATATCTTAAATAACTCTATTCAAGATACTCCCTCTGTCTCATTCAAAAGTTTACTTTGTATTACTTTTTTTAATATTACAAAGTGGACTTTTTGGGTAAGACAAAGAGAATACTTAAAGAGTAGTAGATTTTTGCATAGAGTATTACTTATACTCCCTTCAAGTATATATACCACTCTCTTTAAGTATCTAAATATTGGTAAAAAAATAAATTATGACTAATACTTTGTTCAAGTATCTAAATATTAGTAAACAGTACCCATAGGTACTGTTTATGAGTATTAAAAAAAAAAAAACTATAGGGGGATGCGCGTCCAAATTCCATCACATGTATAAACCCATTTCATATAAGTTTTTTGCCGTAAATTAATGATATCGATATTAAACTCTCATGTGTTATCAGTCATTTACTTTTTACCCCTTCTTATATTAAAATTTATACTTTACCTCCTTTGGCTATTATTCAAAAGAAGAAAAGTATATAAATGACAAAGGCTAAAAAACGATTTCATGGCCGAAAAATCAGAAGGCTCACCGCTTCCTGAAAACCCTCCCACAACCCAGCCGTTGGACTTCTCCGGCCAAACCCCGGCCTCAGACTCATATGTTTCAGCCCTAACAACAGCGGTTAAACCTAAACACTAAACCATTAACTCTCATGCTGAGAAAGCCACCACTCTTGGTATGACACCATTGTTACTGAGGTTAAATTACTTTATTGGTCCCCAAACTTGAGAGATATTGTCTCCATTCGGTTCTTTGACTTTAAAAATTGTTTAAAAATAGTCCATAGGCCAAATTTATACTCTATCCGTCCCACACAAAGAATCTAATTTTAAATAGAAAAAAATTCTTGTCTCATTCAAAGAGTTCACTTTGAAGTTATTTACATTAGTACCATTAGTAATATAATAGTGTGGTTAATAATAATCTTTACTTATAAAGTAATGATATAAGTGGAAAGTATGGTGCTAAATTACTCATCTTAACACTCACAACTCATAATAAGTTGTGCATTTTTCAATTTTGATTCTTTGAGTGGGACGGAGGGAGTACAATATTTGAGTTATTTTTTACTAATACGTGAGATTCATACACATAAAAAATAAAGATTAAATCACTTTATTTACCTAGAACTTGAACCAACTTACATGTTAATGAAGTTTCGATGTCGATAGTTTCACAACTGAGGTAGTTATGAACCTTTATTTACCTTTTTATTTTTATTTTTCTACAATAGACCGTTACACTAGTTTCTTGCACCAAAAAAAGATTAGTCCAAAAGTATCAACACTCAATAATTTGCGCAGTAAAGAGATTATTTATTTTAGGCTTAATCACTATTTACCCCCGTATTATTCTCTTTTCACCATTTACCCCCTTTTTTTAAAACTAACTCTTTATCTCTTTTCACTAAATCATGTGTAATAATCATTGAAATGACAATAGTACCCTTATTAAATGATGACATCTCCGGCACGTCATGATTTCTCTACCTCCTTGGTCACGTCACCTACAGTCTCTTTCCGCCACATCATCGCAACCACTTTTAAATAAATGGCAAAATTTTGGTGCTAGTGAAGGATTGAACACACAACCTTCAACTATCATGCATGTGGACTAACCACTAGGCTAGTGATATTTTTTATACCAATTATAATTTTCATTAGCTTTATGTTTTACTCTCTCTCAACTGTTTAAATAAAAGAGCATAAGACTCTGTTCTTTTTTATTCTTTTCTACAAGAATCATTACTTTTTTTCTTTCAAAACTTTACTTAAAAAAGTAATTTAATTTTCTACTCAATTTAAAATTTAAAATTTAAAGTTCAAAAATTAAATTCAAAATTCAAATTTTAAAATTCAAAATTAAATTCAAATTTTAAAATTTAAATTCAAAATTCAGACTTTAAATCCAAATTTCAAATTTTGAATTGAGTAGAAAAGTAAGTTTTTTTTTTATGTAAATGGATGAAAAAAGTAATGATTCTTTTAGAAATGAATAAAAAAGAATAGTCTTATACTCTTTTATTTGGACAGTTGAGAGAGAGTAAAGGATAAAGTTAATAAGAATTATAATTAGAGTAAAAAATATCATTAGCCTAGTGGTTAGTCCACACACATGGGAGTTGAAAGTTGCGCGTTCAATGACGTGGCGAAGAGGTCATCATTTAATGAAGGCAATGTTGTCATTTCAATGATTATTACACATGACTTAGTCAAAATAACGGGTAAAGAGTTAATTTTAAAAACAGTGAGGGTAAATAGTGAAAAGGAAATAACACAGGGTAAATAGTGATTAAGCCTTTATTTTATTATTTATGGTATAATTTTTATTTAATCCATCAGCCATGGAATTTCCTTTTCGGGCCTTCCTTTATCCCAGGACCTCGTGAACTACTACTATATGCTCGCCAATATGGTAGATTATAGTCGCATGTCCACGGCTGTATTGCACTTTTATTTATTAAAATAAAATATCGGGCAGAGCATTTAATTTAATCCATTGAAATTAAATATTAAAAGCATATTCCAAATTCAATAATTTACTTGAGCTTTAGAAAAAGTGATCGATTTCCTACAGCAAATTTTTATGTATAACACCGTACTATTGCATTACACGAGTATCACATGCTTTGTTTTATGTCTTCCATTATTACAAAGAGTATATACTTAAACTTGCCTCTTTTCTTTTCAGAAAATTGAACAATTCTAATAGAACAAAGGAAGTTGATGAATTTTAAAATACAACACTTGAAATGAATAATATGTCATTATTTTTTTCAATTGTGTCCTTACTTTATAATAGTAAGTGTATAAAAGTAAAATAAAAATAGGACTCTCTTTGAAGTAATTTTTTTATTATTTAGAAACGAATACATATTAATTCTAGTGGGGAAGTATACTTTAAGTTTGACTCATTTTATGACTAAAATTTTCTTTTTAACTTGGAATATATTGTACATTTGCGATCTCTGAGTTGCACTCTACCTTTTCCGGTGGCACTGCACGTGTCATGATTTGAACTTAGTCTCTCCACAATCAAGGGTTTTAAAATTTTTTGGATGCACCATTGGGGTACACCCTTTCTCACCATATTAATAGTGTCATTATCCATCCGATCTCCGGGGTACATAATGCAAATACTTTTTCTTTTCTATTACGAGTTCGTAATGTCTTTGTAATATGACCTAATTTGAAATAGGCTTAAATATTATTTAACCCCCTGTATTTATAGATGAGTGTGACCTTTGTCTCATGTATTTTTTTAATTCGTCTTTTGCCCCCTGTGACAAGAAATTGCAAAAGACTTCTTTTTAATTCTCTTTCCCTTTATTTTTTAGTTGTGTTTATGAAAAATTCAGAGAATAAAAGATTTCAGTCATGTTTGGACAAGTACTTCAAAAACGTTTCTAGTGTTTTAAGAGTATAGAAAACTTTAAAATGATGTTTGGACAAGAAATTGTAAAATGTTTTTAAAAAATAATTTGATGTAAAATGTATTTAAAGTACACCGTCAGCATTTTTATAAAATACTTTAAAAAAACTTAAAATCATTTTAAAATAAACTCATGGGTCGGCCGGTCCCTCCCTCAATCCGCCCCCAACCTCGGACCCATCCACACATCGCCTCGACCCCGGCCCCACCTCCATTTCGACCTCAACCTCGGCTCCGTCCCTGACTGGACATCGGCCCCATTACGACCAGGCCCCGACCTAGTCCCCACCCCCGTTTCGACCTCAATATCAGCCTCGCCCCTGATCAGACCCGATCGTAGCCTCGCCCAAGTTCCGACCTTGGTCCCACCTTGACATCACCCTGACCTCGCCCTTGACCCTGACCCCAACTCTAGACCTGCCCCAACAACCCGTCCTGACCCCGCCCTGGCCTCGACCCCGACCTTGGGCTGGACTTTACCTCGGACCCGACCTAGCCCCGGCCACGACCCCGACCCCGACCCTTGACCCGGACTCGACCCCTACCCCGACCCCGACCTTGACCCGATCTCGACCTCGACCACAGACCTGGACTCGAATCCAACCCTGGCTCTCACCCCAAACCTTGACCCCGGACCCGACGTGACCCCGACCCGACCTGGACCCGAACTTGAACCCGGACCAGACCTCGACCATGACCCCAACCAAGACCCCTACCACTGACCCGGACCTGACCCGACCCCGACCTTGACCCTGGACCCGACCCCGACCACAACCCCGGACTTGACCCCGACCTCAACCTATGACCCAGACCCGACCCCGGACCTGACCCCAACCTCGACCCTGGCCCCGAACCTCTACCCCGGACTCGGACCCGAACCCGACCCAGGACCTGGACCCTGACCCCGACTCCGGACCTGGACCTGACCCTGACCCCGAACCCGACCCGACCCACCTGACCCCGACCACAGACCTGAACCCAACCCCGACCCTGACCTTGGCCCTGGCACTGACCCCGCCACTACCCCAGACCCTACCCCGACCTTAACCCCGGACCCAAACCCCACCCCTGACCCAGACCCTGGACCCGGACCAGGACCCAGACCCTAACCTTAACCCCAGACCAGACCCCGACCCCGACCCCAATCCTGACCCCCACGCGACCCCGACCTGGATCCTGAACCCCGAGCGACCCCTACCCCGGATCCGACCCAGACCTTGACCCCGGACCCGACTCCGACCTTGACCCTGGACCTGACCCTGACCTCCGGACCTGGACCTTACCCCCGAGCGACTCGACCTGGATCCTGAACCCCGCGCAACCCCGATCCCGACCCCGACCCCTGCCCACCCAAAAGAAAAAGAAAACGGTTTATATACAATAAACAAAAATTTTATATAATTTCCCGCATCAAAAATAATTTAAAAATATTTTTTTAAAATACTTTATCAAATATCTTTTAAACTATTTTTAACTCAAAAATGTTTTTATAAAATTCTTGTCAAAACACATATTTCATTAAAAAAACTTCAAAAACATATTTTACAAAACATTTTTGAAAAACACTTTTATCAAAATATATTTGAAATACTTGTCTAAACGGAGCCTTCATTACATAAGCATGTTTTTATTTGAGAAACATCATGAGTTTTTTTTCCCCCTAAATAACTTTGTTTTGTAGTTTTATTGATAATCGCACGCCACTCACCAAAATTATTTTAAGTTTTAATAATTAATTTATCTTTTTACTGTTAAAGTTTAACTAGTTGAGGGTATTTTTGTCAAAGAAAATAATGCTTAATAGAGGAGGGTTATAAAAGTCATTGCATTATATATAAAGGTTTGACTTATAGTCACAGGGAGCAAAAGACGAATTAAAAAAATACAAGGGGTAAATGTCACACTCCCCTATAAACACAGGGGGTTAATAACATTTAAGCCTTTGAAATATTCCAAAAAAAAGTTAATGTCCAACTTTTTTGAATATAACATTACTAATTACTAGTGTGATTATATTATAAATGGCTTGAAGTGGCAAGGCATCAATTAAGGAGGACATCGATATCGATTACGATTACGAACATGCTTAAACTTTTAGCTTCTTTTTTGCTTCTTCTGAGCCTCAACTATGGGATAATATCAATCTGTCATGGAAGCTTTGCTCCAGCCCAAGCTCCATCTATACCAACCGGAGCTCCGACTAGTTCTCCACCTGTAGCAACCGGAGCTCCAACTAGTTCTCCACCTGTACCAACCGGAGCTCCAACTGTACCAACCAGAGCTCCGGCAATAGCTCCACCAACCCTAGCTCCGGCTGCAGTTCCAGTTCCAGCTCCACCACCTCGACCACTTCCTTCGGATGAAGAGGGTAAGAATACTTTACATAACAAGTCATCGTTTATCCACGTAATTGAGAACGAATCAAATCTGTCAAGAATGGTAGATTTCAATTTAATTCCCATTACCTTATAACCTACTATCAATCTGATCATATTCATTATTCATTACTTAAGTAGGTATATATATATATATATATATATATATATTATTACTTCTTTTTTCAAGGCTTAATTTACACTTTATCCATGAATTATTATTATTTCTGTAATTCTTTTTCAGTGAATTTGAAATATGTACTTTTTGTTCAATTTTTGGATAATTTTATACTCTCATGAAATATTGTTGACGTCGGCAAAAATAGAAGAGAAAACAAGTAATTAAATATTTTTTTATACTCCTTCCGTCCCACTCAAAGAGTTTACTTTGAAATGTGTACAACTTATTATGGGTTATGAGGTATAATACCTAAAATAAGTAATTTACCACCATATTTTTCACTTATATCTTTACTTTAGAAGTAAGAGTTAATTGTGAACCACACATTGTCATATTAGTAAGGGTATGTAATGTAAATAAATTCAAAGTGAACTTTTATATGGGACAAAAAAAATTTTAAAAAGTAAACACTTTGAGTGAGACGGATGAAATAGTAAACAAGTTAAGGAATATTAATAGGAAAACCAACAATTATAATTAGCCTAACTAGCTGGCTAGAATATTAGGAGTTAAAGCTTCGATGTAGTTATGGTGAGAAATTATTCCATGGATCGACACGTAAAATTTTATATTATTTCGTCTGTATTATTTAATGGCAAAAACATAATTTTTTTTGGCTAAAGTTATGAAAAAAAAAAAATAAAAGGCTATGTCTATTTTTTTTTTTTTTTTTGTTATGCTAATTGATTTGCTACACTAAAATTAATAATTAATAATTAATAAGAGCGCATAGATGTATATAATAATTTTTTTATTCGTTACCCATGACTGTGAACCTAACTAAAGTGATCAGAGTGTCAGACTTGAATTAGGCCCCATATATTAACCGAAAATCGAGACTTCGTGCTTTGTTAGAATTTTTGCATTATAGGTTAAAGCACTTTTAACAATGCTCCATTGGTTGTCATGCAACAAACAAATATCCTGTGTTAAAAAAACTATTTTCCCCTCAATTTTATGTTTTTACATCTTTTATTTTACTCCTTCCTATCCAAAATAAATGATGTCTGAAAATGTATACTTTCTCCGTTTCATTTAAAAAATTTACTTTGAAAATTTTACAACTTATTATGAGTTATGAGGTATGATACCTAAAATAATTAATTTATCACTATGTTTTTCACTTCTGTTATTACTTTCTAAGTAATGGTTAACTGTAAATTACACATTATTAATTTAGTTAGAGTATGTAATATAAACAAATTTAAAGTAAATTCTTTTAATGAGACAATAATTTTTTTATTTAAAGTTAACTCTTTAAATGGGACAAAGATAATATAATTTACAAAATAATTAATATTTTAATAAAACAGCTAATCATCTTCCATATTTGTTCTTATTAAATAAGATTCTTGACTTATATATTTGCTTTTATCAATTAACCATTAACTATATGACACTATCTCACATCATTCATTAGATTTTTTTTTTCATTTAAATTAATTTCTTAATAAGTGAGAAAGACTCACAAGCATGATTTATTTTGTATTGGAAGGATTATATTCTTATTAATATGATTAGAAATTGTAAATTTTCCTTGAATTTTTTAATTTCTGTAATCACCCTCTGAATTATAAATTTGTTGTAATATAATGAATGTTTGTTTTAATTTAATTTCTTTTGTCAGAAGATATAATTACCAAATTAATTTTTTTAATTAATAAATCTAATATGCAAATTCGGTAATTTTGTTAATAAATTAAATGGAAATTCATGAGCGTCTATGAAGCATTTTCTTTGAAAAAATCTACACTACAACTCATTTATGTTGTAACAAATTAGTAGTTTAAAGTTAATTGGGAAAATTAAAAATTTAGGGCGTAATTTGTAATTGAGGCAAAGTTTGGGTCTCTAATAAAGGGTGAATTAAATTTAGGAGTGATATCGAGCTGAGCTTCGAAGTGTTCATTTACTGTTCATTTATTCACTAAGTTCTAAAATCTTTTCGTGTTCGTTTATTTATTAATCGAATCGATCTCGAACTTGTCCGCAAACATTCATGTCCGTTCTATCGCGTCATTAAGTAACAGAAAATTGTAATGTTTATTAATTTAATATGTTGTATTCAACTTACATGAATATCAATTGCACATGTGGCTTACCCCACATTTTCCTTCTATGCGCTACGAAGATATGAACTACGATCATCGAGTAGTTGGGGCCGCTATAATATATAACTCGTATATATTTAAACCCTTATATCATATCAAACACATACATTAGGTTTTTTTTTTTAAAAAAACACATACATGAACCCTATTATTCTGTTTTGCAATTCGCCTAACTTTTTATTTTTTGTTAGCAATTGCATGTTGTTATTAAAATTAAATTATATTAGGTTTAAGACTTCAGTTTTTTTTTTTTAATTTGAAATTATGGACCCATTGAACTCTATCCTATTACATTTTTTTCCACCCGGGTGTGAATTCGATCCCGCTTAGGCTCCACTCGAATTCACTTAAAACTTGAGTTGATTTACATGAGACTGAGTTCTATCCAAACCTAATTAATTTTGTGGTAGTTCGTTTGTGATTTGGTTGTCTCCAAAATTTGCATCTTTGTTGTTTTTGTGTGACTTGGCCAATACCACAAAGAGGTAATATTTTGATGGATAATTTTTTAAAAATTGACTCTTAAATCATTGTCGACAACTCGATAGGAAAGTCGCGTGAAAAATGTTGAAGTGATAAAAATTTCAAGTCAGTGAAATCATCACTACTACAGAAATGCTCAAAGGAGGCGCCCCTTTGGAGGCGGGTATACAAATACCCGCCTCCAAAGGTGGCTAAATAAAATTTGGAGGCGGGTGAAGGGGTCACCCGCCTCCAATTAGGGAGGTAATTGGAGGCGGGTGACCCCTTCACCCGCCTCCAATTTCAAAACACGAAAACGATTTTTTTTAATTTTCAATACTAGATCAAAAATTGTATTTATTTTGGACTGTTGAAAATAATTTTGAAAATTTATCGAGATTCTAGCGAAGCGAAAAATTAGTAGATAATAAAAATCACAAGTTTTAGAAGAAATATATAATTTCGATTTTAATATTAAATACATAAGTATATGTAGCGTAGTGGTAAATTTAATGTGCAAGAGTTAAGTGAAACTCCAGGCGCGAGTTCGATTCCTACTAAAGCCATAAAGTGAAAAAAAAAGAAATTAAAATTTTTTTACGAGGAGTTATTGGAAGCGGGTGCAATTCGAATAACACTTAATGGAGGAGAAGCATTGGAGGCGGGTGCAGAGTGCACCCTCCTCCAGTGCTCTGTAATTGGAGGCGGGTGCACTC
Organism: Leptodermis oblonga; assembly: GCA_016801395.1. NCBI lineage: Eukaryota > Viridiplantae > Streptophyta > Magnoliopsida > Gentianales > Rubiaceae > Leptodermis > Leptodermis oblonga. The sequence continues at coordinate 31,498,712 of CM028756.1, read as the reverse complement.
TGCACCCGCCTCCAATGATCTAATTAACGGAGGCGGGTGCGGGCCCCTCCAAATGGAGGCGCCCGTAGCTGAGGCGGCAGCACCCGCCTCCAATCCCCCTTAGGACCCGCCTCCTAAGGGGGATTTTGTAGTAGTGCATAGAAGTTTTACGCCTAAATATATGATTAATTTTGAAATATGCAAAAAGAATGTCACTTATTCATTTATTTATATATACATATAAGAACTAGTATGTCACTTTTTAAGTGAAGTATATTTGAATGGTTCAATTTTCTAAATACTTTTGTATTTGGAAAAACATTTTTAATGAAAATTATATGTATTTTTTACATTTTCAATAATATAAGTGGCCCAAATTTGTATTATTCATGAACAAGGTCCTCATCGTTTTGTAAGAACGACTTTGATTATAAGCCGTAACTAATGGAGACCAATTTTGTAATTATGACCAAATTAGGAAAAGATATTTATAATTTCTCAATACCCTTAATTAACTCCTACTAATGCATACCTTTGGATTTTCTAACAGTGGAAGGTGTCAACGCACTTCTTGCCCTCTCTAAGATGCCCGGGTCTATATACTCACCAAATTTCTCAAACGAAGATTGTCAAAGCTATGATTTTTATCCTAAAATTTGGTGTAAATGCGAGGGAGATACTTGCAAAGTGATCTCAATGTAAGTTTTTATTTCTTTTTCTCTTGGATATTTTACGTGCATGGTTTTTCGTAAATTATACTTTCTTAGTCTCATTAGAATGGTTTTGTAAAGAATTGGATATTTTTCACCTACGAACGTACAATGTTGAGAAGCTAATCGAAGAACATATTCTCCTCGGGACGCGGGAATAGCGACATGCACTAAATGCCCTGTCCAAGCCAAAGAACTTACGCCGAAAATCTCTTGACTCGAAATGGGAGCAGGTTTGAAAAAGGATCTTAGAGTGTCTAGGGTTGGGCCAGGAGGCTCTCTTAACGCCTTCTTTTTTCTTTTCATCGGGGTTCTTTTACAAAGACTTGTCAAGTTAAGGAAGAAGGGGGAATAAGCACACTTGGAGAGCGCAGTACAACGGAGAGTTGTATGCTGCGTTCGGGAAGGCTGAATCGCTCCCGACGTATTGATTAAAATTTTGGGCTTTGATTCTCACCGAATACATAATGAAATGGTTTAGCCGAGAATTGCATTTTGATCAATCAAAGTTCCAATAGAATAATTTAACCTTTAATTTTTATATTTGCCTTTTTCGTTACTCTTCTTCTGGTTGATGTTCTTAAAAGTACTGAATCTAAATTGGCGTTTTTTTTTATTTTTTATATTTGCCTTTTTCGTTACTCTTCTTCTGGTTGATGTTCTTAAAAGTACTGAATCTAAATTGGCGTTTTTTTTTTTTTTTTTTTAAAAAAAAAAAAAAATGCAGTTTACTCCAGGGGCAGAACTTGCAAGGTCGGATACCTGAGAAGATTGGACTCTTGACTAATTTAGAAACGTTGTAAGCAAGTCCAGACTCTACACCTTTTGCTTCTGCTTAATTACTTTGTCATTTGGGCGAATTATATATATTTACCTTCTCCGAAATTTGGTTAAATTACAAATTAGTAGCTCTATGGTTTTAGAAAAAAGTTTGATTTCTTTTTTTTTTTTTTTTTCTTTAACAAACAGTAATGATGATATTGAGTTGAGTTGAGTTAAAATTTCGAAGGTTCGAGACTCTGATCGTTTATTTAAATAGTTGAGTCTAAAATTAACGGCATAGCTAGGCCCCTAGAGTAGGTGGGGCAAAATATTTTGTACAATAATATTTTCCATGGCATAGTAAAATATCAAAAATTTATATTGTCAATCTCAACTTTGCACTAATCTTTTATAATTTCTTGTGGGGCAATTCCTCAAAAACTCTTAAATTTTATATACTTTATAATATAATAAGTATGTTTCTGAAAAATTGAGGTGAGACAATTGCCCCATCATAGTTGTATGTGGCTCCGCCACTGTCTAAAATTATGTTTATGTTCGTTTATTTATTATATAAATGAGATTGAGCTGAAATGTTGACAAACTGATCTTGAACATATTTGTGATAGTTAGTGTTCGTTTTAACCATAACTAACAAATATCCATTTTGTAATTATGACCCAACTAAATTTGTAAAAGTCCCATGGTGTACTTTTGAATTTACCCATTAAAAAATGATACTCGATCTTAGACTAGAACTTGATATTTTTGTATAGTAAAATCATATTTCCATATTAAAAATTGACAATTTTGCATAGAAGAGTCCTACTCTAACAGTAAATATTGATACATTTGTATAGAAAACTCACACTTTTATATATGAAATTTTACAATTTTGTGCAGACAAGATGTACTTTCATGTATAATAATAAATAATAGTTAATAGATATTTTTTCAAGAAAAAATAAATAATAATCCTTTTGTAGTTGAAGCATAACTTTTATAATGACACCAAAAAAGTAACAATGATGCACACGAAGCTTATTTCTACAAAGAGATTCATCGATTGCTACGAAATTGGAATTTAAATTCTTCACATATAAATGTTGAATGATGAGATATAAATGTTGAATTAATTAAACAGATAAAATACATAAAGGTTGTAAATTAAGTTTTGACCATTTGAACTACAATATTTGATCATTCGACCTTGTTGGATAAATATACATTCATTTGAATGCTGAAGTACTTTTCTTCCTTTCTTTTTTTACCAAATTTTGCCTCTTGTTTATTTTTTGATAGCTAAACTTTATATTGATTTTTTTTTTTTGAAAAAAAAAAAAATTAAGTTTGAATCTCGATCATATAAGAAAATAGGTAAAATAAACAATTAATTTAATAAGTTAATGTTTAATACAAAAAAACAGAATTAAATAATTAATGTAATTAATGTGATTGAAATTCATTTTGCATTTTGGTGAGATGAATTTAATTAAAGCTTGACTTGGAAGGGGAAAATTGTCTACATAATACTCCCTATTTTGTGCTAAATTAGACAAAATAGGATTTGTTCAATAAATTTTCAAACTTCAAGGCCTGCTTGGTAATTTAAGCAAACCACAGGGGGCGGTTTTGATAATTCACCCTTTCATAGTTTGAATTAATGCATCCTTGATGAAAGCCTTAAGTTGAATCTGAAATAACTTTATAACACAATATTCTTATTCCAAGAAGCATTAATTAATTTAATTATTATTTTCAAAATGGTTAATTATAAATTGTATGTTATTATGATTTTTCAGGGACTTGAGTTCAAACAAACTTAGTGGGACAATTCCCCAAGCAATTTCAAATTTGTCTCAACTTGAAGTACTGTGAGTAATTACTAATTGTTTGTGGTTATATTTTTATTTAATTATTTTTTCTTAATTGTTCCTCTTTCTCTTTCAGAGAGTCTTGGTCGAAAAAAATTGTTGATGCCAGAATATATACTTATTAGACTTTATAGAAATAAAGCCGTTATTATTATTTTTTTTCCTAAAATACCCATATAAGTTAATCAACTTAATTTTATTTCATTAGGTACATTTTAGGGAAAAAAAAGTAATTTATTACTCTGAAATTAATAAGTGCTCTGTTATTAACACCGCACAGAAGAAAATTAGTTGTCAAAGTCACCACTGGTATAATTTTGTGACAATTGCTAATGTCAAAGTCACCACCTCTTTCTCTGTGAGTAATAATTCATTTTGTGACTTAAAATAATAATGATATTGCAGTAGACTCTCCAAAAATAAATTGGAAGGATCCCTCAAGTTCATTGCAGAGATGAAGTCACTGCGCACCATGTGAGTTTGCATTACTCCTTTTTTGGTGGATACTTTAATTTTTATTTTATAGTACTTAGTTAATTAAGTTTAGGTGATGAATTAATTTATAAAAGAATACTAAGGCAAAAATAAATAAATAAATAAATTCCCAGTCAATGCAGTTATGCTTGGATTAATTGTACCTTGATTAGGGTTTTTTTTTTAAATTTTTTTTTATTATAAAAAATTCGTTATAGCACATTCTTTCTGTTTCAAAATATGCTTACGTGAGTATATATATAAGGGAAATACTATATTCCTGCGGAACCATATAGTCATTGAATAATGGCGGATTAGTAATGCAGTTGCATTATACAATTGCATAGCCATTATTCAGTCATCCAATAATGGCGGATTACTAATGCAGCTGCATTACGCAATTGCATAGGCCATTATTCAGCAATTGAATGGTTCCGTGAAAGAACTATAGTCGAACCCTCTATATATATATATATATAAATGAAAGTAGCTAGCTGTTTTGCATTTTAAACTTACTCATATATATTTGTTTTGCTTGTAATTACAGAGGGCTTAACGATAATTCGTTTAATGAGTCCATTCCACCGGGATTCGGTAACCTTGAATCCTTAGAAATGCTGTAAGTATTTTGTCACAGAAATTATATGTACCCTCCAATTTTATTTTACTTTTCCAATTTTTTCAAGTTTCGTCCTTTGATCCCTTCTTCAGCTCTATCTTTCTTTCTTCTTTTTTTTTTTTCTTTATATATATATATATATATATATATAAAAATCCTTTTTTTAAATTTTTTTTTCAGGGATTTGAGTAATAATTTATTAAGTGGGACGATTCCAAAAGAGTTGGGGAATATCTCAAGCCTTGACGCATTGTAAGTCAATCAACTTGAACTCATTTTCTCCTTTTGGCACTAATGTATTAAATTTTTTTTTTTTTGAAATAAACAAATGTGTTAGTTGATTAATTGGTTATGATTTCACTTGCAACCTTTCGTAGGTATTTACGGGACAATAATCTTGGGGGACCGCTTCCAGACGAATTGGGAAATCTCACATATCTATATTCAGTGTAAGAGTACATATAATTGGCTTAACTTATTACTTTCAACTTTCAAAGGAAAAGAAAAAAAAAAAAAAAAAACAGTTATCTTTTTGTGTTGTTAAGTGTTGATATATTGCATAAAGGATGCGATTGACGAAGATGAATGAGAATGGAAACATGATTCTAAGAGAATAAAATTCATGTGTTTGGTTATGCTATCGAATCTCATCTTCAAGGAGAAGTCAAACATGATATTATGTAAAAGTAAACAATATGAGAAAAACTAATAAGCATCTCGGATATGAGATGTCCTTCCATTTCATTTATCCATGAAATATGCATATATTGTACACATACTAATTTAATGCAGTGGGACATAAATTATGAAAGAGTAGGCCAAAGACATGGAGAAATTATTCTATACAAAAATTGTACCATGTGTATGATTATGTAGCTTGAAATATTGGTAGGGTAAAAGTGTAATTTTCTTATCTAAAATATGTACATAAAATAGAGGGTCGTGATTTATGTTCTTTATCACTATTAGTGTAGTGTACAGAAAATGTAGGTACAAGTGATGCACTAAATAATTTCCAACAACATAGGAATCTAGCCCTGGAAAATTATTATTTTTTCTTTTCTTTTTGCATTTTCGTTTGTACTTACAGTCGAAATTAACAGAAGGAAAAGTGTCCAATTAAGAGTTTAGTGACCCAAACAAAACAATTATAATTTGAGTGTAAAATGTGTCTAATTATTTCTCTCGTTGACCCAATAATCAAAGAAAAATGTGTCTATTTTAATATCACATTAGATAAAAAAGAAGAGAAAAAGTAAATGACAGATAATTAAGAGAATTTAATATAATGAAGTCCTTCTTTATTTTTTATTTATAATTTTGATGTTTTATTTATTTACAGGGATTTCTCGAACAACAATTTAGATGGTTCATTACCTTCAACCTTCAAAAACCTAACAAGTTTACGTGTCTTGTGAGTATTGCATTTTCTCTCTCTCATATATACACACATCCAGATTTGTATGTATATCTATGTAAGAAAAATTGCACTTTTGATCTACGTTATTTTTAATTTGATATTTTTCCCTTCATTTGTGATGATCTTGATAATTTTGGTCATTTCTACTTGATACAGAAGGTTTATAGGTTATTTGGACCCTTTATAAAAATATTTAATGTGGAAACCAAATTTAATTATCAAAATTTGTAATAAATAAAAAAAAAGTTAAAACTAAGATGATTAATAGAGTACAAATATGACACTTTGTGTTGTGAATGTAGGTATAATTATAACACTTTTAATGAATTATAAGTGTTGATAATTATATTTGGGCCTAAATACTTTTTAAATTTTTACAAAAGATCCAAATGACGTAGAAACCTCCTGTAGTAGGTGAAAGTGACAAAAAGTACGAGTATCTTCCAACCTAAGGAGTAAAAGTGACAAGTTCAAAAGAAATTAGACCAAAAATATTATTGTACCAGGTATAAGAGATGAAAGTGACATTTTTCCTATGTATATATATAGGTCCTTCGTTCTTTGTATCACTAGCAGCCAGCAGGTCTTATACATATGTTTATTGCGCAGCCAAGCTAGAGGAAATAACTTGGACGGGCAAATCCCAGACTTCATCTCGAACTGGACTGATCTCTATAAGTTGTTAGTCTCGGATTATTCGGCCATTCCAAAACTAAGTTCAATTAATTCGGTGCAACTGCTGAAATTATTGATTTACTTATTCAAACTTTTTTTTTATTTTTTTATTTCTTGAAATTAGGGCTCTCTCGGGGAACAAAATTTCTGGGCCGCCTCTACCAACTGCTATCACAGGATTGAAATTTTTGTATCACATGTAATTAATTAATTCACAGTAAAAAGAAATTTAAATTAAAAAGTTTGATCAAATATTTCTCTGTCTTGTGATGATCGATGATGAACTTTTTGGCAGTGAAATAACTGATTTAGCTTTACCTCAAGAAGGAACAGAATTTACTATTCCTGAACTGAAGAGTACTGAAGTCCGATGGGAGACCTTGTAAGCCGTTTTTTTAAATAAATTATTTACAGATCTTCATTAATTTGCATATATATATATATATATATATTATTTAATAGTCCATGAAGTAATTTTAATTTCTTCTCAATGGGTTTCAGGATATTAAGGAAGTGCTCACTCACTGGTCCAATTCCAAATTTTATATGGAATTTACCAACACTGACTTATTTGTAAGATATCCTGTTTATTATTATATATTTGTAGTTTTAAATGTTGGACTTGTGAACTTTTCTCTGATTTCTTACTCCCTCCATTCTAGTAGAGAGGTCCAGTTTAGAGTTGTACTTTGTAACTCATAAGCTATTGTACCACTAGAATTTTCTAGTAGAACGGAACGAATAATTTGCAGTTTTTGGAATAAATATATCTCCTAATTGTGTTAAGAGTTAGATGGGTAGAAACTCTTAAGAAGCTTTCTAATTCAGTTGGAATTTCAGGCTTGGTTTTCTCTACAATATGTTCTCTCTGTTTTTAGTCATGAAAGTTAGTCAAGCCTTGCTTTTGATAGTATTTTGTAAGTGGACTAAATTCTGCATGAAAGAGTTAACTTTCAATAGAATAGTCAACTTTTAAATTTTTTTTACTCCTCATACCCTTACTAATATAAGTATGTGTGCTTCACGATTAACTTTTACTTAAAAAGTAAGGACATGAGATCTCAAAAAAAAAAAGTAAGGGCATGAATGGAACAAATAGTATCAAATTAGTTATTTTAACTGTTGTACATTAATAAACATAAAAAAATTATACAATTGTGAAAATAAACTTTAAAAAAAGGAACGGAGACAATGGCATTGTGAATTCTCTTACGTATGCCGTTCATCATGAACTTATGTTGATTTTTTATTTTTAATTGAACAGCATAATTATATTATATATATATAATAATTTCACTGGTCTGTAAATTCAATTCATGTTATTTTTTTATTTTGAATTTAGAATGAAGTGTTTTGAATTTGAATTTTCATCGCATGACTCATGCCTGTTTATACATGCATGATGCATCCATACACAATTAACCCTGGTTTTCGGTTTGCTTTATTTCCGTAGGGACCTGAGCTTCAACAAACTTTTTGGAGGGATTCCACCAAATGTGGTCGGGTCAATCAGGACCACGTTGTTTAAGAGAACAATGTAAGGGACCTTTTAATTTGTTAGAAAATATCCACTTCAGCTACTTTCTTTTTTTGTGGTTCTTTCTTATTATTATTATTATTATTATTATTATTATTATTATGTTATAAGTTTGTTTACATATAAAATACATAATTATTTTATAATACATATATTATAATAATATATAAATTCATGATAAAATTTAGAAAATCTGTTTTAATCAAACATATTTAGAAAAAGAAAAAAATTTATTGAAATCTATTTCTAGGGAACAGATTTAGAAAATAATTTCACATTCGTTTTAGAAAACAGGTTTTGAAAAGAAAAAGAAATTGAAATATGTTTTTCGAGAATAAGTTTAGATAATCATTCTCAAACCTGTTTTAGTAAAATGTGATTAACATCAAATAAAAATAGGGCTCACAACTTCTAAGAGTGACAAAGTCACCGATTTTTTGATCAACAAGTGCCTTTGCCTAAAAAGCATTCGGTAAAGCCACGGTTCATAAAAAAACTAGTGGCTTTGTCTGTAATTAAACAACAAAGCCACCGGTTTAAGGATAACCGGTGGCTTTTTTGTTACTCATTTTCGCGAAAAGTCATGGCTTTATAATAAATCAGTGACTGCGTTTTGTGAACACTACCGGTTTATATGATATCGGTGGCTAAATTTCGGTGGCTTTATTCCATTCTGTAATAGTGTATATACCTTATCTTATTCTCCTTTTATGATGAATTAATCCTTGAGGCTATTGAACATATACTTTTTCCTTAGTTCTCTATTAAAAAATGCAGATTTGACATCGATCGAGTTGATAAATTCATTTTGTGCAGTGATGCCATTAGAGCATGAATAGTATCAAACCTTGCAACTAATGCAAATATTTCAATGTAGTCAATTTCCCTTTGCTATGAATAACCCGTAGCTACAAATCTTACTTTCTTTCTTTAAATTGAGCCATTCAAATTCAGCTTACCTTATAAACCTATTTTACTCAAGTTATCTCCTCTTCATAAGTTTATCAACAAGCTTTCATATCTTGTTCTTTTCTATTGCATTCTTCATTTGCTTTTTTAAATTCTTCTGCTTTGATGACTCAAAAGTTGATTTTAATTGCATAAATATCACTCAAACCCTTCATTTTATTTGGAGAGGAGTGGTAGACTACTTAAAAGGCTCTTCATTTTCTTTTTCTTCTTCATCATCATGCCTAAAAGTAACTCTCTTTTCTTTTCTTTTCACCATTCAAACTCAAGTAGCATTTTCATCAAATAACACATCTTGAAAATGTAGGATTTTATTAGACTTTAAATTGTATAATCAATAACGTTTGGATTTTGAACTCTAACCAACAAAAATACATTTTTCACTTCATTAAGTTTGGTCGTCTTTCTTTTGAAATTTGAGTTTAACAAATACTTCCAAACTATTTCAAAGATTCTGCGATGACTTCTTTCACGCTTCAATTGGAGTTTGATTCCTCACAACTTTTATCGGACTCCTATTTAGTAAATAAATTACTATATATATATACACCGCTTTAACCCTAATTTTTTTAGATAATCCCCTATCATACAACACTGATTTCGCCATCTCTTTAACACGTTGATTCTTCCTTTCATCAACACTTTTTTTGTTGAGGTGTGCATCTAACCAGGAGTTGTCTTTCTACTCCATCTTCGCAAAATTTCAAAATAGCATTTGAAGTTTAGTTTTATTCCCTATAATTCTTAGTCTTAATTTTATTATAACTTAACCCCTTTGATTTTTTAATGAAATGTATAAACTTCTTAAATATTAAAAGTAGTGCTTCAGATTTTTCTTTCATGAAATACATTCAAGTTTTTCTTGTAAAATCATTAACAAAAATAATAAAATATTTATGACCTCCATGAAATGCCACCTTGATAATTCCACATACATTTTGTATGAATAAACTCCAGTCTATTTGTTTCGGCTCAGGATCTCCTGTTACACTTTCCTGTTACACTATGTGTTACACATTTTAATAACTCAACGTTAATATTATCTTTTAAATTAATTTTTTTACCAATGCTATTCATTGGCATTCTAAGTAATTTTAATATAATTATTTTATTTTTTTACATTAATCTTGTATTTTAATATAATTTTATAGTATTTTTTATTTTTTAATCTCAATAAATTAAAATAAATATACTCTGAACCAAAATGGGTGAACCCTTAGTCCAAAAATTTATTATAATGCTAATTAATATCATTGGTGAAAAAATTAATTTAAAAAATAATATTAACGTTGAGTTATTAATATGTGTAACACATAGTGTAATAGGAAAGTGTAACAAGAGATCTTGAGCCATTTGGTTCTTCCCTCCCCAATGCCCTCCCACCCCCACCCCCACCCACACTCACCAAATGGTGTTTTTTCTTTTCTTTTTCTAGAGTAGTTTTTTTTTTTTTTTTCTAACATTTTTATAAAATAATTTTTGAAGTACTTGTCTAAAGGGAGTTATAATCTCTCTTGTTATGGAATTATGTGTTGATCGTGTTGAAGCAGAGAGCTTGATTGTTTTCAAAGCTTTTTTTTTTTTTTTTTTGGAATTTAGCATTTTTCATGTCATCCCCGCCTTGATTCTAAACTTAACGTACATATGCCTCATGTTCTCTCCAGATTTCTAAGAAAAAACAAGCTGAATGAAACACTCCCAGGTTGGCTGACAAATTTGAAAGATTCGAATGTGTAAGCTGTTTATTTAATTGGTCAACTTCTTTAGTTACTAAGAATGCCCTGCCTGCACCCATTAATTGTTCTTTTTTTTGGTCCTTATAGTTGTATTCTTCTACATCAATGTCTTAACTATTTGCTGTTCTTTACGTTGGTTTTGGTTTTTTTAAGAATAAATTTAATATGTTATAATCATTTTTCATCCTTTCCAATACAACTTTTTACTATTCAGTTATACCTTTTTACATTTTTAATTCACTTTTTACATTATAAAACTATTTTCCAAAACCTGTTTTCAAACTGTTTTCAAACCCATAAAAAAGAACAGCCCCTTAGTTTAGTAACATCGTTAATTTCCTATTGGTTTCTTCTCCATTTTTCATTTTCGATTTTCCACTCTCTTTGTAACCTTGATCTTATTTTTCTAGCATCTTTTCATATATTGTATGCCCTAGTACGGTTGATCACTTACGTACCTCTCGCCCCATGTCCCCACCCACTTAATCGATTGCTACTTACTTTAGTCATGATTACTGTATCTTTGTAACTCACTCTCAAATGCCATTGTTTCACAGAGATGTTTCTGAAAATTTGTTCACAAATGTCGAAAACATACCTGCAGGACACCAAATACCTCCCAACCTGTAAGGCCAATTTTCTTTCACACATTTAGCATATACTCCCTTCGTCTCCATCAAAAAGTACACTTTGTATTACCTGAAAATAGTAATACAAAGTGGAATAAAAAGTGGACTTTTTGAATGGGACGGAGGGAGTATGATTTTTGCAGGCAACCATTGCAGAATGCAAACAGTTTTAATAAAGATCTTCTATATATCTATGGAGGCCATTTTAAGTATTTTAATTATGACTGATTTATTTTATGATCAGGAACTTGTTTTCATGCTGCAACGCAAGCTACCAGTAAGTTCTGCGTCGGTATTAATATTTTTCATTGAAATTCTGTCAAAGTGAGTCTTATTAGGATTCAACTTCTTTTTTCTCTCTCCCTCCCCCCCTTCTTTTTTCCCAGGAATTCGCAGAAGTGGCAACAACCTAACTATGACTGTGTCGATGAGTTGACCACATGTAAGCTTACTCAATTAAAGACTCAAAGTATGTAATTGTTCGTTTTCATCATTTTTGTTTGTGTTTTGGTTTTGTTTATGGTTTTTAAAGTAAAATTAATATATTCTAATATAACTTTTTTATTATTCAACTACATATTTTTTACATTTTTAATACACGCGGTAAATTAAAAAAATTATTTTCTCAAAACGTGTTTCCAAAAACATGTTAAAACGGACCGGGCCGAAAAAGACTTATTTTCCAAAATATAGAATTTATGAGGACTGAAATTGATGAAGTTGAATCCGGCGGGTAGATTTCGATACATAGACAGATCGAGCCGATTAGATTTGTCTCTGGGGTCGTGCATTAGGGACGAACTACCATGACTAAGTCAGTTGGTGTGCTGAGCAATAGAGAGAGTAGCAAGAGTATGTAGAGTCATGTAGTAAAAATCATCAGCGGGAACCCCTCTCCTAGTTTTAATGATATCCTTCAGATAATACTCCATTTATCTATCTTGTAAACAGAGGAAGTCTTACCATTTGGCCGACCACCTATCATTGTCCTTTGGTGCAGTTAGGATCATGTCGGGTATAAGTGTTGTACATGAGCCACGAGCTGTTACCATTCACCATCAGAATTATTAATTCTGATAAAAGTAACTAGTTTTGCTGCAACATCTTTTTGCATTTAGATTAATTATAGGGTTTATTTCGTTTGGTTAACATTAATAGTGATGACCGCATTATACAGATGATCACTTATACATCAACTGTGGTGGAGATGAAACATCTATAAATGGAAGCCACTATGAAGCTGATTTGGGAAGTCGTGGCGCATCAACTTTCTTTCTAAGTAACAATAGTCGTTGGGCATACAGTAGTTTGGGAACCTTTGTTGATTCAAATCAAAAAAGTTACACAGTGAACGAAACATGCAATATAACCATGGCTGATGCACCTTTGTACATTGATGCTCGTATTTCGCCAATTTCCTTGAATTATTATGGATTCTGCTTGAAGAACGGTAACTACACCTTGAAACTTTATTTTGCTGAGATTGGATTGTCACAGAATAAAGCTGGTTTCAAGAGGAGGAGGGTTTTTGATATTGATATCCAGGTGATATAAAATTCTCATCGTCCTTATGATTAAATTTCGAGCTATTTCTGACTAGCACGGGACATGCATTTACAGTTACACATATTAATAGGGCTAGACAAAAAATGAATAACACAGAAGGTTAAATCAGTTTGTTCACCAAAAATTTGTCAATGTAGGGCGGCCAATATTACATCAAAGATTTCAATATAGAGGAAGAGGCAAAAGGGGTTGATAAGAACAGAAGCAAGGAATTCAGTGTTACTGTGACTAACAGAAAATTGGAGGTTCACTTGTATTGGTCTGGTAAAGGTTCAACTTCAACAAGAGACTATGGGCCATTGATATCAGCTATTTCACTATCACCACCAAGTATGTATATGATCAGTTGACATGTATTAATATAATTAATTACTGTGTTTTGCTAACAATTAATTTGTTGAATCCAGTTCTTAGGGGGCATCGAAAACTCCCTCCTGCGACTGTTGGTGCGATTGCTGGATCTACAACGATTTTCGTTGCACTGCTGTTAGCAATCTTCTGGAAGTTGGGTTGGCTTCATAAGAAGGAAGAACCAGAATTCAGAGAATTTGAGATATTCCCTGGGGAGAAGTTGAATTTCAAAAATATTAAAGAAGCTACCAATAGTTTTGAAGATGGACACAAGATAGGTGAAGGACATTTTGGTGCGGTCTACAAGGTTTGCATACATATATTTTATCTCAATTCGCAATTTCCTATCGGCATTTCCTGCACATAATACAATTAATACATACTCTCTGTCCCATCAAAAGATTCTAGCGATACAACTATTTTTTGAGTCACAACGTACAATTCAAAAGTAAACTCTTATGATATGAGACAGAGGAAGTATCATTTTTGAGTTGTTTTCTGATCAATCATGTATATATCGGGGAAAAACTACACTACCGTCATGAAACCATTCAGTGATTTGATATTGGCCGCATTGATTACTAATACCAATATGCACTATTATCCAATTACTGAATAGTTCTGTGGTGAAACTGCAGTCTTGGTTTGATTATTGACACTTGGGTTCTGGCTGCCTGCAGGGGATACTACCTGATAAAACTGAAATAGCCGTGAAGCGAGTTTCGGCAAAATCTAAAGAAGGAGCCAAGAAATTCATGAATGAAATTGTCACCCTTTATGCCCTGCGACACCCAAATCTTGTAAGCTTGAGGGGAGCCTGTGCTAAAGACAATGAACTTCTTCTTGTCCATGAGTTCATGACGAATGGCTCCCTCCGGATGGTATTATTCGGTAATCGATTTTAACTTGTTTGTCGCCTCGCCACCATATCTTACAAGATTAATTCCAGTGTGATATATATTTGGGATGCATGTTTACAGATCCTCAAGAAACAACACCAAGCCTAGATTGGGAACGAAGGGTTCGAATTTGCCTTGATGTGGCCAAAGGTTTGGAATTTCTTCATGAAGAAAAGTCCAAACGACAAATCATACATCGAGATATTAAGCCTACAAACATACTACTGGACAAGGATCTCAATGCAAAAATATCAGATTTTGGATATGCAGAGTTTAATGCAGAGGAGATCACCGCACAGAGAAATGATATAAAAGGAACACAGTAAGGAAACATTCAATATACTAAGTATTGTACTTTCAAACCCTATAAAAGTTGTACATTTTTCAAGTAGGATTCTTCCACTGAGACGGAGTAATAGTCTCTTCAGTTTTTCTTTTTCTTGTTAAAGATTAAGGATGATAATCATCTAAGTCCATGGAAATTTTGCAGGGTGTATATGGCACCAGAGTATGTGCAAGGCCGCTTAACAGCTAAAGCAGACGTTTATAGTTTTGGAATTGTGATGCTGGAAATTTTTAGTGGAAAAGAGATGGTTTCCACCAACAGGCCAAAGGGTCAGACGGAATACCTTTGGGATAAGGTAAGGACCAACTCGTTGCTCGCAATAGTTTTGATTCCGTTATGGTTTTGTTCATTTTATACCGTACGTGCACCTTATATATTACAATAATACACATTTTACATTTAAAAAATTCTTTCTCAAGAATATGTTTTCAAAAGGGCCCATTAAAATCTGCTAACGAGCAACCCCTAATGCAATATTATTACATAAATGTAAATAATGAACAAACATCGATCGCTTCCATTTTGGCCCTTTAACATTTGAAAACTGTCTCACAATAATAATTGCAGGCGCATGAATATGAGAAGGAGGGAAATCTAATTGCTCTTCTTGATGCCAAATTGGTGAGATCTACACACTATACTTACAAGAAAGCACTCAAAGTTTTGGAGTTAGCCATGAAATGTGTAGACCCTGCTCCCACCCTCAGGCCATCCATGGCAGATGTCGTCAAAGATCTTCAAGAGGTCCTGGGTATAAATGTGGAAGAATCAGAGGATAAATTGAAGAATAAGTCCCATAGCGACGCTTCTTCTTCTTCGGTTGATGTCACCTCTCCGTCAGCTCAATCTGGCAGCACTTAGGACGAACCTGCTATTTCTCCATCTGCTGATTGATTTCGTTTTTTGATGCCAGCCATTATTGTGTGTGGATGTATGTTGTTTTTGAACACTCCAGCTAGACTCCGCTTTTGGATACTCCCCCTGTGCTATTAGAAGAATCCACTTCGTAATGGAGGCATGTACTATGACTTGTGTGTTTCTTAAACAAGTACTAGTTTATATGTGTTTTGGTGAAGGCTCTGTTTTCATGCCATTTCAAGAAAAACATAACTTTTTCCTCACAAAAAAATTTTTCAATCCAAACACCTAAATTTTTGCTTAAATTTAAAATCACTCTAAAATCTCGCTCATATAATTTCAAAAAATAACATAATGATTACATTTTATTTTCTCCTTCCAACACAAATTCCAAAAGAAATTTCCTCCAAAAATATATTGCTTTCTTAAAACAAAAATTTCTCGATCGCAAAATAAACATACATAGCCTCAATTCATATGTTTTCTTTCTGATTACTTTCCCATGTGTATCCGCTTGCTTATGATGTCATGTTATTGCGTCAACCTGTGGCCGCTAAATGTAATTAACTGACATGATCGATTAGAAGAGTCAATTTTTAAGTTGTTTTGTAACTTTAAATAATTGTATCTCTAAACTTTTGTAATGAAACAAAAAGAGTACTAATTACGAAGCTGATTAGAGATCGATTAACTTAAGGATGGAGATTCTACATTAATCTTTCTAAATCCCAATATTTACCTAGAACCATGATTACGAAGCTGATTAGAGATCGATTAACTAGAACCATGATTTATTGTTAGAAAAAACAAAATCCTCACGATCTTTAAATCACTTGTTAGAGAAGAAATATCCAACAAGAACATTGCAACATAATTAAAAATAGAAAGTAAAAATACAGCAATTTAACATGGTTTAATCCATGGGATACACACTATTCCAATTAAACATAGAAGTACACAATATAAGAGTTATATTCTCTCCCAATATACCAGTTTTATTCTAACCCCTCTCTCTACAGTTCTTTCTAGCACCCTCTCTGTGCCTTCTATTCTCTGTTTTGCTGCTATAGTCTATTACAAACAACGTCTATTTATAATAAAACTAGAGAAACCCTATTGGCCATTTTCCTAATCGATTCAGAATTAGAAAGTCTAGCCCAATACTAATTGTACTTGATACCACATCAGATTTGAACCTCATTTTACATTTATTTTATTTTATTATTATTTTCAATACACTTTGTATTATGGATTTTGTTTAGAGAATGATAATTATATCTTGAGGCTTCATTTTGCTGAAAAAATATTGGATGGACCAAAGGATCCTACCTTGTCGAGGAGGAGTTTTAGATATTGATATCCCAAGTAAATTACTCACCCTGATCATAATTCAAAGAAAGAGAGACGAACAGAGCAGGTGCAGCGTGGTCTCATTCAGGATGGATTCGTTTTCATGGCGAGCTCCTCACTTGAGGCTGACGCTGGAGCCGTACTCAAAGCTTTGTCGAGTGCCACAGGAATGTTTTGGTCTTGACGGACTGCTTAAGCTTGGTCAACATTATGCAAGAGAAATCTTGCCCAAACTTAATGTTGGAATATTTATTTGCAGATATTATTAGTGCTATTTGCAGTAGTTTTGATCTGGTTTCTTTCCTTAAAAGTAGATAGGAAGGAGGTACGAAAAGAGCATTTGTATGCTCAATCTCTGCTGTAATCTTTCGTTCATTAATTAATGATAGTTGGTACTTCAAAAAAAACTCTGCGTAACTCATGAGTTATTCAGGGAGACCTACCCCTCAAGTTCTCGAGGGTCGGGGCGGGGAAGGTCGGGGAGGGGATGGGGTGAGTCGGGCGGGATTGGGGTCGAGGGTCAAGGCGTGGTCAGGGTTGGGGGTGGGGGCTGGGTTTGGGGGCGGGATCAGGATCGGGGTTGGGGTTGGGGCGGGGTCGAGGTCGGTGGCCAGCTCCTATGGGAGGCAACAGTAAGGAATTTTCCGCAATGGACAAAAGCTTGACGGAGTAATGCCGCATTGAGGTAGAAGGCCCACGGGTCGTGAACTTGTTTTTTCGAAGAAGAAGCAATGACGGTATTTGAGGAATAAGTATAGGCTAACTCTGTGCCAAAAGCTGCAGTAAGATAGAGGATGCAAGCATTACCCAAAATGATTGGGTAGGTTAAGATTAGGGGTTGAGGTAGGGTTTGGGTTGGGGCGAGGGTGGGTCGGGTCGGTGTCGAGGCCAAGGTAGGGGCGGGGTCGGGGTAGAGGGCAAGTCTGGGCGATTCGCGAGTTTAATTTAAAATGACTTTAAAAAAATTTAAATATTTTGTAAAACATGTTCATAATGTTCTTCAAAAACTGTATTTCAAGAACATTTTACTTAAAATAATTTTTTAAATATTTTACAATTTCTTGCTCAAACACCATTTTCACGTTTTTTATACTATTAACCACTAAATTTTTTTTTTTTAAGTAGTTGTCCAAACAGGAGCTAATTAATTTCATACACTACATACTCTCTCAAATTATTATTCTATCGATTTCATTAGATTTTTTTAAAAAAATTGTTCAATAAAAGATTTCACTTAAAAACAAATTTACTTTTTATACCGATAATATAATCATATGTGATACACAATTAGCTCATACTTAAAAATTATGACAAATTAACTATTTTAAATGTAGTACCTTAAAATCCGTAAAAGATTTACGTTATTTCATGGCTCTCCTTTAAATTTCCAGACCTTTCGAATAGGAAGCAAAATATGAATGAAAGAAAGTGAGAAGAGGAGACGCTTGCATACACAATATGGTGGCATTCAAGCTTCTTTCTTGTAGCTTTCCGGGAGAAAAGACTAATACAGAAACTACTTACTATGCCACTAAGGCACTAAGCATACACATCCAACAGGTCTAGACCATCCAAACATGTCATTTCCCTCACCAATCCTTAAAACCAGATTTATCATACTAACTTTCCTTTGTTTCTAGATCAACAGGGCGCGTATCGAGTTTAGCCTCTAATATTGCGGTTATGTTATGAAAACATGTGTATCAATCTAAACCATCCAAAAATATCATTTCCCTCACCAATCCTTAAAACCAGATTTATCAGAGTCCAAGACAGGAAAATGAGTAAAATATTTGCCTAGACAAAACAGAACATCAAAGGAAAATAGTTCCAAAGAAAGAATGGAAGCAGAAAGACCAAAACAAATATTCCCATGGAAGAAAAACTATAAAAAGTATCAATGATGGTTACTGAACAAATTTAACTCTTTCAGTAACTGTAATATTCACAAGGTCAACAAGCTAGAAACAAGTCATATATCGTTTCAAACCTAAGGAAGAGGAAAGACATTAACACAACTTCACCCCCAAAACCTAAAATCTACATATGGACATTCGGTAAAACAAACCAGAATATATGCGCCCGTTGAATGAACCATTCTCCAATCAACCAACATGGAAAGGGCCGATATCACCATTTCGGAGGGAGCTGGCAATTTCATCAGCAACAGACAAGCAAGACACCACCCAGCCAGTTAGTGCTGCCCATACCAGATTTGCCATCCAAAGTGTTATACTCCATGGCACCGCCATAATCTCAAGCACTTCTGTCTCTTCTCTCTTATTTCTTCAACTCTTTGAGGATTGAAAAATCAAACCAAAACCCCAAAATCACAGCTTTCGTATCCACCACCATAACACCACAAAAAGGGTGTAAAACCCAAGGAACAATCCCAGTTTTCCAGCTCCAGTGAAAATTTTATTGCCACCCAATAAAACTTTTAACCTCTCTTCTGACTGAACGCAGCCCGAAATCTAAATGAACTTCAGTTATCTTGAATTGGAAATATTCTGGACATTCCAGCAACTCATCCCTGATTCAATAGAGGAGAGACTGTCATTAAGTGAAACTTGATTCACGAAAAAGCAGAAATATTTACAATTACAAGTGAAAAACAAAATGAGTGAATAAAATTTCAACTACATTAAGAAGGAACTCATTTTCAGTAATTGTTCCATCTGAATTCAAATTGCATCTCAGCAACTTGCATTTTCATCTAAGTTCCACATCACAGACCCTCATCTAAGAGGAAGTAATAATCTAAGCTCAAATATGGACACAACCCTGCAAAATCAAGACCCGCCCGTCCTTGTTTCATATCTCCTCGAAGACATATTTACGTTGAACGTCAATTCCAAGAGAAGAATTGTTACCTATTGAAACATTTCCATTTTGATATAACGCTTCATAAGCAAGTTCTCATAGACAAAATGAATGACAATTCTATTGCCTTGTTGGTTTTGGTGAAACATAGACAATTTTCAGCAGATCACCTCTCCATCAACATGCCTAAAAGCCATTCCATAATCTCTCGTGCCAATTAATGGAACAGTATCAGTCCAAACATTACAACCAAAAAGTTTACCCTATAAAAAGCAATATAGCAACTGAAAAAACACTTGCTTCTCACAATATACATCTACTTTACAAATAAAAGAAAAGAAACAGGGGGGGGTACTCAGCAGAAAGGAAGAGGATTAATTTTCTTTTGACTAAGAGAGTATACCCAGGAAGCAAGTAAACAAAAAATAATAGGAAGATAAGTTTGACAGTCTTTAGAAGCCTTTGGCAAAGATTGGTTTAATTTTCCATATGCACCAATACTGTAAATGCCATTCAAACTAAGGAGAACCTCAATGCAGGAGCATTCACAATACCGACGCCGCTTAAATCAGATTGTCAGTCTAATGTTACACATGTCACATTTCTATAAGTATCACACAGCAAATCAACGAGTAAAAGAATAATTACTTCAAAAGTTTCAGTGAACTTGTCTAACCAATTTAAACAATCAACAACATGAAAATCAGAGATTGATATAATTAAGATCAGAAAAGAAAAGGAAATAGTGATCACAAAACCAAACTCATTAATGGGGATACATTTTTTACCAATACCGTACATGAGAAAAAAGAAAAGTGGACCGAAAAAACTTCATTATAGAGAAACAATGCGTCTATAAAGTATTTCATCATCACTCTCATCTTCCTCTTCAGATAGTATCTCATTCCCTGGTAGCTCTAACTTCCCTCCAAACAAAATGATGGACCGGCTGTCTCTGCCTCAATGTAATGTCCATGCAGTCTTTCCTCAAATCTTTGGTCACTGCAGTTGAGAATCCAAGCCAAGGAAGATTTTATCCCTTTGTTTTGTAATCTATGGTACCTAGGTTTGATCCTTGACTTGAGGCTATAAGTAAAGTAATCTGGAAGCTCTACAAGCTGTTTTATTGGCCTATCAATTTCACTCCTGAAAAAGTAATAGCTATTTTTCATGAGTGCAACTTGTAAAGCAACTAACTGAGGCAATCATTTTTGCCACATTGTCTGCAGAAATACCTCGGCCGAGAAGAAACTCAACAGGTTTCATAATCACACGTTGATTAAGACTCAATCTGTGGCATTCTCTCAATGACACGAGCAAAACCATCAGGATCAACCTTGAGCTTTAAGTTGAAGAAGTACTGTTGTGATGATAATTTAGCCTTCGAAGGTAACCCAAGAATTTGAGGGTACTGTGCAACAATCGAAGCAAGATCTTCCTTCCTAATCCCAAAGCTTATCAAACATTCAACTTTTGGTTTCACAGTCTCATCAAGATCATAGCCTAGTAGATAAGGCCGCTTTTCTAGCATTCTCGCCAGAATCTGTTTTGATAACCCCAAAGAAATCAAATAATCCACAAGTGGCTTAATCACAGTTCCAACTCTCATCCTTAAAATGTAAGGATACTGTGTCACCATAGGCCCAATGTCCCTTGGATGGACCCCAATGCTAACCGAATAAGCCATTGGTCCCTTGAGCTTAAAACCAAGCAAATCGGGATACTTTGGCAACACATACCCAATATCCTACTTCTCAACATCAAGCCCTCTTAAGAATTTGATAACTGGAGCAAGCTCGACCACACTCGCATGAAGGCATTGTGGATAACTCTTAACAAACCAACCAAGCTTTGGACCCAATCTTTTCCAAGTACCCCAACACAGGTATTATATTTTTCCTTACACTGCAATCTAACATTAATGGATACTCATTAATATCATCAACTAACAATTCTATCTTCTGCAAAAACTCAACGCGATTACACGTTACTTCAACTGTAGATGGCAATTCTAAGTTCTCCAATTCATCGGGGACTATCCCAATACCCTTCAAATAATCACAAATTATGACCCTTGAAACAAGCCTCTCTTTTCTTCCCTGGATTACACCCGACGTAACAGAGGGCATCTCATAATCAAGGAATTTCTTTGTCTGAGTCGAAAAGGATCTAATAACGTGGCCAAAGTATATGAATTGCATCTTCCACAGCTAAAGGATGATTAACATGTCTATCATGCGCAATTTTCCAGTCAGGAACAACATGATAGATTAATGGAAATGAAGAAAAAGCAATGAGAAAGTTAACCCAAAACCAAACTGGAAAAGGAGACAAACTTAAAAATATGAATAACAATCTTAAAGTACCATAGTAATCCATCACTATAAAGCATATATAGGATAAGTTTACAGGAATTTTAAATCTCAACATCACTAAAACAAGGGACACTTTGGTGATTTTCAGAAAAAGGTTCTATAGAGCCATAGAATGCACTCTTCTTAGAGTATGTGACTGGTCCAAGAGCCCAATAAGCATGTGACTGATGATTTTAAGAGAATAGTTTTGAGGTTTGTGAGAGCCCAAGAGAGACAAATACAACTCAAGAGCAATTACAATAGATATGAAAATGCTGCTTCAATAGGAAAAATCAATATTTATAAGGCCGCAATACCAATTATTGCCCCAACATAATCATCTAAGGCTCGTGTCTAGTACTTGTTCAACAACCAGAGCAACTCCAGAAATACCCATTTGTTAGATAGAAGAGAACTACTGCAGCATTCCCACAGTTCACAGCAAGTAATACAACAACAGAAAACAACTGCACTTTTATGGATGATATTTCACCACGTTCAGTCGCACGATATGTCGTCTTTAATAGTTCCTTTCCACTTCTTTCTAGTAGCACCTTCTAAACAAAACTAAGAAAAGATTAAAGATGCTCCTCCACTGGCACCATTCATGTTGCAAGAAAATAATACCTAATCTCTAAAAACAATAAAATTTCCAATCAGAAGTTTTCAAGAAAAGATGAAACATTTGAGATCCTGTAGACAAACAAGAAGAGGCAAGGAATTAAAGTGTCTGACACCCTGCATGCTGTTATCAATAACACGGCCTATTTGAGAAGTATCACAACACAGACCCCACAATATAAATGCACAGAACCCCATAAACCACTGTTCTGATTAATTATTTCAATGAGTAAGATTAAACTACAATCACAAAATCATTGATCTAAACTGGTCTTCTTTTCTGTTTTTCTTTGATCATAGAGGGATGGCTGCTTGTTTGTTGGTTATATATAGTTCTGTTTCTGGGATACCCAAATAACAAAGAAGATAAATTTTCAAGCTCAAGCCGGAACCTGAGCTTGGCTCGATAATCTTTTTCTAGGCTTGACTAGAGTTCAAGCTCAAACTTGACTATAAATTCCAAGCTTGAGCTTTGGTTGGGATCGAGCTTGAGAAAAGGCTCGGCTCAAGCTCGTGAAAGGGCTCAATTAGAGCTCTATTACAGCTTGCACACACATTAAGGTTCTTTAATCACAATTCACAACACAATAGCTTATCAAATAATAGTTTTGATAATAATTAACACAACCTATGAGTTATGATCAAGCCCTCAATTATAATACATTCAAATAAAACAAATTACAGCAACCATTCTTTAAAGAAACAAATACTATCCATCTTCCTCTCCGTATCATATCCTAACTCTTGACAATTTGACACGATTTTCACCAACTATACAACAAAGCTCAACAAGGACGTTAGCAATAGTTTATTCTTGTAAGCTAACTTGTGAATATAAGGGCAAAATATATCAGACTTAGAAACTTTTTATATTAGTTGGTACTGCCTGCCCCCAATGTGCTTGCGACTCAATTCTCTGATTTTGCAAAAACAGAACAAAGAAAAGTTCATAAAGATAGACAAGAACCAAGAATAAAACATTAAAAAATGGTTGAACATATTATGAAGCCTAATAAAAGAAAAAAGAAAGAGGTACAGAACAACAAAGTTGAGATTTGATCATTCATGTGTGTGTGAGAAAGCTTCAAATACAATTTTAAAGTTCTCAAGAAAACCACACCTATCCTTGTTTGGCTCCAAAGGCATAAATTAAGCTCTAAAAAAAACAATTCGTCCAGACCTAAGCAATAGGAAATAGAGCACGAACAACTGACAATCATTAAACCCGCATAGTTTCTCTCTAATAGAGTGCAATAAATATAAATCAAAAACAAGAAGCATATGCTCCTATTACAGCTACATGCTCAAGTAATAAATTATACAAACACATTTCAGGGAGAGAGTTTAAAAATCTTACAATCTTGATGCCCAATACACAGTAAGGTAGTATAAGTAAGGTCAATTTCCTGCCACCATTTCCCCCAAACAATCAAACAAACACATGTCAAACGTAAAAATTATTGGGCCACAATACTCAATTTCCTGCCGACATTTCCCCCCAGACAACCATAAAACAACTGATTCAAGCTAGAAGTCACAATTTAATGCAACGGCTGAAAAACGCTTGCATCATATAAAATAGGGAAGAAGATAACGAATTATGAAAAACCAAAGACTGATAAATTTAATAGAAAAAAAAAACCCAAAAGAAACAAGATTATACACAATGAACGGATAAGAATTTGGCTTTCAAAATAATCTGTAAAAATCAAATGAGTACCTTGACCTGATGGGTTGATTCGGTTAGCTGAAGGTAAAACCAAGAAATCAAGGAGTATTGTCTGTTTTCATGTCTGCTTCAACATAAGCAATATAAAACAATAAATCGTCATCGATAGCCTTTCAAATAATCAACAGAAAAATAAAGGAAAAAAAATGTAAAAGGAAGAATTACCAAGTTACAGGAAGGCGGCTGCGTGAGTGTGAGTGTGTCTATTTTGTGACTTATGTTTAGCGTACAAATATAATTAATTAAACTTTTATTTAATGTATATGTTTTATCTATATTTTTATAATTCATATTTTAATTGATTTTTTAACGAGATTTAAATCAGTTTTGAACGAGATTTTATCCAAAAATTTAGGAGCATTAATGACCTTTCCCCGTTGTTTATTTATTGATGAAGTTTAAAATAATATTCGTATTCATTTATTTATTAATTAAATATATAGATACAGTTTCAACCAGCCTGAACCACTATTGACTTACATTTGGACCAAAACTGAAAAAAGCAACAACAACATATAGTCCGCAATCTCTTATTAGAACAATGAGTTTCTGTCACAGAAAAATATCTACTTCATATACATGTATTGCTACATGATGATTTACCTATTCTTGCTCGCTCAGATATCTCAAGTTCACCTATGAATAATATTACTCGAGAAGAATCATTACTCTTAAACAAAATGGTTACCTACACCTAAAAAAGACTGCTAGATTTCAACCTAGACAGAATTGAAATGGAATGTCCCGCAATACATCTCCTCATCTATTGCTCAACCATCTAAAATTGTTCTGAGTGTCAAAAAAACAAAATACAATAAACCGAGGTCGCTCGGCCATTCCTCTTAGAAACACGGAATGCAGAGTGAAAAATCGTGCAATTCCTTCACCAAGAATAAGAATCTAGACTGCTCAACGCTTAAATCGTATCTATACCAGTACGTTGTGTATATATCTCCTCTCGTAGAAGCCCATAACTTGGTCAGCCACTCCCCACATAATGGCCTGGCCGGGCGGGATCCTCATAAGCCTGGGTAACAGTCCCTTCCACAGAGCAAGCAACCCTTCCTCTTTGTATATTGTTCCAATAGCATGAAACATGCCTGTGTACTTCGCTTCACCCCCAAATCGGCTCTGAGCCATCAGCCTTGTCTTCACAACATCAAAGGGACCGGTGCAAATTGGGCCAGCTGTTCCTGCAAGAAATCCAGATATCATAGACTGCCATGGTTGAAGGACTCTCCCATCACCCTCATGTTTCTTCCACAACATCACATCAAATGCATTTTTAGCCGTGAACATGGCAGCCTGGTTTGTCCCATTGCGCATCACAGTTGGGGAAGCTCCCGCCCAAAGACCACGAAAGCCTTCTTCACGAATGATAGTCCTAGCACAGTGTATTGGTCCCTTGTACTTCAAAAGTTCAGATTTCAAGCCTCTCTGTTGCTGCAATCTGATTTTAACCACCTGTGATAGACAATGAGTCAACTTTGTTAAGCTCCATCATTAAAAAAAGATGTAAAAACAAGGTAAAATATAAGGGAGGAAAAGCACCAGCCAGTACCAAACAACTAGCAAAGTGACACGGATACATGCAAGCAAGTGTTGCAACTTCAGAATAACCATTTTACCAAGCTGAACTTTTCGTAGTTTGTGCAGCAAAAGGTGGAAAAAAGAGAATACAAAAGGTGAAAATTGAACAGAAATTAAATGTTACATCTATTCAGAAGGAAATGGCAAATAAACTTCACCCTAAAGTTCAATTATAAGCACTTCAAAGCCAGACAACACAGGTGATCTTAACATTGATCTAAGCTAGGGAGAGTAAACATTGTGAATCATTGTACCAGACATGAGTTCTCAAGTTTCACTAAGATAAAAAAAAGTTTCAGTGTTGTTCATAGAGATCTAGAATCCACTTGAGCTATGAGGAACTAGAAAACATCCTCAAGTGCAAAGATAACAAACCAAATGCTTTAGTCACTGGATTAACCATTTAGGTCCTGCTCCATATAAGGCATTTGGTACCCTATCATGATTTTTAAGTACATCCATACATTCTTAGTAGTACACATCACACCTCATTTTGAGGTAATGACATTGACAAGTTATCTAGCAGTCATCTAGTATTTAGTCAGTCCTCGAAGCCAATGTAATCAAATTCAATAGTCACTACTCATCTATCAATATAAAAAATATTTTTTTGAAAACGCTCATGCCTAAATGTCACTTAAATACGAAAAGACATTCAATGGTTGAACTGCTTATTCATTCCTAAATGAAGAAATCCTTTTTACACGAAAATATCCAACTCCTTCCATCTCAACTAAGCAGCATTTCATTTCCACCTTTCCTTTTGTTTCAGAGAAAGAATTTCACACTACTTTTTCCAGATCATACAAACCCTTGCTAACTCAAACTACCATTCAATTTATCATAGTAACCCAGCTTAATAGCTCAATACTCATGCTAAAAGCAAACACAATCATATTTCCTAAGTAATAGAATACGACATCAATTCAAATAATCTATAACAACAAAATCCATAATTTTATCACGCCAACCGAAATTACACATCAAGGAAAGACAGCATTTCTGATAGATTAAAATCCCACAATTTCCCAAAAAAACTATCAAATCTAACCTCAAAAGGGGTGACAATCACAAGAGCTTCAAGCACTCCAGCACCAAACCCAGAGAAAATCCGTCCAAAAGGGCTAAGCTTCCCTGTTTCTTCATCCTTAAACGCCGATTGTAAAACCGCATTAGACCCCATTCGGAGCGCATACTTAAGCGTCAAATGAGTAGCAAACGGAGTCAAACCCTTCCACAGAGCCCGAACCCCTTCGTTCTTAACCACAGTGGAGCCGCAGTGAATTATGCCCTTGTAGTGACCCGATCGGTCCAGCTGAAGCCGGGTCTTGATGACATCAATAGGCTGCAAACAAGAAGCTTCCACTATCCCTCCTAAGGAACCCGATATGGCTTTCACGTACGGCGGGATGGATTCCCGATTACGGTGCTGGGCTTTGTCCGCCATTGATTCAGCTGTTTGTTTATTCTCCCCGGAGATGGGTTGGCGCCGTCAAAGATAATGCGAATTTTCTCCTCCTCGGCGGCTCCTTAGCTTCCGAGCTAAGATTGTACCGACGGCGGGAGAAGGAGAAGGAGAAGAAATGCTGTTAGCTCGGCCAGAAAAGCTGACGAGGCTCAGGGGTCGGGGTCAAAGGTACGTCATTATTCGTAATAAATATATTTAAAATGATATGCCACGTGATCCTTTTTATAATGTGCTTCTGATTTGAGATTCCAATTTTCAAAGTCACACTTTTAGTCCTCCCAATATTTTACTAACTTTTAACAATTTGGGAAAAATTGCATTTATTGTTCCAAAAGTTTGGCATGTACCAAATATTTGTCCCATTCCAAAATTATATTTTATGTTTGAAAAAATATGTATTTTTGGTATTAAAACTTTGTCCTCTTTATAGTTTTTTTGTACCAAATATTTGTCTGATTGCAAAATTTTGCTTTATGTTTGAAAAAAATTACATTTTTTGAACTAAACGTTTGGAATATTTACACTTTATGTTTGTATTTTGTGACAATTTTAATTTCAAGATAGGTTGTTACCCGTTTTAAATAATCAATTAGTACTCAATAATATTTTTGGAGTCTTTTACAAATTTGATAGTCTTGTATGGTCTCACGATTATGTTATAATGTGCTATGCATTGAAAATGACGACACAAAACTTTGTGGTTCCTAAAAAATTATACAAAAATCAGTCATTCACATCATTCATTTTAATGGACAAAATATTAGAATATAATTTTGAGGCCACACGTGAATATTAAATTTGCAAACAAAAAACTCCCAAAATATTATTGAATGCTGGTTTAACTATATTATGGGTAACAGCCTATTTCTAGACAAAAAGCGTCACAAAATATAAATATAGTGTAAAAGATGCAAAACTTTTGATATCAAAAATGTAAAATTTCAAACATAAAAC
Source organism: Leptodermis oblonga (assembly GCA_016801395.1). Taxonomy (NCBI): domain Eukaryota; kingdom Viridiplantae; phylum Streptophyta; class Magnoliopsida; order Gentianales; family Rubiaceae; genus Leptodermis; species Leptodermis oblonga. Next base: position 31,470,419 of record CM028756.1, on the reverse strand, counting down.
ATAGTTTTGTAACCGGATAAATATTTAGTACCAAAAATGTAAAAAAGACAAACTTTTGGTACTAAAACTGCAACTTTTCCAAATATGTACCCCAGTTTTGCAACTGCACTAGCATTTAAGGCATCTTCAAAAGTTTTCAATTTTACAGGCACCTATATTTGTATTCTACAATTGTTACAATAAATTCACTCGACCAATCAACTCTATATATCCCTCTAAAAGAATATTCTATTTTTATTCTTTCATACACATAATTTTAAATTTAATTTTATTACTGTTGTACTATTTAGGCTATTTGCACAACAACCCCAATAATTGTTTTCTTTTGAAATTTCGTCTAGTATAATAAATTTAATAGCTTAATAGTGAAACAGTAATTATATTAATATCGAAATAAATATTACTAAAATACAAATTAACTTAATTGTTGTGTGTGGTGTGTGTGTGTTTTTTTTAGCATTTTAATCTTCTTTTCTTTTATGTAATGTCTTTTTTTTATTATATAATATATTTTCATATCATGTACTTTTTAATATGAAGTAATTTTTAAGTGAACTTATAAATATGAGTATATTAATTAGTTTATTTATAATTTTGGATACTTTGATATGTTATTTTTTATATTTATATTTTTTAATATTGAATTTCTTAAAATTAATAAGTGTTGATTAATAAATATTTATATTTTTTACTACATATAAAATAACAATTAAATAGAGTAAACTCTTAAGATTATACTAATAGCAAGTTTTGTGTTTTATTTAATCAATTGAAATAAGAGATAAAACTAATTTAAGGACTAATGTATAAATAATTTAAACTTAAAATTTTAAATAAAAAAGAAAATAAAGAAAAGGTCCAGGCGTGAATAGTGGACCTGACAGGTTTAGAGGCCAGCTGGAGATGGTCTTAATACTGAAAGTGTAATTAAGTCAATTCTATTTGGGGTATATTATTACATTAAGGAGTCAGAATGTCTTGTATTGGCCAGCTACTAGTGGTCCTGTTAAACACCAAGCGCTTCAACGCCTTCATTCTGGACCAAGGCACAAGCGCTCCAGCACTTGTGGGCAGAAAAACGAGCCTCGGCGCTCTGGTGCCATCATTCCAAAAAATAAAAAATGCCAGTTCTCCAGCGCCTGTGATGGAAAAACCGGTGTTTTTTTGCCCAGGTCCAGGCTATCCTGGGTTGGGGCTTGCCATTTCCGTCCATCTAAGCCCTATATCCAGCCGAGATCTCAAAAAAAGAAAAAAAATAATAATAATAATTAAATTAAATTTTACGTTTCATTGGCGGTGGTGGGCGACGGTTTGGTGGCGGCGAAGACGAGGACCAGCTGCTTAGAAAATGGAGGAAATGAGAAATATGAGTGAAGTGGGTAAATTTACTGGACAAGGTTAAAATATGTATAAATGGTAAAATACTATCACTCCGTCCTGCGTTCAACATTTTTCTGTCCTACATTTACACGCCCCCCATAAAGAATGTGCTAAACAGACATTTGAGGTAGCTTTTATAAGAAAAATATGAGCAAACTACAAACAAAATATAATTTAGTATTTAATTAATTAAAAGTGTGCTTGGTGTTAGAATCTATAGAGGTATTATTAATGTTTTTTTTAAGTTTGGTAAAAGTAATATGAGTTTAAAAATTCATCTAACAATATTCAAATGTAGTTATTTTCGCATTTTTCACACAAAAACGTTAATGTAGTATAACTTTTTTTGAAAGAAAATTTTGCCCCATTTGACCTTACGGGTTTAGCTCTACCACTGCCACTACCCCAACCCTTCCCTCGGGGAGGAATGAAACGCATTTCATACTAATTAGCTTCTTTTTATATTTTTATTTTCTCATTATAACATACTGAATCACAATTAATGTATAATATATCAATAATTAAATAAAAAATGCATTTAAAATATTTTTATTCTTAAACTTTTTTTTTCGAAACAAAACATCATCAATGGTAATGATAATTATTTCTAATCACAAATCAAACAACACAATTGTAATGATTATCTCTAAAATCATTCCACACTATTATCATTCTCATTCTTATTCCCCTCTACGAATTAAGCACACCCTAAATCTATTTCAATCTCTCAGGCTTAGCGTAGTTCGTATACTTAACAAAGAAGTAAGAATCCCTTACATTTCCAATAACATTTCCAATCCCTTACATAACAAAGAGTAAGGCATGGTTCGTTATCACTGTTTTTGTTTCTATTTTGGTCTTATTTTTAAGTTTTCATAATAAATTTTATATATTATAATTATTTTTAATATAATTTTTTATTATTCAACTACACATTTTACCTTTAAAAAATATCTTACTTCGAAACCACTCTGTGACAAAGCTACTTGACCAATTATTCACTTCTTTTATAAACCACAAAAGCAAAGAACTGCTCTTCTCCCACCAAACCAAAATACTTCTTCGATCAATCTTTCGGTGCCTTTCTATCTATCTTTTTGGGTGCGCTGGAATGGGAATGAAAAGTTGATAAGGGATTTTTTTGAATTGTAATTTCTATTTTTAGGTCATATAAATAGGAAATGAATTTAACCACTTAAACAATAATATTCTCTCAATAGTAATATAGGGCCTGTTCTTTTCCACCTTTTGAAAACAAGTTTGAGACTTGTTTTGAGTTTTTTGTCCAGAAAGTTACAAAAGTGTGTTCTTTTGTAAGTTATAAAAAAAAAAGTTTGAAACTTTATTTCAAAAAAAATTTCCCTCCTTCTCCTTTCTTCCTTCTTCTTCTTCTTCTTCTTCTTCTTCTTCTTCTTCCTCTTCTTCTTCTTCTTCTTCACTGCCGCCGCCCACCGCCGCCCCAGCCGCCATCGCCAAACTCTCAACTTCTTCCTCCTCCTACTTCTTCTTCTTCTTCTTTTCTTATCCTTCTTCTCTTCTTCTTCTTATGCATTCTTCTTTTCTTCTCCTTCTCTTCTTCCTTCTTCCTATTTTCCCTTCTTCCTCGTCTTATTCTTAACTCTCTCCTTCTTCTTCTTCTTCCTTCTTCTTCTCCTTCTTCCTCTTCTTCAGCTTCTCCAAGCCCGCCGCCGTCCGCCCACGCCCGCCGCCACTCGTCGTTCGCTGCCGTGCGCCGCCGTGCGCTCATCTTCACCATCATCATCTTCTTCTTCTTCTCCTTCCTTCTTCCTCTTCTTCTTCTTCTTCTCCTTCTTCATCTTCATCACTTTCATCTTTTTCTTCTGCTCCTTCTTCATCTTCATCACTCTCATCTTTGTCCTTCTTCTTCTCCTTCTTCTTCTTCTCCCTCTCCCTCTTCTTCTTCTTCCTCTTCTTCTCCGGTGCAAAAGGTGGTTCATTAGAAGTGGCGCCGTGGTGGGTGGTGGTGGAAGGTGTGAAAATGGGAAAATAGTGAAAAGGGGAAGGAGATAGAGAAAAAAAAAAGAAATTGCCCAAAAATTTTTTTTTTTAAATTGTTTTGAAACTCTTGTTTCTTAAAATTGGTTTGAAACCAAAAAATTTTCAAAACTTTTTTTCAAACCAAGTTTTAAAATGTGGAGGAGAACAGGCCCATAATATTTTTTTAAAGAGTAACTCATTCATTCTTGAATATGAAAAAGCTTCATGTTGACATTCTCATTTTTAATGAACAGCTCATATTCATTTTCGAATATGAAATGCTTCAAGTTGTCATTCTCATTTTTAATGAACGGCTCATATCTATTTTCAAATATGAAATGTTTCACGTTGTCATTCTTATTTTTGCATACGGTTCATATCTTTTAAGAATTCAACTACAGCAACGCTTACATTTAAAAATTATTTTTTAACTAAAAGTACAATAAATGGGAAATGGTAGTTGCAATAAGTTCGAACCAAATAAATTGCAGAAATTGTTCAGCTAAGTGTATTTCACCATTTTCAAAATAGCATTTTGGTACAAAAGTTGCACTTTAATATAAACAACAGGACAGTAATTGACATTCTAGAATTCATAAAAGTATTCCAATATATACCACATTTAATGTAAAAATTTTAAAACTTAACCAAAAGCATAATCAAATACATTCCTCAATATCTTCATGCTGAAGTTTTGCTACACATGAAGAAGGTGCAACACCAGTTTGTACCACCCTAGATTGAGGGGCAGCACGTAATCTCTAACATTGCACAAAAATTTGAATTAAATATAATACATTATATATATATCGTCAGCCTAAAACACGATCCAATTATAACTTTTAAGAAATTATTTTTGAGAATATGACATGCATTAAAACCGAATTTAACACATTATAATCGATTCACCAAATCAAAATATAACCCGATTATTACCCACCCCACTTAAGAAACTTGGTACCAAAATCCCAAATTTCTCATACACACTCCTACTTTCATTAAAGCCTAATCAGGAGAGGGGAAAAAAGAAAAAACATAATTAAGAGGCGGTTCATAGTTTATCTGATTGCTTTTGGCTAACATTCTTGTTCATTTCTTGGTGTAGTTAGAAATTCATAAAGCCCTAGTTCAGATTGATTGAAGGAAAACTTTCGCTTGGGCCAAAAAAAGTGTTGCTTTTGCGTTGTTAACACGGCTAAGAAGATAGACAATTTGATTGAGCACAAAATTTATATTAAATTTTTTTTAAAATTTTCAAGAAGACCCATCAAACTAACAGCCCTGTTTAAAAGCATCACAATTCTGCTAAGTGGACAAACAATGCAGCAATTTTGGAAGTTTGCGGGACTAAAAGTGTCCAGCACCACTAAATCTATCCTATTTAGAATTACGAGTTTAAAAACTATGCTTTAGGAATTAGTATTTCCTCAAAAATAAAACTTATGCAAGTTTGTTTTCAATGAAAAATAGCAGTTTTAGTCCCTTATGTTTCACCATATAATTATTTTAGTCTTTATTTTTGAGTTAGCAATTTTGGTTTTCTATGTTGATCATGTGTTACTTTTGGTCATTTTACATACTAAATATCGTAAATACCTATAATGGTAGGTACTAGATACTAGGGATGAGCAAAATAATTCAAAAACCGTCCGAACTGTTGATCCGATCCGAAATTTCGGATCGGATTTTTTTTTTCCCGGATAATGTTAGGTTTCGGATTTTTTTTGGATAATCCGAAACCGATCCGAAACAAAAATTCACAAAAAAAGAAGCTAAAATGAAATTTTTAAAAAAATATAAAAAACAGATAAACCCGGTTTCGGATAAAAACCGATCCGAAACCGCGCCACCGGATTAAAATCCGAAACTTCGGATTCGGATTGGTTTGGAGCGAATTCGGATCGGTTTTCCTTTTGCTCACCCCTACTAGATACCTATAACCTATTTAGATGAGAAAATTACTATCACGATACTGGTTCTTAGCATCGCCTCTTTATACTTAGTAGTTGAAAAAATGTCGCTATAGGGAAAAAAAAAAAAAACACTGAAATTGGCACCGGTGTTAACAACCCAGTGTAAATGATCAACGCTAACACTAGATGTCTGTTTACACGGGGTAAACTGGTATTATTTCCCCAGAATCATACAAACCAGTTTAAACCTGCAAAAAAAAAATTTCTACAAATGAAAACAATAGGAGTCGAAAACCATTTGTTTATCCTAACTCTCCTTCACTACTTTAATTTGTTTCGCTGTTCAAGCTGCCAAAATTTCACCGCCATCGTCATCGCCACTTCGAATCAAGTCACGTCATGGCGCAACTGTCCGTCATCAAATCATGAAAAATTGAATAAAGGTAAACATTTTAATCGGGTTCATTCTATGTTTCAAAAATTTATGGAAACTTTTGAGGAGTTTTTGTTGTTTTCATAGGCGCGCATATATGGTAAAGACGCCATTTTTGTGGTTCTTACAAAGCAAGCAAGTAGGATCTACGTCTAAAGGTATAAACGTTTGAAATTCTATGTCTTCTAAAATCTACAAAATTTTAGTGATCGAATTTTGTTTTCAGGTTTCGTTTTTCTTATCTAATTGAATTTTGAACTTCCCTAATGTAAATTAACATACAGAACATCTAATTCCCCCTGTTCAAATATCTAATAAAATTCCTAATTTCAATTCAAATCAACAATTCTTACTTATTAAGGCGAAAAATTAGGCGACATAAATTAAGTTTGGACGATTTACAGCAAATTATTAATAACCTTTTTTTTGATGTCTGCATTAAAAAATTAATTTATTAAATTAATGAATTAAAAGGAGACTTTTTAAATATGAAAACCAAATTGAGACAAGATGAAGGCTCTGTTTGTTTCAACTTCACTTTTTCTTTAAAAAAAACTTTACAACCAAACAATCTCATTTTTAACTAAATTCAAATTTTAAATTTAAATTTTCATCTTAAATTATACTTATAATATTCTTAAATTATACGTATAATATTCCAAAAATATAATATCATCACTAAATTTTTTCTTCTCTTTCTTACACAATTTTTCGAAAAACAACTCCCTCAAAAAGAGAAAATACGTCCTAGTCATCCAATGTAAGTGCTCCTGAAAAGATATGGATAATTGGTGTCCTTTCTTTTCGTCCTTTTTCTTTTTGAACATAAAGAAAAGCAAAATGAAGAGTTTTCTGCTTCGCCTTCATGCTCATATAAGATTCGGTAGCAACTATGTCCTCAATTATTCATGCTATTTTCCACATTGTTTAATGTTTATTACCTCATCCTTATGAACTTGGTCTCGAGTAACCTCCCCTGGACCCTTCAACAAACCGCTGGAGAAAGGATTTTTTTATGTAGGAGATAGGCGGGTGAAGAAGATGGAATCATTGTCGGGTCAGAGATGATGAAAACGACAAATGTGTTTAGGAAGACCATATTCTGAAATGTGTTTTGGAATTATTTATTCTATATCGGGAAGTGACTAATAGTTCAACGGAATGACGCAGAATAGCTTCCCGCACTACGCTGGGTCAAATCTTGTTTGTTATGTTTTAGTGGTAGTTGTCCTCTATATTGAGGTGTTGTTCTTCATTTTATGGAGTATTATCCTCCCTTGTGAGGGTGTTCTTGTCCTCCCTTGTAGGGGTATTAGGTCTCTTATTTTGGAGTTTGTATTGTTAGTAGTTAATCTTTACAAATTTGGGAGTTTTATTGAAAATTCTTGAAGAAAAAGCAAAGAATGAAGATGAGTTTTGTCTTCACTTTCAGATCTACTCGTTTGATAAGCGAAAAATACAACAGTTAAAGTCATATTTTATCTATTGTGGGAAGATGAAGGTGGAAAAACCAAAAAAAGAAGAAAGGAGAAAACAATGGATGGTAGGCTCACACTGGTTGAGGGATGAATTTCATAGGATGCGGGTTATCCGATAGCAGTGTGAGGTGTAGTTCGTGCCTAGTGATTTTGGGTTGCTTCCATGGTGAAAAAAGAAAGAGCGGGTACTCAAGGGGTGATATGTTGCTATAACGATGAAGTTTCTAGGGACAGTTTTGTTCAGTTTTAACTTCAGTTATAATATTTTTTTGAGTATTAGTTGTTTAAATGTGTGAGCTTTTTATACTTTACTAGCAATGTATAATGCTAGTTTTATCCAGTCAGAGATGGAACTCGTGGATTTTCTACATCTTTGAAAGTTGGGAAATCAATGGTCTATATTGGCCTCTTTGTAGGATCAGTTGATTCATTAAATTTATTATGAATATAATTTACTTATTTTTTTAAGGAAAAAAAAACATATTTTAAAATTCATTCCATTCCTTAAAAATAGTGTAGCCAACCAATCATGAATCGATAATTCTGATTTTTATTCATTCAAGGGCCCCCTACATATATATGTTTTTCTCCAAAATAATACTTTTTCCCCTTAATGTATCTGGTTGCACAATTCTACGTAGTGCAATGAATGCACCGAATAATTCCTCCACGGCCACAATCTTGGATAAGAGTGGACGAAATGAATTCGTGTCACAGTGAAAATTTAAAAGGATAAGAGTGGACAACATGAACTCGTATCACAGTGAAAATTTAAAGTGAATTTTCTCAATGACTAACGTGACAATCACAAAAGAATTTTATAAGATATTTCAAATTATAACTAATAAGTGGCTCCAATCATATAACGCAACATCAATCATTGAATCTTTTCACTCCCCCGATCATTTCGCCCAAAATCATCCACACGCAAAGAACTAATTTCAGCCCGTCCTTCCATAAAGTCAAAACCAATTCTAGATCTGTATTCATCTCTATTCTTAAGTCTAAACCGAAGTTTCCCAGGCATGAACAAAAATATGTTTTTGAAATTTTAAATACTGTATTAATACTTTATTATTTTTAATGTATTATTTTAATTTTTAATAATTTTTTACATTTAAAAATTATTTTTTAAATCATCAAAAAGTAACAACACTTTAGTCAATGATGCCGTTAAATCGTAAAAGCTTTTGCTTGGTAGGGTATACTGATACAGCTTTACAACTTTAACATTTAAGCTTTTCAGACCATTGATTTACCAAATTGCAGGAGATTATTGATCCTACTTACCCCACGGTTTGTATTATTGTAGGTGTTTGGATATGAGCAAATCATTTGATAAGTTTAGAAATGAAAGATGTTCTAAGAGAAATTATTTAGTGTATTGTACTACGGAGAATGGTACAATCACATACCTTCAGTCAAGGGGTAAGGTGCTATTTTTTGGGGAAAATAATATACAAATATGGGCCCCAAAAATATAAATACTTATCTATCATTGGCTTACTGTGCTATTTTTATGGATGCATCGGATGCCTCTCTAATGTTTTCAATTTTTTATATTTTTTTAATTATTTTTTCACCAACAGTAAGAGTGATGATGTTAAGCTAAACCGCACTGAAATTTGGAGCGTTCAAACTGTGATCGTTTATTAATTAATTGAGTCTAAAATTCCTTTCATGATAGTTTACATATTGAATAAATGAGTTTGAGGTGAATTTTTATCGAGTCGGTCCTGAACTTATTCATAAAAGTTTGTATTTGTTCTCAGCTATAACTAACAGAGATCGATTAATTTAGTAATTATGACCAAATCTCTCATAAAGATATTTATAATTTTCAGAACTATAGTTATTTATTTTCAATAGCAAAACTCAAAACCATGATACATAAGCAGTTACGTTCGACACACCATAAGTTGAATTCAATATCTATACATCAGAGATTAAACTTAAGACAATGTAACCGTGATGAGATAAACTTACAATGTAACCGCGATACTTTTTTTTTGGGACAAATAAATCTGTCAAATTAGACGTTACCAATTTCCTCCCTAATCATCATCAAAGTCACAAGTTTTTCCTCATAAACAAACGCATTACACTATGATATTGGTAACACAAAGTGTTTTTTTTTTTTTTCACCCCTTAAAAAAACCTAGCATAAAACCGCTATACATCAACAATTAAATTCGATACGCTATATATACTTCCGCGTTAAACTGGATACGTATGTTTTCATAATATAACTACGATATTTCAAAGGTTAACTAGATACATGCGGCAGTGGAAAAAGCACATTTCTAACTTTCATCATCCAATAATAAAGGTGAAATGCACCAAATACCACATAACTATCGGCTTTTGCAAAAAACATCACTTTCCTTTAAAAACTCCAATTACAAACACTTTAATTTCAAAACGTGAGCCCAGTACCACTTGTTAGTCAATTCTGTTAAGTAGCTAATAGTCAAAAAAAAGATAGGGACAAAATCATCATTTCACATGTGCGCCACTGTTCATCGTATTCTCCGATGAACAGTTCCAGAACTGGTCATCGTGAAATTTTTTTTAAAAATTTTTTCTTCTTCTTCTTCTTCTTCCGATGAAGACCCAAATTGGGCCAAAATGAAGACCCAATTAAATCAGGTCTTCTTCTTCCTCCTCTTCTTCTTATTTTGGGTCTTCATTGGGTCCAATTTGAGTCTTCATCGGAAGAAGAAGAAGAAGAAGAAGAAGAAGAAGAAGAAGAAGAAGAAGAAGAAGAAGAAGAAGAAGAAGAAGAAGAAAAAATTGCCAATGAACAGTTCCGGCCGATGAACAGTGCTGCAGTGTGAAATGACGATTTTGCCCCTGTATTTTTTTGATTATTAGCCACTTAACGGAATTGACTAACAGAGTGGTACTGGGCGCACATTTTGAAAGTAAAGTGCTTGTAATTGGAGTTTTTAAAAAAAATTGGTGTTTTTTGCAAATGTCGATAGTTATGTGGTATTTGGTGCATTTCACCCAAAAATATATGTTTCATAATTTTTCTCTAATATGATTATAAATATTTACGGTCTGTCACAAAGTATATTATTTAAATGATTCATTAATCGAAAGTTAAAAGGAGAGGGACAGTTTGATAATATGCAAATTTGAAAATTAGAATTCAAGGAGAATAATGTCAAATTTCAATTTTTTAATAGAAACTTAACAAAAAAAGAGCTGAGATGATATTAGAATTCTTATGTTCCTGTACATTAATTATTTTAGCACAAAACCAAAATTTGAAATTATTTTGCACTTCGCCATAATTTTTTGTCATTTTCAGTAGACGTTTTTACATTTTCTATACCTCTTTTTACAGTGTCTTCCGTTTACCACGTGGAGGTAACACTCATGGTTGAGGGAGCCTGAGGTTAATATCATCTTACATTGAAGACACAATCAATCAATTAATGAAAAGGAAAAGGAAAAGGTGAATCTCTTTATAAAAGTTATATACATGGCCAGCTATAGAGAAATAGTGGCTACAGCCAGGACGTACACTTTGTTTGTGCCTATTTATATAAGAATAAGACTGCAAGAATTATAAATTCAGTTACTGCAAGAGCAAAACTCTCTCTCTCTCCGGCACCGGCACCGGCACCGGAACCGGCTGGCCATGATGATGAATATGATACTCTTCGGGGGTTTAGCTTATTTTCTGCTGCTTGCCGGATTTACCACCACAGCCACCGTGGGACTTTATATTTCTCAAAGTTGTCTTCTTAGAATATGCAGATCCCCGCCGCCCCCGGTCTATTCCTGTGACCCTCTCCCCCTGGCCAACCTCACTGTTTCCGCCAAAGATGGTATATATCTAAAGTTTCTCTAATTTTAGTCCTTTTATTTGTTTGGTATTTCTCTACAATTTAAATTGTTTTGGTACGTGGTTCCTTAATTTGAGTTGTTTTCTCTTCATTTGGTTCTTCAATATAAATAAATTTTCATTTTCGTCACTTAACTTTAAGTATAATTTTAAGTGATCACAAATTCAAATTCAAGCAACATTCCAATTGCTTATAGTTAGCACGTAAGTTGTTTCAGAATAAACTAACTTAATTCTTTTTCTCTTCTTCTTTTTTTTTTTTTTGGGCTATCCTACTCATATGTGTGAATCCCGCATGCAGTGGGTACTAAAATGGCTTCCATCTCTATGAGAGATCAATGGCTGATGCCATTTTTAAAGCTATTTATAAGTATTAATATTTTAATAATTTAAAACTATTTTTGTAATTATAAAAATATTTTTAAAATTTATTGTTAACATTTTTTAATCTATTAAAATTTAGTATTTAATAGTTTTCGTATACTTTATTTTATTAACATTTATAATTTTATTTAGAAAATTAATTTAATTTGGAAAATAAAAGTATAAAAAAATTTAACAATTAAAATCACTTAAATGTCATAAATTAATAAGATAATTAAATAATCACAAAAACTAAATAAAAAATTCATTTTTTAAAGTTAAAAAATAAAAAAAAAATAATAAATAATATCATTCCAGAAATGGCTCCATCAAAGCTTCCCCGCGGATGCCAAAATGGCATCCACTGGTGGTGGTCTTACAAAGGGAGCATGCACCCCGAGTAACCCCACCAACCCTTTTATGTTTAATAGAATTTTTTTATTTATTATTAAACTAGTACCATGTGCCTTACTATTTTAAATATATAATAAAAATTATATGGTTTCAAAAAATAAAAAATTTATAAAAATATTAAAATAGCATCACTTATTTTTATTTATTGAGCTAAAATTAAATTCATTAGTGAAAATATAAAGAAATAAATAAATTTTGTATAGTTTCTTTCTTATTTTGTTTATTGTTTTTTGCTTTACAATAATCTTTATACTAAAATGTGATTTTTTTTGCTAATATGATAAACAATATTGTGTCCCCCGCTCTGTCACTACTCGCATTTATGGTAATCGAAAATAGTTAAAATGTTATCTGATTTGAGTTGATTGACTAAAGCGAGACAAGATACCAAGTTAAGGGACGAATAAAGTTATTTAACATTTTATATATGTATCTATAACTTTGCTAATTACATTTGTTAATCCCTGTGATCAGTTCATGCCATCAACGATCTGCTTTTCCTTTTGCCGCTGGTGAACTCCATTACGTCAGGGAGCAATTCTCTCTCTTGCAACTGCAACGATGTTGATAATTTTAGGCGCTTAATCAAATGCAATTGCGCTCTTGACTTCCCCAACAATGGAACTTGCCGTGTCACTTACATGTACCTTTGCTTCTTTTTCTCAACTCATCTTTTTATTAAGTTTCTTTCACGTACGATGTTCAAATTCAAGTTGCCGATGATCTTATCTTATAGTAGTATCGGCGATTACAAAATTAAGTCAACTAGTCGTCCACTTTCACCGATGTACATTTAGAGAGGAGTTAAAATGGTGTAATTTTTGATGTCAAAGGTGCATGTAAATGCAACCGAACATTAAAGGTTTATTGAACCGCGAGTAATATGAAATGTAAAATGAACTTTTACCTTGTATTAAAATAATTAACGGAGTTGGAGTTTAAGTTTACACACTAAAAATCAATAATGAAATTGAATTGAAACTCTAACAATCTTTTGTGGAATTTGCATTGTGGGATTTTCAGATCATAAATTTTATAACAGTGTTGTGTGTAAAATTGCAGTGATTTCTCGAACAAGAATTTGAAAGGCAGGATCAACAAGCATATTGGAGATCTAACTTTCCTCAATTATCTGTAAGAAATATTCTTGCCACACGACTGTCCAGTTTATTTTTGCTTTTTTGATAATTGTTGCCATTATTATTATTATTTATTTTTGTACTTTGAATATAACTAATGACAAATTATTTCGTGCATTCGTTCCGAGGTCCAGAAATAAAATTTAATTTCAGTTTTTATTTTACGATTGGTTGACTGCACTATTTTTAAAGATGCAACGGATCTACTATATAATTTTTCAACCCAAACTTTGAAGATTAAGCCAGTGTTATAAAATTCAGACTAGACATTGAGTCGATAAAGGTTAAGGGTCAGAGATTGTATCGGAGGTGTTTAATGCAGACACCTTTTTGCTAAATGTAGACAAAATTACAATATTAAAAAAATCAAAAAAAGACAAAAACACCTTTGTTCCAAAACACTTCATTAATTTCACTTAAATATTACATATTTTGATAAATATCACAATAACAATATCGCATAATTGGTATTTAATACTAATACAAGTGAATAATACAAGAGAAGAATATTACTTTAAGTAAATTGATACTCCTGAATAGCACATGTTATACACTTTACGAGTATCAATGATACTCTTGAATAGTGTCACTTTAAAGAGGAAAAAACAAAGGGGGAAAAAAAATCAAAACTGCTACTAATGAAAAGTAAAGTTAAAAAACAAAATAAAACTACTACTAATAAAGAATAGTAGTGCTACTCTAGAAGAGAAATAACATTTGTATTCTTCAAGAGTAACACTAATTTTTTTTTAAAAAAAAACATGAAACTGCAGTTACTCATGAAGAGTACATACAAGTGCTACACTCTTTTTCAAGAGTACGTAGCACTATAACACGTTAAAAAAAATCAAAACTACTATGCATGAAGAGTAATACTGATACTCTTGAAGAGTACAAATTCTATTGTTCAGGAGAGCATTGAAAAGGGAGAAACAAAAAAAACTATTGTTATTCCTAAAGAGTAACACTGCTACTTTTTAACTACCATTGAAAAGTAGTACTAATGCTACTCTTGAAATATAGCATGGTACCATTGAAAGAGTAAAACTAAGGTGTGTGGTGGTTTGGAGGTGAGGAATAGGAATGTGAATGATAGATATGTATTTGGTTGGGGGAATGATTTACTCAGATCCACCATTACTGCTAAGTTTTAGCCAATCCTGCATTTCTTTTCAATTTTGGGAGGTATGTGAATTATGAATCATTCTCTACAAAAGTTTCTTTTAAATACAATATTTGTCTCTTAAAACTGTAGTACAATAATTATCACTATAATATATTTAAATACAAAGTTTACTACTTATCAAAAGTTTAATTAAAAAAAATGTTAAAATGAAGTTCTTCTTAATGATTTCTTTTTAGTAAATCAAACACCATTAATAGTAATGATAGTCATTCTCTATCACAAACTAAACAACATAATTGTAATAATTTTCTCTATTATTGAAATTCCTAACCTAAGAGGGGAGGTGGTTTAGGTTGTCAGTAAATTAAAATTCTTTTTGAGAAATATCATTTGACAAAATTCTTTAAACCAAAATGTAGTGTGTGAGAAGTGTTTTGTAATGAATAAAGCAAATTAAAGAGGAGACAAAATACACAATTTATACTGGTTCGAATTTTCTTTGAATTCTAGTCCACTATCTAAGTTCTACAACTTAGAATTTTCTAACCCTATCATCTAAATTACTTAAAGGTTTAATTTAAATTCTTACAATTGCCCAAATTCAAACTCTAGAATTTTAGAATTTTCTCACACTGGCCCAATTTAACTCTAAGTTAGGACTTCACACAAAGTGCCTAATCTAATTTTAGGACTACCTAAGGGCAAGGGGAGCATGTGGTCTTGGGATCAAATCCCAAGACCGCCAGTGAAATTTTACAAGAAGGAGCAAGATAGCAGAGCACGAGGAGTTTCTCCAATGAAGTAATATCCCTCTCCCAATGACCTCCCGTTTTAATAGAATAATTTGATTTAAAAAAAAAAAAAAACTCTAGACGTAAAACTTTACACAAATGCCTAATCTAACTCTAGAATAGGACTTTTACAACTTTTCTCCTTCTCTACTTGCTCTCCCTTTCTTCTTGCCTAACTCTTCTTAAAAAATTTAAAACTTTTCTTTCTTTTACAAAATACCTAACACACTCCTAAGTATTTAGAACTTCAATTCCTCAATAGATATGTGGAGTTTCTCCCTTCAATTTGAAGTTTACAAGTAATCACATGAAATAGACACAAATGGGCTCTGGTATGAAAATACATTTTCTAGCCTTCAAATACCCCTTTTCAAATAAAATGTAATGGAATTATGTCAAGAATGAATTGCACAGTTAGTCACTAACCTTTGCCCATGTTACCGGAATTGATTCTATCATTTGAAAACTGCATTTCTCATCACAAAGTTTTCTTTTCCGCTAAACCACAAACCACAGCCTTTTTTGAGGGCAAAATCGTCAAGTTTTCTTTTCCTTTGTCTTACGTTTCCATTATTTTACTTTCATTACAAAACAAACCCACAATCTTTTATTTTTTAAATTTTAATCAAATACAATTAATTTAATATGGTGATTTTTTTTTTATTACCATTATGTTTCATTCTTTTTCTTTTTATTTTTTTAGAATTTAAATTTAATTTAAATTTTTTTTTAATGTTTCCTTTACTTTAATTTTTCCCCTCAAATTTAGGGGTGGGCACGAATTGGTTTCCTCGAATTTTAAATTTTTTTTGGCAAATTCGAAAACCGAACCTAATTCGTTTTAAAACTGAAGAAACCAAATCGAATTGATAATTCGAATTCGGTTTGGACCGTAGAAACCAAATTTACAAATTTGTTTCCAGAATTAATTGTTTAATACAGTAAGGCTTTGAAGAAAATGAAAGAGAGATGGAAATAGGAAGAGTAAAGAAAGAAAGATAATGAAGAGAAGAAAGAAAATAGATTAAGAGAAGAAGCACCGTCCAGTTCCAGATCCACTATTGCTGCCCCTTCCCAGATCCACAACCTCCACCATCCAACAACAACAATCAACACCACCATAACCTTCTCCCAAAAACTTGATGGCTAATAGAAGAAAATGAAAGAAAGATGGAAGAAGGAAATAGGAAGAGTAAAATGAGAAGTATAAAATTAAAAAAATATAAATCATATATCCCAATTCGATTTTCGAATCGGTTTTCGAGTTGGATACCAAATACGAAAACCAATTCTAAAACCGAAATCATAATTCGAATTCGGTTTCAAACCAAATCTAATTCGAATACTGAATTAAAATTGGGTTATTCGAATTCGGTAAATTCGAATTCGGTTCGATTTTCGAATTGGACCAAACCATGCCCACTCCTACTCAAATTCCACTTCTCTTTTTTCTGGATTTCAAATTTTTGCAAATTAACTTTCCATTTCTCTTTTATCTTTTCTCTTTATGTTTACAAACATTATTTTTTTTATTTTGGAAATTTAAATTTTAAATTAGTATTTTATTTTTTTCATATTTCTTTCCATTATTAATATCAATTATTAGTTTATATTTTTACAATAATGATTGCCCTTATTTTTAAATAAATTTGTTTCCTACATTTATTAACACCACAAAAACTAAAAAGTAGCATAAATGAAAATGTCGAAATTGATGTGTAGACATACTAGGTTAGATAGAATGAGTAATGTAAGCATTAGAAATAAAATAGGAGTAGTCCCAGTAGATGAAAAAAATGAGAGAAAAAAAAAAACAGAGAAGCAATTAACATTAAAAGGGTAGAGGAAGACCTAAAAAGAATTGAAAAACAACTTTTAAATGTAACATGTCATATTTAAATATAATAAATCGATGTGTCATGATCGTAAACGATGACGAGATATGATCTATGTAGCGGACCCACATAGTAAAACAAATCTTAGTTGGTATTGTATTAACCATAATCACCATCATTGCCAACCACAAACACCACCCCCGTCGTTGTCGTCGCCGCCATCCACCCCCCAATACCGCCTTTGCTGCGCCATTTAGCATACAAGAATAGAAATGAGAATGAGGGATGTCCTATTATCAAGTTTTGGATGGATCATTCCTTAAGTAAAAATTCAAATGAATATAATAGTTTGAAAGATCACATGTTCTTAAAAATCAAATATATGTTTTAGGAACCAATTGCCCATCTCCCATTCTCATTCAGCGCGCCGAATGCACCTTGATCGCTTTTGCAATTTGCCTAAATTATCTCCTCTCAAACAATCTCCTAAGCATCTCTGCTTCAATTTGTCTTCTCCCAAGAAGCTTTGTCATTCCGATGAAATGGTGGCAGTCACTTCCACTCTTGCTGTCACCTTTCGTCGTTCCTTCTCTATCAACCAGTTATTGCTCCTTCGATCTGGGAACCAACCTTGTTGAATATGTTATTCATCCGAATTCTAAATCTTCAGTTACAGAAAGCCTTGATATGAGCAATCTTCAAATGATTCGATATGAGCAGACTGAAAGACTGAAAGTCCTCTTCTTCTTTTGAAAATACAAAAGGGTGCCAAGGGAGAAAGGTCTTAGCATGATGAGCTTGTATTCAAAACTCAAAAAGTAACTGGATTTTCAAACCATTATCGGGGAATTGAGAATTCTGGAAATCACACAAGGAGCAGTGTTTTTTGGCCGCGCGCAATGTGTTCGCTGAAATTCTTAACCCAACTCTGGTTAGCTTGTTTACTTTTGGATGTTGGGCTTGCTACCTTTGTCAAAATGTTGCATCCACCAAGAGAGAGAATATTGGTCGGCAATGGTAATATTCTTAACGCGAATCTGGGATGGGGCAGAAACGCTAAACCATGACATCCCACGAATTCAAACTGCTATAGAGTATATTAAGTGGAAGTTCTCGGCTAAACTATGGTAATTTGTCTAAAGCATTTTGCTTGTCCTAGAACTGAATCTTCAGCGTTGTAAGTAAACAGTTATATAATTTTCTCAGTAGGCTTTATAAGTGAGCAATTCAAGCATTACTAGTATGTGATTGAATGCCCTATTATTTTCTCAAGTTCTTTGATGTCTTTATGTTCTGATTTCACTTTATTTTTGCAGAGATCTGAGCGGGAATTCGCTTTATGGATCAATTCCTACATCTGTGGTGAACTTGACACAGCTTTCGTTTCTGTAAGTAATTGTACACCATTTGTTCAAATGCCTTAGCATTTTGCCTTTCTCATAGTTAGTGTTAGCTTTCTCCATGATGTTTGTTGGATATTAGAAAATCATAATGCCTGTAACACCTGATGAGAAAGCACTTGAAAAATAATAGAAGGTTGGTACCATCCATGTAGAGATGGTCATGTGATCTAGAATTCTGTTGGCATTGTTGTAATTGACAGCGATTTGTGCTATAACAACTTGGGAGGAGCTATACCATCTTTCAACAGGGAGAACAAAGAATTACAAAACTTGTAAGTTGGTTAAATTCTTTGTTTCGTATATTGTTTTCCGATGCAAATTTTTCTGGCAAAATGTTAATTTAGGTTTGCTAGACTAATGTTTGAATTTGGATGAAAGACAAAGATTAAAAACTAAGCAAGAAACGCTGTTAGCAATACAAGTACTTAGCAAGTACCTAACAATGTCATGTAGGACTGTACTATCACTTTAATTGCAAGGATTATGCATATGCAAAGCATTCAGCATAAGATTTGAGGAAATAATTTGAGGAAATAATACAAGAGAAGAGAAAAGTTGAATTCAGTCATTTGGCAAGATATCAAAACTTGAAGATGATCTCAAGTACTTAGATTTTCGGTTTTAAAGTATATTTCAGAATAGAGGCATTTGACTATTTTTGGAGTTTTACTCTTAGCTTCTTTGGTAAAGTTGTGAGGTGGCTTTCCATTGGCGTAGGCTGGCAAATCAAAAGTTATATATCATCACATCCACCCAAATAGCTCAAGATCACAAAACTTATTTAGTTATGTCTGCTATAATGGTGACCCTCTAAAGCTTTTCCACCTAGAAATGGATAGACTACACGATGAGTAAACTTCTACTCCTCTTTTTTTAAGTAATGCCAGCAAAATCTAGGAGAAGGGATAGTGAAATGAATATGGCCAATTGGAAAAAATTAAGTTCTTTCACCATAGTGTGGTTATACTTTCTTGTGATTTTCCTAGATGCTGATATATAAGTTTGATAATCCTGTATTTGTGAATTATAATGTGCTTGTGATAGTACTCCTGAGTACTCATCCAACTCTTTACAAACTCATTCAACAAAGAACAAGTTAAAGAATCTTAACCCTTAGCCAGTTGATATCCAGCACATCAAGTCTTCTATCTATTTCATTAGCAGAGGGTAATGAAGTTGATCCAGGATTCTTTGCATCACGTACTGCTATCATTGGATAAAAATTAGAAGCCAAGGCATGTATTGAGGTATTTTGAATTTGACACGAGGCTATAAAAATTCATCCAACTGGGATAAATATTAAAAGGATCCACATCCTGATAGGATATGGTATTTTAGGGTGGCCAGTAATCAATCCCAAGATAGTCTAGATTTTGCATCTTTACATCTGCTTGTTCTAAACATGATGCCTGTAATATCCTTTTGAAATTCCAGATATTTGTGTAGCAATCAGTTGAATGAGACCATTCCCAAAGGATTAGGTGAACTTCCATCACTTCTCTATCTGTGAGTATCAAGTCTTTTCTTCCATTTCAAAATCTGTATTTTATTTCTGTAAAATTTTCCCCATAAGTTGCTGCCTTGAAATATTTTCCTTTCTTCCAGGTATTTACGCTATAACACATTGAGAGGAACTATTCCACCTGAGATATGGAACATCAAAACCCTTTTACAGTTGTATGCCTTTGGGCTTAGATGTTCATTTCATTTCCAGATTAGTTTGTTGTTCACGATTTGTTTTCCCTCCTTTTTCTGGTCTCTAATCTAAAGTTTTTCTGCAGGCAATTGGAGGAAAATCAACTTGAAGGCCAGCTTCCAGAACAACTGGGTAACCTTAGGAATCTTGAAATGTTGTAAGTATATGAACTGAAGTTTTCATAGTTGAAACTTTCTGTTGTTCAAAAGGAAAAAAAGATTGAAAAGGTTTTCATAGTTAAACCTGTAATGGAAAAAAGATGTACTGAACCTTGTCAATTCTCAAACAAACATATATCAAAAGTTTACCAAAAGCTTTAGGTCAGTTGTTTATCCGGGAAGAAAACAGAATAACAAGAAAAGCTCCAAATAAGGGTTTAAAGCCGTAAACAGTTAACCCTTGTTTTATCAACCCCTACATAAAAGGGGAAAGAAAAAAAGAATCTCAACATTATGGTTAGAGGCTAATGGAACACCCAGTATATATTGACTTGAAGACTGAACTTGTCGTGATCATGAGGTGCCTAGATAAAGTTGCAGTTCTTGTGAAATGATCTTGGCAAAGTTTAACGAAGACAAAACTCCCTAACAGATAAAATAAAGTATTGAGTTTTAACTATTGCCATTAAGTTGTTCAATTAACAAATTATACCTTTCTGTTTCTTGCCATTGTCCAACTTCACCATATCTTTTGTTTTGTAGATTTAAAAATAGTGGTGGAGTGGAGTGATGGTTTAGGATGGGGCCTAGCTTGATAGGAAGGGTGCAAATGTCTTCAAGATTTAATTTCTTATCCTTCAAACGGCAGTTGACTGCATTCCTAATAGGTAGAAAGAGTTTCCAAGATCTTTTTAGCCTAAGGATGCTCTAGTGCCACATCATTAAGAGTTGATCAGAGGATTATTTGAAACCCATCGGTTGATGGCTGAACCAGAAATTCTTTTTATTTTTTAAAATTATTATTCTTAATCCTCATCAAGTATCCATGCATATAGAAAAAGCAAATTAAGAATACACCATGTAACCTTTTCTATCAACTTCATACAGCTTGATTGAAGACCAGGATTGGTAACATGACTTCCAATACTCCATCCAACTTATTCAAATGGGGGCTTTGAATCAATGGATGTTAGATCTTTCTATTTTATTTCATCTTATGTTAAGAGTGGTCCTACACATGTTTTCAAAACAAAAGAGGTTATTCCCTCTTTTATGTAACCGTATTTAGATTTTGTCTCAATGAAACGGTAACCAAGCCCAACCTCTTTGGAAAAAAAAAAAAGAACCTTATGCAACCGAACCCATGGGAACATCATTTATTTGTATTTCTGACTCAAAAAGAAGCAATGTAGCACGAATTAGAGTTATTTTATTTACTGCTTGGCTTAAATCTTAAAGTGAAATGGTTTTATATTTCAGAACGCTAATGAACAATAATTTCTCTGGTAAGCTGCCAGCGAGCATTGGGGAACTTACAAATTTGCAGGCTTTGTAAGTGAATGTTGCTCCCTGATATTATTTCTTACTTTAACTTTGTTTCATTAGAATGATGTGTAACATTATGTTTTCTGAGCTTCTCTTTACTAATACTAATCAATAATAAAGTATAAGACATGTTTGTTTATAGTTTCTTTGTTAATAAATAAATACATGGCAAGACTCTAATTGATCTTGAGATTTCTCTGGTAGACAAATTCAAGGGAGTAACTTCAATGAGACAATACCAGATTCCATAAGTCGATTGCCAAACATTCAGACATTGTAAGCCAGAGCCAGACTTACGTTATCTGCAAGTAGTGAATGATTAATTTTGTTTCAGTTAAATCAAATTCAATGTTTTATGTTCACAGGTGGCTGATAGGAAACAACTTCAAAGGGCCCTTACCAAAAGCTTTCTCATCAAAAAGCCTACTTAACCTGTAATGAATGGATAAAAAATTGTATTGAAAGAGGCTTGGATTGATTTATATTCCGCCTTTCTCTATGCTATTTGTCATGGAATATTGTTGTTTTCGTACACAGAGCTATAACTGATGTTTCTGGAGATGAAAATGGCAACCCATTTCCAGATGTCAGAAGTTTGATCAATTTGACCATCTTGTAAGCTTTGGTGTTCCAATTAGTTATTTGAATCAGACTCATATTCTCTTTTATTGTTGATTTCTCCATGTTATGATGATTCTATTGTGTAATCTATAACATTCTTTAGGACACTAAGGAACTGTTCACTCACTGGTCCTATTCCCCATGAAGTCTGGCTCTTGCCAAACCTAACCGAATTGTAAGTATACATGTCAGTTTCAGCAATGCTAAGTTCATAGATGAGCGTACTTGACTACAGGAATCAAATAATTAACTTTGCAGTTATCATCTTTGGTGGGGAAAAAGGAAAATTCTGTTTTTCAAATGAAGATGGCATTTTCAATGTGAACCTAAATTTATTTGTGGAGACAAAAACTTCCATGTTGTAAAAAGGAATTCTTAGTTATGTGGCTTTTTTCACTTTATGTGTAGGGACTTGAGTTTCAACAAGTTGGCCGGAGACGTTCCATTGGGATTGAACCACAATTTCACAACGATGTAAGGGACGTACCTATTCAAATTATTTCTCCTGAAAATATATCTATCTGCCTCTCTTGCTTTCACTCTCTCAACATTATAGCTCAACTAGCAAGCAATTTTTCACTTTCATGTTGATGCTTTGAGAAGATGATCTGTTATGTGGTTTTTGAATTTCATTTCTCTGCAACATCTTACTCGATTTCCATGTATCTTTAATCTCTTCTGCATGTTCCTACTTTTTCTTGGGACAATGCTTGGTGAAGCACGTGATTTGCTAGTTGAAGAACACATTTTGTCACCATTTGGTTCATGATATTCGTCCTTTTATCCAGTTCATACGTAGATGTGTTGAAGTAGAAGTTTATACAAGTTTTCTTTAACATTATTGTCATCTTTAGTGATCTCATATATCCGGGTATATTTTAAATCTATTTATAATTTCATGATGAAGTCATTCGGTTTTTCCTTCTAGTTGGACAAGATTTGGGGCCAATAACCCATTGGCAAAACTTGTTCATACTCCAGTCTAGTTTTTAAACTATTGCTTCATGGTAGTTAAGATCAATTTCACTAGGGACCAACCACTGGTCCAGTCTGGTTTTAGCTAAAAATTTTGATTTACAAAAGACCAATCAAATTTGGTCAAATCCTGGTTGTCCTGGAGTTGACCATGCTTCGGGATCGGTGTTTTTCTTTTCCAGGATTTTTTTTTAAAAGTATGTTGGCCGTAAAACTTGTATTGTTTACTTTTGAAAATTATACTTTAGCCTCAAAATTTTTATAAACTTTGTAATCTCTTTATTTGCATTTTTATATTTGAATGAATTATAGAAGTTTTAAATATTATGTTTACTTTCATTTTACTTACATTTTACTTACATTTTAGGGTTTAATAATTTTTTATGTATTTTATTTTTTGTACTATTAGCATATTTATAATTTTAATTTGTTTATAACATCATCATGATATAATCCAGTTCAATCAGTTTGACATTATTCAGTGCATCTGATGCACCATATAAGATGGTGCAGCCTGATACAACTATCTGGGTAAAACTGTAATTTACTTGTCAAGGTATCATAAAAATAGAGGGATCAGAATTTGGTATGCTGCACTACTTTTATGGGTACATTAAATTTATTTCATAACTTTTGCTACCCATCACTCCTTAGCATGACTAGTTCATACTCCGGTCCTATTTTTAAAACATTGATTGAAATATTGCTCAGAAGTAATGTTTCCTTGTATAGCTTTCTTAATAAATCCATTTCCCATGGAATTTAAAGACTAATACATGAGTATCTTAATGATGTTATTCAGATACCTTAGTAGCAACAAACTGAATGGACTACTTCCTGGATGGGTTAGTTTGACCAGATATCTGTAAGCATTTCTCTTGAGAAGTTAAACTCTATTCTGTATAATCCATTTGAGAAGCGGTATAGTTCTTTTTTAAGGTAAGTGTTACAAACAGATATAATGTCGGCCTTGATTTGAGCTTCTATTAAATAAGAAACTGATAAACTATAACAGCAGCCATCCTTTTTCTTTTCTTTCTTTTTTTTTTTTTTCTTATATACTTTTTAAATGGGTGGACTGAAAATGGGGTATGGATCTTTATATCAGCAGATTCCTTATTTGGTTAATGCAGTTAAGTTTTAAAATTTGGATTCTGGCTAATGGAGGAGCAAATAAAAGTGTGCTTATTTGATAGGACTGTGTTTTACTTCAGCATTTTCATTAATAAACAGAATATTGATTTATATCAAGTCAGATAACTCTTAGGGGCCGCTTGGTTCGTAGAGGGGAATGGGAATGGGAATGGGAATGATAGTAGTGGGGAATGATAGTAGAGGGAATGATAACATTGGGAATGATAGATGGTGTTTGGTTCACAAATAAACTTTTAGGATTAAAATTTATTTTAATTTTTTTTACATTTAAATTTTGATATATTATAAACTATTTGTGTTAAAATATATTAATGATGAATTTTAGCACTTAAAATTTTTTTAAAATAAAAAATACACACAAAAGGAGGGAATCAAACCCATACCCCCCAATATGCTAGGATATGAAGGATTGCCTCAAAGGAGGGAATCAAACCCATACCCCAA
Organism: Leptodermis oblonga; assembly: GCA_016801395.1. Classification (NCBI taxonomy): domain Eukaryota; kingdom Viridiplantae; phylum Streptophyta; class Magnoliopsida; order Gentianales; family Rubiaceae; genus Leptodermis; species Leptodermis oblonga. Next base: position 31,445,915 of record CM028756.1, on the reverse strand, counting down.
CCTAACCAAACAACAACTTTCATTCCATTCCCATTCCCAAACCTCCAAAACCATCAACCAAGCATGCCCTTTCAAGCACAGCAACCCAGTGCACACAATATTGATTTAACTCACATAATGTGTCTTGAGGCTATATTTCATAACATGTACTCCCTCCATCCTATTAATAGATTTTTTTTGGTCATAGTAAAAGAATCATATTTTTTTATTTTTACATTCTATATCTTTTCTAATATGATTATGTATGATCCTCAATTAACCCATACTTAAAAAGTACCGGTATAGGTGGAAAAGAAGTCGAATTACTTAATTTATGTGTTTTAGAGTTTTACTTTAAAACTCAAAAAAAGTTGTAGCTTTCAGAAATAATACTCTTTTATTGGGACATAGGAAGTAAGAAAATTTTCCAATTATACCAGTAAAAAAATAAAAAATTTCTCATTTTGCTAACTTAATTCTCTATGTGGGCAAACTGCTAACCCAAGATAATAAAGTTGAAGTATTCCTTTTAGTTTTTGGTTTGAGGAAACAAGCAAATAGGTGAAGCACATGACCCTGATATGATTAAATATGGAATGCTTCCTAAGTATTTCTTAGAATATCTATTATGTAGAATCTACTTTAGTTGAAAAGATGAGACCATTTGGTAATGAACGAACTTGTCGTCTTATTCACTAATTCAGTAAGTTTTGGAATGGAAGATTTATTCATTTCTTGAAAATATGAAGGTATTGTTAGTCTCCACTAACAGTTGAAATAGTATAAGGCGAAAGTCTTTTCATTTTACTTAAAGCAAGCTGAAGACTTGCATAACTGCAGGCAAATCACCTAAATTATCTTGAAAAACTACGCGAACGTTTCTTCAAATATAAATTATTCAAGAGATACTAGGGGGTTTGCAATCTCATCACTGCAGTACATCGTGTTTGTATTGACAATTTCCATGAAAATTGACTATTCTAATATGCTTTGACTATGATTAACATGATTTTGGGTGATAATATTTACTTACTGTCAGTTTTGAGTTTTTTTGTAATAATTTATTATTCTAATTTTTGTTAGTTTGAGTTTTTTTTGTAATAATTTATTATTCTAATTTTTGTTACTTTATTAAACTTTTGTCCAGTGATGTTTCCGAAAATAATTTCACAAATGCAAATGCAACCATCCTCAATGGCACGATATCCGTTGACAAGTGAGATATTTTATTTGACCATATTTTTGTTTACTGCTCGGGCACTCAGTTATTCGACTTACATAAGTGTATCATACATGCCCCAACTTACTTTCTTTGTGCATGTTACTTTTCTCATGTCATTTAATTGTATTTCATTCCTCTTTCAGAAATTTGTTTGCATGCTGCTCTGGTACAAACGATACGTAAGTTTTGGTATTTTTTGGGTTCTTATAATGTGTTTCTGAAGCAATGTAATAGTGATGCCTTATGAATTTCACAACGGTCAAACTTCACAGGGAGAAAAAGTGGTTAGACAACAGTTATCATTGTGCCAATGGCAAGTCAACATGTAAGTGCAGTAAACTAATAACTAAAATGTTTCTAATTTAAGCATTTAGTTCTTTGGACTGTTGTACTTAAAACTTTTGCGATGTTCTTGGTGTTCAAAGGAGGATGACTTGCAATTGTGGTTAAGTTATTATTGATACGTTTGGTGTACAAGAGTGACTTGCTTCGTAGTATTTTTGTCCCATGAGTTTCTCATGATTATTTGAAACAGTTGTGATGTTCCAATTATTCTTAAATTGTTATTGATATGTTTGGTGTTCAAGAGAGAATGACTTGCTTCATGGCATTTTTGTCCCATGAGTTTGTCATGATTATAAAAGTCAGCATATTTCAACAATCGCATTTAATTTCTATACATAATCCTCACAATAATCTTGAAATTGTAATAAAAATAGCATGTATTAGGCCATCAATTACTGGAAAAAGTAGATTATTCACAACAGTTTTTTTCCATTCTCAAGTGTAAATTTCTCATTCGCGACGTTAATTGAAAGTTTGAATTGTGTTCCTTCTTTTTAATATCCTTTTGCACCCAGTTTATCTGTCATGCGCTCTTCAAATCTTAGAAATTTGACTTGGGTCCCAGAAGGGGTTGATTGAAGGTTTGCTTATAATATTATTATCACAGATGATCACTTGTACATTAATTGTGGTGGCAATGTAACGGTCATTGATGGAAATAATTATGAAGCTGATCTAGATCCAAATGGGAGGTCATCATTTGTCCTGAGCAATAATTCAGCTTGGGGTTATAGTAGTATGGGATCATTTTATTATTCAACAAATAATCAGTATATTGTGAATCAAGCATGCAACATATCTATGGCCGATGCGCCTTTGTATACTGGAGCACGTGTAGCTCCAATATCCCTGAAATACTACGGATTTTGTCTAAGAAATGATAATTACACCGTCAAACTTCACTTCGCTGAAATTGGATGGGATGCAGTCAAAATTGGTTATGATGTTGAGGCAAGAAGAGTTTTTAATGTTGAAATCCAGGTAACATATTTGTCATCTTATTTAAATCATTGTTAGTTAGCAAAATAGAGCTAATGCTAGACATGATAATTGCAGGGAAAGAAAGAATTGGAAGATTTTAACATAGAAGAGGCAGCTGGGGGCGTGTATAAAGATATAACAAAGGATTTTGTTACATCTGTAACGGACAACAGACTGGAGATTCACTTATATTGGTCAGGCAAGGGTTCAATGTATTATCCCAGGCTATATGATCCACTCATCTCTGCCATTTCTATATCTGCAGGTACTAATGTCATTTGAGAATTTACATTCACAAACACATAAATACAAGTCTATATTTTCACCTACTTAAGCACTCATTGCATTTCTTTTCTTCCATGCTATCAGTTCCTAAAAAGCGTAAAAGACTTTCTTATGCAAGTATCGGATCAATTGTCGGATCTTCACTGGTATTTGTTGCATTGATCTTAGCTTTGTTCTGGAAGTTTGGCTTGCTTGGTGGTAAAAAACCAAATAAAGATGGTACGTATACAAATGATCTTGCACTCAAATTTGATGATATTAACACAATCTTGCTTCCTTTTCATGACTTGTTTCATCAAAATATTCTCTTATTGGCTTTACTAACATCTTGATGAACAACACTGGAGGTGTTGAGTTGTATCCTGGAGGCTTCTATAAGTTCCAGGAACTAAAGGCTGCCACAAACAATTTTGACTCTGAAAGTCGAATAGGTGACAGTGGAACTGTTTATAAGGTCTGTGCAAAGCATTCCTCTCCATTTCATATCATTCACTTGTTATATATAAAAACCAAATTGACAAATATGCAATACTGTTTAGATCCCACCATTATACCCATGTACAAGTAACTACAGTTTTAAATGTTATAAGGGGCAATACATTGAGCTTTGCTCGAGTTCGCTTTAATATTACTTAAATTTATTCTTCTTGATCATGGATCCATTTGACCTCCTATGATCAGGGAAAACTTAAGGATGAAAATCATGAAATTGACATAGCAGTGAAGGTGCTTTCAGCAACATCAAAACAAGGAGCTCTACAAATCCTTCAGGAAATTGGACTTATTTTTGCACTTGAACATCCAAATATTGCAAAACCAATGGGGTGTTGTACTAAAGACAGAGAAGTTCTCATTGTCTACAAGTACATGGAAAATATCTCTCTCCATTATGCATTATTTGGTAAGCAAGATGTTTTTCTGTGTCATTTCACTTTGAATTAATTCCTCAAATTGTATAAATTGTTATGAATGCCTCTCTCTGTGTTTTCCTCTTTCTTCCTTTGTTTGCAGGTCCAGATGACGAGGTTAAATCAAGACTAAATTGGCAAACAAGGTTAAAGATTTGCCTCGGCATAGCAAAGGGTCTAGCTTTTCTTCATGAGGAATCCAAACTCGATATAATACATAGCAATATTAAACCAACCAATATACTTCTGGACAAGGAATTTGACGTGAAGATATCAGACTTCAGATATTCTGAGCTGCATGATGGCAAAGTCAATGAACAAGAAACTCCCAATACGCCTAGAGCAAAGGACACGTATGAATAATTATTAATTTTCCATGACACCAGTTTGAATATTTTTTCTGTGAGTAGCATAATATTAATTACCATCTTTCTTCATAAAATTCTATTTGCAGAGGACATATGGCACCAGAATATATGCTTGGGAGCCCCTTAACACCTAAATCAGATGTTTATAGCTTTGGAATTGTTATACTTGAGATAATTAGCGGACAGCCACACATTATTGTTAAGGCGAAAGGGGACATCTACCTCATAAACACGGTGAGACATTATAAATCTCACAAACAATTATAGAATTTCCTTTATTGCACATGTAGCTCAATGTGTTACCTGGAAATTAAATAGTATAAATAGTCACTATATTATGTGTACAAGTGCAGGCTTATAAATGCTACGCGGAAGATAGACTTGAAGCTTTAATCGATGGAAGTCTGAGAGACTACAAGTTCAATGAAGTAGTATCTGTACTGCTTTTAGCAATGCAGTGTGTGAGTCCAAGCTTTGACCTCAGACCTAATATGTCGGAAGTTGTTCAAATTCTTGAAGGAAAAAAGAAATTGAAGAGGAAACATGTCCATGTTTTGCCTATGGTTGAACCCATAACGCCCGCTTCTCCATCCATTGGATCTGGAATGAGTTCTGAAGAAGAAGGATCTTCAAGAAGAAACATTTCTGATTCCCAAAGTGGAGAAGTGGAAGGCTCTCTGTAACCTCTGTGCTAACTAGTATGGTTCAAGTCAATGAAAGATTTTCACTATTTATGTATAAGGCTTGGGTTTGTTATTATCTTGAGAAGTTAAGTGGATTCTGATTCTTGGATACAAAGGCTTTAAATTGCTGCAGTTATGGATTATATCTACTAGTTTCGAAATTAGTGTGCAAAAGTATACTTCTTCCGTTTTATTAGAAGAGTCGACTTTGTAATATTAAAATCGGTATTATAAAGTGGACTTTGTAGAATTTGGTAACAGAGAAGATTCTTTTCTCATGTATTAGAACTCAAAAAATATGATCCGTACAAACTTATTGTCTGTCCTTTAAATAGACAAGATAACAACTGAAATCTCCTAAGATTAGGTAATTAATTAGGAAACATAATTAAACTAGGATTCAGACCTACAATGTTAGACAACTCCTTGTTTCTTATTCTAACATTGTTTCATAAAGTCAAATTGAGAACCACTTCTTAAGTTACCATAAATCAGATTTTGATTATTTGTTTGATGGGGCATGTTATTTGCAAGTACCATTTTACTAAACACATGACACTTTTTAAAATTTTAAGTGGCGAAAATATAAATATACCCTTGATAATTTCTAACTTTATAAAAAAAAAATTTACCCAACTTTTTTAATTCAGGGAAACCCAGGCCAGGTGATTTTCCCTAAAAAAAAAATTGATTTTTCGAAAATTTAGTGGTCGTTCGCCGGAAAACGATTTTCCGACGAATGACCGGGAAAACCTGAAAAAAACGCCGTCCTGTGGCGTTTTTTTTAGGGAAAATCACCACAGGACACTGATTTTCTCTAGGAAAATCGCCTGGAAAATCGCCCAGTACAGATCGCCTGTACTGAGCAATTTTCCCAGAGAAAATCGCCCCGTCCAGGCGATTTTCCTAATGTTTAAAAAGTTGGGTAATTTTTTTATAAAGTTAGAAATTATAAAGGGCAAAAATGTAAATTCACGTATAAAAATAATAAAAAGTGACCTACGAATAGTAAAAAGTGGCATGCTGATAACAATTCCGTTGTTTGATACCTACAAGATTAAGTAACTACCGTACATAGATAGTTTCCTAATTCTTCAACAATCCCCCTCAAGTTGGTGCAGAGATATCCATCATGCACAACTTGCCAATCTGGACTTCAAATGGTTTCTTCACTAGATGTCAGCTCATCAGCAACTTGTTGTGTAGATGGCACAAACGGTGTGCAAATTATACCAGCTTCAATCTTCTCTTTGATGAAGTGTCGGTTTATCTCAATATGCTTTGTCCTATCATGCTGTACTGGGTTTTATACATTGGCCACTCATATGGAAACATGAGTACTTACCACTATACCATTATTCACTTTTGTTTAACTTATTGTTTTAACTCATTTTTATATGAGTCATAAACTTTCTAACAATCTATTAATTGGACCATCCAAACTAATGTTAATTTTATTATAATTTCTTACTATTTATAAAATTAATACTATCATAATTTTTATTAGTTGTTTTCAGTTCAATTAAAATTTGTTTAATTTATTTATGTATTAACTTAAAATACGTTTAATTTTTTTACATCAAATTTTATCTTTTTTTTTTTTGTCTAATAAAAATGTAGTAATATAATTTTATATATTTTTTAATAGAAAATAAAAAATATTTTATAGTTGCTTTACTTATTGGGTTTTATAATAATGAATTTTAATGTTAACTTAGTTGTAAAATTTGCAAAAATATATAATTGCTGTGAAAAAAAAATATTTTAAATGTTACAAATAATAAAATTAAAACATGTTAATCATTAATATATATATATGACGTCATCCGGTTTGATCCCGGCTCAACCGGTCGAACCCCTGGTTCGAGCGAACCCTTGGCCTCATTGGTTCAATGTCCGGTTCGGCCCAGACAACCATGGCTTAGAGCAACCGCGCCTTGCTTTTTTGCTTCTCTAGGAAACTAGATTTCCCCAAACATATGTACATTACCCTAAGTAGACCTTCTATCATTAATAGCACCAGCCCAATCAGCATCTGTATAGACGTCCACACTTCTTTCATCATTCTTCTTGAAGAAAATTCCTTTACTCGGGGCTCCCTTCAGATATCTGAAAATCCTGTATGCAGCATTTGACTTATCAGGCTTACATCAAATGATATGACTGGACGAGTGTGTGCTAGGTAGATGAGTCGACCTACTAGCCTTTGATACCTACCTATTTTCTGTCGGCACTCCATCTTTAAACTCTCCCAGTTTCATATTCACATCAATTGGTGTATCACAAGGTCTATATCCGCTCATCCCTGCTTCTTTCAGCATGTCTAAAATATATTTCCTTTGGAACACCATTATTCCTTTCTTCTATCTAGCTATCTCCATCCTTAGGAGGTACTGTAAATTTCTCAAGTCCTTTATCTCAAATTCCTTGGCCATATTTGTCTTTAATTTATGCATTTCCTCAAGATCATCACCAGTAACTATTATATCATCCAAGTATACAATTAACACTGATAACTTCCCATTTTATTCTCGGATAAACAAGGTATGATCAGATTGCCCTTGTTTATACCCTTGACTTTTTATAAATCTGGTAAACCTATCAAACCATGCCCTTGGAGATTGCTTAAGTCCATAGATAGACTTTTTTAGTATACAAACCTTAGATCCAACCTTATCCGAAAAAACTGGGGGAGGTTCCATGTATGCCTCTTCCTTTAAATCACAATTTAGGAATGCATTCTTCACCTCTAATTGCATGAGAGGATGTCTCCGAATAATCTACTCCGTAGGTTTGAGTGAATCCCCTAGCAACCAATCTAGCTTTGTATATTTCCAAAGATCCATCTAAGTGATACTTCACTGTGAACACTCACTTGCAGCTAACCGTTTTCTTTCCATGTGGTAATTCCACCATCTCCCACGTGGAATTCTTATTCAAAGCTTTTAGCTCTTCCATAACTGCCTCTCTCCACTCTGGAACTTTTAGGGCCTCCTGAATGCTATTAGGTATGTCTATGGCTATAGTTTTGAGATAAAAGTAGAAAACTGAGAAGAAAGGTTAGTATAAGACACAACGCTTGCTAAAGGGTGTTTAGTAGTACAGGTTCTGACTCCTTTTCTAATATCAATAGGAAGATTAGAGTCATCAATGAGATCTGAATTACCTAAAGGCAGACTCGAATAGCTAGAAGAATCATATTTACCTGGAGCAGATTGCTCAGAGTCACTGATCTGTCTTCATGATCTACCCTTTAGGAAGATGTTTGTTGATGCTGATTAGGAGGTTTAATAATATCCTTCTTCCTCGAGTACACAAATCATTTATAGCATTTCTCCTCTTCCAACGGTTTAGATGTTTCTAAAAATTTTAAGGACTCTTGTTTTGAGTCTTGTTCTATTGATTTTTCATATGTAAATTCCACATTTTCGGTGGGAGTAATTTTTGGCAACCAATCTGAACCCTCACCTTGACTTGGTTTAGGCTCCCCCTGAAGGGGAGGGTTACTGTAATAGGGTTTACTTTCTAGAAAGGTGACATCCATAGATACAAAATGCTTCTTTGACACTAGATCAAAACAGTTGTACCCTTTTTGATTCATGGCATAGCCAATAAAAACACATTTTAGGGCCTTGGGATCATGCTTTGACTTTTGAAGGTTGAAGTTATGAACAAAAACCACACTCCCAAAAATTTTTAGAGGTATTTTCTGAATCAAACTAGTGTTTGGAAAACTTTGGTTTAAAACTTGGATAGGGTTTTGAAATTTTAAAATTCTTGTTGACAACCTATTAATTAGATAAGCTGCTTTGAGAACAGCTTCCCCCCCACAAAAATTGAGGCACTTTGGTTGTAAACCTTAGTGCTCTTGCCATTTCTAGGAGATGGTGATTTTTTCCATTCAGCCACTCCATTCTATTGGGGGGTGTAGCTAAAAGAACTTTGATGGATGGTGCCTTTTTCAAAAAAGAACTGACCTAAGCCATTATTAAAAAACTCATTCCCATTGTCACTTCTGAAATTTTAATACCAGTTTGAAATTGAGTTTGAATCATTGCAAAGAAATTTTTAAACACCAAAGCAACTTCTGATTTTTCTTTTAACAAATATACCCATGTAACCCTAGTGTGATCATCAATGAATGTAACAAACCATCGTTTTCCAGAAAGGGTAGAAATCTGAAGGTCCCCAAACGTCAATATGAATTAGTGTTAAGGGGGCCAATGGTTTGTATGGTTGTGGAAAAAAAATGAGATCTATGATGCTTTGCTAACTCACAAGTTTAACACTGAAGTTCTGAAATTTTGTTAGAAGATAATTGAGGAAACAATAATTTCAAATACTGAAAACTAGGATGTCTTAATCTATAGTGCGATAATAAGCTTTTATCATCTATAACTTTTACTGAATTGAAACAACTTTTCTGGTATTGTGTACCAAGGGATTTGATGTTAAGAAGGTATAATCCATCATCCTGCTTAGCTTCCACAATCACCTTCCCTGAGGTGAGATCCTGAAAATAACATTTAGAAGAGAAAATTTTGCAGAACAGTGATGATCTTTAGTAAATTTACTAATGAACAAGAAGTTATATGTTAATGAAGGAACATGTAGAACATCTGTGGTGGTTAGGAAAGGAGAGATAGAAATTGGTCATATTCCGGCAACTGTGGCCAAAGAGCCATCTGCAATTTTGACTTTATTATTTCCTGCACAAGGTCTATACGAGAGAAAGAAGCTAAAGGTACCAGTCAAGTGATCGGTGGCTCCTGAATCTAGTATCCAGAAGTCAGTAGACTTAGTACAAGCAATTGTACTAATTGGGATTATACCTGACTTGGCTAAAGAGCAAGAAGTTGAAGGAATAGAGTTATGGTTGCTTAAGGATTGGGTCTAAAATAGACTCTAGAGTTGTGCAACTTGTTCCTGAGTGAAGGAGATAGCCTTGGTTCCAGAATCAGGGTTCAGAACTTGAAGGGCATGTCCTTCTCCCCTTGTTTTCTAGTATGAAATTGGTTTCTTCTTCAAATTTGCAGGCTTTCCATGTAGTTTCCAGCAAGTCCCTTTGGTGTGCCATGCTTTCTTACAATGTTCACACCAAGGTCGATTTCTCCCATGTTTTCCTACTTCTGGATTTCTGACCATAAGACCTATGCTCTATCAGATGAAGTTTGTTGCTTGTCATTCGTTCTAAGGTTACGGGGGCTGAAGTTGTTCCTCTTGAACTTTCAGTACCCGTGGAACCTGCGATTGAGCCAACCATGGCAGCTTTGTAATTCAGTGTAGTAACCTAAGGCCTCTAATACCATGTAGAATTTGGTAAGAGAGAAGAATTCTTTTCTCATGTATTAGAACTCAAAAAATATGATCTGTACAAGCTTGTCTATCCTTTGAATAGAAAAGCTAACAAGAGAAATCTCCTAGGATTAGATAACTAACTAGAAAACATAATTAAACTAGGATTTAGATTTAGGCAACTCCTTGTTTCCTATTCTAACATTGTTTCATAAAGTCAAATTAGGAACCACTTCTTACGTTACCATAAACTAGATTCTGATTATTTGTTTGATACCTACACGATTAAGTAACTACCATACACAACTAGTTTTCTAATTCTTCAACGGACTCTTACAATAAAATAGAGAGAGTATATACTATTGTTGGTCTTCTATCCCAGTTACTTGTGTGTGGTTCTTATTGGTATTTATCACTACCATACCTATAACTTCACAATATAGTATGGCTTTGAGAAGCATGGTAGGGGTGATAACGAGCCGAGCCGAGCCGATTTTTGACGTGTTCATTTATTTATCGAGCCTAAAATCTTATTTGTGTTCGTTTATTTATTAATCGAGCCAAGTCGAGCTTGTTCGTGAACATTAATTCGTGTGCGTTCTATCTCACATTAACTAACATGAAATTGTAATGTTTAGTTAATTTAATATACTATATCAACTCTCATAAAAATCAAAATTCAATTTAAACTCATATATTGATATCTATGTACATATAAATATATATAAAGATTCAATTATTTGTATTAGTTAAAATTTTAATGTTGTATATACTTATTTATTTATATTATATAGTTAATATTTTAATCGAGTCTGTTCACGAACATTAACGAGTTTTTAACACCTAGTTCGTATTCGTGTTCGTTTATTATCGAGCCTAAAAATTATGTTCGTGAACGTTTTTATCGAGCTGAGCTCGAGCTTGTTCATGAATGTTCGTATTCGTTCTCAACCCTAAGCATGGTCATTGTAAGGGTTTGAAACTTTGAATGGTAAATTATTTCAATTTCATATTTTACATTTTATAATGTATTTAGGGCAATAAAACAATTGTAACAAATGGTGTTAATAGTAGGTGTTGTTATTTGCATATACATTTTGTTTAACACCCCCCCCCCCCCCCCCCAACCCCTCACCCCACACACACATATGTGTGTGTGTGTGTGTATTTTTGTGAAATACAAATTTCAAATAAGTTTTACAACGTACTATGCATCTTTTATTACTGATTCATTTTTTAATAGTTGGTTAATTTTGAGATATGATATGGTTTGGCTTTTCCATATTAAAAGTTTTAATTTAACTTTTCAACTTTTATATAATGAATCCAATTTTTTTTTCTTTTTTCTTTTTTTGAAACGAAAATTGCATTAGATTAGCTGGGAATTCTAGCATTGAAATATAGGAAATTCGGAAGGGATTCCCACACAGAATGGGTGTTTACATTGAGCTTGGCATGTTGTGCCAACTCATGAGCACCAACCCACTGTTGGTAGTTGCGTCGAGATCACAATACGGTCGTTCCCGTTTGATTGTTGCTGTTTCTACCATCCCCGGTTTCCGATGAGCCATTCCCTGAAACTCTTGTGGTTACGGTTTGCCCAGATAGTGCTTGCAAGCATTGCTACATAAATACGCCATGAGTCCGACATCTAGCTTCAGTACTAAGTCCCAAAACCAAAACGCCGCTGAGAGCTGTGCTACTCCGTAGATGACCTCTCCTATTCCCGCTCGCTACCGTACTCACCTAGCAGTCCTGCAGTCAAAAATATTTAGTGCTATCCAAAAATATTATCAAAATTGATTTGGGAAAAGGGAGTGAATTGGGAAGTCGACAAAAAAAAAAAAAAAAAAACTATTACTCCCTCTTCCCGATCATTCAAAGAGTCTACTTTGTATTACTGTTAGTATATTATTTAGAAAATAATATAAATTATATAATATTTACAAGGGTTAAGTGTGAAGGAATCCCCTTATTTCATAAAATATTGAAATTTTTTTCGTAGTTTAAAAACCTATGAAGAACCCCGTGATTTTATAATTGAAGAACCACCAATGGAGAACCCCCATGGTTTCATAAACTCATAAAGAATCCCCCTCGTTAGTTACTGAAATTTCTGTCAATTTTATAGAGTTAGAGAAAACGCGAGGAGGGTTCTTCATAGGTTTATGAAACCACGGGGTTTGTTCATAGGTTTTGAAACCAGAGGGTTCTTCAATAGTTTATAAAATCACAAGAATTCTTCATAGGTTTTTAAACCACGGGAGTTCTTCAATATTTTATGAAACAACATGAGTTTTCTTGACACGTAATTAACCCTATTTACAATTTGGTTTTCGAATCAAACTTCCAATTCAAAAACTCACAGTTTTAAATTTGACTTCAACTAAAAACTAAATTCTAACTTACAAAAACTTGGTAATTTTTAACTAGATATTGCTCATCTCTAGCAAGAACTTGGACCCCATTTTTCTTAATTTGTAACTTTAGGGTTGTTCTTCATGGCCGTTCTGAGAATGGGGTTGCCCTTTTTTGGGTCTCAACCCAAAAACTGAACCCAACCCCATGTTCTTTAACAAGAACTGAAACCCAGTTCTCAAACCAATTCCCACTGCCGCCGCCGCCTTCCTCCGCCGGCTGCGTCCTCCTGCAACCGCAACCGCCACCACCACCGGTCTCCTCTTCTTCTTCTTCTTCTTCCCCCAACTTCTTCTTCGCGCCGCCGGCCGAGGCTGCATCTTCTTCCTCCTCCTCCTCCTCCTCTTCTTCTTCTTCTTCTTCTTCTTCTTCTTCTTCTTCTTCTTCTTCTTCTTCTCCTCCTCTTCTTCCTCTTCCTCCTCCTCTTCTTCCTCTTCTTCTTCTTCTTCTTCTTCTTCTTCTTATTCCTCTTCCTCCTCCACAATCAATCACAAACTCATTTGTAATTGGATTTTAAATTTGAATCTTTAGTTCACAATTTTGGGAATTTGGGAAAATATGGAATTCATTCTCAAATTTTTTGGCTTGAAACAGGAAAAGAAGAAGAAGAATTGGATTTTGGGGGTTAGGTTTTGGGTCGGCGGTGGTGGCGGTGAGGCAGCGCAGGGGCGGACTGGGTGGTGGTGGAATATGTGTTTAAGTTTTGGGTTGAGAACATTGTTTTTTAGTTTTGGGCACAAACCCATTTGAACTCAGCCAAGTTCTCAGAATCGTTCTCAAACCGGCCTAAAAAACAGACCCTTAATTTTCTTTTGTTTCCATTCAATTTATTCTCCCATAAAATATTCAGAAACTTATAATTACCGTGAATTTTCTATGTCCTTGGTTCTCGTACTGGTAAAAACGTGTCACTTCCAAAACTTTCCGACAACGTTGCCCAGCAGATGAAAGCTTGAGAGAGAGAGAGAGATATATATATATATCACTTTACAACTTTTTTGAGCACTGGAATTTGGAAAAGGCAATGCATTATTGTCCTAAGGTGATAGAATATGAGCAAATTTTCTGGTGAGGATCGAGCTTTTCAAAATCATGGAGGATTAAAGTCACTTTCAGGCATTCAAATTAATAAAAATGTACTTTTTTGAGCACTGGAATTTGGAAAAGGCAATGCATTATTGTCCTAAGGTGATAGAATATGAGCAAATTTTCTGGTGAGGATCGAGCTTTTCAAAATCATGGAGGATTAAAGTCACTTTCAGGCATTCAAATTAATAAAAATGTAAGAACGTGTATATATATATATATATATATATCTCACTTTACAACTTTTTTGAGCACTGGAATTTGGAAAAGGCAATGCATTATTGGCCTAAGGTGATAGAATATGAGCAAATTTTCTGGTGACGATCGAGCTTTTCAAAATCATGAAGGATTAAAGTCACTTTCAGGCATTCAAATTAATAAAAATGTAAGTGTATCACATGTAACTTTTTAGTGTGAGTATCACTCGATGATAATACGTGATTATATATCAGAAACTAGTGGTGTCAAACTAAATACATCAGAAACTAGTGTGATTATATACCAGAAACTAAATACATCATAATCGCAATATATCATACGCTATATATTCTATAGTAATTAAGCTCATAACTAGTGGTGTCAAACGGGCGGGTTGTGCGGGTATTAAATGAGTATTAAGTTAATGGGTACCCATTACTCATTCAATTAATAGTCTTAATTCAAATGGGTAATGGGTATAGGTACCCATAATACCCAACCCATTACCCATTCAATTAATAGTCTTAATTCAAATGGGTAATGGGTAGCTATGAGTACCCATAATACCCATTATATAAAAATGTAATGCTTATTAATATTTTTTTTCAAAATTTTTTAATTTAATTTAATTTTTTTTAAAGCGAATTTTAATTCTTTGAATCTATTCTAAAATTTGAAATATTATATATTGTATACTTTTATATTTAATTGTATGTATTTTTTTTTTCAAACACAATTTTAAATTTTGTTATATTTATATAAATCCTGTGCATACCCCAACCCCGACCTGAGGCCCAAAATTGGGCATGCCCGAAACTGGAACTAGCCCAGAATTGTGTTTGAACCATGGGAACGAACTAGCCCAAACTGAACTGTCCCAAATTTTGAATTAGTATTTATAAGTGGGTAATTTAAAAATATTATAAAAGAATAAATGGGGAAAAACGTAAAATAATTGTGGGACACGAAAAATAAAGGAAAAAAAAAGTTTGAGGAAAAAAAAAAAAAAAGGTCCACTAAAATAAGTGAGTTGTTGGTTTTTGTTTATACTTTTAAGGATAGTTTTGGATGGTTATTTTTGGTACCCATGATGGACGGGTTTTAGGGTACCCAATGGGCTACTATAAACCCACCCATTACATATTTTACCCAAGCCCATTATTTTTTAGATGGATTTTATTGAGTTAATACCCAATGAGTTTGAGCGATTTTTGTGTTAGTGGGTTTTTTTGCCACCCCTACTCATAACCATGATGCATAAGAGATTAAACTTAATACGTTATATATCATTGGCTAAACTCAATATGCTACATTTTAGTAGCTAATATAATGATCATGATAGACCATAATCTAATCTCAACCCTCGATGCATACTCCATCGAACAGTTAGATATGTCGAATACAAAATAATTTTTATTCCTTAAATTTTAAGAGATTTTTTATTATTGTCATTTTAGAGTATTTTTTTTACGTCTCACTTTTTAGTTAATTGTTTAATTTTTTTAAAATTAAACTGACACTTTATACCAAATCAGTGGTGTGAAAGTATAAAATAAACTTTACAGTGAATATTACTTCTTCTATTTCATTAGAAGAGTTGTCAACTGTCAAACAAAAAGAAACTTTATCCTAATTGAAGAGTTGTTTTAAAATAATTTACTCTTTTTATCCTCACAAATATAATAATGTATAATCTATAATTAACCTAAACTTAAAAAATAATGGCATGAGTGAAATAACTGACAAATTTATTAATTTTAGTGTTATACATTGAAATCTATAATAAATTATATATGCTCGAAATGAAACTCATATAGTAAAACAATCTAGTAAAACAATGGAAATCCATGAATATATATATATATATATATATATATATCACACTACAATGTCGTTCAAAAAACAGCTCAATCATTGATTTGACCTATCCAATTACGTATGTTATTGCATTATTAATTTATTTAAGGCGTTTTCAAAAGGGAAAAAAAATGTATCTAAGCCCAATTGATGAGTCTATAATTCTTCCACACACACACACACACAATATATATATATATATACTAGGTGTGAACACCGTGCATATGCACGGTGAATGCCCAATAATATTATTATGTGATAATATAAAAATTAGAATTATAAATAATAATCAGTTTATTATAAATATATAGTTAAAAACAAGAAACATGGGTTAACTATAACACAAATACTTGTGACTTTCGTCAAATATAGAATTGGCATGCCTATTCTCTTCCCTTTCCTCACCTTTTTACATTTTCTCTTGTCAACTTCTTTAGTCTTCTTCTTCTTCTAAAAATTAACAAAGTTGTTGAATGAATATGATGCGCGTTGTAAATAGACATCGACGGCATGAGAGAAACTCTGTTGTCAAATGAGGTGAACCTGAAGACATATTTTCTAGCTTTGAATAGAGAAACTTTGTTTTTCATTGGAGTTGAACCAGCATAAACCTGCAAATTTGAAGAAAGATTGAGAAAAATCAATAATAAAAATTTTTAAAATTTTCTCTAAACAAAAAATAGGTTCTAAATGGACGTATATATTACGAAAAGTTGCAATATTAGCGTGAATTAGGCATGCACATAAGGATAATAAACAATAAAAAGTTGTTTTTCTTTTGAATGGACGGAAGATATATATAGATTGTGAGTGTCTATTCATATTTTTTTTTTATGGATTACCAAGAGTCTAATTGAAAAAAATAAACGAATTTGATGTGAAAAAAATAAAGAAAATTTATGTGAACAGTGTAAATAACCATAATATAATTAATAGCCTTTACAGATATTTAAAACTTATAGTATATGAAAAAAGAAAAAAAGAAAAGAGTAAATGAAAATAATAAAAAGTATATAATATATTTATTTATCATGATAAATGGTTAATATTTTACAAATATGACTAATTAATATTCTACATTAAATCATATTGATAAAATATGCAAGATATATGCATATATATATATATGTTTATATTTATATTTAAATAAGTTGAATATGAAGGGTTAAATATGAACGTTAATTTTTAATATAGAAATTTGAAAAATAACTTAAAGAAGCTAAACATACAAAAGAAAATGTTATCCAATTAAAATAGAGAAAATAAAATTTATGTTTTTAATAAACAACTATTAAATGTTCCTCTTATATTGCCTTTATATGGAAATTTTATTAAATTATGTGCTAATGTGGCATTATTTAGAGGTAAATTACATAGTGATAATGTATATTACATTAAATGCTAGACTTATGTGGCGCTTATGTAGCATCTAAGTGGCAGATTGAGGTGAAACCTATATTGCTTTCTATTATATATGGTATATATATATATATATATATATATATATATATATATGCATAGATACTAGACAGCCTGCCCATATGAGTGCATATAAAGTTTTCCAACTCAGTCTTTACTTCTATTTATACTGTGTAAACATAAAACTTGGCAAGAATAATAATAACAATCTGCTAGTGTTGGAAATTATCATTAAGCAACGCTATAGCTCTTCCCTGATCGATCGATGATCTCCAAGGTTTTAGCTTGTTTTGTAGTGGTGGTGGTGGTGGCGGTGGCGGGATTTGCCTCCACCACCACAGCCGCCGTGGGGATATATCATATTTCCTCTAAATGTCTTCTCCGAATCTGCAGCCCCATGTTCGATCAGTGTTCCTCTTCTTCTTCTCCGGTAGGCTCCCGCCCAACTGTTCGCTATGACGAAGGTACAACACTACTGCTCTTTCTTCTTGCATTAGCTTCTTCCGTCTTATTGGGATAATTATGTTTCAAAAAATATTTTTGACTCGATGAAAGAATATTTTTAATTTACTTTTTACTTTCATACGGTTATTAATAACATTATGTGTTGTTTATAACTAACTTATTCTTGAAAAAGAAAAATAGTGATAAACTAGCTATTTTAGTGTTTGTTTGCTTTATAGTGAAACAGAAAGAGAAAGTGTAATACTTATAAAAAGTTCCACATTTTAGAAAATAGACTTGGATATAATAATGTAATTACGCGTGATTCATAATTTCACATTTAATATGAAAATACATAGTATAGAACTACAAAAATGTAAAAAAAAATTATTTATTTTGAATATTACAAGTTAAAATCCATGTATAAAAAGCTATGCCAGATATGGCAACCTCAATTTTGTTTTCGAATATATTTTTATTTTATAATAATTTTTCTTATATGATTCTCAATTTCCCTTTTTACATTTTCGAATATATACTTTTGTCAAGTTTTTAATATACTTTTAATATTAAAAAAGTAAACCTAAAACACATTCTAAAAAATAAGATTACTATAATTTTTAGAAATAGAACTCTTCTTATAATAAGACAGGAAAGAGTATAATTCTTTCTCTCCTAAAATATTGACATTGGTGAAATTATGGGAAAAAATACATCCATCCATGCTTTTTGTTTTCAATTTTCATCACTAGAGAAAGGAAAAGAAAATTCTTGCTCGGAACTTATTGAGGCAAGAAAACTTAGCATCGTACCATCTTTTAAGCCTTAGTTTACCACTGGCGATTGAGGAGAAGAAAAACATGAGTTGCGCGATTGATAAGCGTTTGGCGCACAAGAACGAGAATAAAAATAAGAATATCTCATATTTGAGAATTGGTGAATTCATTGTTAAAAAATCTTAAATTACTTTTAAAGAATATAATAATTTATATTATTAGATTCACATACATACCAAATATAATTATTTTAATTTTAGAAATCAGATTCATATCACAGTTGGTATCATCCCAAATTAAAGTATTAAACTACTGTGACTAAATTTCGGTGAGTTTTCTATATTTTAATCATCTCAAAATTGTTCTTTTATTTTTTTTCCTCTTTTTTTATGCCTTCTTTTTATCTTTGCTTTCCAAAAGTGAACCATGATCATCCACTCATTCAAACTTTTTCCCCTACAAGACCTTTCCAGTTGGCTGGTCACATTTTTATTCATTTTCTTAAAATTATTGATGTCTTTTTAATCTTTGGTAAATTACATTTACCCCCTGAGATTTTATAAAACTATTAAACACCCTTTGAAGTTTTTAAAATTATCATTGCTGTCTTCAACGTCCAAAAATTTGTCGATCGGGGTTTGTGTTTATTTTTTCGAGTGATATATGGAACAAGGATCATTTTCAATTTGATAAAATTAGAGAGGTAATTGTCACTAATATCTAGGGGATGATGGTAATTTTTCAAAATTTTAGGAGGTGTTTTGTACTTTCTCAAAATTTCAAGGGGCCAATGAAATTTTCCTTTAAATCGTTACATGCATTTTCTATAACTCTTACTATTTTATTAGAAAAGTCCACTTTGTAATATTATTTTTAGTAATACAAAGTGGACTCTTCTAATGGAACAGAGGGAGTATAAGATTTCTTAATGCTCTTGTATGATGTTTGGGATTTGAGTAGAGGATAGAATTTGAGGTAAATTATGGTTTAAGAAAATTCAGAAAAGAAAAACTGATCGAGAACATTAAAATGAACAACACATTGTTTGGGTATTATAGAGTGACAATACACTCGCTGAAAATACAGCGGGAAACTGTAGAGTAACTAACGAGATATTTGCGTAACAAAAATTTATTGGAGATTTAAAATTAAAATTGTCGAATGTAACGACTACCACGCTATACCACATCATTCCTTTAATAGTTTCACTCTATATTATCACTCTCCCGAGCATTCCCCTAGTAAATGTAATTCATGATTTTGTAGCTGACAATTCTTTTTTCAGTTCGTGCTATCAACGATCTGCATGTACTTAAGCCGGTGATCACCGACTCCCCTTTCTATTGTTCCTGCTCCGATGTTTACCAATATAGGCGGTTAATTGGTTGCAATTGCAGCCTTAACTTCCCCGATAATGGAACTTGCCGTGTCACCTCCATGTATGTGCCCCTTTTGATCTTCGTTATCTTATTATTTTCATGATTCTCAAATTAATTAATGATTTGGTATTTTATCTGTCTCATTAAAAAAAGTAACGTGTTTTTAAAAAAAATTTATCTCAACTGAAAAAGAAAAGAAAAAAAAATTATGTGTGGGCATTAACTAATTCACATTTTAATTTAAAAGTAGGGACATAAGAGAAATAAACAGTGGTAATTTGTCTACTTTAGAGTTTACACTTCATAACTTATTGAGAAATTGCAAAATTTCATACTTATACTTGGACAAAGACATGCCTCTATGTTTCATTAAAGGGTTAAACTTAAAAATAGTGTAATTGTTTTTTTTTATTTTATAGGTTTTAAGATATAATACTTAGAATAATAAGTAGTTTGCCACTATTTTTGCACTTACATATTTTTAGGTGATGATTAATATAGAGTACACATAATTATATTAATATGTTAATACGAATATAAAAGATTAAAATATAAAAGTAAAAATAAAAAAAACTCTCTCTTATGGAAATTTAAAAAATTATTAGAAATACATGTGATAGAGAAAATATTTATCATTTAATCATGATGGATTTTCGTGATTTGTTGCAGTGATTTCTCCAACATGGCTTTGAGAGGCACGTTAAATGAAAGAATTGGAAAACTATCATTCCTAACATATCTGTGAGATATATTCTACAGAAACCACTCTTTTTGTCTATGTATTTGTTGTTGCCATTATTGCTTTTTTTTTTTTTTTTGGTGTAGGATTAGAATCGATCCTACACAAAATGTATATGTGTAAAATTACAGATAAATTATAAAAACTATTCTTATTTGAGCTATTCTAGTAAATTCTTTTGTAGGATCGGATAATACCGAAGTTAGAATCAATTTGGTATCTTAGAATAGTAAGATCCTACTATCGGGGTTTTGCAAACTACGGGTTGCAAACTAGTTTTAAAAATATGCTTTTATAAAATATTTTTCTAATATAAATAGTGTATTGAAAATGTAAAAATATATAATTAAATAATAAAAAGTTTGTATTAGAAATAATGAATAAAATTTACATACAAACAAATGGAAACGAACAGGACTTAGAAGGACCAAGTTTGTAATAAGGATGACGATATAATCATTAATGATTTGATTAGGATAAACTTAAAATATAATAAAGGGTAAATAAAGTATAAAAAATCCCCATTAGTTTGGAAAATTTATGATAAATCCCATTATACTTTAAAAAGTTACGTACAACCTTCTAGTAATTTTAAAATTAGAATATGAACCTCATTGTATTCTAATAGTAGCGGAACCAAAACAAAAATTCTTCTAATGTGCAATAAAAGAAGTGATGGAACAAAAAGTCATATTCTAGATTAAAAATACACAAGGAATAATTGGACAAGAATCAAAAGACTAAACCACTATTAATTTATTATTTCCTCCGTCTCACTCAAATAGTCTAATTTGAAATGTGTACAACTTATTATAGGTTGTGAGGTACAACACCTAAAATAAGTAATTTCTCACTATTTTTTTCACTTATATCCTTACTTTAAAAGTAAAGGTTAATTGTGAATCACATATTTTTATATTAGTAAAGGTATGTAATGTAAATAAATTCAAAGTGCACTTTTTAAATAGGACAAGATTTTTCTTTTTTAAAAGTGGACTCTTTGAGTGGGACAGAGAGATTATATGGTATAACCATTAAAGTAATTTTATCTTTTAATTCATGTCACATTCCTTCCACACTTATTTTTTACAATCTCATTCTCCAAATTATTTTTCTTAAATAAATTAACAGTTGAACATTTTAACACGAGTATAAAAGCTGTAAAAATATATGACCAAAACTTCCCATATTATACATAAGTAAATAATTCAAAAATAAGTCCGCGTAAATTATATCATTCAATCAAAATTCACAATTACTTCCCTCCGTCCAACTCAAAAAATTCACTTTGAAATACGTACAAATTATTATGGATTGTAATGTACAACACTTAACTATATTTTCCAATTATTTCCTTACTTTAGAAGTAATGGTTAATTGTGAACCACACATTGTTATATTAGTAAGGATATTTCGATATTTAATGTAAATAAATTCAAAGTTGACTCTTGTAATGGGAAAAGATTTTTTTTAAAAGTGGACTTTTTGAGTGAGACGGAAAGAGTAAATTTAATATATTATAATTATTTCTCCCTCCGTCTCACTCAAAGAGTCCACTTTCAAAAAAAAAAAATTTGTCCCACTTAAAGAGTCCACTTTGAATTTAGTTACATTATACACTCTTACTAATATTACAATGTGTGGTTCATAATTAATCATTAGTAAGGATATAATTGGAAAATATAGTGATAAATTACTTTTATTTTATGTGTTGTACCTCATAATCTATCGAATAATGATATACTCAGCAACAAATCATAACAACTTTTTGATAGCAACTCATGTGGCATGCATTCATTGGCCAATTATTTGATATTAATAAAAATGTAACCAATAAATGTATACCACATGAGTTACTATCAAAAAGTTGCTATGATTTATTGCTAACACTATGATTACTCTAATCTATAATAAGTTATATCACTAATTGGAAAATATAGTGGTAAAAAAAATTATTTTATCAAAAATATGTAGCCGGCTCTCTTCCTCGCGTCCACCATTGCGACTAAATTGTCGCCGCCTGGCATTCAAAAAAACTAAATAAAAATCAGCCTTCTAATTTCTCCCGCCATACAAGAAAAAAGAAGAGAGGTTTCAAGCTCAACCCAACATGAACAAGTGTTATTGTTATTATAACAGCAATCGCGGGGGCGTCTGGAAAAATTGGTTCCGAAATGCGGGATTATTTGTCAAGTTGGTGAAAATAAAGCAGGTTCTGAAATTTTCGTACAGTAATTCAATAAATTTCTGCTTCAGCCTGATCTTGTAGAGAAAATCAGTCGCAGTAGTAGTAGTGTAGTGTTTTTTTGTTTAAAATTTGATTTTTAATAGGTAAATGGAAGTTTGTTAAAATTTATACTGTGTCATGGTGTCTTACCCTGGAATGACACTTTGAATAATGGAGATGGGGGATTTCAGAGTTGGTTATAGAATTGGACACACTTGCATATCTTTAGTTTACTGTTGATAGAAGGAAGATTGCCATGATTGATTGATGTTTTATTTAGTAATTTTATTTTTAGGTAAATGGAAGTTTGTGAAAATGTATACTGTGTCATATTGTCTTACCCTGGAATGAGACTTTGAATTGTATACAGAAGATTGCCATGATTGATTGATGCTCAGTCGTGGGATTGCTGATGCTTTTCTTTATTTCTTTTGTTTAAAATTAATTTATAAATTGATGGAGTGGATTTGAGTTGGTTGTATATAATTTTTGAAAATAGAGAGAAGGGACAGTGGTTCTGGTTTGGTGAAGCTGAGGCTGTTAGGTTGGATTTCAATGGGGGAGGAGTGCAGTGGTAGAAGGTGGGGAGGGATGAATACTAAGGAAGATGAAGATATCATTTGAGATAAAAATGAAAAATTGCCCTCCAAAAGTAACAACCACGACAGACCTCACATGCCTTTTCTAAAGTATGGTGACCATTCCCGGTAAAGAAAAAGGTATTGATGACCAAAAGTGGAACTCACTGATGAGTTGGTACCAATAATATTAAAAAGAGTTTGGAACTTTTTGGTGGCATAGCTGAATCTTTGTGTCGTAAGTGAGACGAGACTTGGTTATGTCACCATTCTTCATGAATTTATAGAATTTGGAAATTTTCATTAATTCTAGGAATCAATAGGCATGTGTATGTAAAGTACTGTAATGAATCCTCTGTCTTTGTGTGTTTCTTATTCATTTTTCCTCTCATGGCTTGGGGTGTTGGGGGATGGGTCTACAACTAAATATGGTTTTATTCAATAATTTGTTTATTGATCTGGCCTAATATCCTGAATCTTTCAGGGACTTGAGGGGAAACAAGCTTTATGGATTGGTTCCGACGTCGTTGGTGAATTTGACAAAAATTTCCTTTCTGTAAGTACATGCATAAAGATACTTTGTAAATTTCTGGTTACATTTCATTTTTTATGCATAGTGATCTTTGGTATTAAAGAACCATGCATATTGCCTTGTGTACCTGAAAACAATAAGTAGATTGCTCCATTAGATTCCAAATTTGATCCCTAAATTCGATTTAATTTCATCATTGATTTGAAACTCACTCAGTCTAGTTTTTAAATTTAATATCTTATTTTCAATTAGTCCCTAATCCTAATTCTGTCCAAAATACAATCGACGTTAAGCTTGTGCAATCTAAGTACATGGTAGTTTTCATATTTGGATGGAATTGGGTTTAGAGACCAGTTAAAAATGAAATATTAACTTCAAAAACAAAACTAAGTGATTTTCAAAATTGTGGACGAAATCAAATCTAAAGAGTTATATTTAGGGATTAATGGAGCAAATTACTAAAAAACAGTTGAGGAAGAAACAGAAGTGACCTGCATTCCATTTGCCTATGAATCTATGTATGATCATGTGATCTTCGACTCTTATGGATGGTTATAATTTGGCAGTAATTTGTGTGACAACTTCTTGGAGGGACCTTTACCAGCTTTCAATCGCAATAATACAGAATTGAGAGGCTTGTAAGTTCCTAATAAAATGTGTTTTTTCCAGTATTCTTTTATATATGGTGCAAAATTTATGATTGAGGTATGTTACAGAAGGATTGAGTAATTATTATTTTTAGCATGGAAATGGAAATTAACCATGTGGGATGAACAGAGAAACTACCATATCGCAAGCAAATTCATTTAAATAGAAATTGGGTAAACTACCCCATTGGTACCTGAATACATTTGGCTACTGGATTCCATTTGTTCCTTCATTTTAGAAAGAGTTCTATTTTGTTTTTTTTATTTTAATTAGTTATTGACTGAAAATCAAACCACATCTAATTGCTGAATAGTTACCATGAAACCTTTATGTGAACTTGGAACCAAATTTGAGCATGAGAGACCAATTTTATCTAAAGTATTTTTTTTAAAAAAATTTTCTTGAAAAGAAAAAGCAATTCAATAACTCTTTTGGGAGTTATATGTGCATTTTAGTCACATAAATATCTCATCTTGCATCCAAGAAAATAGGGATTTTCCAAAAAATGAGTTCGATTATATCGTTTTAGGCGGTGCAGCATGCGTATGAAATAATCTTTTCTATACATATGCTATGTTTTTGCTTCTAGTCAATGATATTGTACTGTACTTTTGCAATTCTAGATATTTGTGTAAAAACCAGTTGAATGGTTCCATCCCCAAAGAACTTGGTGACCTTCCAAATCTGATATCTCTGTAAGTATATATATTCTAATCTTTATTTGTTTCCCAATTCTTTGCTTGTGTCAGTAAATGATACCCCCCTCCGTCCCATATAAAGAGTCATGTCGAAGGAAAGTACAACTTTTATGAGTTGTAAGGTACAACCAAAAATAAGTAATACGACACCAATTATTTCACTTATACCCTTACTTTGTAAGTATGAATTAATTGAAGACCACATTACCATATTAGTAAGGGTATGTAATGTAAAAAAAAATAGAAACAAGACTATTTTATTGGGATAAAAAAAAGTTTTAGAAACAAGAATCTTTCAATGGGATGGATTTAATTAGCAGTCTGAAATTGCTACCTTTGTAATCCTCTCTTTTCTTCCAGGTACCTATTCCAAAATAAATTAACTGGGCCAATTCCTGCCGAGATATGGAACATCACAACCCTTAAACAATTGTATGGCCTTGAACTCAAATCATTCAGTTAGTCCTTTGATTAGTTAATCTGTTCTTTCAATGGTTATTCTACTGGTCTTTCTTATATTTTAAAGCTCTCTTCCAGAAAGTTGCAGGATAATCAAATTAACGGTCAGGTTCTAGAACAGCTTGGTAATCTTGAAAATCTTGAACAACTGTAAGTCCATGATGAATTGACTTGCTTTATATTTATTTCTCCCATAAGTTAGAAATTTCCATCACAGATAAGAAATTCGTTTGGCTGGAAGTCTAAGGGCCTGTATGGTCGCCATGTTTCAAAAACATGTTTTGAAAATTATGTCTTGGGTAATGAATTTTAAATGTGAAAAGTGTATTGGAAATGTAAAAAATGTGTATTTGAATAGTAAAAGAGTATATTGGAAATGATGAAAAATTATAATAAAATCAAAACATGTTTTTGAAACGTGGTCAACATAGAGGGTCTAAGGATGCTACCTGCTTCTTTATGAATCGACTCTGTGAGAGAAGGAATTTTTGAACTGATAAACCTGTGTTTACTGAGGCTGTCTTGTTTTGAAATCTTTATCATACCAACATTTAACTTCAAAACTGCATGCAGGAGCACCGTAATAACAAGAGTTCAACAAATAAATGAATATCACGTTTGAAGTCCAAAAATAGGAATATAGTAGCACAGTGGCAATTAAAGTTGAAGAAGTACCTCAACTAAGAAGAATCCAGTTGGATATCTGTCAAGCTTACACTTAGACTCAGGACCACTCAAATAATAGAAATGCTGAAGTTTGAAACTTAACCAAGTTCATAAATTACAGATATATTTAATTTGGATTTCCTTGAGCTTCAAATGAAATGTTTTTGAATTTCAGCCTGCTAATGAACAATAATTTCTCCGGTGGGCTGCCGAAGAGCATTGGAAAGCTGACATCCTTGCAGAATTTGTAAGTGATTGTTACTCTTTGATGTAACCTCTTTAAATAAGAATGAATGTCTAGTGATCACTGTTGCTCTTGGTGTCTTTTCTTTGGCTAAATGTCAAGAATCAAGGACATTAATGCTGCATTTAAGGCTTAATTTTTTACTTGATATATAGATATGTGGCTACAATCTTACCTGATCTTGAGATTTCTTTGCTAGAAAAATTCAAGGGAGTAACTTCAATGGGACAATACCTGATGCCATAAGTCAACTGCCCAATCTCCAGATGTTGTAAGTCAAAGCTGAACTTTCATGCTTTATGCCCAACATCTGAATATTTGATTTGCAAAAGGTTATTGGTCAACTGTAATGTGTTATGTTCACAGGTGGCTGATAGGAAACAATCTTACAGGGCCTTTACCAAAAACATTCTCATCAAATTACCTATCTGACCTGTAATGAAGGGATCCTATTCTACTTGTTTTGGGACAGATCAAAATATTTTTGCTATATCTTTATTCTACTTCTTATTTGTATTCATTCCT
Organism: Leptodermis oblonga; assembly: GCA_016801395.1. Lineage (NCBI taxonomy): Eukaryota > Viridiplantae > Streptophyta > Magnoliopsida > Gentianales > Rubiaceae > Leptodermis > Leptodermis oblonga. The sequence goes on along the minus strand of CM028756.1, from coordinate 31,418,956 downwards.
ACACAGAGCTATCTCTGATGTATCTGGAGATGGAAATGGCAATCAATTTCCGGATGTGGGGAAAATGACCAATTTATCTCGCGTGTAAGCTTTGTTGGTTTAGATAGTTATTCAAATGGAAACCCATCCTCTTCATGTAGTTAATTTTTCCATACTTACAACCTTTTCTAATTTAATATTTATAATTTGCTTCAGGACATTAAAGAACTGTTCACTCACAGGTAAAATACCTGATGAAATCTGGCAATTACCAAACCTAACCTATTTGTAAGTATGCAGTTTCAACTTAAGATTCTCTATGTTAATTTTATACTTCTAAATAAGTGTTGACTATGTTTAGCTTACATCAAAATCCTTAGTATTGCAGTGATACTAGCTATACAGGAAATGACTTCTAGAAAATTTCTACCTTATCTTTAACAAAATATATTGGAAATATGATTCATTAACCTTGCAATTCTCATCTTTGATAGTATAATTTGTGTGTGTGTGTTTTTTTTTCCAAACGAAGATAGCATTTTTGTTTTTCTTTTGAAGTATATGAATTTGTATAAATAAAACCATATGTCTTGACCACACTTGATTTTATTATTGTTATTATTATAATTTTAAAGCCAATTGTGAGATCTAATTCATAAAGCTCAACTATGTTCTACTTGAATTTCTCAGTTATGCTGCAGTCATTTTGAACTTTTCTTTAAAATTTGTAGGGATCTGAGTTTCAACAAGTTAGTCGGACAAATTCCACCAACTCTGGGCAGTAATAATTTCAGAACAATGTAAGGAATCTCACTACCAAAATTCTTTCCCTCGGAATCTCTCAAATTTAATTTAAAGTGGTTCATATTTCTCACCCTTTGATTTGTGAGTTTCATTTCATTACATTTTGTGTTCTATCTGTCAATATTATAGTTATTGCTACATCATCTCTATTAGTTCTTTGTACCATTTATTTCTAGGGGATCATATCTTAACTATGATTGAACTCAAACAGAACAAATCAATTGCTAGCTAGCTCCCAATAGTATGTTATGACTTCACTTCAGGTTTGTATTTTGTTCACTATTATCAGTGAAGTAACTTAAGTAGAATGTATTCACTCCAAACCTTCATTTCATCTTAGTAAAATGATTTAGGAGTCATTATTATTATCATCATTGCTTATCAGAAATCCCAAGTTGAATGGTTTGTGGTAATTTTCCTGTTGTCGTGTTCATTAATTGATGTTGGAAGAGCCTGAGGGCTCAAATAAGTTTGTGGTTTACAATTTTTCTTTCTTGCCCCCCCACCCTTTTCATCTGTAGAGATCTTGTATGTCGATCCAAAAACCCATTATGTCTGAGCCTTTTAGTCTTGTATCATAACTCATTCTAGCATATAACACCTTTTACTCATTCCTCATTTTTCCCTCAGTCTATTTTATGTCCATCTCATACGTTTCAATCAATTTTGACCGTTCTTTTTCCATTGGACTAAATCAGATATCTTAGGAGAAACAATCTCAATGGATCACTGCCAAGATGGGTTGATGAGACTCAAATATATGCGTAAGTATTTCTCTCTTGTGAATTTCAAACTAATATTGAAGGTATATGTTTCAAACATGAAATTTTCACATATACAGTCCTTGATTAATTTGGACGTTCTGAATTAGATTAAAGGGACATAGTCGTCCTTTTCTGGTTCAAGGGTTGGACTGATTAAGTATGGATCCTTGCAATTTCACATCAATTAGTTGTTTATTTGGAAAACAAATCTGTGGTTAAGTTTGTAAAACTTGTAATCCACTTAATGGATGAACAAACTGGGATGGTTTCTTTCTGGTAGGATTCAGTATCATTGCTTCATTATGGTTAGTCTTATTCATGTCTGTTCAATGAAAAGCCAAAGAATTAATGTATGACTAACGGCAAGGCATTTAAATATACATGTAAGAATTGCACGGGCACTTTTTTATGTGGTAAGTTTTACAAGAGGTACACATGAGGTTTGCTATCTCAAATATCTACATTCCATTTGAAAATTTGAAATACTTTTTGAAGTTTCTGTTTCTGATTATGATCTAATGTTTGTGGCTTTGTTCAAAATTCTGCAGTGATCTTTCTGATAATCTGTTCACAGGCGACGCAACTGTCAATGGTTCCATGTCCAATCATGCGTGAGAAAATTCATTTGACAACATATATTCACTGATATCACATCAAATATTTGTAGCATGTTTGGACAACCTGCATTCATTTCTCTTAGATAATTTGCTTTTCCTTTGTCCTATTTCAGAAATTTGTTTTCTAGCTGCTCTAGTACTACAAGTACTGCTTTGTAAGTTTTCAGTATTCCTAGTCATGCACTGTTGTCTCTTCTGTTTCTTTTCTAGAGGTGCAACTAATCTGATGACTATAAATTATGTCTTATTTTGGAACAGGAAGTGGCTTGACAGTAATTATCGTTGTGCTAATGACAAGCCAACATGTGAGCATTGTCTGATATCAGCAGGGTGTAATCCTGTGAATCATTATGCTTAAATTGTTGATTAAGTAGCATAATTTTTTCTCAAATTGTGACATATTGAATGAAAGTGTGTTTACTTATGTGTGGCAGATGATCACTTGTATATAAACTGTGGTGGCAATGCTGAAACTGTCAATGGAAGTCATTATGAAACCGATTTAGATCGAGATGGGAGGTCCTCCTTTTTCCTAAGTGACAATTCAGCTTGGGGTTATAGTAGTATGGGAGAATCATTGTATAGTCCGAAGTATAACAAGTACTTGCTAAACGAAACATGCAATATCTCGATGGTTGATGCACCCTTGTATACAGGGGCGCGCACAGCTCCAATGTCCTTGAAATATTATGGATTTTGTTTAAAAAATGATAATTACACTGTGAGGCTTCACTTTGCTGAGATAGGTTGGGGTACAACCACAAAGAGTATCAGCGGAAGAAGAGTTTTTAATGTTGAAATCCAGGTATTGTGTTTATCACCTAATTAATTAAACCACTTTTTGACTGAAAAAATGAATGGAATGACAGATAAAATAATTTCAGGGCAAGACAGAACTGCAAGACTTCAACATCGAAGAAGAAGCTGGGGGCATGTACAGAAGCATAACAAGGAATTTAACACTACTGTGAATGACAGCCGACTAGAGATTCACCTTTATTGGTCTGGCAAAGGCTCAATGTTTGTTCCCCAGCAATATGGTCCACTCATATCAGCCATCTCTGTATCTCCTGGTATAACTGCTGTCATTTAAACAATTTTGCATTCACAAACACACAAAAACATGTACACACTTAAATGTGAGTTTGCCTTGTTGCCTCCTAATGCAGTTGCATTTCTTTTCTTCCATGCAATCAGTTCCTAAAAAGCATCACAAACTTTCTGCTGCGATTATTGGAGCAATTGTCGGATCTTCACTGGTATTTGTTGCGTTGATATTAGCTTTGTTCTGGAAATTGGGCTGGCTTGGTGGTAAAAACCCAAATAAATATGGTATGTATGTATCTGTACAAATAATCAGGGACTCAAATTTGACAATAGCCAAGTCATCTTGCTTTCTTTTCATAACTTGTTTCGTCAAAATATTCTCTTATTGGCTCTACTAACATCTTGATGAACAATGGAGGTGTTGAGTTGTATCCTGGAGGCATCTATAAGTTCCAAGAAATTAAGGACGCCACAAACAATTTTGACCCTGGAAATAAGCTAGGTGAAGGTGGAAGTGTTTATAAGGTCTGTGTTATTTGTATATGCAAAATGTTTCTTGGCATTTCATACCATTCTTTGTTTTTAAAAAACTAAATATGTGCAAGCACAATGCTATTCAGTTTGTTACTCAATTATAACCCACAACGTGTAACTATGAATTTTAATGTTTAAGAGGCGTCAATACATTGAGCTTAATTTGCTCCAGTTCTCTTCATTTCATTAGTGAACAGTAATAAATGTATTGTCTTGATCATGGATACATTTGACATGTTCAGGGAAAACTTAAGGATGAAGTCGAGATAGCCGTGAAAGTGCTTTCTGCTAAATCGAAACGAGGAGCTCTACAAATCCTGCAGGAAATTGGACTTATTTATGCACTTGAACATCCAAATATTGCAAAACCAATGGGGTGTTGTACTAAAGACAGAGAAGTTCTCCTTGTGTACAAGTACATGGAAAATATCTCTCTCCAGTATGCATTATTTGGTAAACGAGATATGTTATTCTGTTTCATTCCACTTTTAATTAATTCCCTGAATTGTATAATTGTTATGAATCTCTCTATCTCTCCCTCTCTGTTTTTATTTTCCTTTTCTGTTTACCCTCTTTGTTTGCAGGTCCTGATGACGTTAAATCAACACTAAATTGGCAAATGAGGTTAAAGATTTGCCTTGGCATAGCAAAGGGTCTGGCTTTTCTTCACGAGGAATCCAAACTCGATATAATTCATAGCAATATTAAACCAACAAATATACTTCTGGACAAGGATTTTAGTGTGAAGATATCAGACTTCGGATATTCTGAGCTGCATGATGATGGCCAGGTCAATGAACAAGATGCTCCCAATACCCCAAGAGCAAAAGACACGTATGAATAATTTCCGTGGCATTAATTGGAGTATTTTTTTTTACTGTTCAAGTAGCATTGTATTAACTGCCATCATTCTTCATAAAATTCTGTTTGCAGGGGACATATGGCACCTGAATATATGCTAGGCCGACCCTTAACACCTAAATCAGATGTTTATAGCTTTGGCCTTGTGACACTTGAGATCATTAGTGGACAGCCACACATTATTGTCAAGGCAAAACAGGATATCTATCTCATAAACACGGTGAGACATAATCCAAACTGCACAAACAATGATAAAATTTCATTTATTGCACAGATAGCTCAGTTTGTTATCTTTCAAATAGTATAAAAGTCGTCGTGTACAAGTGCAGGCTTATAAATGCTACGCGGAAGATAGACTAGAAGCTTTAATCGATGAAAGTCTGAAGGACTATAAGTTCAATGAAGTAGTCTCTGTACTGCATTTAGCAATGCAGTGTGTGAGTCCAAGCTTTGACCTCAGACCTACCATGTCGGAAGTTGTTCAAATTCTTGAAGGAAAAAAGAAACTGAAGAAGAAACATATTTATGCTTTGCCTGTGGTTGAACCCAGAGTGGCCCCTTCTACATCCTCCACAGGATCTGGAATGAGTTCTGAAGAAGGATCTTCGAGAAGAAACATTTCTGATTGCCAAAGTGGAGAAATGGAAGACTCTCTTTAACCTCTGTTACTATATTGAGAGTTTATCTAGATTCTGGGCTCACAAACTCTTTAAATAGGTGCAGTTTGTGAGTGAATATTGTGTATATTCAATGGATATATCTACTGGTTTGGAAGGCAGTGTGAAACATATAAAGTTGTTCTGTGTTGTTGGCTTTCTATCCCATTTACTACTGGATATGTTGTTCTTATTGGTATGGGAATTTTTTTTTTTGTTTTTGTTTTTTGGTATGTTTCACTGCCTTTGTTATGCTTAGATAATGTTCAAGGAAGCTATATGTATAATCCAAAATTTTAAGTTTTTATTCTAAAAATAACAAAAAGGAATGAGGAATACATAGTTATAGAAGTTATTTTCAAATCAATCAAATATTCTCTTCGCATGTGATAATGGCATACAGTTTGTAGGATCTTTTCTTTAATGTTGTAACCAGGTCATATGTGTACTTCACAATGCCACCATGTTGCTTCAATCCCCTGAGACCCATGTATGTTATCATATTTCCCTTATTTTCCTGTTACTTCATAAAAATATTACGTTGTTGATGATGCATATAAAAATATACATGGTTTTTCTAGCATTGTATTGTGAAACTGTTACATACAACCTAGTAGATTATCATGGCAGAGGAAGGAGTCTTATAGGGTTAAATGAGCTATTTTGAATCACCAACACTCATCCATAAGCAATGTCATTGAACAAGCCTTCGGTGTACTCAAAAATCGTTTTTCATTTTTGCAAGGTCCCATGCCAAACTACATGAAGACAAGCATTAATGGTAGTTGCATTTGTAGATGTTCATAATTTCATTTAGAGACCAATTATTTGAATATGAGTATTTTGTGGAGCATGAGTAAGATGAGACAATCTTGGATGACGCTGGACAATCTATACATGATATTTTCCTACAAGAGTTTGGCACATCCGCTTTGACAGTTGAAGAATGGAGTTCATTTCGCAACTAAAATTGTATCTCAATTATGACACGATACAAGACATCTGAACTAATAAGTCCGAGTTTTATATCATGTGCTATTAGGTCAAATATTGTTATTGTGCTTCTGATCAAGTTTCTTTTATTTAATTTCATTTTGAGTGTGTTGCATAGCCCTCATGGAAATATGTAAAATATCATGTTGTGAATGTTTTTAGTGCTTTGTTGCGGGTATAAGTCTATTTTTCGATTGTATGTTATGGATGTGAATATGTTGGTCAACTATGGTGGTTGTCTTTTTTGAGTCTTGCTACTGTTTACAACATCTCATATTCTCCTATTTAGATGGAGAATTACATTTACCTCCATTGAATATTGGTGAAATTATAAATACCCATAAATTTTGTTGGATGAAGTTTCTTATATAATCGCCTAACAGTGATATTTTAATAGTTAAAAATAATACGTATATTTTCATCAAGAGTTAGTTTTGTGTAAAACTGGTTTATAAATGTGACCACTATTCACATGAATAGTACTGAGTCTGGTAGTGTTCTTGTGAATAGTAACGATTTCTTAAAATATATTTTAAATTTGATATACAAAAAAAATAAATTTGATATTCACTTGTACAGTTTACGAATATTAGTAATATTCTCTTCAAGTATCATTGTGTAACAAAAAATTTAAAAATAGAACGAAACTCCGACTCATGAAGAGTACAATTGTCTTTTTTTTTTTTTTTTTTTTCATTTCAAGAGTACATTGTGTAGCAGTGATACTTATGAAGAGTACAAGGGCTAATTTTACTCTTCAAATGAAACAAAAACAAATAACTAATATAGAAATAACCTAAGAAATTAATAAATGAAAGAAAGGAGAAAAAAAGTTGCTACACATGAATAGTAGCAATGATACTCTTGAACAGTACTAGTCCTCAAGAATAGTACATGTAGTACTAAGAAATTAATGGAGGAGAAAAAAAAAAAAGAAAAAGAAACTAGTACTTCAATTAGGGGATATTGATGCCCCAACTATACTGTTGAAAGAGTAGAGTGATATTTGAAATTATATTGAAGAGCTAACTGGTATTATTTCAATAGCAAAGTGATACATGCAATTCTCTCAAAGGTGTATCTGTTAACTCTTATCACTCAGCAGCAAAGTAATACCCAAAATTTGCAACCAGAATTTTTTTATATGTATAGACGCACTCTTGGATGATGCGGCGTCCCATGCATAAACATGCTTCACCCAACTTTTTGCGCTTCTATCAATACACAATAGATAAGAGGCTAAATTCGATAAGCGTATTTTCTTCACCACAGTTGATACTTCCTCCCATAAACTCAATGTGTGTTTTCTTCACTACATGCGATACATGTTGTTTTAACATAAGCGTGATACATCTACAACTACACACAATACATCAGAGTTATACGCAATATGTATTAAGTGATACATCAGAGGCTATATGCGAAACGTTTAGTAACTAAACTCATAACCATAATACTATAGAGGGAATACGCGACATGCGATACACAAGTCTATAAGTGATACACATGTTTTTAGAATATAATTAACATACATCAGATGCTAAACTCGATACGTGTATCTTTGGATTTTACAACCATGTAATACAAGTTTTTGTCTTTCGGTTAATCTATTTGTTATTTTGAGAAATATTGACAAATTATGAGGTTGGTTGGAATTCTTAAAAAAACTCAAAAGGGTATTTGTAATTTACCAAAACTCAAGCTAGATAAATGTAAATTGCCCAAGAGAAAAATAACCAGACAATAGTGGTTTTTTTTTAACCAATATATATAAATTTTGAGCATGTTCTTTTTTATTATTTAAAAATGATTTTGAAAAAATGTTTTTGGAAAATAGTTTTATAATGCAATATGTATTGAACATATAAAAATATATAATTGAATAATAAAAAGTTATATTGAAAATGAAAATAATTATAATATATTAAATTTACCATGACTTGCTGAAACAATGATGAGGCTGTTTTGAGGCCAAATGGCACGACTTTCCATTGGTAAAGATGATCTGGGATATAAAATGTAGTTTTGTATGTGTCATCTAGATGCATCCCTAGTTGCCAAAAATCATATTTGAGATCGAACTTAGAAAACCATTCAGCTCTGACAACTTACTGAATAATGTTTTTTTATTTGGCAATGGAAACTTGATATCTGCTAGAAATCCATTCAGAGGCTTGTAATTCACCACAAGTCTAAGCTTTCCCCGGATTTGCTCTGACCTTTTGTTGACGTAAAATGCCTCACAAGCCCAGGGAGATTCTGATACCTCAATGAGACCCTCTTGTAACAAATCTTGGCACTTCTTTATCACTTGCTAAAAGAGGTCTAGAGCCATAACGAAATGCCTCGCCTTTGTTGGATTGATATCTTCATTTGATTTGAAAATAAGATGAATAAAAAACTCTTGGTTACTCTATAGTGGAGATGAACATTTTTTTAAAAACTCCGTATGAGTATCTGCACAGTTCTTTGCAATGATCATTTGCTTAAACTCTTCAATCTTTGATTGTTGAGAATCAAGTTGATAGAGATTTGTAATTTTGCAGAATGGCTTGAACCTTCCTTTCCAATGTACACAATCAGCACCAATGGAAAATTTACGTTGGCTCTGCAATTTTCTTTAGATATCAAAACCTATAACCAGGTTTTTTTCAGTTGCAGAATCTCCTAAAACTTTGAGAGTCAAGCTACATCCTGGAAAGAATTCAAGAATAACTGCCTTCCTGACGAGTCTGATTGTGTAAGAATCTCCATTAGCTACTCTGAAAGACTCTCTGCATGACCTCCAGAATTCTTTGGGTAAAAGCTTTGGGTTGAGAATAGATGTCGAGGCTCCTATTTTAAGGAAGGGTATGAGATGAACTAGTTTAGCCCATTTAGATGGAAAAAGAGATACTTTGATTTGGGGAATGACTGGATTCTCATTTAGGGTAGAAAAAATAGGGGAGATGGCGTAGATTTGGGAAACGAAGTTGAAATCTGATTTCGAGCTTGAGAAATCATCAGATGAGTAATCATCATGGTCATGGATGACACACAGTGATTCAGAGCTGTATTCATCATCAACAGAAAGAAGGGATTCTATATTATTGTCATCTAGATCAACCTTTGTGAAGTTCTGGATAGAAATGATCATGCTTGGCTTCTTTTCCTTTGACTTCTTCGGACAATTCTTTGCATAATGACCTTTTTTGTTGCAGAAGAAACATAGATCTGACTTCTTGTGTGATTTCTTTCTCTGGAAAAATCTTCTTCTTCCTCTGCCCTTCTTCTTCTCAGATGATTTTGAAAAGTCATTAGAGAAGTGTCTGTTTTACCTGAGATACTTCTTATAATGTCTGTTCTTTTTGAGGCCACAATCACATCCTTTCTTTGGACATTTGATTTGTGATTTAGAACAAGCAGCTTCTAATTGCTTTGAGTGAATAGAGAGCTTCTCCATCAGTTGCTTCTTTGAACAGAGATCAGAAACAGTGAGTATGATCTGCTGAAAATCTAATCAGTTGTTAAATTGGTAACTGTCTGGTTTTGGCCTGGATGGATCTTACCGTTCCCTGGGTAAGGAATTCATCAAAGGAATTTGGGAAAACTTGCTTCAGGTCAACACTGTCTCCTCCTCCGGTAGCAAAAAAACTTTTGATCATGAAATCAAAATGTTTATGCAAATCTTTCTTCTTGTATGAATGACATTTTGTTTTGAAGAATTCTTCCTTTTGCATCTCAAAATTTTCTCTCTGGTGCCCCAATAATTATTTATGAAGACTGCCAATGGCTAGGGGTGGGCATGGTTTGGGCCAATTCGAAATTCGAACCGAATTCGAATTTACCGAATTCGAAAAAACCTAATTCGAATTCAGAATTCGAATTAGGTTTGGTTTGAAACCGAATTCGAATTATGAAATCGGTTTTCGAATTGGGTATTCAAACCAAAAACCGAACCGAAAAGAATTCGAATTAGGTTTGGTTTGAAACCGAATTCGAATTATGAAATCGGTTTTCGAATTGGGTATTCAAACCAAAAACCGAACCGAAAACCGAATTCATAACCCTTCCACTTTGATTTTCCAACTTTGTAATATTTATATGGTACTTTTATAAAAAGGTTTCCTTCAATCACGTGGATGCTCATTCATTTGTGGCTAATTAATATTAATAATGCTCTCTCTTTTCTTTCAATCACGCAAAAATGTTTCCACTTTGATTTTCCAACTCACACTACTGCACTACACTAGGATAATTAATATTAATAATGCTCACACTACTGCACTACACTAGGATAATTAATATTAATAATGCTCTCTCTTTTCCTTCAATCAAGCAAAATGTTTCCACTTTGATTTTCCAACTCACACTACTGCACTACACTAGGAGGACTGCTGATCTTCAGTTCTTCACCGCCACCCTCTGCCTCCCTTCTTCTCCTTATTTCTTCAACTCTGGACAAATCAAGTCAAAAAGGCAAATCCCGGCCGATGGAGAGCTCCAAGGGAGGAGACTGGAGAGATGGAGGGCGATGGTCCGGCAGATTCCCCTTGAGCCGCCTGTGACCATGGCTACTCTATCTTGGGGAAAGCTAGATTGAGGACTGGTAACCAAGCTGCCATTGGATTTCAAGCTTTTTTTGTTTGTTTTTTAATTTAATTTGGCAAAAGAGAAAGAGGAAGAGATAGAAATGAATGACTTGATTTGTTTGTTTTTACCTTTTATCGATAGATCTATGTATGGCAACTTCACTGCTCTCCTTCGTTCCTTCCTTTGACTCGCCGACCGAGTCCCTGCCGTCGTCGACCTCCTCCCTCTTCTTCTGATTCATCTTCTTATTAAAGTTTGAATTTGGTTTTCACGGTTTCAAACCGAATTCGAATTGCGAATTCGGTTTGGTTTCTTTGAATTTTAAACAAATTAGGTTCGGTTTTCGAATTGGCAAAAAAAAAAAAAACGAATAAACCGATTTGAGGAAACCGAGGAAACCACAAACCGAACCGATGCCCACCCCTACCAATGGCATTATCAAATGTTTGTTGGACAAATGTCTGTTGACGATAACCACCAAGGCATATCCAATAGGCTTTCAGGAATCCAAGGAATCCTACTGTAAATCTCCTAAGGATAGCAACATCTTCTTCCCGAGTTCTGAGTTTCTCAGCATATAGCCATGAATAAAATTCACTAATGCGTTCGAATCATTTATCTGGGGGAAGATCATCCAACGCGAATGTCTTTCCTTATAAGTGGTGAACTGGAGTGGGGCTAGTTGTCCTCTGGTAAGATCTCTGAGAATCATATTCTGTCTGTTCTACAAATGAATTATCTTGCTCAAAATGTACTCCTAATGCTGATAAAGGTTATGGATCAGCTATATAGATCTGTTGTTGTGTCAGTAATTCAAATTTTGATGAATAAGTTGAATCGGAATCATAAGATGAAGAGGATGAACTGTCTTTATCTCCAACAATCGCTAATTGGCAACGATCACTTCGGCAATCCTTGGATACTTGTTGCTCAGCTAACTATAATAATCTGTCAGTCATATAGAACTCTTGGCTCTCTATGATGAACTGGCTTTGGGTAGTTGGTGGTTTTGGTGATTCAGCCTGTGGAGAAGTATAGAGGGGCCTTGGTTCAGTCACAGTGATTTTTGGTCTGACTAGTACTCTTTTTGGGAATTTTAGAGTAGGCTTTGTGACGGAAGATGTGATTGGTTGAAAAGCTGGAGATCCAACAAAATAACTGCTGGATGAGATTGGCAAAGCATAGGAGACTGAATGGGAAACGGGGTCAAATAGTGTACTAGAAGATTGGAATCGTTTAATGTTTTGGAATAAGGGAGGCAAATGCTCATGAGAACTTTGGTCTTGGGCTATCCTTATTTTTCGGTCTTCTTCTTGAAAATACCGAAGTTGGTTTTCCAAACTTTTCTTCTCATTTTCTTTTGCAGAGAAAAGGGGGTTATTGATGTCACACTTGATTTCCATTGACATAAGTTCATCATGAATTATGAAAATTTTGGACTGAATTTCTGCAATGGTGTTTGTGAGAAAATCAATTTTGGTTGACATCTTTTAGTAAGGCTGAAAATCTGGGAAGATATTTTGGATAGCAATTTGTTTTGGCTAATTGCATTCTCAGTCTCCCAATTCAGCACCCTTTCAGTTGGTAAAATGGTTTGGGTTTGCCCTTTTGGATCAACAACATTAGGTGGGGTTATTTTGGGCTGGTGGGCTTGGTTATCTTTGATGTAACTCTGGAGAGGGTGGAAATCTTCTGGCTGGAACATGGCTATCAATCTTTCTGGGTGTGAGGAGGTGGAAGGCTCAAGAGGATAAGAAGGAGAAGGATCTTTACCAGAGTAGGGGTTGTGTATCATAGATGACATAATGATCAAACTTGCAACTGGGTTTGCCAAGTAAACCAACACATGTATCTCCTTGTTCAAATCTCTTATGTAAGATTTCTTGAGAAGAAATTTTGAAGGAGTATTATCTTCAAACTTTTCCTTCTAATACTGTTCTTGACAGTAAGAACAATCACAAAAAGGATCCCACTGGACATCCCCATCTTCATTTTTGAACTGGTACAAGGTCTACCATCAGAGAGAAATTTGATGATGGGGACATTCTTTTCCACCTGGTGTTGCAGGAAAGCAAATTGTGTTGAGAAACAATTGGGTGAAACTTGTGCCTTTTCATTTTGAAAGAATATTTATGTGGTTCCATCTGGCTGAGATTTATACTTTACATCTGAAGACTGGATTAGTTTCGCACAATTCTTGTGGAATTTATCATATCGAGTAATCCATTTTTCTGGGAGAAGCTTCAACAGTTCTTTTCTGGTAAGCTTTTTGGAATTTGCATCATGTTTAGGGCTGCTGAGGAAGAGTTATTTCTACCAGGTCTACTTCATTTAGAGGGGGAAGCACTTGGTCTAAAGCATGATTTTGAACTCTGTAGACCATCTAATAATGGAGTGTAGCCTGGACAGCATCTTCTGCCATATCAAGTCCAGAGATCTGAACTTAAATTACAAGGACTTTTAGCAAGTGTGGATCATGTAGGCTCATGTTGAAATTTGGTACCCATTTTGCCATGATTGTCCCTGCATTCAAAGTGGTTTGGACAGTACCAATACAAGCCTGTTGATATTGCTTCAGTCTAAAATCAAGGAGAGCTATTCTGGAACCCGCAGCTAAACCTTTTCTGGCATTAAGTGTCAAGCCTATTCGGACGTACTGCTCCAAAATGGATATGGGAGTATCCCAGTCTTATCCACAAAGGTGTAAATTGGTGAGGGATTACCAATGAGATGAATTGTTTTTCATTGGTTGCTGCAATGTTGCATTTTGAGAAATCACTGGCCTGGACTTTAACAGAAGATTGTATAGTTCGTTTGATCAACTGGACAACCTTTGGTAGGAACGAGGAGGATTTTTTTTGAGAAGATTTGGAATGGATTCATTAGAGGTAGCTGGGATTCATAGATTTATTCTTCTGGAGAGTAAGTAAACTCAACAAGAGAAGAAACAGGAGAACAAGTAGAAGGTTTAGACGAAGTAGATGGTCTATATCTGAAAGAACTGGATGTCGGGAGAGTTGATATTGAGGAAGGACTTTCAAGAATAGTAGGGGTATCCATAGTGATGAATCTTTTCTCTATTTCTTAGAAGCTGGTGCTATGGTTAAATTAAACAACTGCATAATTCATATGACTCCATTGGCTCTAATACCAATCATGGAAACCTTATGGAAGACATCAATATTAGAAGTTGGATACTTAGAATAATATAACCACTTATGCTACACGACTGGCATACTTAGCAGTTAAGCCTGGCTTCATGGATTATTGTTGGAACATTTTAATAAAATTTATTTTATTAATTAAATCAAAGTTAGAGTTTGGCTGAATTGATGCTGCTGTTTTATCTATTCATCATGAGTTTACAAAACTTTAATAAAATGATAAACTTATGCAAATGTTATACATTTGTGTATGAATGCTCAACGGTTTGGAAAAGTATTCTATTAAGGTATTCATTTGATTTAATGCATTGAGAAACAAAAACTGATCCTTACCATTTGCATAGTCTTAAAGGATTATATTGAGGTGCATAAAAACATTTTTGCATTATTACGTTATCCGTTCATATTATGAGAAAACAGAAATTCAATTGCTTCATCTTTTGTTTGATGATCATTTAAAGTTAATTCTTACTCTTTGCAACTACTATATCTATATATATATATGTGTGTGTGTGTGTGTGTGTGTGTGCACGATTGTGGATGTAATGAGATAGAACTATTGTTAACCTTTTATGTTCTCTACAACTCCCCTTAAAAATATAGCTTTGGCGAGATTGAAAACAGTTGTTAGGAAGAGTCCCTAATTCCTAATAGTTGTGCAAATTGTTAGGAAACATAATATGTGTGTTGGGCTGTTGTATCCTGGATGTGACAAATCGCGTTGCTCTACTGCACCGAAGTTGATACTTTGTAGAGGGCTTGAATCATCTAAAGAAATCTAAAGAAAGCGAAAGATCCGTGCCTCAGCCCTTTACTAACGATTAACTGTTTATTCTTTGTGTTTTATTTTGTTTCTTTACAGGTCACTTGGACTGTTGGGAACAACAATTTTAGGTGATTCAAAACTCGTTATAGAGTCTGTCACAACAGTGGCGCAAGTGATTTGAAAAAACCATTCTGAGTCCATACTACAGAGGCTTTCTAAGCAGAATCGGAAATCATGTCTATATGATTTTCTAGGAACTTTAAGGTGTTTATTTTAAAAAAACAAAATACATTTTTCGTGAGAACATGAGTAAAATGTTTATGCATGAGAATGTTTTGTTGACATTGAAAATCTTTTGAGAGGTTTGCATACAGAGAATATCATGAGTCATGAGATATTGCAATCATCTTTCTTAATCTAATGGATTTTATTGTTCTTACAATATTTTACAATCTAGTGGAGTCAAAAACTTATGATTTTCAATGTGGTTTAATTATAAAACTCTTGATGATATTATAAATTTTAGATCATGGAAAAATAATGATAAAAAAATATTATTAGATTCATGAGATGAATCTTTTATGTTTAGAGATAATTTTGTAAAATACTATTTTTTGAGAAATTCAAATGAATTTTAGTTTTAAAGTGATTTGCTAGAAGTTTACTACAGTTTTACATCGGTTACAAAAGTAAGAGCTATGACTTTATGATTATCATTTTAATACTATTAATTGCATAATTTGAAATGAAAACTAAACCATTGATTATCATTTTAATACTATTAATTGCATAATTTGAAATGAAAACTAAACCATGAAAACTGAATGCATTCAAGGTTTATGGGTTTCAATATTAATATTTTATTTGTGTGTTTTAAAATAAATATTAAAATTTATAGTCATTCATCAGTTTTGTGATCAAGGGTAATTTTGCTAATATTCATAGATTTGAAATTATATTGCAATATTGATTCTTTGCAAATACCATTTTATACTCTTCACATGCAATGTTTTGAGTTTTTAATTGGTGGTTAGAAAATGAAGTATATATATATATATATATATATATATGCTTAAATTATTCTCAATACCACTATTACAAATAACTTGAGTTTCAAATTTTAAATTGTGGTGAAATATGATAAATAGTGAGGGTATATTTTAGCACATAAGTAATATTTTTCATGAAAAATATGATGGATACAAAACCAATTATTTATATGATTAAGTTATGTTCATATAAGTAAAACAAATCACATAAATATGGAGTTTTTAATTGAGTTAAAAATTGAGAAATAGTGGGGGTACATTTTAGTATATATAAATGTTACTTATTTCTCATGTGAATAATATTATATTTTGCATAGAGTTGTAATATATGAAATTATTTGAGATTTCATGAAATTATTATGATATTTAATCATGTCATGAGTTTGGTATATATATATATTCATATTTTGTATGATTTAAAGTTGTCCCTTTATGAGAAAGTTCAAACAAAATATAATAATTTTTTATTTGGTTATTTTGAAAATTTTGAGACATTGATTAACTATATTTCAAGTTTTATTTACTATATGGTAGTGAAGTATGAAAATAGCGTGGGTGTTACTTTTTGCATTAAATTTTTGCAAATTGTTTTATACCTACCATGATCAAATTTTTGAGAAATTTGTGAATACTGTAAATTTATAATTGCAATTATTATTTGAGAATTATTTTTGCAATTTCTATATATTTGATTCACTTAATTTTTCAAGTGCTTAAATAATGAATATTTTATGAGAAAATATCTTTTATATGCACTTAGTTGTTATGTGAAACTTTTCTTGCAATATAAATTTTTGTTGAGATTGACTAAATGGTTCCTAGTAGTAAAAAGACTGCTGGCCATGGAACAAAATTTAGAAATGCAAGAAAAATACAGTAGCTCCTAGTAGTAGAGACTACTGGTCATCTTTACGATGATTCCTAGTAGTGAGACTACTAACTACTTATATACCAATTAATATTGGTATGTGGATCAAATATGTAGAGATATATAAATTTTATATATCTTGAGATGATTAAAAAAATTTATGAGATATTTTCACCAACTGCGACTTAAGTGATCATTGATGAAATAATATTGCTTATGCAAATGTTGAGCTTTTCATAATGCATGGCATTGTCTTAAATGTTAAATGCCAAATATTCATGTCTTTGCCAATATGAGAGCGCACAAAATAAATATAGCTGGTGCAATGACATGAATGTGTGCCTTGAGGGGGATGAGACTAAAGTCCACTTTAAAAATACAAAATCACGTTTAAGGATACTCAACCTAATGATTGGAGATCACAAGAGTTAGGTTCAAAGGGAAAAACGAATTACATTGTGATTGTAATTGTAATTGTAATTGTATGCACAAATTATTAATTGTCCATCCCTGTGGTACATGTGCATACATCCTGTAATGAGAACTTGAGGGTTGTGGCATAAAATGTCCTTAATAAAATATATACCTCTATATCTCTATATGTGTGAGGGTGGGGCCGCTCTGAAGGGACTAGGGATTTAGTCGCTTATACACACATGAAAAACTGGGATAAGCAGAAGGCCAAAATGTGTCAGTTTAAACAACTCGTGGAGTACACCTAAATTATAGTATGTGGTACATCGTTTATATCTTCATAGCAATCATAGTTCTAGACTGAAGTTCACTACTAGTTCTGATATAAGAAATTGTCCTAGCACTAAATATAGGTTCAAGGCTTTGCTATCTATATGAAGCACTATGGTTATTTTCTTGCCATAAATAAAGCTATATTTTATTAAAATGAGTGAGGGATTGTTGGAACATTTTAATAAAATTTATTTTTATTAATTAAATCAAAGTTATAGTTTGGCTGAATTGATGCTGTCGTTTTATCTATTCATCATGAGTTTACAAAACTATAATAAAATGCTAAACTTATGCAAATGTTATACATTTGTGTATGAATGCTCAACGGTTTGGAAAAGTATTTTATTAAGGCATTCATTTGATTTAATGCAAGAAACAAAAATTGATCATCCTTACCATTTGCACCATCTTAAAGGATTATATTGAGTTTAGTGCATAAAAACGTTTCTGCATTCTTACGTATTATCCATTTATATTATGAGAAAACGTTTCTTCTTTTGGTTGGTGATCATTTGAAGCTAATTCTTAATCTTTGCAACTACTATATATATATATATATATATATATATATATATATGTGCACTATTGTGGATGTAATGAGATAGAACTATTGTTAACCTTTTATGTTCTCTACAACTCCCCCTAAAAATATAGCTTTGCCGAGATTGAAAGCAAGTGTTAGGAAGAGTTCCTAATTCCAAATAGTTGTGCAGATTGTTAGTAAACATAATATGTGTGTTGGGCTGTTGTATCCTGGAAGTGACAAGTCGCGCTGCTCTACTGTATCGAAGTTGATACTTTGTAGAGGACTTGAATCACCTAAAGAAAGCGAAAGATCCACGTCTCAGCCATTTACTAATGATTAACAGTTTGTTCTTCGTGTTTTATTTTATTGCTTTGCAGGTCACTTAGATTGTTGGGAACAACAGTTATTTTCCTTAAAAATCCTTCAATCTAATATATTATATCTCACCAAATTTATTTTATATATAAATAGTTAGATAACTTCTGATAAGCAAAATCAGCAAAAAATTAGAATTTAGAATATAATGTTATCCAACATAACCAAATAAACTATGAAAGAATTTAAAATAATTATATCATCGAAACTTCTTTAAAATAGAGAAGAATGAGAACTTAGAAGGACATTTCGAGACAATATTATTCCTGACAAAATAGGTCCTAGTCATCCATTCTTTGAAAAAAAAAAAAAATTCCTAGTCATCCAATGTAAGTGCGCCTGAAAAGATATGGATAATTGATGTCCTTTCTTTTCTCCCCCTTTTTCTTTGTGAACAGAATTGAGAGTTTCTTGCTTTGCCTTCATGCTCATATAAGATTCGTTTGCAATTGCAACTATGCCATCAATCATTCATGCTACTTTCCACATTGGTTAATGTGTATGACCTCATCGTTATGACGTGGTGTCTCTAGTATATTGCTCTCTCTGTTTTATTAGAACAGTTAATAATACAATTATATATAAGTTTTAACGTATCATTTTAAAATGAACAGTTCTCATAAAACGAAGAAAGTATAACATATTACTCTTTTTTTAATTTCCTAATGACTTATGTCCTAGCTCTTGCAATAACATTAAAGAAATAATTTCTTACAACGGATATGTGAATCAAACAATTAATCTCTAATGATCCTTTAAGCGTCACAATTGTACTGACCCATTAACTCTTTGATATTTGGAAGGAAAAAAAAAACTCTCTAACGGGTTGTGACTTTTTTCTTTTTCTTTTCTTATGAAAACGTGCCAGGTGTTAGTTAGTGTGTCTCTGATTTTATTATTATTATTATTTATCTAATATCTAAAATTAAATTAGCAGTTTATGCGGTCACTAACCTAGTATATTCAACAACTTGATTATTTTTATAACATTTTAATCACTCAACTATTTAAAATAATTACTTTTGACTGTGTAATCAATTTTAACTATCACTCAAATGAATTGTTTGACCTAATTTTCAGACATCCAAATTCCAATGATTAAATTTAGTACATGATTAAAGGTGATCATTTTATATAGTTAATCAATCTTATTTTAAAAAACAAAAAAATTAACTAGCCAGATGTGTAGTACTGTCCGAACAATTTAATATTTCATCTATTCCAGTAAAAAAATTAACTTTGTAGTTATTATTTTTAATAATACAAAGTGAACTTTTCTACTTAAACTAAAAAAATAGTATAAAAAATAATAATAATAAAAACCAAAATATAACAAAAACCAGTTTGTGGACCAAAACTATTCATTCATGAATTGGCCAAATCCATCCAACCCGAGAGAATCAGAACCAACTCCAAAACTGTATTCATCTCTACTCCTCAGTACTAAGGATGTGTTTGGCGTACGGGAATGAGAATGAGAATGGGGAAGATCGGCATCTGATTTCTAAAATTAAAATTCTTATGTTTGGTATGTACGAGAATCCAATAATTTAAACTATTATATCATCTAAAAGGCAATTTAAGATTCATTTAATAAAAGATTTATTCATTTTTAGATATGAAATGCCCTCATTTCCATTCTCATTCCCGTGCGCCAAACGCACCCGAAGTCTAAACCAAAGTTTCCAAGGCATATAAGTGTCGGCTCGTTATCGTTGTTTTTGTTTTGTTTTTAATTTCAACAGTAAATTTAATATATTATAATTATTTTTTATTATTTTTAATACAATTTTTTTACTATTTAATTATACATTTTTAATACAATTTTTACATTGTAAAATTATTTAACAAAATATGTTTTAAAACATATAACGAAGAAGCTCACTGATGCCGATAGGACGTAAAAGCTTTTGCGTTGTAGGGTACTATAGTTACTGATACAGCTCTATAGTTAAACTTTGTTTAGACCATTGATTTACCAATAATGCAGCAGACAATCGATCCTACGTAGCCCACGGAAAAAGCCATATTGTATTATTGTAGGTGTTGGGACATGCTTACAAATTATTTGATTAGTTTAGGTTCTGTTCTTTTGGTAACCCATTGGGAAATTTTAGTTTTAGGAAAAAAAATATTTGTAGGGAGAAAATTTTTTTTGAAAATTTGTATAAGAAAAAAAGAAAAAATTATGTTATTTTTTGAATTTATGTAAGTGAAAATTAGAAGGAAAATTTTAAATTTTGAATTTTGAATTGAGTAAAAAATGAAGGTTTTTTTTTTTTTTTTTTTTTTTTGTAAAAGTTTGAAGGAAAAGGTGATGATTTTACTAGAATGAAATGGAAAAAAACATAGCCCTCCAAATTTAAGGTTTCTTTCATAATAATTAAAATATAAAAATGTGTATCACATGGTGTACCTTTTTTTTTTTTCTAACTTTTTCCTACTATATTTAACGTTAATTCGCCCCACAAATCTTTAATGAAGGTGCATTCCGAACCATACACGGGTTTCGATGATTAAGTTAGATAAAGTTGTTAAGATAATAGAGAAAATCCAAATTGAGTAGGTGAGTAATGTGTATTAAGAGGAAAAACATGTGTACTTTTCTTTTATACGTTGTTATTATTGTCTTTCTTGTAGACAAATGATCGACCTTATTGATCCACATCAACAAGACCGAGATTTTGTCATCGGGTTTTAGGATTCTTCATAATAATTTTTTATCATTTTCAATACATTTTTTTACATTTTTCATACTTCTTTTTATTACGTATTAAGGGAGACTGCCGCCCAGTGGCGGACACAGGGCGGGGGGCTGCCGCCATCCTGCCTTGGTCCGGGAGTGAAGGGTAGTAATATTACTACCCTTTAGCTCTACCCTGCTGGCTGGCGACGCAGCTGAAACTTAGGTTTCACGTATTAGTTGCGCCTTCGTAGAGATCGAGAGGAAGAAGACACAATCTTCAGTTTTTTCCCCCCTTAGTAAAATGGACACGTTTTACGGGGGCGGGGGGAGGGGGGAGGGGGAAGAGAGGAAATTAAAACAGCCAACTGTGGGGCAGAGGGCTCGTAGTACCTGCATCGACCCCCTTTTTTCTTTCTTTTTTTTTTTTCAAAGAAAAAAACAATGAAGGAGATTACATTCTCGGATGAGACTAAGCAGCGGCAAGCCAGCAACAACCACCACCAGCTGCAGCCAACGCCGGACGCCCAATCATCGCTGTTGTTGCCTCCCTTTCTTGCCCTGATAGCAAAAAACTTATAAGTTTATTTGTTTTACTTTTATTGATATCTCACAATTATTTGTTTGTGAATTTTAATGTTTGTATATCTTTTTAGCTAGTAGTTAATTTTGTAATATATGTGATGAATGATTATAGGCTATAGCAATATTATTTTAATGATATTTATGTATAGAACTGTGATTCTCATTATGACTTTTGATTATTGATTAAATAATTTTGAACATATTTTTAATAATTTGTGTGATAATTATTTTTCTATAGTATTATTGTGTTGTTGGGTTAATATTGAAGGATAAAATTGCAATTTGATAAGTTTGATAAATTGTGATAGGTTGAAATTTTTTTTGAAACATGTATATAGTTTTCTAAGAACTCTCATGAGGATAAAAGTAAAGAAAAATATTGTCGTGTGAAATTCAACTGGAATGATATTGTTATAGATCCAGACCTATGCAAAAACCAATCACAGAATTTGATATTTCTATTAAAGGGGTTGTTCTTTTCGTTTTAGTTTTGGTTTTGTTTATTATTTCAATTATAAATTTAATATATTATAATTATTTTTTACCATTTCCCGTCCAACTTTTTACTATTCAACTATATTTTTTATATTTTGAATACAATTTTTACATTATAAAACTAATTTTCAAAAACATATTTTTAAAAACATTTTTAAAACATCATAAAAAACCACCCCTAAATTACGCCCATGGTTTAGGGAACCTGAGATTAATTTCATCGATCAATCATGAAAAGGAAAGGTGAATCTCTTTATAAAAGTTATATTTGGTCCCAGCTACAGAGAAATAATTGTGGCTAGTACACTTTGTATGTGCCTATTTATATAAGAATAAGATGGCAAGACTTAATTGAGTTAATGCAAAAGCAAAACTCTCGCAATGATGATGAATATGATACTCTTCTTCAGGTGTTTAGCTTGTTTTCTGCTGCTTGCCGGATTTACCACCACAACCACCGTGGGACTATATATGTCTTCTAGTTGTCTTCTTCAAATATGCTCCCCGGGCTTTTCATGTAACTCTCCCCTTCCAGCCAACCTGACTGTTTCCGGCGAAGATGGTATATATCTTTATTTCTCTACTTTTAATCCTTTATCACCATTTCCGTTTATTTATTTGTTAGGTTAACTACAACTTACCTCTCAGTGATTTAATAAGATAACTTACCTTCTCGTGATTTAAAAAATAAACAACTTATCCCCATAATTTTAATCATCGTTCCAATTGCTTCTGGCTAGTACATAAGTTCTTTGAGGTCAAATCAAGGGGTAAATAAAGTAACTTTTGGTTGTGTTTAGATTATAGTTCAAATAGGAGAAATTTTTTTAGGAGAGAAATTTTTTTTTAAGAGAATTATTTTCTGAAAGTTGTGTAGGTAAGAGACGAAAAAATTTAGTCATGATAATATTTTTTGAAATAATGCGCGTATAATGTTAAAAGGAAATTTAAAATTTGAATTTTGAATTAGTGTTGAGTTATAAAAATTTCTTTTTTTAAAAAAAATTAATTTTTTCTGGAAATTTTTTTTTAAAACCGAACCTTAACTCTTTTTGTTTCATTTTTCATTTTTTATGGTCTATTTGACCAATGTATAACTTATTATGAGTGTGAACATATAACATCTAAAATAACTATTGACACAATTTATTTAATTTATATACTTATTTATTAAGTATAAGCTAATTATAGACCTAAGGGTGTAAAAATGTCAAAGTGAATTCTTATAATGGAACTTATAATGGAACGGAGGAAGTATATTACATATTTGAGCTGATTGGGTAAAGCGAGACAATAAATTAACGTAAGGAATTAAAAGAGTTATTTAACATTTTGTATATATAACTTTGCTAACATTAATTAAGATAAATACTTGTTAATTGTCAGTTCATGCCATCAACGATCTGCTTTACCTTTTGCCGCTGGTGAACTCCATCACGAAGGGGAGCAATTCCTTCTTTTGCGATTGCAACGATGTTTATAGTTTTAGGCGGTTAATCGGATGCAATTGCAGTCTTGACTTCCCCAACAATGGAACTTGCCGTGTCACTTTCATGTATGTATCTTTTCACTCATTTATTTGATGCTCAAATTCAAGTTGCGGTCCAATAAATTATTAACGTTATGTTATCATTGGTGGTTCTTTAGACAATTTTAGTTTCTTTCGTTAAGAAACCATCACCTTACGTAGATGTATATTTAGACGAAGAGAAGTCAAAATGGTCTTATTTTGTGACGTCAAGAACGCATTTAGATGAAACGTAATATTAAAAGTTTATTGGATTGTGAGTAAAATGTCAGGGTCCAATTGAACTTTTAAAATATTTGTCGGAAATTGGAGTTTAAATTTACGCACTAATTGAGTGATTTCAAAATCAATAATGAAATTGAGTTTACAAGTCAAGTTTAGAGGGGAATCAAATTTCTTAACACTATTTCAAAGGTGACCAATATTTATTTTTATTTTTATTTTTTTTTACTATTTAAGTTTTAAAATTGAATTGAAACTCTAATACATCTTTGTTTGAGCGGCCATATTTTTGAAAACCTTAATTGTTTTGAAAAATAATATTTTAGTATAAAAAGTGTATTAAAAATATAGAAAAGTATATTTTAAGTTAATAAAAAGTTATTTGTGAAATTTGCGTTATGAGACTTTTGAATTATAAATTTTATAAGAGTGTTGTATGTAAAATTGCAGTGATTTCTCAAACCAGAATTTGAAAGGCACGCTCACCAAGCATATTGGAAATCTAACCTTCCTCAACCATCTGTAAGACATATTCTTGCCACTCGACTGTCCAGTTTATTTTTGCTTTTTCAATACTTGTTGGCATTATTATTAATTTTTTTATTTTTATTTGGAATCTAATTAAGCCAGTATTGTAAAATTGAGACAGGGCAAAACTGGATCTGTTTCGGACAAAAATCTGAAACCGATCCAAAACTTGGGGTGTTCAAATGCAAAACCCGTACAAAACCGATCCGTTGATAGTTTTGTGCAGTCCTACTGGGCATCGAGTCGATAAAGGTTTAGGGTTGGAGATTTTGGTATATGCTTAAATTTCTTTCTATCTCGATCTTTACACTAAAAAATATTATTATCGCATGAATTACATAATTTTTAAATAACTTAAATACCAAATTATATCAAAATTCATCACTAAAAAGAAACAATCACTTAGGACGTTTTGATTTTGCCTTCATGACTGTTATGGACATAACGTTATTTCTACTTATTTCCTTTTTGAGTTGTTCACTTTAATTAGTATTTTGCACGAATATATCCTTAGCGAAGGCGCACAAGGATAAAAATAAAAAAAAGGTTTTGTTCTCATTCTTTTCTTTTTTTTTTCACACTTGCATTTCCAAGATTCGAACTATGGTCTCGGGGTTCTAAGGCCCTCCCATTACCACTATTCCAACCCTCTCCCGATTTCGTTCTCTTCTATTTGTTTGCATTCATGAAACTCTACAAACATCAATTTTTATGAGGTATTCACTAATAAAATACTGTGATTTGAAATCTTCTTCACGAGCAACCCAACCATAAAGCCCAATCTCCTTTTTCTTATGTATTTCCAATGTATTGATACTGTTCACGTGAATAAGAGTAATGATACACAACTCAACTAATCTCCTCAACTTTCTCATAGCAAGTGAGGTGGCATACATTCATTGGCTACACTTTTATAAAATAATTATTAATACTACATTATTGACCAATGAATGCATAACACCTCATTTCCTATGAGAAAGTTGAGAAAATTAGTTGAGTTGTATATCATTACTCCGTAAATAATACTTTTTTTTTCCAACTTTTAAATTGATATGAAGGAAGCAAATACAAATAAAAAAATTGATACAAGTGAACAATACCAGAAAAGAGTATCACTTTAAGTAATAAATAAATAATTTTAGTACATGTGATAATGTTTACAAGTGAGTATCAGTTATACTCTTGAAGAGTGTCACTTTAAAGAGAAAAAAAATAAGGCAAATAAAAAAAAAAGGAAGGAAAAAAAAAATGAAATTACTACTCGTGAAGAGTAGTACTCAAAACATTAATAAGTTTAAAAAAATAATAATAATAAAAAATTTGCTACCCATGAAAAGTAGCAGTGATACTACTCTAGAAGAGGAGTAGCACCTGTATTTTTCAGGAGTAATAGTAAGAAAATTAATAAGTTAAAAAAAAAAAATGAAATTGGTACTCATGAAGAGTAATATTGATATTCTTGAAGAGTACATAAAAGTGTAACATTCATACACATGAAGAGTTAAAAAGATTTGAAATGCTACACATGAAGAGTAATATTGATACTTTTGAAGCGTACAAGTTCTACTTTTCAAGAACGGTATTAAGAGGAAAAAAACTACTGCTACTTTTGGAGAGTGGTATTGCTAATCTTGAAAAATATCACGGTACCATTGGAAGAAAGAGTCAACTTAAGCTGCTTTTTAAAATTGTAATTAATAATAATTATCAATATAATACTTTTAAATACAAAGTTTATGACATATTAAATGTTTAATACAAAAAATGTCAAAATAGTCCATTCTTAATGATTTCTTTCAATAAACAAAAAAATTATTAATGATAATGATAGTAATTCCCCATCACAAACCAAACAATATAATTGTAATGATTTTCTCTAATATCATTCCTCCACTATTATTATTACTATTTATATTCTTGTTCCTCTATGAACCAAACATACCTCAATACTCTTTCAAAATTACCACATCACCCATCAATGAGAGTGACACTCATGTAACTTGGGAGTATCACTTTCAAGATACTTGAGTATCAATATTACAAAGAAAAAAGAAGAGTGTTGGACTCAAACTACAAGAGTGATGTATCACTACACAGTTGGGAGTGATAATCTTATGTATCATTGTCAAAATTGAGTACCACTACTCTTAGGCTCTGTTCTCTTCCTAACTTAGTTAGGAAATTTTTTAGTTAGGGAAGAATTTTGTTTTGGAGGGAATTTCTTTTGGGGTTTTGTGTAGGAAAGAGAAGAAAAAGTGTAATGATTATGTTTTTTTTCAAATTTATGTGAGTGAGGATTTAGAGGGAATTTTTAAATTTGAATTGTAAATTTTATAAAAATGATGTTGTTTCTTTGTGTAATATTTTTGAGAAAAAAGTGATACTTTTCCTGATTATGTTGGGAAAAGAACAGAGCCTTAGTTACGTGCACGGGGATGATTAGAGTTGAGAACGAACATGAAAATTCACAAACAAAATTGAGCTCAGCTCGATAAAAACGATCATGAATATGATTTTTAGGCTCGATAATAAATAAATATGAACAAGGTGTTGAAAGCTCGTTAACATTCATGAACAGGCTCGATCAAAATATTAACAGTATAATATAAATAAAATAAGTATATACAACATTAAGATTTTAAATAATACAACTAACTGAATCTTTATATATATATATTTATGTGTGTATACATATATATATATATATCAATATATGAGTTTAAATTAAAATTTGATTCTTATTTAAGTTATAGTATATTAAATTAATTAAACATTAAAATTTTCTGTTAATTAATGCGAAATAGAATGCATACAAATGTTACAACAAGCTCGGCTTGAATTGATTAATAAATAAACAAATACAAACAAAATTTTAAAGTTCGATAAATAAATAAATAATAAATGAACTATTCAAAACTCGACTTGTTATCTCCCTAAGGATGACACGTGGTCATCCTCATATATACATAAACACATTTCAGTTGACCACGAATCGAAAAGGTTCATTTGCTACTTTGAAGATACTTCTGGCGCATAGGAGTGGAAATAAAAACGACCGGATCTCATATTCTTGGATGAATTTTTCCTTAAATGAATTTTAAATTATATTTTACAGTGGATTATAATATATAATAGTTTAGAGGATCATATTCCTATAAATTTTTTGGGGCATGATATTTGCAGTAACCGTTTCGATATTTGCAGTAATATTTTTTTTGTGAAAAGTCTAAAATATCCCTAACACTTAAAAAAAAAAAAAAATCGCCGGTCCGTGGTCCAGGCGATTTTATCTGGGAAAATCGGCCCGTCCAGGCGATTTTCTCAGAGAAAATTGGTGTCCTGTGGTGATTTTCCCTAAAAAAACGCCGTCAGGTTTTCCCGATCAGTAGTCGGAAAATCATTTTTCCGGCGAACGACCACTAAATTTTTGAAAAAACCTTTTTTTTTTAGGGAAAATCGCCTGGCCTAAGCGATTTTATCTGGGAAAATCGCTTGGTCTGGGCGATTTTCCCTGAGTTAAAAAAGTTGGGTAAATTTTTTTTTTATGAAGTTAGAAACTAGCAAGATATATTTGTCTTTTCACTATTTAAAATTTTAAAAAGTGGGCCTACGAATAGTAAAAAGTGGCCTGTAAATAACATGCCCCAAAATCAATTGTCAATTCTCCATTCTCATTCCCCGCGCGCGCCCAATGGACCGTTTTTGTAATTTGCATAAATTTTCTCATCTCATAAGCATCTCTGCTTCAATTTTCCTTCACCCCAGACCAAGCAGCTTTGATCATTCCGATGAAATTGAGAATTCTGGCAATCAAACAAGGAACAGTGTTTTTTGCCGCGCACAATGTGTTCGCTTAAATTCTTAACCCAACTCTGGTTGCATCCACCAAGAGAGAATATTGGTCGGCAATTGTGATATTCTTAACGCGAATCTGGGTTGGGCAGGGACGCTAGACCATGAAATCCCATGAATTCAACCATTATTAGTATGCTTGATGAATGTAAATGAGCAATTCAAGCATTATCAGTATGTGATTGGCAATGCCCTATTATTTTCTCAAGTTACTTTGCTGTTTTTATGTTCTGATTTCACTTTATTTTGCAGAGATCTGAGCGGGAATTTTCTTTATGGCTCAATTCCTACCTCTGTGGTGAACTTGACTCAGCTTTCGTTTCTGTAAGTAATTGTATACCGTTCATACAAATGCCTTAGCATTTTGCCTCTCATAGTTACTGTTAGCTTTCTTCATGATGTTTGTTGGATATTAGAAAATCAGAATGCCTGTAACACATGATGAGAAAGCAGTTGAAAAAATAATACAAGGTTGGTACAATCCATGTAGAGATGGTCATGTGATCTAGAATTCTGTTGGCATTGTTGTAATTGACAGTGATTTGTGCTATAACAACTTGGGAGGAGCTATACCATCTTTCAACAGGGAGAACAAAGAATTACAAAACTTGTAAGTTGGGTTAAATGCTTGTTTTGTAAATTGTTTTGCGATGCAAGTTTTTCTGGCAAAATGTTAACTTAGGTTTGCTAAACTAAGGAATGTTTGAATTTGGATGAAATACAAAGATTATAAAATAAGCAAGAAATGCTGTTAGCAATACAAGTACTTAGCAAGTACCTAATAATATCATGTAGTGCTATCACTTTAATTACAAGGATTATGCATATGCAAAGAAGCATAAGATTTGAGGAAATAATGCAAGAGAAGAGAAAAGTTGAATTCCGTCATTTGGCAAGATATCAAAACTTGAAGATGATCTCAAGTACTTAGATTTTTGGTTTTAAAGTATATTCCACAATAGAGGCATTTGACTATATTTGGAGTTTTGCACTTAGCTTCTTTGGTAAAGTTGTAAGGTGGCTTTCCATTGGCGTCGGCTTGTTGTAATAATGAAATTATGACAGAGATGTTATCATATGAACTTGGAATCCAAGTTTAACTTGGAGGGGAAGTTCTGTTGGTCTATAATTCTACTTGGCCTATCAAAAGTTATGTATCAGCACCTAGCATGTAGCAAATTTAGTGACGAATGTCTTAAGTTATGGTTTAAAGATCCCCTCTGTTATTATTCATCTTTTAACTCTTGCATTTCTGGAAGTTCACTTTCAGCATAAATATCGTGTAGCTTAACATTCACCCAAATAGCTCAAGACCACAAAACTTATTTAGTTATATCTGCGATAATGGTGACCCTCTAAAGCTTTTCAACTAGAAATGGATAGACTACAAGATGAGTAAACTTCTACTCTTTTTTAAGTAATGCCAGCAAAATCTAGGAGAAGGGATAGTGAAATGAATATGTTCAATTTGAAAAATTTAAGTTCTTTCACCATAGTATGGTTATACTGTCTTGTGAATTATCCTATGTGCTGATATTTAAGTTCGATAACACCGTGTTTGTGAATTATAATGTGCTTGTGATAGTACTCCTACGTACTCATCTAACTCTTTACAAAATCATGTGACCAAGAATAAGTTAAAGAATCTTAACCCTTAGCCAGTTGATATCCAGCACATCAAGTCTTCTATCTCTTTCATTAGCAGAGGGTAATGAAATTGATCCAGGATTCTTTGCATCACGTACTGTTATCATTGGATAAAAATTAGAAGCCAAGGCATGTATGGAGGTATTTTGAATTTGACACGAGGCTATAAATATTCATCCAATTGGGATAAATATTAAAAGGATCCACATCCTGATAGGATATGGTATTTTAGGATGGCCAGTACTCAATCCCAAGATAGTCTAGATTTTGTGTCTTTACATCTGCTTGTTCTAAACATGATGCCTGTAATATCCTTTTGAAATTCCAGATATTTGTGTAGCAATCAGTTGAATGAGACCATTCCCAAAGTATTAGGTGAACTTCCATCACTTCTCTATCTGTGAGTATCAAGTCTTTTGTTCCATTTCAATATCTGTATTTTATTTCTGTAAAATTTTCCCCATAAGTTGCTGCCTTGAAATAATTTCCTTTCTTCCAGGTATTTACGCTATAACACATTGAGAGGAACTATTCCACCTGAGATATGGAACATCAAAACCCTTTTACAGTTGTATGCCTTTGAGCTTAGATGTTCATATTCCACAATCCCCACATACCCACGCGCCCACCCACCCCCCCTCTTTTTCTGGTCTCTAATCTAGAACTTTTCTGCAGGGAATTGGAGGATAATCAACTTGAAGGCCAGCTTCCAGAACAACTGGGTAACCTTACGAATCTTGAAATGTTGTAAGTATATGAACTGAAGTTTTCATAGTTAAAACTTTCTGTTGTTCGAAAGGAAAAAAAAGATGGAAAAAATTTCTGTTTTTCATGGTTAAACCTGTAATGGAAAAAAGATGAACCGAACCTTGTCAATTCACAAACAACCATATATCAAAATTTTTCCAAAAGATTTAGATCAGTTGTCAGTTGTTTATCCGGGAAGAAAACAGAATAACAAGAAAAGCTCCAAATAAGGGTTTAAAGGTCTAAACAGTTAACCCTTGTTTTATCAACCCCTACATAAAGGAGGAAAGAAAAAAAGAATCTCAACATTATGGTTAGAGGATAATGGAACACCCAGTATATACTCACATGAAGACTGAACTTGTAGTGATCATGAGGTGCCTAGATAAAGTTTTAACTATTGCCATTTTAAATTAACAAATTATACCTTTCTGTTTTTTGCCATTGTCCAACTTCACCATATATTTTGTTTTGGATTTAAAAAGTGGTGGGTGATAGTTTAGGATGGGGCCTAGCTTGATAGGAAGGGTGCAAATGTCTTCAAGATTTAATTTTTTATCCTTTAAACTACAGTTGACTGCATTCCTAATAGCTAGAAAGAGTTTCCAAGATCTTTTTAGCCTGAGGATGCTCTTGTGCCACATCATTAAGAGTTGATCAGAGGATTATTTGAAACCCATTGGTTGATGGCTGAACCAGAAGTTCTTTCTATTTTTTTATAATTATTATTCTTAATCCTCATCAAGTATCCATGCATATAGAATAGGTAAATAGGTAAATTAAGAATACACCATATAACGTTTTCTATCAGCTTCATACAGCTTGATTGAAGACCAGGATTGGTAACATGACTCCCAATACTCCATCCAACTTATTTAAATGGGGGCTTTGAATCAATGGATGTTGGATCTTTTTATTTTATTTCATCTTATGTTATAAAGAATGGTCATATCATACACATGTCCTCAAAACAAAATAGGCTATGCCCTCTGTTGAAAGTTAAAGGATAAGGATTGATTCCTGATTAGTTGCTAATTATAATAATTACCTTATTTGATTAGTAAGGAAGGTAGAATCAATCTTAATTATGGTAGCCCTGATTGATAGGAGTTACTATAGTTGAGAAGGGTCTATTATGGTAGGAAACTAGAATAGGTTCTCTATTTAATCTAGTCTCCTCCTAGTTGAACGTAAGAAATAAAAAGATCAGTTTTCTCCCCTTCTAGAGTTCTACATGGTATCAAAGCTAGGGTTTAGACATGAACTTTAAGGCAGCCATGGTGGGTTCATCAGCAGCTACTTCCGGAGCCACTAGTAGCGCAGGTCAACCCACAACAACATCCACAGCTGCATGGGCTGTGAGTGGATCTGTTTCACAGACGGGTTCAGACAATACCCTACAGATCACTCCTCACAAAATGAATAGGAAGAATTACTTAGAATGGTCCCAAACAGTCCGTCTGGCAATTGACGACAAAGGGAAACTTGGCTACCTGAATGGGGAGATCCAACCGCTGAGTTCATCGGATCCAAAGTTTCAACAGTGGAGATCTGAAAATTCCATGGTCACATCATGGCTGATCAACTCCATGGATCCCTTGATCGGAAAGGCCTTCATCTTCCTGCCAATTGCACGTGACGTCTGGGAGGCAATTAGAGAAACCTACTCAGACTTGGACAACCACTCTCAGTTGTTTGAACTGAATTCTAAGGTTTGGAAATTGCAGCAAGGCGATCGTGATGTAACCAGTTACTACAATGAGATGATAACTCTGTGGCAGGAGCTAGATCTCTTTGAAGAAGAGACATGGGAAAGTCAGAATGATAGTGCCAGAAACAAGAAAAAGATAGAGAGAGGAAGGGTCTTTGTTTTCCTGGCTGGACTGAATCAGAACCTCGATGAGGTTAGAGGCAGAATTCTGGGGAAAAACCCTCTACCCTCAGTCCGAGAAGTTTTTTTAGAGGTGCGTAGAGAAGAGGCTAGAAAATTGGTGATGTTGAGGCATAGCCATGAACCAAAAACTGAAGTAGAAAGTTCAGCACTCGTGGTTAAAAGTCCAATGTTTGAAAGAGAAAGACCAGGCAAGCAAAGGCCTTGGTGTGATTATTGCAAAAGGGCATGGCATACTTGTGATAGTTGCTGGAAATTACATGGAAAACCAGCAACAAGGAATTCCAAGAAGAAACTGGGAGGTCCAAAACTTGGGGGAGATCCGCAGGCACTTGTTATTGGTGCCTCAGATTCTGGCCAGCAGATTCATGAGTCTTCCCCCTTCACTAAGGAGCAGATGGAACATCTTCAAAAGTTATTTCAGTCCCAATCTATGGGAAACAACTCAGCCTCAGCTTCCTTAGCACAGTCAGGTACAATCCTTGTTGGTACAATTGCTGGTACCAAATCTAATGACTACTGGATATTAGATTCAGGAGCCACATACCACATGACTGGGTCTTCGAAATATTTTCTTCTTATACACCTGCTGCAGGTAATTTCAAAGTAAAAATTGCTGATGGGTCATTTGCCACTGTTGCCGGCAAAGGGCCTATACCCATGTCTTCCAACCTGACTCTGAAAGATGTTCTTCATATCCGCTCTCTCTCTTATAATTTGGTATCTATCAGCAAATTCACACATGACCACCATTGCACAGCTAATTTTTGCTCCTCTCGTTGTGTTTCTCAGGATTTAACCTCGGGGGAGATGATTGGGGATGCTGAACAGGCTGGTGGTTTATATCTCCTAAACACAAGACCTATGGGTATGCTAGATAGGAGAACATGTGTTGCTTCAACTTTAGTTTATGAAAATAATGAAATTATACTTTGGCATTATAGGTTAGGGCACCCTAGTTTCAGCTACTTAAAGCTACTGTTTCCTAAGTTGTTTATGAATAAATAATTTTCACTCTTGAAATGTGAGTCTTGTGAATTGGCAAAGCATCATCGTGCTACATTTTCATCCCAACCATACAAACCATCTGCACCATTTTCTATGATTCACAGTGATGTTTGGGGACCCTCTAGAGTATCCACCCTATCCGGGAAACATTGGTTTGTCACTTTCATTGATGACCATACTAGAGTATCTTGGGTGTTCTTATTGAAAGACAAATCTGATGTTGCACCAGTGTTTAAACACTTTTATGCCATGATCCTAACTCAATTTCAAACTCCCATAAAGATTTTTAGAAGTGACAATGGGAAAGAATTCTTTAATCATGTGTTAGGGCAGTTCTTCTCTACCAATGGCATTGTGCATCAAAGTTCTTGTAATTATACACCTCAACAAAATGGGGTAGTAGAACGGAAGAACCGCCATCTTCTTGAAACAGCTCGGGCCTTAATTCTTACAACTAAGGTCCCAAAATTTTTGTGGGGGGAAGCTGTATTAACTGCAGCATATCTAATAAATAGGTTGCCTACTCGTACCTAAAAATTCAGTACTCCCGTTCAACAGCTCAATACACTATTCCCCAACTCTCGGTTAACCACTGATCTCCCTTTAAAAATCTTTGGCTGTGTTGGTTTTGTCCACAACTTCCATCCCCACAAATTCAAACTTGAACCTCAGGCACACCGTTGCATATTTGTGGGATACTCAGCCCATCAAAAGGTATACAAATGCTATGACCCTACTTCTAAGAAAACGTATGTGTCTATGGATGTTACCTTTCTTGAAGGTACATCTTTCCACAGTCCCCCTCATCTTCAGGGGGAGAATCAAAGTGAAGATGAGGTTTTCTGGTCACCAAAAATTCTGATCCCTGAACCAACCACTGTCACACAGCCTGAAAGCTTTGAACCTGAACCACAAAAAATGCCATCCCAGCAACACCAGTTAGAGGTAGAACTACCAACAACTGATCAGAATAGATACAAAGGTCTGGTCTACTCCAGGAGAAAGAGCACCAATCCTCAGCATCATCAATCATCTCCGCCAAGGTTGGATCCTGAACTCCAAGGTCATGATATTGACTCACAAAGTCCTGCAACTACTCCTTCAGAAAATTCAAGTTCTTCTAATCACTTGGATCTTCCTATTGCACTTAGAAAAGGAGTAAGATCATGCAAACAACATCCACTATCTAATTTTGTGTCTTATGAGAACATTTCACCTCACCACTGCTCATTTATTTCACAACTGTCTAGTATGTACATTCCTAACACTATTCAAGAGGCCCTGCATGATAAAAATTGGAGGGAAGTTGTGTTCGAATAGATGAGTGCTTTGGAAAAGAATTACACTTGGGAGACATTAGACCTACCCCATGGGAAGAAGCCAGTTGGATGCAAGTGGGTATTCACTGTGAAATACCACTCGGATGGATCCTTAGAAAGATACAAGGCTCGCCTTGTAGCAAAAGGATTTACTCAAACTTATGGAGTGGAATATTCTGAAACTTTCTCACCAGTAGCTAAGGTAAACTCAATTCGGGTATTACTATCTGTGGCTGCTAATCTTGATTGGCCATTGTTCCAGCTAGATGTCAAAAACGCTTTCCTAAATGGTGATTTGCAAGAAGAGGTATATATGGAACCACCACTTGGATTTGTTGATAAGTTTGGGAAGAAGGTGTGCAGGCTGAAAAGGTTCATTTATGGACTGAAACAATCCCCCCCAGCTTGGATCGACAGATTCACCAAATTTGTTAAAGGTCAAGGATATAAACAGGGGCACTCAGATGATACCTTGTTTACAAAACATTCCAAAGGAAGAGTTTCAGTCTTGATTGTTTATATGGAAGACATAATCTTAATTGGTGATGATTTTGAAGAAATGGGGAGACTAAAGCAGAATCTGGCTACAGAATTTGAGATCAAAGATCTAGGACAATTGAAATACTTCCTTGGAATGGAGGTTGCTAGGTCCAAGAAAGGTATCACAATATCTCAAAGAAAATACATTCTAGATCTCTTGAAAGAGACTAGAATGAGTGGCTGCAAACCTTCAGACACTCCAGTTGATGTGAGCATCAAACTAGGAGATATCAAGGATGGAGTTTCCACTGAGAAGGGAAGATATCAAAGGTTGGTGGGAAAATTAATTTACTTGTCCCACACTCGACCTGACATTGCATTTGATGTGAGTTTGGTTTCACGATTCATGCATTCTCCTTATGAAGAACACCTAGAAGCTGCTTATAGGATTCTGAGATATCTGAAAGGGACCCCCGGGAAAGGATTGTTTTTTGGTAAAAGTGAGAAGAGGGGCATTGAGGTGTTTACAGATGCTGATTAGGCTGGCTCTGTCTCAGATAGGAGATCTACCATAGGCTATTGTACCTTTCTCTGGGGCAATTTGGTGTCTTGGAAAAGTAAGAAGCAAAAGTGGTAGCAACTAGTAGTGCAGAAACTGAATTTCGGGCAATGAGCCATGGAATTAAAGAAGTTTTATGGCTCAAGATGTGGATGCAAGACCTGAACAGACCTGTTCTTCTACCTATGAAGTTGTATTGTGATAACCAGACAGCTATTAGCATTGCTCAGAATCCTGTTCAACATGAGAGGACCAAGCATGTTGAAATTGATAAGCATTTCATAAGGGAGAAGCTAGAGAAGGGAATAATTTGCACCCCGTTTGTACCTTCAGCTCAACAAGTGGCGGATGTCCTAACCATGGGGCTACTACGACTACCATTTGATCGTCATATAAGCAAGTTGGGCATGTTGGACATTTTTGTTTCAACTTGAGGGGGAGTGTTGAAAGTTAAAGGATAAGGATTGATTCCTGATTAGTTGCTAATTACAATAATTACCTTATTTGATTAGTAAGGAAGGTAGAATCAATCTTAATTATGGTAGCCCTGATTGATAGGAGTTACTATAGTTGAGAAGGGTCTTATGGTAGGAAATTAGAATAGGTTTTCTATTTAATCTAGTCTCCCCCTAGTTGAACGTAAGAAATAAAAAGATTAGTTTTCTCCCCTTCTAAAGTTCTATGTCCTCTTTTATGTAACCATATTTAGATTTTGTCCTAATAAAACGGATAACCAAGCCCACCCTCTTAAAAAAAAAAAAAAAAAAAAACTTATGCAACAGAACCCATGGGAACATCGTTTATTTGTTCTGACTCAAAAGAAGCAATGTAGCACGAGTTAGAGTTATTTTATTTACTTACTTGGCTTAAATTTTAAAGTGAAATGGTTTTATATTTCAGAATGCTGATGAACAATAATTTCTCTGGCAAGCTGCCAGCGAGCATTGGGAAACTTACGAATTTGCGGGCTTTGTAAGTGAATGTTGCTCCTTGATATTATATCTTCCTTCAACTTTGTTTCATTAGAATGATGTATAACATAATGGTTTTTGAGCTTCTCTTTGCTAATACTAATCAATAATCAAGTATAATACATGTTTGTTTATAATTTCCTTGTTAATAAATAAATAGATGCAAGACTCTAATTGATCTTGAGGTTTCTCTGGTAGACTAATTCAAGGGAGTAACTTCAATGAGACTATACCAGATTCCATAAGTCAATTGCCAAACATTCAGACATTGTAAGCCAGAGCCAGACTTACGTTATCTGCAAGTAGTGAATGATTAATTTTGTTTCAGTTAAATCAAATTCAATGTTTTATGTTCACAGGTGGCTGATAGGAAACAACTTCAAAGGGCCCTTACCAAAAGCATTCTCATCAAAAAGCCTACTTAACCTGTAATGAATGTATCAAATATTGTATTGAAAGAGGCTTGGATTGATTTATATTCCGCCCATCTCCAATCTATTTGTCATGGAATATTGTTGTTTTCGTATGCAGAGCTATAACTGATGTTTCTGGAGATGAAAAAGGCAATCCATTTCCAGATGTCAGAAGTTTGATCAATTTGACCATCTTGTAAGCTTTGGTGTTCTAATTAGTTATTTGAATCAGACTCATATTCTCTTTTATTGTTGATTTCTCCATGTTATGATGATACTATTGTGTAATCTATAACATTCTTTAGGACACTAAGGAACTGTTCACTCACTGGTCCTATTCCTGGTGAAGTCTGGCACTTGCCAAAACTAACCGCATTGTAAGTATACATGTCAGTTTCAACATAAACATTCACTTGTTTCAGTAATGCTAAGTTCATAGATGAGCATACTTGAGGATTTTGCTTACTTCTGTTTTTCAGCTTGTTTTCTTTTTCTGTTCCCCTAATATCAAATATAGAACCTCCCCTTTATTCAGTCAAAATTAACATGGTAATAATGGTAGTCATCTACCCACAGAAAAATTTCTACTTGTGTTTTGATTTGACTACAGTAATCAAATAATTAACTTTGCAGTTATCATCTTTGGTGGGGAAAAAAGAAACTATTTTTCAAATGAATATAGCATTTTCAATGTGAACCTAAATTTATTTGTGGAGACAAAAACTTCCATGTTGTAAAAAGAAATTCTTAGTTATGTGGTCATTTTTACTTTATGTGTTAAATTTATAGGGACTTGAGTTTCAACAAGTTGACTGGAGACATTCCATTAGGATTGGACCACAAGTTCACATCGATGTAAGGGACACACCTATTCAAATTATTTCTCCTGAAAATATATCTCTCTGCCTCTATTGCTTTCACTCTCTCAACATTATAGCTCAACTAGCAAGCAAATTTTCACTTTCATGTTGATGCTTTGAGAAGATAATCTGTTACGTGGGTTTTGAATTTCATTTTTCCACATCTTACTCGATTTCCATGTATCTTTAATTAATCTTTTCTGCATATTCAACTTTTTCTCGGGACAATGCTTGGTGAAGCACGTGATTTTCTAGTTGAAGAACACATTCTGTCACCATTGGGTTCATGATATTTTTCCTTTTATCCAGTTCATAAGTAGATGCGTTGAAGAAGAAGTTTAAACAAGTTTTCTTCAACATTATTGTCATCTTTAATGATCTCATATATCCGGGTATAATTTAAATCTATTTATAATTTCATGGTGAAGTCATTCGGTTTTTTCGTCCAGTTGGACAAGATTTGAGCCAATAACCCATTGGCGCAACTTGTTCATACTCCAGTCTAGTTTTTAAACTATTGCTTCATGGTAGAATGTTTTGAAAATCAAACCAAACTAGCTGATCCAACCAATTTCACTAGGGACCAGTGGTTGGTCCAGTTTGGCTTTTGCTTAAAATTTTGCTTTAGCTAAAAACCAATCAAATTTGGTCAAATCATGGTTGTCCTGGAGTTGACCATGTTTCTGGATCGGTGTTTTTATTTTCCAGGATTTTTATTTTTATTTTTTAAAGTATGTTGGCCGTAAAACTTGTATTTTTTACTTTTGAAAATTATACTTTAGCCTCAAAACTTTTATAAACTTTGTAAATCTCTTCATTTGATTTTTATATTTGAATCAATTATAGAAGTTTTAAATATTTACTTTCATTTTAATTATATTTTAGAGTTTAATAATTTTTATGTATTTTATTTTTCGTACTATCAGCATATTTATAATTTGAATTTGTTTAGAATATCATAATGGGATCATCTAGTTCAATCTGTTTGATATTATTCAGTGCATGTGATGCGCCATATAAGATGGTGCAACCTGATACAACTATTTGGATAAAACTGTAATTGACTTGTCAAAGTATCATAACAATAGAGGGATCAGAATTTGGTGTGCTGCACCACTTTTACGGGTACATCATATGTATTTCATAACTTTTACTACCCATTACTCCTTAGCATGACTAGTTCATACTCTGGTACTATTTTTAAAACATTGATTGAAATATCGCTCAGAAGTAATGTTTCCTTGTATAGCTTTCTTAATAAATCCATTTCTCATGGAATTTGAAAGACTAATACATGAGTATCTTAATGATGCTATTCAGATACCTTAGTAGCAACAAACTGAATGGACCACTTCCTGGATGGGTTAGTTTGACCGGAGCATATCTGTAAGCATTTCTCTTGAGAAGTTAAACTCTATTATGTATAATCATTTGAGATGCTGTATAGTTATTTTTTATGGTACGTGTTACAAACAGAAATAATTTGTCGTCGGCCTTGATTTGATCTTCTATTTAGTAAGAAACTGATAAACTATAACAGCAGCCATTCTTTTTCTTTTCTTTCTTTTTTTGGGACTAAAACTTGGGTATGGATCTTTATATCAGCAGATTCCTCATTTGATTAATACAGTTAAGTTATAAAATTTGGATTCTTGTTAATGGAGGAGCAAATAAAAGTGTGCCTATTTGATAGGATTGTGTTTTACTTCAGCATTTTCATTAGTAAACAGAATGAAGTCGGTTAACTTAGCTTTTCAACCGTAGTAACCCAGAGCCCACAGTATTGATTTAACTCACATAATGTGTCTTGAGGCTATAGTTCATAACATGTACTCCCTCGGTCCCATTAATAGATTTTTTTTGGTCATAGTAAAAGAATCATATATTTTTATTTTTACATTCTATATATTTACTAATATGACAATGTATGGTCCTCAATTAACCCATACTTAAAAAGTACCTGTATAGGTGGAAAAGACAGTCTAATTACTTAATTTATGTGTTTCACAGTTTTACTTTAGAACTCAAAAAATGTTGTACCTTTCAGAAATAATACTCTTTTATTGGGACGTAGGAAGAAAATTTTCCAATTCAACCAGTAAACAAATAAAAAAATTTCTCAATTTTCTAACTTAATTCTCTATGCGGGCAAACTGCTAACTCAAGATAATAAAGTCGAAGTATTCCTTTTAGTTTTTGGTTTGAGGAAACTAACAAACAGGTGAAGCACATGACCGTGATATTATTAAAGTTGGAATGCTTCCTAAGTATTTCTTAGAATATGTGTTATGTAGAATCTTCTTTAGTTGGAAAGATGAGACCATTTGGTAATGGACTAACTTGTCTAATTCAGTAAGTTCTGGAATTGAAGATTTGTTCATGTCCTGAAAATATGAAGGTATTGTTAGTCTCCACTAACAGTTGAAATAGTATTAGGCGAAAGTCTTTTTCATTTTACTTAAAGGAAGCTGAAGACTTGCATAACTGCAGGAAAATCACCTAAATTATCTTGAAAAACTACGCGAACGTTTCTTCAATTATAAATTTATTCAAGAGATACCAGGGGGTTTGCAATCTCATCACTGAGATGCTGTAAATCATGTTTGAATTGACAATTTCCATGAAAATTGACTATTCTAATATGCTTTGACTATGATCAACATGATTTTGGGTGATAATATTTACTTACTGTCAGTTTTGAGATTTTTTTTTTTTGTAATAATTTATTATTCTAATTTTTGTTACTTTATTCAACATTTTTGCAGAGATGTTTCTGAAAATAATTTCACAAATGCAAATGAAACC
This sequence comes from Leptodermis oblonga, assembly GCA_016801395.1. Taxonomy (NCBI): domain Eukaryota; kingdom Viridiplantae; phylum Streptophyta; class Magnoliopsida; order Gentianales; family Rubiaceae; genus Leptodermis; species Leptodermis oblonga. The sequence continues at coordinate 31,378,041 of CM028756.1, read as the reverse complement.
ATCCTCAATGGCACCATATCCGTTGATACGTGAGGATAATTTATTTGACCATATTTTTGTTTATTACACGGGCACTCAGTTATTCTACTTACATAAGTGTATCATACATGCCCCAAGTTACTTTTCTCATGTGATGTAATTGTATTTCATTCCTCTTTCAGAAATTTGTTTGCATGCTGCTCTGGTACATACGATACGTAAGTTTTGGGATTTTTTGAGTTCTTTTAACGTGTTTCTGAAGCAATGCAATAGTGATGCCTTATGAATTTCACAACCGTCAAACTTCACAGGGAGAAAAAGTGGTTAGACAACAGCTATCATTGTGCCAATGGCAAGTCAACATGTAAGTGCAGTAAACTAATAACTAAAATGTTTATAATTTAAGCATTTAGTTCTTTGGACTGTTGTACTTAAAACTGTTGTGATGTTCTCAGTGTTCAAAGGAAGATGACTTGCAATTATTCTTAAATTGTTATTGATATGTTTGGTGTTCAAGAGAGAATGACTTGCTTCAGGGCATTTTTGTCCCATGAGTTTGTCATGATTATAAAAATCAGCATATTTCAACAGTCGCATTTAATTTCTATACATAATCAACACAATTAATCATGAAATTGTAATAAAAATAGCATGTATTAGGCCATCATTTACTGGAAAAAGTAGATTACTAACAAAAGTCTTTTTCCATTCTCAAGTGTAAATTTCTCATTCACAACATTAATTGAAAGTTTGAATTCTGTTCCTTCTTTTTAATATCTGTCATGCGCGCTTCAAATCTTAGAAATTTGACTTGTGGGTCCCAGAAGGGGTTGATTGAAGGTTTGCTTATGATCTATTTATCACAGATGATCACTTGTACATTAATTGTGGTGGCAATGTAACGGTCATTGATGGAAATACTTATGAAGCTGATCTAGATCCAAATGGGAGGTCATCATTTGTCCTGAGCAATAATTCAGCTTGGGGTTATAGTAGTATGGGATCATTTTATTATTCAACAAATAACCAGTATATTGTGAATCAAACATGCAACATATCTATGGCTGATGCGCCTTTGTATACTGGAGCACGTGTAGCTCCAATATCCTTGAAATACTACGGATTTTGTCTAAGAAATGATAATTACACCGTCAAACTTCACTTTGCTGAAATTGGAGGGGATGCATTCACAATTGGTTATGATGTTGAGCCAAGAAGAGTTTTTAATGTTGCAATCCAGGTAAAGTATTTGTCATCTATTTAAATCATTGTTAGTTAGCAAAATAGAGCTAATGCTAGACATGACAATTGCAGGGAAAGAAAGAATTGGAAGATTTTAACATAGAAGAAGCGGCTGGGGGCGTGTATAAAGATATAACAAAGGATTTTGTTACATCTGTGACGGACAACCGACTGGAGATTCACTTATATTGGTCAGGCAAGGGTTCAATGTATTATCCCAGGCTATATGGTCCACTCATCTCTGCCATTTCTGTATCTGCAGGTATAACTAATGTCATTTGAGAATTTACATTCACAAACACACATAAATACAAGTCTATATTTTCACCTACTTAAGCACTCATTGCATTTCTTTTCTTCCATGCTATCAGTTCCTAAAAAGCATAAAAGACTTTCTCATGCAAGTATCGGATCAATTGTCGGATCTTCACTGGTATTTGTTGCATTGATCTTAGCTTTGTTCTGGAAGTTTGGCTTGCTTGGTGGTAAAAAACCAAATAAAGATGGTACGTATACAAATATCTTGAACTGAAATTTGATGATATTAATGCAATCTTGCTTCCTTTTGATAACTTGTTTCATAAAATATTCTCTTATTGGCTTTACTAACATCTTGATGAACACTGGAGGTGTTGAGTTGTATCCTGGAGGCTTCTATAAGTTCCAGGAACTAAAGGATGCCACAAACAATTTTGACTCTGAAAGTCGAATAGGTGACAGTGGAACTGTTTATAAGGTCTGTGCAAAGCATTCCTCTCCATTTCATATCATTGACTTGTTATATATAAAAACCAAATTGACAAATACACAATACTATTTAGATCCCACCATTATACCCATGGACAAGTAACTACAGTTTTAATGTTTAAGGGGCAATACGGTGAGCTTTGCTCGAGTTCGCTTTAATATTACTTAAATTTATTGTTCTTGATCATGGATCCATTTGACCTCCTATGATCAGGGAAAACTTAAGGATGAAAATCATGAAATTGACATAGCAGTGAAGGTGCTTTCAGCAACATCAAAACAAGGAGCTCTACAAATCCTTCAGGAAATTGGACTTATTTTTGCACTTGAACATCCAAATATTGCAAAACCAATGGGGTGTTGTACTAAAGACAGAGAAGTTCTCATCGTCTACAAGTACATGGAAAATATCTCTCTCCATTATGCATTATTTGGTAAGCAAGATATTTTCCTGTGTCATTTCACTTTGAATTAATTCCACAAATTGTATAAACTGTTATGAATGCCTCTCTCTCTCTCTCTCTCCCTCTCTCTCTCTCTCTCTCTGTTTCCCTTTTTCTTCCTTTGTTTGCAGGTCCAGATGACGAGGTTAAATCAAGACTAAATTGGCAAACAAGGTTAAAGATTTGCCTCGGCATAGCGAAGGGTCTAGCTTTTCTTCATGAGGAATCCAAACTCGATATAATACATAGCAATATTAAACCAACCAATATACTTCTGGACAAGGATTTTGACGTGAAGATATCAGACTTCAGATATTCCGAGCTGCATGATGGCAAGGTCAATGAACAAGAAACTCCCAATACGCCTAGAGCAAAGGACACGTATGAATAATTATTAATTTTCCATGACACCAGTTTGAATATTTTTTCTCTGAGTAGCATAATATTAATTACCATCTTTCTTCATAAAATTCTGTTTGCAGAGGACATATGGCACCTGAATATATGCTTGGCCGACCCTTAACACCTCAATCAGATGTTTATAGCTTTGGAATTGTTGCACTTGAGATAATTAGCGGACAGCCACACATTATTGTTAAGGCGAAAGGGGACATCTACCTCATAAACACGGTGAGACACTCCAAATCTCACGAACAATTATAGAATTTCTTTTATAACGCATGTAGCTCAATGTGTTACCTTGAAATTAAATAGTATAAATAGTCACTATATTATGTGTACAAGTGCAGGCTTATAAATGCTACGCGGAAGATAGACTTGAAGCTTTAATCGATGGAAGTCTGAGAAGACTACAAGTTCAATGAAGTAGTATCTGTACTGCTTTTAGCAATGCAGTGTGTGAGTCCAAGCTTTGACCTCAGACCTACTATGTCAGAAGTTGTTCAAATTCTTGAAGGAAAAAAGAAATTGAAGAGGAAACATATCCATGTTTTGCCTATGGTTGAACCCATAACGGCCGCTTCTCCATCCATCGGATCTGGAATGAGTTCTGAAGAAGAAGGATCTTCAAGGAGAAACATTTCTGATTCCCAAAGTGGAGAAGTGGAAGGATCTCTGTAAGCTCTGTGCTAACTAGTATGGTTCAAGTCAATGAAAGACTTTCACTATTATGTGTAAGGCTTGGGTTTGTTATTATCTTGAGAAGTTATGTGGATTCTGATTCTGGGATAAAAAAGGCTTTAAATTGCTGCAGTTGATGAGTGAATATTGAATGTATCGAGTGTATATTATGGATTATATCTACTGGTTTCGAACTTCGAAGTCAGTGTGCAAAAGTATACTTCCTCCGTTCTATTAGAAGAGTTGACTTTGTAATATGAAAAACCGGTGTTATAAAGTGGACTTTACTTCCTCCATTACTGTATTCTTTGTATTTTAAGGCAGCACATTTTGTTTAACTTATATCTACCCATGTATAAAAAGACATCCATTTCTATTACAGATGAGATATCAAAAATTATGCCATACTACAGAAATCCTAATCAGTAAATAATCACAACTAATCCATCTGATCTGGAACTGGATTTTTTTTTCTGCTTAATTAGCCTCCTTCAAAATTTTCTTTTGCCATCTTCGAACAACTTTTCAGAATTCCGCCTGGATTTGCCTGTCATTTGTGAAGCTTCAAGGATTACATAGCTCAAGAAAAAAAAATTCAATTCACCCTGAGGGACTTTATCTCCCTGAAACTGATGCATGTATCTAAATAGTTCATCATTGGTAACTCTTTTGTTTGAGCATAATTTTTGTTTATCAATATCTATTTTTCTAATATAATTTTTTTCATTTGGAAAAATTCCTCCTGGTATATTAATGTGCACTTACTTTCCTATCAATTCTACTCATCAGTCTATTTGGTTGAATTTCATGGTTAATGTAACACTCGTTTAGGTCTTGGGTCGATCGGTGAATGTATATTAGTGTTACAGAGTTATTTTGTAGTGTTCTTCTTGTTCCATTTTATTACAGAAAACATATGGGCCTTGCACATAGTTTGCAAAACAACCATCGTTACGATCCCAAAATATCAAATCCATCTTAGTTTCGATTGTATTTAATTCTAAGAACATTTATTAAAATAGCTCAAATAAGAGTTAGTTTTTATAATTTATAGGTAATTTTACACATACATATTTTCTGTACCTAACAATTCTGATCCTAAACCCAAATCGAACTCATGCGGCATCCCGATCTTGCAAACAATGACCTTGCATATTAATTTGGAGTCTATCTATTAGTTTCAGTTGGTATATCTTCGATAGCATATAGAAAAATAGCAAACAGATTTAGGCACAGTGTGGATTAGGATCTACGAGCCTTATCAGGCATCTATATATTCATACTCTGAGATATATTATATTGTATACTTATGTTATGGAATCAAGTTTTATATTTACCAAAACTGTTAAACTTTTTACTACTAATAATCTGAGATAATTTGACAAAATTTTACCATTAACATTTACTTTTATCGAAATAAATCTTATGACTAACGGTTCTTTTTTTTTTTTTTTGTGTGTAGGGATACATTTATTTTTTGCCAAAGAATTCTGGAGGGTTTTTTCCCCCAATATTTATATTGGGGCCAAAAATTACCAAAATAGATAATTTTTTTTTTTTTTCCCAAAGTATAAAAAACGAAGTTGGGAGATTCATTTCATTGAAAACGAATTTCCCAACTTCGTTTTCTTCAAGAATAACAAAAAAAAAAAAAAAAAATCTTCAAGAAAACGAATTCAATGAATTCGTTTCTTCCTTCTTCTTTTTTTTTAATTTCAAATTAATTTTTTCCTTTTTTTTATTTATTAATTTCATTAATTTAAAGGAACCCCCGTAATTCATTTTTGAGTTGTTATGAAAAAAAGGCAAAATATAATTATATAACTAAAATTTTAATTTGTAATTTAATAAAATTTTAGAGGAAGTAATTTATGTCATTTTTTGAAATGGTGGTCAATTACCTTTGTCTTCTTTATTCTCTCCATTTTCTATATTATCGCGCCTGCCTAATCCCACTAGTATTCCCTATGCAAGCTCATTTAAACTAAAAACAATTAAAAATGGAAACATCAATATCGGTCTAATGTTATTTTTTTTGACAGAAACGAATTTATAAGTTTTGTTTTTAACAGAATTAATTATTTTTAAAACATAAATGCGTGACTAAATTTTCAAAGATAAATAAATTCCCCAAATTCATTTATACGGAGATTTTATGTATTTCAAAAAAAGCCGTAAATTACTTCCTCTAAAATTTTTTGAATTACAAATTAAAATTTCAGTTATATAATTATGTTTTGCCTTTTTTTTTATTATAACAACTCAAAAACGATTTACGGGGGTTCGTTTCGAAAACCCTAAAATTCATTTTTCATTAAATGATATTTATTTTTTAAAAATGAATAAAAACTTAGAAACATGTTGGTGAACCGTTTTCAATGAAAATAATTATTTAATTTTTTTAAAATTAGTTTAAATATAATTATTTTTATTTATTTTAAAAATCATTTTAGTGGAATTCGTTTCTTAATGAAATTAATAAAAAGGAAAAAAAAGAAAAAATTAATTATGGAATTCGTTTATTAATGAAATTACTAAAAAACAAAAACGAAGAAAACGAATGCATGGAATTTTTTTTCTTTTGAAAACGAATTCCATGCATTCGTTTTCCTTCAAGATTTTTTTTTTTTTGTTAGTTTTGAAGAAAACGAAGTTGGGGTATTCGTTTTCAGATGAAAACGAATTTCCCAACTTCGTTTTTTATATTTTGGGATTTTTTTTTTTATTATTTTTGTATTTATATGTGTCCAAAATAAATATTTGGGGGAAAAAATCGAATTCTGGATTCCTTTTTTTTTTATTGGTCTGCCTCTTTTAATCTTCTGCCTTTACAGTAAAATTTCTCTTTTATTAAATTAGTTATTCAAATTGTTCGATTCAGAGAACTTTTAAAAGGGACAATGTTATGGAAAGTTGGTGGAAAAAAGGATTGAAGGAAGCCTTTCAGATGGCATGGAGTTCGAAAAGAATGGGAAATTTGAAATATATTGATCTTTGTTTGGGACTCTGTTATTTTCCATCCCATTTTAGAAAAAACCACTTTTTTTCTTCAAAATTATACTTAAAGAAATAACCTTATTTTCTACTAAATTCAAAATTCAAAATTTAAAATTTTCTCTAATTCTTCATTCACGTACATTCAAAAAATAATATAATCATTATACTTTTTCTTCTCTTTTTTACACAAATCTCCAAAAAAAATTCCTTCAAAAAAATATTCCTTCCCTAAAATAAAAATTTCCCAATTCGGTCACCAAAAGAACGGAGCCTCCCAATTTGTCCAGCTTTTGTAAGTTTTTCCTTTTTGCTTTTCTTTCATGTTTATGAGCATGAAATACCATGAAAATGTGATAGGATTGGAATATTGGTAAAATTGGTTGAATTGATAAAAGGAGTGGTGTTCCATCATCGCTATTAAAGCAGCTTTTGTTTGCCTCAATCATCATTCTGTTGCACCACTCTATTTTTCTATTTTTATTTTTTTTAGTAACTTCTATGAATCTAGTATTGAACAAGTCAGTATAGAGACACAACACATGGTTTGGTGGACGGGCATATTTGCTATAGTTGTGGTATAGAGTTAGGGCCATGTTATTTGTAGTCATCATTTTACTAATCACTTAAAAATTGTAAAAGCCAAAAGTACAAAAATATTCATACACTCACAAAAGAGTTTATCAACCTGCTGGCGGAGGTTGAAGCAACCCGTTTTTTCTTCTTCTTCTTCTTTAGAAGAGCGCATATATATTTTTTTATTTTTATATTAAGGGTTTTTGGGTTGTAACGGTCCTGATATAAAATTATATCTCTACATGTGAATGAAATAAATCATTTGAAGTGTCTTTCAGGTAGTTATTCTATATCAGTGAGTGAGAGTAATTTTGCATACGGTTTGTTTGGATGTTGAGAATTAGTAATTTTACGTTCTTTACGAATTAGAATTATTAATATTTCCTTTGTATTTTGTTTATATTCTTAGGATGATATTTTTTCTATTGTTTATATTTATTTAGTATAATATAGAAATGTACGTACCATATTTTCATTGATATATAATAGATTTGTTTTAATAATTTATCTATATGTGTGTGTGTACAAATATAAATTTCAAATGCATTTTAAAACGTTGCCTCGTACTTATTCTAAACATCTTGTATTATTGATTCATCTCAATGGTTGGTTAGTTTTGAGATATGATATGCTTTGGTTTTTACATATTAAAAGTTTTAATTTAGGCAAAGGTGCAAAATTACCTCTAACGTTTTCGCTAGGGAGCAAATTTACCCTTGAACTTTATTTTGGAGTAAAATCACCCCTAACGTTAAATGAATAGAGACGGACTTGCCACATGGACACTTTGAATGAGTCTGGTTTAGTGGAGCACTCAGATTGCTGCATTTAAAGATATAACAATACATACTTATCACATGTATAGAGCTTTTCATTGGGTCACATTACTCCTCTGTGTGGTTTAGAGTAAGGGAATTATTATTTGGATCTTGTTATTTGCACCGATTCGGGGCGAGAAAACGTGCCCTGAAAGTGGTTTTGTGGGCCTTCCCACAAACACCCCTGAGTGGAAAGTCCACTCAACAGGCCAAGTTATACATTTAAAAAAATATAAATAGGGGCATGTTAATTACAGGAACTATTTTAGTAAATACATCACATTTTTTAAAATTTTTAAGTGATAAAAAGACATTAATACCCTTGATTATAACTTTATAAAAAAAAAAATTTACCCACATTTTTTACCCTAATTTACCCACCTTTTTCATCCATATGAACAACACAAAGGCACCTCCTTCATCCATACTCCCTCCCATTTCCTCTCAATCTTCTCCCTTCAACACTACCTACACTACATTCATTCCATTAAAATACTTGCATTTTGCTTGCGTGCCATGGACGGAAATGCAAATGAAGATCCATATTACACGGTATGTATAACATTACAATGTTTATGGACAAAAGGTAGCACATTTTTCATGATTTTTGTTCATTGGAGGAGAATCGCCCACAGGAGGAGATTTTATCAAATAAAATCGCCTGTTGGAAGCGATTTTATCTGATAAAATCGCCACAAGCCACCGATTTTATATAAGAAAATCGCCCCCTTAATCGCCCACGGGTGGCGATTTTATCACAGGCCACCGATTTTATATAAGAAAATCGCCCTAAGGGGGCGATTTTCTTATATAAAATCGGTGGCCTGTGATAAAATCGCCACCTGTGAGCGATTTTCCTGAATTTAATCGCCCCTCGTGGGTGATTAAATGGCTTAGAATCGCCCCTGGGAGATTCTAAGGGATAGAATCGCCCCTTCTGGGCAATTCTACCCCTACTCTTTTCTCGCCCCTGATTTCGGCAATTTCTAATGTCATATTTGTTTTCTTGACAGGCTCTGCGTGTTTCGGATGATTGAATATTCCCAGATTACACAGATGTATTTCGGACTGAGGAAGAGTTCATAACTAGAGCTGATTTGATTGGTTGGGTTGAAACCAGAGCGGCGAAGCATCATTTTGATACTAAAATAACTTATTCTAAAAAGTGGAAGAGGCCTCTAACAGGGAGAAAAGAGAGAGTTGACATATGTTGTGATAGATCGGGGGAAATTAAAAGCAAAGCACCCTTAGGCGAAGGGAAAATATCCCATAACAACACTAGTAGCAAGCTGACTGGTTGTCCCTTTCAATTATTAGGGAAAGAAATTAGTAGGGGTAGCTGGAAGCTGAGTGTTATTAAATGTCAGCACAATCATGAATTACCCCTTGTTATAAACTGGCATCAAAAGCACTTCAAGTTGAATGAAGAGGAAAAGGAGAAAATTTCAGAAATGATGAAAATAAATTTGGCTCCAAAGTAGATGTTGCCAAAACTGCGATATGACAATGCGACTAATGTCACACGTATCAGGCAGGTGTACAACGAAACGGCAAAGGTTAGAAGAGACGAGAGGGGAGATTTAAGCACTATACAATACTTCTTGAAAATAATGCAAGATTACAGGTACCACTATTGGTACACAACGAAAGATGAGCGTAATGCTCTTAAAAACGTGTTCTTCGCTCATGAGGATGTTCCTAGTCTGCTTCGTACGTTTTCTTACGTATTGTATATGGATACGACATACAAGACCAACCGGTATGACATGCCTCTGCTTCAGATAGTTGCTCGTGTTCCGACGGATCAATACATTCATGTTGCTTTTGCTTTCTTGAGGAATGAGACATATGCAACTCATTTCTGGGCTATGACTAGGTTGATGCAACTTTTTGAGCCAGTGAAATATCCACATGTTGTTATGACGGACAGATAGTCGGCTCTCTACTGAAAGCTGTGCACAATATTTTCCCTGATGCTAAACAACTATTGTGCAGAAGGCATATTGCCATGGATGCAAAGAAGAAAGCACTGACTGTGTGTACGGACAAAGAGATATTAGATGAGTTTGAAGGTCAGTGGAGAAGAGTGATGAGTGCTCTAACGTATAAAAAGTTCACGAAAGCTGTGGAAATCATTGAGACTAAATATAGAGGCCGGTGGATATCTGTGGTTAATTATATGCACCATACATGGTTGGATCCCTACAAGACCAAGTTTGTTTCATTCTAGACTAAAAAGATAAAACATTATGGAGGGCGCACAAATAACATGTGAGACTCTATTAACTTTTGTCGCATATAGTTATAGATATGAATCCATTATACATTATTCTCTGATTTAAAGCATTAGTTTTGTCCATTTTCTATCTCTGCAGGGCTGAGAGTGTGCACGCAATGTTGAAGCGTGCCATTAAAACTGACAGAGGATCATTTCATACAATTTTTCTGGGCATAAATGAGATGATAAAGTTGCATTTGAGTGAGATCCGTAGTAAAATGGAGGCATCTCGGAGCAAAACATTGTGTGAAGCCAATTACCTGTTGTATAGTAGGATCAATGGCAGAGTTTCGCAATATGCCATACTGTTGTTGGTAAATGAATACAAAAAGAGAGGTGTAGTCTATGGGGCAAATAGTGAGCTGTGTGGTTGTGAACTGCGAACCAGCTATGGCTTGCCGTGTGCGCATCAGATGGTTGAAATGGTCAGGAATTACAGACCTATTGATCCTTTGGATGTGGACATCTTCTGGAGGACCCTATCTTTGGATGAGGGAAACATGCCTAGCGATAAGGAACGTCAAATAGCACAAGGGCGACTGCATGAGATGTATGTTGAGGCCTCGCAGCGTCTGACTGCGGACATTTATAGAGTAGTGGGTGTCATGCATAGCACTTTGCATCCAGAGATCGTTGACCTCGCTGATCAGATACAAAGGCCACATAGAGGAAGGCCAAGGAACAACTCTACGCAGCGAGATCTATCGGGCTACGAGCATGCTGAGAGGGATGCCGGCATAGGCAGAGGCAGATCCAGAGGCAGAGGTACATATAGTTGGCATATACATTTCAATTATTATTTTTTTCTATCACTTCTTTATTATGATGCATCTATTGTTTCATGCATATGAATAACAGGTCAAGTGGGTCATCAACCAGGAGGAATCGAATGACTTCTGACGAATCCAACTGGCCTTTCAACCTACCGTCTTTGGTAAAACAGCTTGTGTTCGATTATGTGGTGGATTATAAAATTGTAATGGGGGATGGACACTGTGGTTTTAGGGTAATATCTAAATTCGTACATGGTGACGAGTCACTTTCGTCGCAAGTCCGGCGGGAACTGTTACATAAACTTCATGCGTATGCCTTATTATGGTTTAGAGTTCTCGGTGAAGCAATGTAAGATAAAGCTCTTACAGTGTTGGATTACCATTTAAGTCCTACAACAGAGAAGTTTTGGTTTGATACTTATCTATTTAACCTACTTGTCGCCACGAGGTACCAGAGGATATTCACATTCTATGGCGTCAAATGTTGCACCTTCCTTCCACTTCGCTTGCGGGAGTCCGGCGTATGTGATGATCCGAACACGTATATCACTATGGGTCATATCCGGAGCAACCATTTCATTTGTTTGGAGACGAGGGGTGAAATCTTGTTGCCCCCAATCTGTGTGTTGTGGCGACACCATAAGGAAGACATAATGGATGAGTTGAAGGACATGTTACAATCTCGCTTAGATAATTATCAAAGACTGTACGTCGATAACATAGGTAATGTAGACACCGAACCCACGATAGTTATCGATTAGGGTTTAGGGATTTTATGATTGCAAAAGTTTAGGGTGTATGTTTGGTTTGTATTGAAAATTAGATGTACAGTAGGATTAGACTAAATTTGTTTACTTTTTTAGCAAATTTGAAGTGTATTAATGTATTCTAGATGTATTAATGTATTAATGAAAATTAACACATTACTGTATTAATTTGAAGTGTATTCAGCAAATTAATGTATTATGCAATTTTTATTAATGTATTAATGAAAATTTAGGTGTATAGTAGGATTAGATGTATTAATGTATTAATACATTAATGTGTTCAGTAAATTTCATTAATGTGTTAATGAAAATTAGAGGTACAGTAGGATTAGACTAAATTTGTTTACTTTTTCAGTAAAGTTTAAGTGTATTAATGTATTCTAGTGTGTTTAGCCTCGCGAAATTTGGGCAGAGTCTCTCCTGTACATGAGCACCTTAATACCTGTTCAGACCATATAATGATTCGCTAAATTAACATTTCTAAATCATTCACAAGCAAAACTCAGTTAATGGCACTAATTCAACATCCAAATTGTATACGGGAATAAAAAAAATTCACTCGGCCACTATTACTTTTAATTCACTAAATACATAATACAAGTATAAGGAAGACGATGCACTATAGCTGAAAAGGAGGTCGTATCGCAAGTTCTTCGAGTCCCGGCATCAGGGCCTCCGAATGATAAGCAACTTCTGCAATAGCCTGCCTACGTGTCTCAGGGTTGACGGCGTGTTCAACCCTTGGATGAAAAAAAACTGCCCGAAATGCTAAGTATTGAAGTCGCTGCAACAAGTAAAATTATTATCCAATCAGCAACTAGTAAGACATATATATGTAAAATTAAAATCTAAAAGCATCCTAAACTCACTACATTGAGGGACAACTGAGTAGGATCAGGAGTGTATTTTTCGACCGGACCCCTACTGACATGGACGTGCGACCGCGATCGGAAGTACTCAAGGTAACCCTCGCATGCTTCGTCAGTATACTCGGCCCTCTTCATATCCCGCAGAAGCCTTGTATGAGATATTTCCCAACCACTGATGTCAGCAACGAACTTGCAGACATACTTTTTTGTCTCTGGGCCTCTGAAGCACTCCTTCGGTTTGAATACTTGAAAGGGAATTTGTTGGGCGTACCCGAACTGTCTTAACACCCGATCCGGCATGTAGGGCTCTTCAACGTTAACGCAATATATAAGGCCCCTATGCAACGAAATTTTATGGACCAATGCCGGATTGGGCTCAAATGGTATCCAATTAACCTGTCCGACAATAAAACGAATCAACAAAGATAGGACATAAATAGAAAACAACTATTTACAACACACACATAACGGACATATTACCTCGTTCGGCTGCAATGCATCTAGCGCCCTCCTGTAAGCCTCCAAATCATATTTTGCAACACGCTTCTTCCCGGTGCCAACTTGCCATTTCATTGCCGCAGGCCATCCAATATTCCACGACCTCTTCTTTGGTGGGCTGAATGTTGGGAAGTATTCATATATCCAGCTTTAATAAGAATGAACAAAAAAATAATTAAAAGATATGTTCGCCCAAAATACAACACTGTCTAATAAGGAAAGCAACATGTACAGTGACAAACCTGTAGAAAAGTCAAACAAGCAGAAAATTGAGTACTTTGTGCCCTAGATGCCTTCCTAAGTTGCCGATATAAGTACACCAAGCAAGCTGCGCTCCATGAGTACTCACTTACTGTCTCAATATCGCGAAGGAAAGTTAAATACTGCGCAGAGACGTGGGTTTTAGACTTGTCCACGAACAAGGACAGCCCTAAAACCCACAATAAATAACCCGAGGCGGCATTCACTTGATCAAATCTACCGGCACAATTTGCCTCAATGCTTGTCAACTTCACAAATCCAGGCTTATCCAGTTTCACTTCATCTTTTCCCAACACAGCTGCAACATCCGTCGCTATTTGTGCAGTCTTTGTTTTTCCATAAATAGGCTTACCCCCAAGTTGAATGCGCAGTATGTAGCCAACATCATGCAATGTTATTGTCATCTCCCCGAATGGCAAGTGGAATGAGTTGGTCTCCGGATGCCACCTCTCTACAAAGGCACAGAGCAGAGCAGCGTCTAACTCATCATGCATGCACTGTACTAAATGGGCCAAACCGGACCCCTCTACAAGCTTTTTCATGTTATCATAGTTGGCCAATTTTTCAAGTGATCGGACCCATTATGACATTTTAATATCCCCCATTCTTACCAAATGTAAAGAATGGAATTACAACAGAGGAATACAATTCCAAAAGCATTTCTTTTGTAAAAAAGAATTTAAACTATGCGAAAATACTTTACTATTCCACTTTGGATCACAAGTAATGAAGCATATATAATTAGGAAAAAATTAATTGCTCGAATACATCACAAAAAAGAAGTACGCAATTTAATAGAATTACCTTTTCATGCCAAACGTGGTAGGCAGTGTGTCCTTTGAAACTCAAAAGCAACTCAGGGATTACAGGACCACCTTTGAGCGGATGGTCTAGCTCCCTGTAATCCTTCCACCCTGCAATCACTGCCCTAGCGTCGCTGCTCATTAGTCCTTTCCCTGCTCTCCTAGTTGGTTCGATGCTTGTATTCGCCCCTTCAGCATCACTTCTTCCACAGTCCCCCTTGCCGTCACCATCGTCATGAGACATTTCAACATCTGAAAATGGCGATGCGAAAGGTTGTTCGGTAAAGGACGCACCGATGTACTCATTTCCAGAGACAGAAGGTTGAACTGAGTGTCCGCAATGGGAGCAGTGACATTCCCAGTCTCAGAAGATGCTCGCGATCGTGCCACGACCTTCCTCGAACGCTCAGACGCCGTTGGAGGAACACGAGGGGGCATTTTCTGCATCTGGAATAATAGGCTCCCCTGATTTATCCAGAATACCACTCTCCCGGGATGTTACCGGATTACTACTCTCTCCGGATTTGGATCTTTTCCCCGTCCGACGAAAGATATTATCTTTAAATCTATCCCCCATCTGTAATTACAAGGCTGCACAGGAATTAATATTAAAAAAAATCAGAACCAAACGACATATTAACGGAAAAAAATTAAAAAGCAAGACAGAAAAGGGGAAATCACCTGTATCAGGCTATTTTTCCTAAAAAAATCGCCAAATCCAGGCGATTTTCTTAGGTAAATCCGCTTGGATTAGGCGATTTTCCAGCAAAAAAACGCCGGAAAGAGGCGATTTTCCTTTACAAACTCGCCTCTTTCCGGCGTTTTTTTTTGCGTGAAAATTGCTTATAAAAACCCCACTGGGTGGCCTTTTTTTTAGGTCCGAAGCGATTTTTCGGGTTGTTCGCCGGAAAATCATTTTTCCGACGAACAACCCCAAAATTTACCCTAAAATGTTAACGGAACAACCGGAAACGCAACATATAAGCACTAACAAACATTACTACACAACCAATATAATGCAATCTTTCAAGATTCAACACAAAATTTCCATTCAAAAACGGCCGAAATCCCGACAACATACATGCATGGAAATTGCACATTAATTATGCACAAAATAGCCAGAAAACGCAACAAACAACTTGCCCATAAACTTCACAACAACCAACCCATTGCAATTTGAAGAATTGGAAAAAATTTTGAAAGCACAAAAAAAAAAAAACACCAACCGATGTGTGGAGAGGCGGCTGTTGGCAGAGAGGGATGGAGCGGAGGCGGCCGAAATGGAGAGCTTGGCAGAGAGGGATGGAGCGTGGCGGTGGCCGGACAGCCTCGCGATTGGGAGTGCTTGCCATAGACGACGGAAATGGAGAAGAAGGAATGGGGAAGAAGGCCGACTGGAGAAGAAGGAATGGGGCAGTGAAATTTTTTTTTTACTTTATAAGAGGGAAGGGCAATTTGGTAATTTCACAAGTTAAAATTTAAAAAAGTATCATATAAATAGTAAAATGTGTCCTACTGATAACAATTCGTATAAATATTACGTGAAAAAAAGTTAACAGCTGAATGGAGTTGGTTTTGTTTTCCCAACACATGCACTATTCATGCATGGATGATGTAATGGTGATGCAAGGTCATCCATCATCCCCATCATTTATGCATACTGTTCAAATGAGGTAGTCATGAAATAATTTATTATACTTTATGTTTGGTGAATTATTTTTATTGTTTCTTCCTCTCAAAACCAGAATCAGCGAGGTTCGCCATTAACCCTCTGGCAATAACTTAAAAAAACAAAAAAACCAAGCATCAATTTTACGAGTGTCCCCTGGCTCCCCTGTATCCAATAAGTGTTATTGTATTTTCCAAACATGTGTTATGGCAAATCTATCGTTATAATGACAAAAATTTTATTAATAACATTTTGTGTGTCTATTCTTCATGTTGGTTTTAATACTTTCATTAAAACATCAGGATTATTATAATTTGACCTCCCGAGTTTTAATAATTATTAATAATACACCATCATTTTATTAATAAAATACTCAAAAATCATAAATCTAAACACAAATTAAAATAATATGACGATTTAATGATGAACTTGGACCACTTATCCGTTGTTCTTCAATTTATTCATTCTTTAATATTAAACACAATACTTTAATCAATGTATATACTGTAGTTAACATAATATTCATAAAAGCATCACACTTGCATTCCCAAATTTGAATATAATCTGCTTACTTTAATTATTTTATTAATATTGCTTATACAACAAGATACTGTTTCAATTAAAGAGTAATGATGGACATCTCTTATTATTCATCACAACCTTCGTGTAACAGTACATGCTTTTTCATTATTGTAACGTGATAAGTGTTCATTTTGTTATTGTCACATTGTCTACATAATCAAATATTAATAATGTTATGGTACTTTTATCGAATGCTCCATCATTAATAATATTTTTTTCGTATGAAAGAGTCCACTTCAAATCGTTTACTACTCCCACCCTAACTAATATAATCACGTGTGGTTTATAATTAGTCAATGCTTAAAAGTTAAGGGTATAAATGGAATAAAGTGTGTCGAATTAGCAATTTTAAGTGTTGTTCCTTCACATTCATAAGAAGTTATACATTCGTACTTTTATCAATTACTCATTCCGTTCTATTGTAAGCGTCCACTTGAGTAAATAATTTTTGTTCGAACATAAGAGTCAAATTTCAAAATTTTCACCCACCCTGCACTTATTAATATAATCATGTGTAGTTCAAAAAGTGGACAATTTTAATAGAACGAATGAAGTTATATACATCAAATTGTCTACAAATTAATGTAAAATAGCCATTTATATACCAAATTGTTATTTGCAGGAACTAAATTACTATTCACAGGAACAATTTTCTATGAAAAGTCTATAATATCCCTTAGTTATAAATATGAAAAAAAAAATCATATTCAAGCAATAAAAATCCCGCTCGGGATGGGCGGGATTTTCTTAAAAATACCACTCGGGATGGGTGGGATTTTCTTAAAATCGCATCTTGGGTGGGATTTTCTCCAGGACCTTTTTTTTTTTAAATAACTAAGGGCATTCTAATAAATTTATAAAAAAATATTTCTGCAAATAGTAATTTGGTTCCTGCAAATAGTATGCCTCTTTATATATTGCGCTGATAATGATTTCTAGCCAAATTTATACTTGCTATGTATTTCCCAGTAATTTTATTAAAGTAATCAATGTATTCATGATGCAGTTATAGTTATGATGCTATCAACAACTAACATATATACAACTTCAGATAGAAGGATGCTTTATATATATATATATATATATATATATAATGTAATATCCCTTAGTTCTTTTAGAATAGTCCACTTTGAATAAAGATTTGTTGGCTCTTTATAAGATTTCACTTTCAATTTTCTTAGTCACTCTACAATTGCTAATATACTTACGTGAGTACCACAAGTAGCTCGTACTTACTAAGTACGGATTTGAATAGAATAAATGTTGTATAATTAGATATTTTAATCAAAAGTTCAACATTGATTCTCATAATAACTTGTTTATTAATAACATTTTCACTTGTCTAATACCGTATTGTATTCAATTGGAATAATTCAATTAATTATTTGTTTTGAAAAAATTCACATCTGTTAATCAATTTCTTAACGCTTCTCAAAAAACGAAACAGTTTGAATTCAAAAACCATAAATGAATAGAAGATGAACTAGACATTATTTCTCTTTCTTCGTTGCCGAATTATTTTTTTTTAAAGTTACTGCTGGAGTTCCTTTTGGTAATGGTGAAACTCCCGGATATTGAATTATAGAGGGAGAGAGGGAGAAGCAGTGTAAGAAGACCATGGAATAAATTTTGGCATGTTTTTTAAAGAATTCACAAAAAAAAAACAAAAAACACACACACACACAAACAAACACAAAAATGGGATAAATTTAAGCATGTTTCTTGAAAGAATTCACAAAAAGAAAAGAAAAAAAATACACAAAAAAATGGATAAGTTTTGGCATGTTTTTAAAGAATTGACAAAACAAACAAATGGGATGAGTTTTGGCATGTTTTTTAAAGAATTCACAAAAAGAAAAAAAACAAAAAAAAAGAAACTATTCATTACCAACCTCTTTTCAAACGAATGCAGAAATGAGGTGATGATGGATGATGTAGATGCCTATATCCATGCATGAATACTGCATGTGATTTTGAGAAAACAACCCCTATATTGTCCTTATTATTTCTGGACATCTCTATGTAAATCTATCAGTATTTTTGCAGTGAAGGTGCACGTGGTTGACTTGCATGCTCCATATATAATTAAAGTATGTGGTGTAAAACATTTTTTACCTTCATCAACAACTAATCCGACAAATCCTTACACTTCAAACAGTACTGTCATGAGCACCTTGATATACTTGGAATTAATATATACATATTCTACTCTATGGGAGGGACACGGCTGCATTCTTCATCTAACGTTAGGGGTAATTTTGCTCCAAAATAAAGTTCAAAGGTAAATTTGTTCCATAGACAAAACGTTTAGGGTTAATTTTGCATCTTTACCCTTTTAATTTAACTTTTCAACTTTTATAGTGCTATCCAAAAATATTACTCCCTCCGTTTCATTCAAACCGCTCTGTATTACTGTTTTTTGCAATACAAAATGATCGGACTCTTTGAATGGGACGGAGGGAGTATCAAAATTGATTTTTACCTCCTGAACAATTTTTTTAAAAGGTAATTAAAATGCTTAAAACTGTAAAGATTGTGAGATAAACAAGTAACAAGGCAAAAATACAAAACTAGAAATAAATAGGTGTATGAACTGGATTTAGCATAAAAAAAATTGTAGAAGTTTTAACTTTTGACAATTAATTAAGAAAACAAACAACCAAGAAATTTGAACACAAAATACTATTGAAATTCCTCATATGCAATTTAATTAAAGGGAGTGAATTAGATTGTTAGGCTATCTTTTTAATATTTTAAAAAGTTCTTTTCAAAACCTTTACATCAAGCCAGCCAAGTGTGAAGTGTGTGAGATGCCGTCTGTAATAGTGAGTAAATAAACAAAGGATATGTACACCCAAATCATCTATTTGGATTTTTCTCTCTCCAAAATTTGAAATGCTTAAAGTGTGGTTCAAAATTTTTACATTTTCTAACTATTACAAATTTCTAACTCAAAAGTGTGGTTCAATTACCCTTGCCCATTTCAAGTTTTTGGATTATAACTTCGGCTGTTTTTTCTTTTTTTTTCGGAGGGGGAACAACTAATTAAATGGTTGGGCATGGTGATCATTTATACAACATGCAATGTGCAAATACTACTTTATGAAAAAGAAAAATTACATGAATTATGAGACTTTCACTAGCCTAATATTTGGGACCAAATCCATATCTAGCCTAACTAAACCACTAAGAAATACCCGCAAGTTGGGGGCCTTGTAGTCGTGAGAAAGTTTGGTTGTACTAGTCTTATTTGCCAAAGCATTAACTACTGATTTAGCTTCGTGGTATATGTGATCAATGGTCGCCGAAGCGACTTGGTAGTTGATCCCAGATATCCCTGAATTGTTGGATCATTCGCCAAGGTATTTGATACGGTTGCAACAGAAGCAGTAATAACTTAGTGGTTTACTTAGTTACCTTTTACTAGTAGACTTGGTCATTAATCAGGATTTACTGGCTAGTTAGTATTTTCCCAGGATTTACTGGGGTTAGTGGTTAGATAGCGTTGCTAAATTTCAGCATACTGGTTGTAGGAGACTTCTTTAAAGAGTCATCCGTATGAGTAGCTTGATATGAGTGAAAATACAGTCTTCTTTTCCTCTAATTATTCTTTCTCCTTATTTTCTAAATTCGATCCTTATTAGTGGTATCAGAGCATGATTCTACCACCTGTATTTCTTTTTTTTTCTCCTTCTCCCCCTTGTTCCTGCGTTTCTTTTCCTCACCAATCCGCACCTTTTAGGTGTATTATTTTAGCACTTATTATGGCAGTTCTCACGGGCTTTTGCCCAAGGTTTTAATGCTTAATTACAGTTTTAGAGATCAAGCCCAATTGCAGAAGAGAAGTAAAAAAAAGAGGAATTTTGAAGCATAAAGAAGCCCGCACAACTTGTGGGCCAAGAAGGAAGAAAAGCCCATGAGGCCGGAGCCAATTTTTAGACGGATCACAAGAGGAAATCGGGTGCATGAAGTTGAATCCAATTTGGATTATTAAACTTGGAGTCTGGAGTAAATAAAATTGGACTCCAATTAAAATCCGAGTGGGCCAAATCCAATTGGAGTCCAATTATCAATTGGATTGCAATTGAATTGACTTTGTGGGCAGCCACGCGCAACGCAGGTTGATGGAATATGCGGAAAAGCTTAAAGGAAAAGCAAAGAAGTTTTGGGCAATTACCAATCCAAGAAGGAATTAAAAAGAGAAGTTGGGAGTTACCAAAATTGAAGAAACTCCATGTGCTTAATTAATTCTCTTTCCAAATAGAAGAAGGTTTCCTTATTCCATTAAGATATTGGTTAATTGCTAATTTGTATCCCTATATATATGAGATTATTCCTGCACTTTTAGACACAAGTTTTTAGATACAAGTTTTTAGACTCAAGGTTTTAGATAGAAGTTTTCTAGACAAATTTTATAGAGAATAGTTTCTTAGTTTACAAGTAATTCTCACGTAAGATACAGTTTCGCGCTAGTATAGTTTTCCTCTGTTTTTCTTTGTTCTGTTCTGTTTTGCTCTGTTTCGATCGCAACTTTGGATTTTTTCGATGGGCAGTCTATCGTTTGGCCAAACCGGCGGTTGTTAGATCGTGAATTCTTAAATTTCAGTACAGTATTCTCTTTTAATGTCTTCTTTTATATTTATGTGTTTTTCGTATTTTATTATGAGCAGCTAATTTCTTAGTTCTGGTATTATGTAAGAAGCTATAATCCATGCATGTATGAAACCCAGGAATTAATCTAAGGTCTAATGAATGATTTTTCTAAATTGCTTGTGTTTATATGTCTAATTACTAAGATTCTATTAAGCCTGATCAACTTAGTTTAATTTGGTAGAGTCAGTGAGTGACACAACTACCGCCCAAGTAGTACATGATTAATTGGGTGATAATTTCAAATGCATCGTCAGTAGGAATTATTAGTTTCGGGTTCTTCTTGTTCTTAATGCTTCTATTTGTTAATTAATAAGGTTTGCGGGGACTCGCGGTCTGTTAGTTAACGTAGTTAGAGAATAATTCCTTTGCGGGGACTCGCGGGGGATTATCGAGAATCTATGGGAGAATTGGGATTATTTGCGGGGACTCGCGGTAATACTATAACTGAAACGGCATAAGTAATTAGACAAGTTAAGAGGTTTATGATTGCATGCATGAGATTAAGGTGGATTTACATAATACCGGAATTGTCTCTCATTAATTGATATCTGTTTAAGTCTTTTATTTAATTATTAGTTTAATTATTATTTTGCTACATTTAAGTGACAACTCTAAGGTCTCTTAAGAGACACAAAGGTGACTACTAGTCAACAGTTTGGCTTTATTTTCACTTTAATTGGAAATTGAATTAAATTGACGTCTCTGTGGATCGACCATGTCTACTACTGTGCTATATTTTATTAGCATCTTAATTGTAGGTTTTAAGCAGTACTTTTACTGTATTTGGTAGACCTACGACAAGTCCTATCAAATTGGCGCCGTTGCCGGGGACGGTTACAAATTTTATTCTTTTTCCTGTTTAATGTGCATTGGTGTTTTCTTGTGTTATGTATGACCGGATCTTCAGGGGCTGAATTACTTAAGTGATCCAGAGATCGAGAAGACCTGCAAACGCTTAGCCAAGGAGACACGGTTACGTAAACTCGCAAAAACAGAGTCTGTCAGTCGACCGTTTGCCCAAACGGCCGGTAGCTCTGAAACAGAGTTTTTAAATTTTGACTCTGAATCAGAACCGATGGGTGACAGAGAGCGCGTAGAGGGCCCAGAAGAAGAGCCCACACTGAAGGATTTGTGCAGCCATGATGCAGATGATAGAGCTTCAGCAGTAGTCACTCCAACATTGCCCAACGGATTTCCATTGAAGAACGGTTGGTTGAATGGCATCCCAAAATTTCATGGGGTTGCTAGGGATGATCCACACAACTTTCTCTCTGAGTATGTGAAGAATTGCAAGGTGGGGCGCCTACCCACAGGTGCCACCCTCGATCAGCTGAAATTGGTGGCCTTCCCATATGTCATGACAGGTCCAGCAAATAGGTGGTTTTCATCATTGCCACCGAATTCTATCACCACCTGGCAGCAGATGAAAGAGCTGTTCCTGAAGAAATACTTTCCTCCAACAAAAACCAACTTGGTTATGAAGGAGATCAGCGGCATTCAACAAGAAGTTGATAAGTCCCTTAGCAATTACTAGATGAGGTTTAATGAGTTGGTGGAGAGCTGCCCAAATTATAAGTATTCAGAGGCTTAATTATTGTAATATTTCTACCATGGGATGTGTACCAATGATCGAAATCACATGGATTCATCCAACAATGGGGCGTTCCAGAATAATACAATAGCCAAGGCCAGGAAGATGATTGAAGACACCATTGAGTCAAGAAGCCAGTTTGGAGAACCCTCTCGTTTGGCCAAACGGCAGGCTGAAGTTCGGTTTATTGATGATTCAGGGGAGGAAAAATTAAAGAAGCTTACTACCAATGTGGAGAAATTGACAGCACTGGTGGCGAAACTTGCAACCTCGAACAGCAGTAATAAAGAGGAGGTGGTGTGTGCATGTTGTGGAAATTCGGACACTTTTCGCAGAACTGCAATCTTGCACATGAATAAACAATTGCTCAAGCTAATGCTGCAGGGAATTGGCACAATAATTCTAATGGGAATTGGCAGCGGAATGCACCCAGGAGGGATCCATACTCAAATACATACATTCAAGGATGGAAGGACAATCCGACATTTGGTTGGAAAAATCCAGAATAAGGAGTTCAAATTCCCTTCCCCTCAGAAGCAAATTAGCAAGTTCCTGGTCAGATTTTGGGAAATCTCAACCAACAAGCTTCAAATCCAAACATGGGGAGCAATAACCGGAGTAATGGACCAATGTACAAGCCCTCGAATCAGAGGAATTTTTTCAACCCAAATCAGAACAATCCAAGAGGAGGCAGACCAATGGAAGAAGCCATGGTAGAGCTATTTGTACAGCAGAAGGAGCAGCGAACAGCCATCGATGGGATTGCCGGAGTGTTATCTCAGTTATCTGCTTCAATACAAGAATTAAGAGGGAACCAAGGCCAGCTGCCCTCCCAGGTACAGGTTCCTCCTAAGGAGAATGTGAACGAAATTCAGCTGCGAAGTGGAAAAATTTTGGAGCCTGCAATAAAAAAGTCGCAGTCAGCAGGGGGCTGTTTGCCCAAACCGACGGGTGATCCAGAAGCTGAAAATTCAGAGCAACTTGAACCTGAGGAGCCAATTATTATCAGATCTGAATCTGAACCTAAGAGGAGCCACGCCCTAATTCCAGTAAGCAAAGAGGTGTACAAGCCAGTGCCACCCTTCCCTAATAGTTTGCCCCCCAAGGCAAGAAAGATGAAAGAGGATCCAATTGAGTACTTGGAGGTTTTTGAAAAAATGGATGTTAACATTCCATTCCTAAAGGCGATAAAAATTCCCCCAATTGGGAAATTTCTGAAGGACTTCAAGGCTGGGAAACCAAGAGGAGCTAGTAAGGTGGCCTTAGACGAGACAGTCTCCGCCGTTATTCAAAAGAAGCTGCCACCCAAATGCAAGGACCCAGGTATGTTTTCTCTACCATGTGTGATTGGAGAAAAAGTTATTGAGCATGCAATGTGTGATCTTGGTGCATCTATTAATGTCATGCCTTTATCTGTTTACTTGACTCTATCTGGGGTAGAATTAGCTGAAACAAATGTTGTGATTTAACTAGCTGATAGATCATGTGTTCATCCGGATGGGGTATTGGAAAATGTATTTGTGCAAGTTAATTCTTTTGTATATCCTGCTGATTTCTATGTTATAAAAATGAATACTGATCCTGCTAAAGAATCTGCTGGGGTGTTGTTTGGTAGACCTTTTCTTAAGACATCCAAGGCTGTTATTGATGTATATAATGGATAAATTTGTTTGGATTACTGTGGGGAGAAGTGGCAATTTAACATTGAGAATGCTATGAAACATCCTGGTGATGTTTAAAATGTATATGGAATAGATGTCATTGACCCCCTTGTCCAATAATATCTTGAGACAAATTTCTTGCAGGATAAACTAGAAAGGACACTTGCTCAAAGCCTCACAGAAGTTGATATACAGAATTTAAGTGATGAGAAAGTTTGTAAGGCAATTCAGAACCTTGCAGTAGCTGAAGAGTATACAGGACCAGGCGACGGTTTTCCCAAACCACTGGGTGCCGAACGACCCATTCCATCATTAGTAAAGGCCCTAAAGTTGGATCTGAAGTCTCTCCCAAATAATCTGAAATATGCCTACTTAGGCGAAGGAGATACACTGCCAATGATTATTTCTAAGGGATTGACCCCAGCTCAAGAATATCGTTTGCTGAGAACCATAAGGAAGCACATCAAGGCGATTGGGTGGACCTTAGCCGATGTTCCTGGAATAAGTCCAGATATTTGCCAACACTTTATCTTCCTAGAGCCCGACGTAAAGCCATCAAGGAACCCACAAAGAAAGTTGAATCCAAATATGAGGGAGGTAGTTCTAAAGGAGATTCTGAAATTGTTGGCCATGGGGATAATCTATCCTATTTCTGATAGCAAGTTGGTCAGCCTAATCCATGTGGTACCAAAAAAAGGAGGTTTTGAAGAGGTTACGAATGAGAAAAATGAGATGGTGCCGATGAGATTACTCACAGGATGGCGAATGTGCATTGACTTCCGTAAATTAAATGCAGCTACTAGAAAGGATCATTTTCCCCTTCCATTTTTTGATGAGATACTAGAACGGCTGGCTGGTAAGATGTTCTTTTGTTTTCTGGACGGGTATGGTAGATATTTTCAAATATGGGTGAACAAGGAGGATCAGGAGAAGACTACTTTCACATGCCCTTTTGGAACTTATGCCTACAGGAGAATGCCATTTGGTCTATGCAATGCCCTTGGGACTTTTCAGAGATGCATGATGAGCATATTTTCAGACATGATTGAGCAGCGCATTGAGATTTTTATGGATGATTTCACAGTCTATGGGGATTCTTTTGAACAATGCTTAGAACACCTAGATTCAGTTTTGGAACGATGCGTAGCAAAGAACTTGGTGGTGAATTATGAGAAGTGTCACTTCATGGTTCGAGAAGGAATTGTTCTTGGTCACAAAGTAAGTGAAGAAGGGATCGAAGTGGACAAGGCCAAAGTAGAATTGATTGCCAAGCTACCTTATCCCACTAACGTGAAGGAAATTCGTGGTTTTCTGGGCTATGTAGGTTTTTACAGACGTTTCATCAAGGACTTTGCCAAAATCGCACGGCCGCTCTCAAATTTGCTCAAAGACGATGTCCCGTTTGCCCTAACGGACTACTGTCGTGACGCATTTAACACTCTAAAAGAGAAGTTGACATCAGCTCCAATCATTCAACCTCCAGATTGGGTGAAACCATTCGAGCTGATATGTGATGCTAGTGATTATGCTGTTGGTGTCGTGCTTGGTCAGAAAATTGGGAAGGAAACACATGCTGTGTATTATGCCTCCAAGACTCTTAATCCTGCCCAATGTAATTACACCACAACAAAGAAGGAGTTAATAGCAGTAGTGTTTGGATTTGATAAGTTTAGACAGTACCTCCTGGGCTCCAAGGTTATAGTTTATACCGATCATGCTGCTTTAAAACACTTGCTACACAAAAAGGAGTCAAAGCCAAGGTTGATTAGGTGGATTCTGCTTCTCCAGGAATTCGATTGGGAGCTTAAAGATAAAAAAGGAACTGAGAACACAGTAGCTGATCATTTGAGTCAACTGACTCTACCTGAACAGGAGGAACAAATTGGTGAAGAATTTCCGGGAGAACACCTTTTCGCTCTAAGTGCTTAATTCAGGGAGAACAAACTCATCTTGCAGTAGTAACAGCAGCCCATCCTGACCCATGGTATGCACCCACAGTGAATTATTTAGTTGCTAATGTTCTGCCACTCGAATTTTCTCAAAGGAAGAAGGAGAAGTTGATTAGTGATAGTAGGCAGTATATCTGGGACGATCCAATCATGTGGAAGTGTGGTCCTAATCAGATCATCCGACTATGTGTACTAGAATGGGAGCAAAAGAGCATTCTACAGCACTGCCACTCTTCGCCTCCAGGAGGACATTTTGGGCACAAACGCACAGCCCGAAAGATAATGGGCTGTGGTTTTTATTGGCCTAGCTTAAACAAAGATAGTTACCTGTTCTGTCAAGCTTGTGAAAGATGCCAGCAATTTGGAGACATCGGTACCTGAGATGAGATGCTACAAGTCTCAATTAAGGTCTACGAAATATTTGATGTTTGGGGCATGGATTTTATGGGCCCTTTCCCACCTTTCAATGGGTATGTTTACATTCTGCTCGTCGTAGATTATGTGTCCAAGTGGGTTGAGTCCAGGCCAAAGAAGTGAAGGAATTTTTAAAATGTCAATTGTTCCCAAGGCAATTATCAATGATCAAGGGACCCACTTTTGCAATCAGACTATAGCCAGAGTATTGAGGACACATGGAATTCAGCATCGACTTGCTACACCTTACCATCCACAGTCCAACGGCTAGGCTGAAGTGTCGAACAGAGAGATCAAGAGGATTCTTGAGAGGATAGTTAATACCTCAAGAAAAGATTGGAGTCAGAAGCTACCTGATGCTTTATGGGCATATCGGACTGCATTTAAAACTCCTATTGGGATGTCTCTGTATCGACTTGTTTTCGGCAAGATGTGTCATCTTCCTGCGGAATTAGAGCATAAAGCATACTGGGCAGTCCAAAAGATGAACCTGGATTCAACAGCAGCAGGTGAGGAAAGGCAGTACCAACTCTAGGAACTTGAAGAAATTAGGCTGGAAGCCTACTATTTGGCCAACTGGTACAAGGATCAAACAAAGGCCAGGCATGATCGACTCATCCGACAGAAGGAATTTCAAGTTGGCCAGCAAGTGTTGTTATTCAAGTCCAGAATTCGATTATTTGGTACTGGCAAATTGTCTAGCAAGTGGCATGGACCGTTGGAAGTAGTAGCAGTTTGGCCCAGTGGTGCAGTAGAAGTTCGAGACCTCAATCAGGGCAACAGTATAAAGTCAACGGGCAGAGATTGAAGCAATTTTATACTTCCAGTCAGATCCAGCAGGTCGAAGAAGTGTGGTTGGCCAAGTGCCCGCATCACATAGATTAATCAGTTCACACCCCGTCTGGCCAAGACGTTAAAGAAAAGTGCTACTAGGAGGCAACCTAGTTTATTGTAATAGGTTAGTTTTAAAATTAAAAAAAAAAAGTAATTTGTTTGTTTTTTTTAAATTTCTTTTCGTCTTTTCACAATTTAATTATTTTTTTACAAGGAATGGAGGAGCAATTTTGAGGACAGGAGGGCTCAGTACAAATTTTGGGGGCCAAAATCCCACATGTAGGAAGTCCAAGGGCCAATGGTGCAAATTTCCGCACCTACAGCCGTGACTCGGAAATTCAGAAATTCGGGTTCACATATGAAGCTTCACAAAGTTTAGGGATTGGAGATGTAATTCTTAGGAGCAAGGGCCACAAGTGACAAATTAAGGGGCTCAATTGCGAAGTCATGAAACTACAGGGACCTAATTGCAAAATGGTGGCCACTTCACCAATTCACCAATTTCCAGTACCCATTCACCGATTTCAATTAACCAATTCACCAATTTCCATTACCCAATTACTCGACCCCCTACCCAATTACCCGACCCACTACCCCAATTAACCTAATTTACCAAACAATTTCTCCCCAAACCAATCATTCATCTTCTTCCTTTGGTTTTAGCCGCCGCCCAAGATCCCTAGCCACCATTCCGACCGCCCACCTCCCAGCGACCACCACCAACCACCACCACCCGCGATGGCTCCCAAGCGCCGGCCTGACCGCATTCGCCCAAGGGACGAAGCCAAGGCCGCAGCGCAACCCGTTTGGGTTCCATTCGAGAGGCCGCCGCTCCTTCCTCCGCCACTGCCCCCTCCACCGCGACGCCCTCCACCTGCCCTTGCCGCCGCAAGTATGTGTCCGTGAAGTGGCCGACACCACCCACCATCTCTCGGTCGGCCAAGAAAACAAAGCGAGCCAAGTGCAGTCCCGAACCCGAGGCCGCCGAACCACCACCTTCCCCTCCATCGGCGACTTCTTTGGAGATTCCTTCCACTTCTCCGGCACAGGATACTAGTACTTCTACTGCATCCCAGCAAGATATGCCCACACCGCGTACTTCTACGCGTGTTTTAAGAAACCGACCAGTCCAGGCGAGTACCTCTACTGCCCCTACGGAGCCCACATTTGATGAGGGGGCTGACACTCCACCCCCTCGTGTTCAGATCACAAGTGCTGCTCAGATTGCCCGAAACTTGACGTTCTTTCCCTCCAGCCAAAAGACCAGGTATATGCAGGTTTGTTCCCGCGTTGTTTCTCCTTTTTACAGTATTGATTTTCAGCTCTTAGTCAGTTTGAGTATTTCAGAAGATGTGCACAATTTTTTTGAAAATGTGGGGTGGTCATAGTTTCTGAATTTTGATTTGGCTCCTTGTTATGAAGAAATGCTTAAAGAGTTTTATACCACCGCCACTAAAACCAAGACTAAGGATCTCACCCCTAGTCGGGATTTTCTAAATTTTTGATTGTTTAATACAGTGCATTCTCTATCTGTAAATCAATTGAATACTGTGTTAGGCATCTATATTGAGGCTGAGATAATATCTGCTGATTATTTGGCTAGACCTGTGAAATTCCTTGTTTTTAATCATGAGTCTGTGTGGAATCGCCTTACTTCATCTGAGGTTGCCTATTCTTCCCATAAATCTGGGGCCTATATGCTTACTGACCCTGCACTTCAATTTTGTCATTATTTGCTTGTGAAGAATCTCAGTGGCAAGACCTCTGCCCAACATGTAGTTACAATTCCTGAACTCTATATCCTTAAATGCATGTTGAAGGGGGTTAAACTCAATCTTGGGTTTTGGATTGGGTATAGTTTGAGGGATATTTGTTCTCACCCTAAGAGGCACTTGAGCTTAGGGCATTTTGTGGGACTTATTGCTAGAAATATGAATTTGTTTGATCCCACTCCCACTTGCATGACACCTTGCCCTCCCCCTAAGGCCTTGGATGATGAGTACTTAATTAGTACAGAGTTGCTTTTTAGGGCCCAAGATGGGACCCTTTGCTTTCACAGTGCGGACTTTCTGCCACTTGCTCATGCAGTCTCTGCAGGTTTGGAAAAGGTACAAAGGGACCTTGAAGCACTCAAGGAGGAACAAACTGCACTAAAGGTGCAAGTAGAGGAGGGATTTGCTGCAGTCATCAGCGATTTGACCAACTAGCTATTTGTTTAACTGCCATTCAGCAGCATTTGAAGCCTAATGATTAGGCTCTCAGGTAAGTTTTTCTGTTTTTGTTTGTCTTGTAGGCTGTTTTGAGTTTTAGTTTTTTCTATGTTTGTTTTTCTTTGTCTGTGTTTAGCCCTACATTTTGTTCTTTTCTTTGCATTTGAGGCCAAGCTTTCTTTAAGTGTGGGGATGTTTGCAGGGCTGATTAATGTTTTTCTGAATTGTTGTGTCATTAAGTATCCCCTGTGTTTCATTATGTTTGTTTGGGGACAAGCATTTGTCTAAGTGTGGGGATGTAGGGACATTTGTCCTAAAATTTTTGTTTTTGTCCTGTTTGTGAGTCAAGTGTCGTGCCTTTAATCTTATTTGGATCTGAAATATGTATCATAGATGAAGTGTGACATGAAGTATGCATGCTGTAGTTTTGAAAAATTAATCTGAGAAGTCCTGAATTAGTTAAATCTGGAAATATGCATGATTTCCCTTTTCTTAAGCCATTGTACTAAGCCTAAATGCTGAATTGTTCGGGGAGAATCATTTGCTTGCCTGTCAGACTGTCAAGATGGTACGAATAGTATATGGCGGGATGATGGGGAATCTTCTTAGGATTAACTACTTTTGGCTTGCTTTCTTAACTTACCTTGTTATATGCCTAGAAGCCAAGTTGAAGCCTTGTATACAAATATTTTTTTTAGTCAGTAAATAAGCCAAGGCTAATTTTTGTGATAAATCCTTTCTACCCCCTCCCCCCCCTCCCCAGCGTGTTAAGTTGCTGAATTATGAATGAAGTCAAGTGGTGCAATGTTTAAACAATATGTGTGGACTATTTGGCAATGTATATGTGTGCCCAATGTTAAAAAGCTCATGGAAAGCAGAGAAAAGGAAAGAATGAAAATAAATGTTGATGTTTTGAATTCTGCAATGTGCTAAAATTGTGATATATGATGAGCTGGGTAGAAAATGTAAAGTGTTGAATTTGTGAGCCATGGTCCGCGCAAAGTGCAAAAATGTTGAATGAAACAGGCGCCAGTTTGCCCAAACCGAAGGAGGCTGTGAAGAATTCTAAAGAGAGGTACAGCAACTGAAGTTTGATTTTTTGAGAACACATTGGGTTTGAATTTTTTGCAGGTGGCCTAGAACCCTTAGGTTCTGTCCAAAGGTTCGAACCCAAGCCTTACGTTGCGTCCCTTGATTAGAAGGTTGTTCTTAACTGCTGTATATCTATTTCTTCTATACTGTGGCGATGGTCGACTATCAATCATGTATGATTTGGCTAGATTAGGATTTACTTTTGTCCTGATTTTTTCTGAAAAATGTGAGATTGTGTGCATTACTGACCATAATGTGTTGTTTTGGAAATTATTGCATGTTTTTGGATTTAGCCAATGGAAGGACTGTTTTTGTGAAGTAAATAGGACACATGCATATGAATTGAAGTACTGATTTTGTGGTGTGAATAAGTTCCAGAAAAGAGAAAAGGCAGATTTGTGAGTATTGTTTGTGAGTTTATTTTGAGTCAAAGTGATAGTAGTTGTTTTTATTCGAGTCAGTCCAAAGAGTCTTGTGTGTTTTGTTTTGTTTTATGTCTGTGTTTTTTCTGTCTGAATCAATTAAGAAAGAAAGGAGTACATTGCTGAATTAATGGGTATGCTCTAGTTCTTCACTTCACGTTTGAGGGCAAGCGTCATTCAAGTGTGGGGATATTTGATCTGCACCTTTTAGGTGTATTATTTTAGCACTTATTATGGCAGTTCTCACGGGCTTTTGCCCAAGGTTTTAATGTTTAATTGCAGTTTTAGAGATCAAGCCCAATTGCAGAAGAGAAGTAAAAAAAAGAGGAATTTTGAAGCATAAAGAAGCCCACACAACTTGTTGGCCAAGAAGGAAGAAAAGCCCATGAGGCCGGAGCCAATTTTTAGACGGATCACAAGAGGAAATCGGGTGCATGAAGTTGAATCCAATTTGGATTATTAAACTTGGAGTCTGGAGTAAATAAAATTGGACTCCAATTAAAATCCGAGTGGGCCGAATCCAATTGGAGTCCAATTATCAATTGGATTGCAATTGAATTGACTTTGTGGGCAGCCACGCGCAGCGCAGGTTGATGGAATATGCGGAAAAGCTTAAAGGAAAAGCAAAGAAGTTTTGGGCAATTACCAATCCAAGAAGGAATTAAAGAGAGAAGTTGGGAGTTACCAAAATTGAAGAAACTCCATGTGCTTAATTAATTCTCTTTCCAAGTAGAAGAAGGTTTCCTTATTTCATTAGGAGATTGGTTAATTGCTCATTTGTATCCCTATATATATGAGATTATTCCTGCATTTTAGACACAAGTTTTTAGATACAAGTTTTTAGAATCAAGTTTTTAGATAGAAGTTTTCTAGACAAATTTTATAGAGAATAGTTTCTTAGTTTACAACTAATTCTCACGTAAGATACAGTTTCGCGCTAGTATAGTTTTCCTCTGTTTTTCTCTGTTCTGTTCTGTTTTGCTCTGTTTTGATCGCAACTTTGGATTTTTCCGATGGGCAGTCTATCGTTTGGCCAAACCGGCGGTTATCAGATTGCGAATTCTTAAATTCCAGTACAGTATTCTCTTTTCTCTTTTAATGTCTTCTTTTATATTTATGTGTTTTTCGTATTTTATTATGAGCAGCTAA
The DNA here is from genome assembly GCA_016801395.1 of Leptodermis oblonga. Lineage (NCBI taxonomy): Eukaryota > Viridiplantae > Streptophyta > Magnoliopsida > Gentianales > Rubiaceae > Leptodermis > Leptodermis oblonga. The sequence goes on along the minus strand of CM028756.1, from coordinate 31,345,687 downwards.
TTTCTTAGTTCTGGTATTATGTAAGAAGCCATAATCCATGCATGTATGAAACCCAGGAATTAATCTAAGGTCTAATGAATTATGTTTCTAAATTGCCTGTGTTTATATGTTTAATTACTAAAATTCTATTAAGCCTGATCAACTTAGTTTAATCTAGTAGAGTCAGTGAGTGGCACAACTACCGCCTGAGTAGTACATGATTAATTGGGTGATAATTTCTAATGCATCGTCAGTAGGAATTATTAGTTTCGGGTTCTTCTTGTTCTTAATGCTTCTATTTGTTAATTAATACGGTTTGCGGGGACTCGCGGTCTATTAGTTAACGTAGTTAGAGAATAATTCCTTTGCGGGAACTCGCGGGGGATTATCGAGAATCTATGGGAGAATTGGGATTATTTGCGGGGACTCGCGGTAATACTATAACTGAAACGGCATAAGTAATTAGACAAGTTAGGAGGTTTATGGTTGCATGCATGAGATTAAGGTGGATTTACATAATACCGGAATTATCTCTCATTAATTGATATCTGTTTAAGTCTTTTATTTAATTATTATTTTGCTACATTTAAGTGACAACTCTAAGGTCTCTTAAGAGACACAAAGGTGACTACTAGTCAACAATTTGGTTTTATTTGTATTTTAATTGGAAATTGAATTAAATTGACGTCTCTGTGGATCGACACTGTCTATTACTGTGCTATCTTTTATTAGCATCTTAATTGCAGGTTTTAAGCAGTACTTTTACTGTATTTGGTAGACCTACGACAAGTCCTATCACTCACCACCGGCTCCATTATTCTTTTTCTTCCTTCAAAATCAAAATACTGGACCTGATCGTATCAGTCCAAGAACATCGCAGCCGACACTGCCAATTTTTGGGATAAAAGATTGCTTACTAACCCTACCAATCTTCGGGATAGAATATTATTTCTTGATACCGCCAATTTTTGGGATAGATGATTGCTCACCGACACCGCTAATCTTCGGGATAGAAGATTGCTCACCGACGTCGTCAGTCTTTGGGATAGAAAATTGCTCACCGACATCGTCAATCTTTGGGATAGAATATTGCTCATCTGAAGGCATCGAGCGGATTGTATCCTTGAGGACAAGGATTCTTCGAGCGGGGAGGAATGATACAGATGCAACAGAAGCAGTAGTAACTTAGTGGTTTACTTAGTTACCTTTTACTGGCTGACTTGGTCATATTAGTCAGGATTTACCGGCTAGTTAGTATTTTCCCAAGATTTACTGGGGTTAGTGGTTAGATAGTGTTGCTGAATTTTAGCATATTGGTTGCAGGAGACTTCTTTAAAGAGTCATCCGTATGAGTAGCTTGATATGAATGAAAATACAGTCTTCTTTTCCTCTTATTATTTTTTCTCCTTATTTTCTAAATTCAATCCTTATCGGTATTTAAAACCCGTCTGCACATATTGTAAGTTAATCAATCTATATGCAGCGGAATAAATACAGATTGAATCATGTCAGGATCACTTTGCAATCATATGAATATTATACTATAATAGATCAGATGTTACCTCAAGAGCAGATCCATCAGCAATATTCAGCACCCACGAACCGATACGTGATATGCATGGAGATGAAACTATCACGAGTTGCACAGTTGTTCGGCCTCTAACGGTATCCATACGAACAACATTTTGGGATCCTTCTAAAGGATTGACCAATCAAAGGATTTGACAGCTAGATCAATATACGAGATGTACAAGATGTATCTCATTCCAATGACTAGGGTTTTATTTATAGATATCTTAATGGTACAAACCTATTATAAGTAGAAAACATAACAGAATAGGAAGCCTAACATAAATAGGAAACCATACTCAGATATTTATTAATAAGTCTCTAGAGTTAATTTATCCAATAAATTAACCCATAGTATATCATTTTGTCTCAATCAATTATTCTTATGTGTGTGACATTTTAAGTTCCTACACACATTGGCAATAAATATAAAGTATAATTTCATAATTTAATTGGCTTTAGGACATAAAACCAACACATATTAACTAGAGCCAAAGAATCCGATTCAATTTCCATGTTTCGCAAACCCAACCTGATGCATTCTTGCAAACCCAGCCTTAGAGCTTGATATTCAGTGTCCAAGTTTGTTCCAAAACCGAGAAAAACCAGGGCTCCGATACCACCACCCATGCCTCTTTCCGAATAATAAATTGGTGCCCATATAACCTGGATTTCCCAAAACCGACCCATCTGCATTTAGCTTATAACCAACCCTTGAGGCAACCTGGCAATTGTAATGACCTTTCTCCGTTGGGGAGGCCTCAAAACTTGGAAAAACCCCTTCCTCTCCAATACTCCTCCTTCGTCTTCAAACCCGTCAGGGGGTGTACTTGTAAAATGGTAGAAAAATGCCATCGAATTTCCTTAATTAAGTAATGGGCCGGCGTTTGGACCTCTTCAAATAGCATCTTATTTCTCGCCCTCTAAATAGACTCGAGTATCACCTCGGGCAGTAATTGAACCATGGCCTCCTACACCTTAGACCCAGATTTAAAAGTCCAGCAAAATGCGCATCTATCCCAAATATTCACCCAAGTATAGCCTAGTCGCTAATTGAATTTTGAACTTTTCTAGTGTAAATTTGCATGCATGATCTCTAATTCATACTTTCAATTCAAATCAACAATCCTTACTTATTACTTTCAATTCAAATTAGCAATCCTTACTTATTGTGGCAAAACAGGACGACATAAAGTTTGAATATTTTAGATCTTAGTTTCTATCAAGAAAAATATAGTCTAGGATTCTGTTACTGAAATTGCAGTGGTGACATTTTCTTTTCATAATAACTATCCATTGTTGTTGGATGATTCACAACAAATTAATTAATAAAAGTTATTCCGTTTGCGTTAAAAAATTAATTTCTTAAATTAATGAACAAAAAGGAAACCTCTAAAATATTAAAACCAAATCGAGACTAGGGGTGATCAAACTGGCCCGCAGGTAATAGACCCTAAAATATTTATTAGGTTCGGGTCGGGTCGGTTCAGCCCTAACGGGCCAATATGGGTTTTGATCACGGTAGGTTAGAGCCAAAGCTTGGCCCTAACTGGCCCTTTTTTTTTTTTTCATTTTCTTTTTTTTTTCTTGTTTCGGGTTTTTAAGTTTTACCTATGTTTTTTCTTTTCTTCTTTCAATTATTTTTAATTACTATCTGGCCCTTTTCTTTCTTTATTTTTATTTTTTTCTTTTCTTTTTCATGTTTCCAAATTTTACTTTTGGTTTTTATTTTCTTTCTTTCAATTATTTTTTTAATTAACTTCTTCACTTTCTTGAATGTTTTTTTCAATCTAGATTTTGGAGTAATTTTTTTAATACTAATAATAACTTAGAGGTTGGACAAAATTAATAAGAATAACATTTTTTATTTGAAAATTTTGTTTGATTTGTACTCCAAAAATTAAACTTTTACGTATATATATATATTTTAAATTATTTTTTAAGAACATTTTGATTTCGTTTAACAATTATTTCAAAAATATTTTTATAAGAGTATTTTTTAAAAATATTTTATAAAATATATCTTTAATTTTTGTACAAATATGCGTTAGGAAAAATATTTTATAAATTGTTTTTAATATTTAAAATAAAATTTTAAAATAGTTTAAAAGGTGTCTCATAAAAATATTTTTATTTTAAGAAATAATTTATGTAATCATCTAATGTGTATATATATATATATATATATATATATATAGACACCTAAATTTATATTTTAAGATATTAAAAATATAATAAAAATTATATTTTCTCAAACAAAATAATAAAAAGGTGTAAAATTTAAATTTAAATTAAAAAAAATCAGTTTGCAAAATTAGATTTGAAGAGGGCCTGTGGGAATTTTTTGTTTTGTTTTTTTTGGGATTATTTGAACTTGAAGGTTTGGGGTGGAGAGGATACGGGATGGGCATTGGGTATGCATAAAAAAATTTAATTTTCTTTTTTTGCTGTATGCATGGTAAAGAAAAAAGAAAAAGAAAAAAAAAGGGGTCAATTAGGGTTGCGGTCCGTACTTCATCATTAGGGCCGCGTCTCTATATGACCCTAATCATTAGAATCGGGATGGGTAAAGGTGGGTTTTGCATTTTGAGCAGGCCTAATGAAGACAAGTTGAAGGACCTGAAATATAATAAAATAACCATTCTCTCTGTTCACTCCTACAAAATAGGTTCTAGTCATCCAATGTATAAGTGCGCCTGAAAAGATTGGATGCTTGGTTTCTTTCTTTTCTCTTTCCTTTTTCTTTTCAAACAAAACGAAAAGCAGATTTATATTTCAACAAATTATCCTAGTTATATTCGTTAATTTTTAAAATTATTAATTTATGATATTGATGGGACAATATATTTATACACGGGTCTTTCTAAAAATTATTAGCTTATTATTTTATTAAAATTTGTAATTTTTTTAACCAGTTCGAATCGAGACCAAGAAAAAATATCATCTTAAAGAGATTATTAATTTATAAAATATCAATTTGCGGAGGTTGTACTGTATATACAATCATTAGAATATATAAAATTTTTTAAAATAAAAATGGAGCAGCGTATGATGCCAACCAACTTACCACGCTGATATCATCATCCACGCAGCTAGTCCATGAGACACTATCAACAACCACCACATGCCAATAACATCTTCAGTGCCACAATGCCCCCAACGATGGTGATGACCATTTCGATTTTCAAGAACCAGAGTATGGCTCCTGGGAAGAAATTTCAAATGGGGACAGAAGACACTACATGTGAATCCCAACAAAAAAAATAAATAAATAAAAATTAGAGGTTTCTTACGAATATGCTCTACGAAAACAAAAGAAAGTTGACTATAAAAAGTTAACCAATAATTTCCCATGAAGTCTTTCAGCTACTTGTATTAGGTTCCTTTAGTTTTTTACTTTCTTGTATGTTATCCTTTTTTCTTTTATGCATTAATAAAATGGGTATTCAATCCCACTATTTAGACCTTTTTAAAAATAAAATAAAATGTGGCAGTGTATAAATGAGTGCTTGATAAGTTCATATCATGATTACACTGATAACTATTTCTAAATATATATATATATATATATATACATATATTTTTGAAAGAAAAACATGTAGATAAGTCTGACGAATTTCCATTCGAGATATTAAATAGCCATACGTGTATAAAGAAAAAAAGAATGGCCATACATGTTTGCTAGCACATGCATTTTTTTTTGGGGTTCCAAAACGAATAGTAGCATATGCCAACAACAAAACCATAGGCGTTAATTTTATTCTGAGAAATTAATAATCGAATGATCGATTTGTTAAATCCCATGTCGAAAATTTTAATAATATTGTACGGAGTACTATATATTAAACACTAATCAATTTTATTTTGTAGCTTTTGATCGATCTGTAACTTCTGTCTTATATATAGAAAGGACACAATTAATCTCTGGCATAATCTATATTAGATCACTAATTAATCCCACTTCAAAAAAAAGATCACTAATTAACCTAATTAATTGTTTGAAATAACTATTAATTAAACTAGTCCTAATATTTTTAATAGCTTCTAATCATTTGGAGAATCTATATTAATGGAGATAAATGATTAATGATCAACTCGTAAATTTTGCAAATTAAATATTCAAAAATTAATGGATGGATCAGGGATAAAATGGACAAAAACTACCGACCAATTATGAATTCAGAAGTAGAGTTTCCGTTCATCGTATTTGTTTCAGCTTACATGAAAGTCTACTATATGTGCACGATACTTTGACGTCCAGGCAGGCTCTGTACAAAGAAATTGTCAACTTACAGAAGTTGGTTCAGACCCGGAGTTCGATATCGAGAGCTTGGCTTCGAACAGTCGATTTGACTTCGAGCCAATTTGTCTAAATACTTTACTGAACTTTATATTATAAACTACGAGATTCTTCGTCGGCTGCAATGTGGGGTGTTGGCCATTTGGAAAACATCTCATCATTTGCATTTAGAATTCAAACAAACTTGACGAAGGCTTTTCCGGTTGTAGGATCAAGAATGTGGTCCGAATGTTGATGGTCTTTAATCCATGTTCAACACAAGCTAAACAAAAATTAGATTACGAAGAACACGTTGCAAATCCCATTATATTGCCCATCCCCCGTGTACCAACCAAATACTTGGAGTCCATTTCGATAAGCACTTGCCGAAATCGCCCAACTACTCACAAGCATGCATTCCATGATGGAGGGCCATAAATTCCACAAAAGGAGTTAATTAGTGACTACTCCAATAAATTTTGCCGCTACATGAAGCACCTGGCCTCTATGATGCCGTTAAATCGTAAACGCATTTGCGAGGTAGGGTATACTGATACAGTTATACAACTTGACGTTTGCGAGGGAGTGTATGTGAGATCTCTTTCTTGATAACTAAAATATAAAAATGTGTATCACATGATGTACCTCTTTTCTACTATAATTAACGTTAATTAGCCCCATGAATCTTTGATGAACGTGAATTCCGAACCATCGTGGGTGGGAGTCCAGGGCATGCTAGCAGGGCTGTTCCTATAAGAAAAAGGGCCATGTTCGGTGATATGAATTTGGGTCGTAAATGTAAAATAGAAAAATATTCATTATTATCTAATTTCAATTTATAAAATCATGATTCAATTTTTAAAGTTTCTAATGTAAATTCATATTTAATATCTATTGCTTAAATTCAAATTTCTTAAATTTTTAAATTTCAAATATAACCTATTCGACCTCTAATTGAAACCATAAAATATAATTTAAACTCAAATTAATAATAAAATTTTAAACCAATTTAAATTCAAGTTAAACACCTAAAATTGATTTAATAATCTATAAATTTAAACAAACAATTTTAGTTATTAAAACTGAATAATCAAAATTTAAAAATATAAATTAACCTTTAAGGAGAAGAATTGTTATTGGTTGAGAAATAAATTTAGAACATCCAAAAGTTAGGCCAGCTACACACGAAGAAAAAAAAAATATTAAACTTAGTATTGAATTTAAAGAAAAAAAAAAGAATGAGAGAAAAAAAAAAAACATAAACCTTGGGGAAAATTGCTTCAATTTAGAGAAGGATGAAAACTTAGTGTTCTTGGCTATAGCTGCGGCTGGTGGAAAAAAAAGAAGAAAAGCTTAGGTTTTTTCTTGGATGAATGATGGTATCGGGCTGGAAGGATGCAGATTTAAATAGGTTTGGTTAACTTCTTTTTCATTTTTCTTTTTTTTTTAAATTTTAGTAGAACGACGTTTTTTTGACGTCGTTCCAACAAAAAAAAAAAAAAAAAAAAAATCACTTTAGTGGAACGACGTCATTTTGACGTCGTTCCAAAAAGTATTAATGGGGCCCCAAAAATGTTTGGGCCCTGAGTATGGGCTCACTCAAAACAGGCTTATGGACAACCTTGTCTGTTAGAGGGATGGAGGGGGTTGGGTTTTGGATCACCCCAAACTTCCCTTTTCACCTTATGTGTGACGCCCCAATTTCACCATCCCGTATAGGACTGGTTTAACCGGATGTCAACATGGTTCATACGAGTGCTTATTGTCGCTCAGAACAAACCAACCATACTTTATTACGACAATGCTAATATTTTGTACGACCCTATTTTACATAATTCTCAAAATATATACTTAAACAAAACATTAAGTATAGTGGTTCATCCTTAGCTTTAACCAGCTATTACAGTGGTTCATGTTGTCCTAATACTGATAGTGAGCACAATCATCCACGTACCAAGGATCTGTAACAATATATTTGAAAACAAGAAACAAAACAATAAAATTGAATGAGTCCTTGCCCAGTAAGATCACACCATTTTTGCAAACATTTACCGATTTATATCATTACTCATGCATAGAATTCAATCAATCCTAGCACATTGCATTCATTACTCCAATGTAGTATTCATAGACATATAAAACGAGGATGAAGGTAGCCGTCAAAGTTCTATCTAAACAGTAAACAAACTAACCAAATTCACCTCGGTACATGTTCATTCATGCCATACTCATTCAATTCATTCCATATTCATTTTCATCACGTTCATTTCATTCATTCATGTATTGTGTCGTCAACCACACCCTTTCATTCATTCATTCATGAAAGAATCTCGATATTATGAACGCGAATGATTTAGACGACCAAGTCCCATACCGGCTCGTAGAATCAAAGCGGACCAAATAAAGGATCCGACTCACACATGCACACTATTACTACAAAAAGGGGATTCAATGGCGGTTTTTTTGTCCTTTCTATGTCGGTATTTTCGCTATTTGAACCGCCATCTATCTGGCAGCCGTAGAAAGTTTGCAGACATTCTATTGCACTTAAGACCCACCGTAGAAAGTTCATAGAATTTCTATGGCGAGTAAGAGAAAACCGCCGTAGAACTTTCTACGGCGGTTCATGAAAGTCAGGGCTTTTCTCTTTAACAGCCATAGAAAGAGACTTTCTATGGCGGTTTTCTCTATAACCGCCATAGAAAGTAAAATTTTTATTAAAAAAAAATTTTAAAAATTTAATATTTTTAAGGCGGCCCTTATTTAAAAGGGCTTAAAAAATAAAATTTTAAAAATTAAAAATTTCTTATCAAATTTACATTAGCCTACATTTAAAATATACTAGTTGCGGTTATTGCACTCCAACACAGAAAATATATAAATGTGAAATTTATACTGTACATAAAAAGTAAGAAATGGAGCATAAAAATAAATAATTGATATAAATAGAACAAATCCAAGACTATTCCAAATTCAACAAATTTTCAGAAAACAAGAGGCTTCCGTGTGTGCACGGAGAAGTTAAACACAACTGAATTCAAATAAATTTCTAGTAGGGGGTGTACTTTTCAACCATAACGCTCACCATAATCACCACCACTGCCACCCAACATTAGTAGATAAAACCAGTAGAAAAGAAGAGAAAACCAGTAGAAACTATAGAGGAAAACAAAAAACAAGGAAAATGGGTAAAAAAAATCACAGCCTCAAAATTAGTCTTGACCTAAAAATTAAAAATGAAAACAAAAGAATCACCTTGAGGCGCTGGAATAAAGGAGGGAAGGTTTCGTGAGCTGGAATGAATTTGGGGTAGATTTCGGTGCCTTTCTTATAAAGTTTCGTAGTATCTAACCTCCAAGTGATAAATTGAAACACCAAATATTTGGTTCTAAGCTTAAAGGTTTAAAAATGGAGTTTGTAGGACGGAGAAGACGAAGTCTCGGTGTGAGGGTGCTTGCATTTAGAGAATAGTTTGTGTTTTAGGGCTAAGAATCAGGCCTTCTATGGCGGTTATGAAAAACCCGCTTAGAAAGCTACTTTCTATAGTGGTTATGTAGAAACCGCCATAGAAAGTGTGAACTTTCTATGGCGGTTTTATAAAACCCACCTTAAAAAGGCTTTTCTATGGCCGGTACTAGAAAACCGCCATAGAAAGTCCCCCTTTTCTATGGCGGTTATATAATTTTCTACGGAAATTACTAAATAACCACCATAGAAAGTAGTTCTCTATGGCATATCTCAATAAACCGCCATAGAAAATCCGTGTTTTATTTTTAATGGTGATTTTCGTCTAAACCGCCATTAAAGGACCGCCGTTGAATCCCCTTTTTGTAGTAGTATTTCTACGGCGGTTATTGAAAAACCACCGCAGAAAGTCTTCTACGGCGGTTTTTCAATAACCGCCCTAGAAAGTTAGTTACTACGGCGGTTATTTGATAATCGCCGTATATAATGGCTTCAAAGTCCGTATTTTCTTTTTTTATGGCGGTTTTGTCTTTTCTGCCGTTAAATTACAGCCGTTAAAACTCCATTCTATAGTAGTGACAATTAACAGTTCCAGTGCACAAATAAAACGTTTATGAATCTTCACACATATATATGGATTTCAGCGCGTACATAAACACAACTGGTGGTTTCAAATCAAAAGCATTTCAAACTTTTTCGAAAGTGTATAAAACATGTAATCACAATCAGTTCAATGCAGATTCAATCATTAATTAATTAAAAAGGTATCCATTTTCAGTGAAAAACTCACATTGCGTGTAGATGCTAGCTCACAAATATTAGAATGATCTGCATTTAATTCAAGTCTCAAGACTTAAACTTTATTATTAAAATAAAATTATTCTCATAATTTTAGACTTCTAAGTGTTCTTGTTTACCTATCTAGGTTTCCCTTAATTTCTAGAGTAATCTACAATAATTACTTTCTTTAACAGAAAATATTTTGGAATATTAAAATAATTATAAGAGTTTGAGGTTTTATTTCTACTTGTAGCAAAACAAGGTTTTAATAAAAATTCAACAATAATATATATAAATCAACTGTTGTGTAATGACTCTTAAATCAATTATTAATCAAAATGTTTAAGGTTATAAAAGAAATTATAAAGGTTTTACCCTCAAGAAAGATCGGTAAAACCAAAGTAGTTTTAAGTTTAGCTTTGAAATCGGTTTTCCCCATCATTTGATGGGTAAAAACCGATGCAAAAAATTATCTTATTTCAAGAGATCGGTTTTTCCCGCAATTTTATCGGTAAAAATTGATGACAAAATTGTTCCAGCAACAGAGAACCCGCTCATCGGCAGTAGCCACACAAACCCCACCATGAATCCCACAGAGTTGGGGGATAGCTGAGCCAGGCCTAGCCCAAAGTAATCAAGAATTCCCCGGACGATAGGATGAAGGTGGAAGCTCAAACCTTGATCAAGATAGGCCCGATAAACAGCCAGGAACCCCTTCTCAGGATAGTCCGCGTGATCCTCATGGTCAGTCAGAAATAGAGAGAGATCGCGGGGGAGATGATAAAGGCAAGGCCTGCGCCTCCATAAATGAACCGAGAAGCAAGAGCAGAGAAACCCTCTTCAAGAATTTCAACATCATCAAGATATTGGGAGGCGTCGTAAATGATGTACAAGATTCACAAAGCAAAAGAAAGAAAAAAGGGAAGAAGGCAAATCCATTTCAATAAAGAAGAAAAACATAGAATAGGAAAGGCAGGGCAAGAAACGTATCACCGAGGAAGGAAGCAAATTAGAAGGAATATACGAGAAATCGCAAACTAGAAACGAAGAAAATGAATAGAGAAAATCACGTAGAAAAAGAAGAAAAAGAAAAACCAAGAAAGAAAAGAAGAAAGGAAGGCAAAATGGTCGAGAAAGGGAATGGGATGACGTCAGGAAGGCAAACAAAAATACCCCTGCCAAAACCTGACTCCATCTCATCAACTGCTCATTTCAGGGAGTGCAAATTTGAGTCGCTTACCCTTCCCACTCAAAGGGCGGTGTGTTAGGACGTTTCGAGACCCTCAGAAAGGAGAAACTGTCTTGGAGCATAACTCTAGCCCTTAGCCAATCCGAGGCCAAAGTTGGGGACTAGTTCATGGAACACGATTTGGGCGAGACCCAACCCACAATACTAAGGGTCAGCCTAGGCGCTTAGTCCACTCCTGATGCCTTACAAAGTCTTAAAGATGAAGCCCCGGCGATACCCAGGTCCCCGGTCGCAGCCTAAGCCCTACCCCAATAAGGCCCAAGAGAGCGAGATAAGGTAAGAAATAGACGAGAAACACTTGGACTTTACTTCCCTCCATAAAGAATCAACATCAAGATTGAGAGGATTTACTTTCCATACCACAGGATGTGAGAGAATCTCCGAGAAATCCTCCTACCTTGCCAAGCAAGGTCCTCGACTATATATACAGAGCGATATTTACCCTATAAGATACACAAGATTCTGCAACCCTAATCATATCTTTAGTTTAAACTGCTTATTGACTTAGCCATCGGAGTATCTTAGGGGAACTAGTCCCCGCCATTTGCAGGATCTCAATCTCGAGCACCGAGGATAGCCGGAGACATTATCAATCCATTGGACCGATAGATTCGGGCTCATCAGTTCTTTATTGATCTGTTGGGACAAGGCTAGTCACTAAACTCGATACTTACCTAAACGGCTAAATTGGATACGCATGTTTTCATAATATAACTGCAAAACTTCAAATGTTTAACTAGATACATGCGGTGTTGGACCATGAGACGCATCATATTTACTTTTTCTGAAAAAATCATATTTCTAACTTTTCATTATCAAAAAAAAAAAAATTCATAATTCTTCTCTAATATATGATTATAAATATTTATGTTCCGTAGTAAAATACATCATTTAAATGATATTTTAATTTAAAGTTAAAAGGAGGGGACGATTTGATAATATGCAAATTTGAAAATTAGAATTCAAAGAGAATAATGTCAAATTTCAATTTTTTTTAATAGAAAATTTAACAAAGAAAGAGGTGAGCTGGGAAAAGTCTCAAATTTCTTGGTAGATTTTCCTGTATATTTTCTCAAAACCAAATTTCGAATTTACTTTACATTTTGTAACACCTTTTTTTGTCATTCTCAATGCACATTTTTTCATTTTTCATTCCGCTTTTCATCACGTATTATGGGAGATCCCCGCCTTCTGTCTATCACGCGGAGAGACGTTGTGGACTGCCTCCATTCTCTTTGTAACCTAATTGGAAAATTTTGGTTTTAGTCTTTTAGAGATGAGATATTTTGTTAGAGGATATTTATTTTGGGAATTTTTGTAGGAAAGAGAAGAATAAGTGTAATGATTATGTTATTTTTTGAATTCATGTAAGTGAAGCTTTAAAAGAAATTTTAAAGTTTGAATTTAGTAGAAAATAAGATTATTTCTTTATGTAAAATTTTAGAGAAAATAGTGATGATTTTCCTTAAATGAAATGGAAAAGAACATAGCAAAATTACACCCATGGTTGAGGGAACCTGAGATTAATTTCATTGCACGTTGAAGACACTATCAATCAATATCGCTTTAAAAAAGTTATAGGCCCTTGGAAACGTATCCAAATCATTCTTTTTCATATTTTCAATACAATTTTTCACTTTTTCAATACATTTCTTTACATTAATTTTTAATACAATTTTAATATTTTAAAATCACAATTCAAATTAAGGTTTGGATCAAGTTTTGATAACAAACTAGCCATATATGGCCAGCTACAGAGAAATAGTGGCTAGCTAGTATACTTTGTTTGTGCCTAGTTTTATATAAATAAGATGGCAAGAATTAATTGAGTTACTGCAAAAGCAACACTCTCTCCGGCCTCGGCACCGGCACCGGCAGTGATGATGAATATGATACTCTTCTTCCGGGGTTTAGCTTGTTTTCTGCAGCTTGCGGGATCTACCACCACAACCACCGTGGGACAGTATATTTCTCCAAGTTGTCTTCTCAAAATATGTTCCAAGGACTATGCCTGTAACTCTCCCCCTCCGGCCAACCTGAATGTTTCCGGCAAAGATGGTATGTATCTGTATTTCTCTACTTTTAATCCTTTTATCACCATTTCCGTTTATTTGTTGGGTAAACTACAAAATAACTTGTGGTTTGATAAATAGACAGCTTACCCTCATAGTTTTAGAGTAGACCACTTACTCCCGTAATTTGAAAATGAACAACTTATCTATATGGTTTGAAAAATAGATAACTTACTCCCTACTCCATGATTTGAAAAAGGGTAAAAGACATGTTCCACCCTTATTGTTTGATTGAGGGACAAAAATACCTCCCTTGTACTTTAAAAACCCCCTTATCCTCTTATACTTTGGGTTATATAAGGAACTAAGGTAGTTACATTTTAAGACGATGGAAAAACCTATTTCTGTTGGTGTCATAGATTTTTAGCACAAAACTACCCGCTTAATTTATTATCCTTTTGATCAGATTTGAAGCTTTTTCTTCATATCTTGAAAGGAGAAAACAGAATCAGTAGTTGACAGTTCTAGAACTCAAATTGAAACCAATATTAATAGCAGTGAGTATCTTAAATTTAATGGAAGATTTGGTGGAAGTATGAAGGATGAATGGCGATCTTGGTGGAGGGGTGATGACAGAATCAAAAATATAAATAAATAAATAAATAAATAAATAAATCTAAACCAGTTTATGGATGGATGATTTTAGCAAAGTTCCAAAAATATATATATTCTAGAATCGGGAAAAAAATACGACTGAATTAGAAAAAGAAACCAGAAGGAAGAGATACAAGAAAAAATAAAAAATTTGATAAAATTAATATTAAAACTAAGGAAAAATAAAATGAGGGAAAAAAAAAAGACAAACATAAATGGTTTTGGAAAAAATATAATATATCGTGAAACTCAAGTCCAGATAAAATGGAACCAAATAATAACTAGGAATAGAATGATCAAAAAGGAGTAAGAAAAAATAAAGAGGAAGAGAAAACAATAAAAGAAGAAAAAAACGGTGAAGAGAAATATATATTTTTTTTACGTAACAGCCCATAAACGGGGAAGAGAAAGTTAATGAAGAAGCAGAAAAGGGTTAGCAAATATGATATGGAAGAGTGTTTAAGGTATTACATTAAATTTGGTTATCAAATTTCTGTTAATTCTTAGATTAATCCAAAGTTTAAGGGGTAAGTGGACAATTAGAAGTATAGGGGGAGGTATTTGTCTTTTGTTTAAACCACAAGGGAGGTACTTGTTTTTTTGTTCAAACCACTAAAAACGGTGGATAAATGACTAAAAACAGGGGATAAGTTGTCTATCTTCAAACCATGTGGGGTTGTCAATTTTCAAACCATGCGGGTAAGTTGTCTATTTTCAAATCACAGTGGATAAGTTATCCACTTTCAAACTATTGGGATATAAGTTGTCTATTTATCAAACTACGGGTCATTTGTACCTTACCCTTATTTGTTTGGTTATTTTTACAGTTTAAATCATTTCGGTGATTTCTTAATTTGAATTGTTCTCTCTTAAAATTTAATTTTCATCACTTAACTTTAAATATAGTTTCAAGTGGTCACAAACTCAAATTGAATCATCATTCCAATTGCTTCTAGCTAGTTAGTAAGTTGTTTGAGGTCAAATTAAGGGATAAAGTAACATTTGGAAACATATTGTAATTCAAATAGGAGATTTTTTTTTTGAAGAGAATTATTTTCTGGAAATTGTCTAGGAAAGATACGAAAAAATTTAATCATGATGTTATTTTTTGAAATAATGCGAGTATAGTGTTGAAAGGGAATTTTAATTTTAATCTTGAAGTTAGTAAAAGATGAGAGTATTTGGTTATAAAGGTTTTTTTTAAAAATAATTATAAAAAAAAAAGAAAATAAACCGAACCTTAACTCTCTTTGTTTCATTTTTCATTTTCTACCCTATGTAAATCACATATATAGGGAGAAATATTTATCATGATAATCCTGATATCAGCTATATCAGGCCTCATCAGACATCCAATCAGAAGTTGTGTGACACCCCAACCCGACCTCCCTATTTGAGCGAGAGATTCTATCGGATGCCTATTAGGTTCACACTATGACTCATGCACTAACGATATACAGCGCAATCGCTAAGTAGATAATACGTTTATTCATTAAAGTAAGTTATAAAACCTTCAGAATACATGCAATCTCTAAATCATTCAAACACTAAGTCATAATATTACAACCGTGCCTCAAAACGCTAAACTAGGTTTTCTGGCAACAGTACAATATTAGCGTTTCAAAACTAAACAAAAGGCTCTTCATCAGCACCATACTATTATGTCAAGGCACTTTAGCAGCAATTACTCCCAAGATCTATAACATGCAAAACGTGTAAGGGGTGAGCGCCAAATCTTAGTGAGGTCGCACTACTAAAAACATTACCGAGCAAACAATTACCAATCACATAACAAGTATTTCTTAATCAAACAAAGGGGAACACGTAAGGGATAGAAATAGTATAACTAGCAAGCTATAATGAGGATCTATGTGACCCTTCGAAAAGCATTATCGATAATACTTTACCTGTATTGGAATTCTTTGCGGACACAAAACACGGTGTCTTTTTGTCAACCACACCCATGGAACTTGGTGCACAAAACACGGTGCACGAGACATGGTGACATACCTTGAGATAATACTGAACACGACATCTTCAATCATTTAGTTGAACGTTCAAGCCCAATGCTGACATGCGCGATTTCAACGGACTAAACAGGCTTTGGGATCCCAAGTGAACACGCAAGTAACAGGTAACGTGGAACACGCAAATAACATAGGACATGCGAGTAACACTAGAACACTCAAATAACATTAGACACGCAACATTTCATACTTAACTCTTAAATCGCAAGTACACGGCAACTCTTAACAGGGATTTGACTTATACACTTAACTCAGTGTTTGAGCACATTTATATAGACATGGCACAATAATTACATAGAGAGACATTTCACAACATGACTTTGAATAACTATCACACATAATCGTAAGTAAAACATGCTAACTCATTTAGTTACTCATTTAAAACATTTAATCCCTTTAGTGAGAACACTCACCTTATTCCGCAGATGCTAACTTACAAATATCGAACAATCTGCATTATAAGTTCACGGTTTAGACTTTGTCCTTTAGTCTAGATCATTCTTTAGATTCTTAGAATTCTATATGGTTTCACCTTTCGATCCTTGTGTCTCTAGTCATTTAATGAATTATATGTAATTATTAGTTAAAATATTTAAAATTATAAAAGAAGTTGTAAGGATTTTCAAAAATTCAAGTTTCAGGTGAGGCTCGGGTTTACCCACAAAAAAATAGGGAATAACCGATGAAATCCATATTTCAGCTTCTAAGAGCGATTTTTTCCACAGAAATAGCGGCAATAATTGTACTTCTGGAGTTTTCAGTTTTGAAGATCGGTTATAACCTATCTTTCTTCAGTTATAATCGATTTTCTTCAGCCTTCAGCAACGAAGAACAGTTATAACCTATCAAAACATAGGTTATAACCAATTTTATTCAGTTTTTCATTCTTTCAAAACTCTAGTTTCAGGTTTTCAATTAAAACAACATCAAAACATGTTTTTCTTTGATTTCTTTTGCTCAAAATAATGTATTTAACATATATATGACATTCCTATCAATTCATAACATTTCTACAGCATATAGAATCAAAGATTCAAATCAAAACTCTCAAAAACTCAAAACTTTCCACTTTATACTTATATGAATCAAAAGTTATAATTCCAACGTTATCGTAAGCGATTTAAACTTACCATTATGTTTTTGATATTGCTAGACACCTTTCCAATGGATTGGAATCAAGATTCACGTTCCAAATCTAAACTTTCTAAGTTTTTTTTTTTTTTCCTTTCATTTTCTCTTCTTTCTCCTACTTGTTTCTCCTTTCTCGTGAATTATGGCAAATTTTGGAGTTTTTGGGATGTTATTAGACTCCCCTAGATGATAGAGTTGTAGGATATAGACCCCTAGGGTTGTAGCCCACCTTTGAAAGTTGAAGAATATATTTTTTGACGATCAGTTTTAACCAATCAAACTCAAACAATAACCAATCTGACTTTGGTCAATTTGGACAAAGTTCGGAAATAACCGACCATCCATCAGTTATAACATCTCCTCAGGGCGGTGGCATATTTTTCAACATTTCTAAGGCTATTTTGATCGGTTATACTCGATTTAAGTTAGGCAATTGCTACTCCTCGACTATTTTCCTATTTTCACTTATTTTCTAATTTTCTTATTTCCATTTCAGAAATTTCCATATTACACTAATATATCTACATCAATATAGCCTTAAACACAATCTTACTCTTAGAAAACATCATATTTCTACATTAAAAATCAAAACATTATGATTTATATCAGACAATATAAATTTTAAATGTAAACTTAGGGTGAAAAATACGGGGTCTTACAGGCTGCCACCTAATCTTTTCTAAATTGACATATTCTAATTATATTATATATTTATCTTATGAAAATTAAATTTTATATTTACTCATGTAAATATAATTATATGGGATATCTTGTATTTATTATAATTTTATTTGTTAATAAAACATTATCTCAAAAAATTAAATAACTATATCATACACACAAATAAGTGAACCCTTAGTCATAAGATTTATTTTATTCAAAATGAACATCTATGAAAAATTTTATCTCAAAAATTTAAAATAACTATACCCTATATACAATAAGTGAACATTTAGGGCCTGTTTGATAACCCAACTTAATGCTTAAAATTATTTGATGAAGAGATAATGACTTTTAGTGTGTTTGATGACGGAATTTTAAACATCTTAATCGTTTAAACACTACTTATTTCCTTTACAAAAATGTAAGCATAAAAAGTCGACTTATTGCTTATCTCTTAATGCTCCACGAAATAATTTTTTAAATAATTCATATTTGATTTCTGAAACTATCCTTTTTATTTATTCATATTGATTTAACTATAATTATTATTTTATTTTTTCTTCATTAGCATACTATGTATTTTAAACTTTTTCATTATAATATTGTCAAATAAAATTTAATTTATAGTTTGATATTAAAAATTTATTCAATAAGTTATATCATTTACATGCTTTTATAGTACTTATATAATTTTATTAATTATATATGAATTTTAGGGTAAATACACAATTACCCCCCTGTGGTTTCGAAAACTTATGCATCTCCCTTATAGTTTAAGAAGCTACCATGCACCCCCCTTAACTTTCGTGAACTATGTAAAGTGGACAAAAATGACCAAAATACCCCCACGTCTAAACTGTAATTCACAACTAGAATAAGGGCATTTTGGGGGTATTTTGGTAATTTTTGTCCACTTTACATAGTTCACGAAAATGAAGGGGGGTGCATTTTAGCTCTTTAAACCATAAGGAGGTGATGCACAAGTTTCTGAAACTACATGGGGGTAATTGTGACCTAAATTTTAATTTCTTTTAGAATACAATAATGGTTTCATTTTTCATTTTTAGGGGTTTTAATAAATTGTACTCCCTCCATTCCATTAAAAGAGTTAACTTTGTTGTACTAAAATAGTACATCAAAGTGGACTCTTCTAATGGAACAGAGGTAACATAATTTTTTTTTTTGTATATTTTAATCATTCAATTTAATGTGTTTTTATCTTATTTGTTTCCTTATATTTTTTGTTAAATCATAATTGGCTTTAGTGAGGATTGAACCTTGCTCTCACATATAAACAACAAAAGTACTTACCACTAAACCACAATGACTTGTTTGATTATTTTTGAAAAATAGTATTTTAACTCATTTTTAATATGAATCATGGACTTTCTAATAATATATTAATTGGACCATCTAAACTAATATTAATCTCATTGTAATTCCTTACTATGTATAATTTTAAGACTATATAATTTTTTATTAGTTGTTTTCTTTTCATTTAAACTTTGTTTAATTTTGTCATGTATTAATCTAAAATACGTTTCATTTCTTTTACACTAAATTTAATATTTTTTTCCTAAGAAAATGTAGTAATATAATTTTTTATATTTTTCAGAAAATAACTAATATTTTATAATTTATTTACTTATTGAGTTTTATAATAATGAATTTTAATATGTAAGACAGTTGTAAAATTCAAAAAAAATATATAATTGTTGTGAAGAAAATATATTTTAACTAATATTATTTATATTATATTTATTTATTTATTTATGATGTCATCCGGGTTGACCCCCGGTTGACCCGGGTCATGCGACCCCTTAGCCTAGCCGGCGGTGTCAGGTTCGGGCCAAACAACATTGACGATTCAGAGGTTTGAAGAATATATTTCAGCATTAAAATGTTAAGTGCTTAATTAATTTAGCACTAAGCATTCAGATATAAGCATTAAATTTTATCAAATGGGCCCTTAGTTACAAGATTTATTTTGTTAAAAATGAATATCAATGAAAAAAATTACCTCAAAAAAATTAAAATAACTATACCATACACACAACTAAGTGAGCCCTTAGTCACAAGATTTATTTTGTTAAAAATAAATATTAACGGTAAAAATTATTCAACTATCCCAAATGATTATTTTTATATTGGTAAATGAGTTAGGTAGATGTATAACAAAATATTTTGTGGTAAGAAGTTTAATAATTCTAGTATACATAAAAAGTGATTTTCACATGATAAGTATACAATAATTAAGATGGAGTAATGATAGACATCTCAACTAATTATCACAATTTTTTCATAGCAACTCATGTGGCATGCATTCATTGGTTACATTTTATGAAATAATTATAATATCACAACCAATGAATTCATGTCACATAAGTTGCTCTACAAAAATTGTGATGAATTAATTGAGATATCTATCATTATTTTAATGATTTGAACCACACATAATTATATAAGTATAGAAAAAGTAAATTTTAAATTAAAATTAAATAAGACTCTTTTATTAAAATATTAATATTTCTTTAAAATTTTTTTGAGACGGCAGACATGGTGAAAATCTTGCTAGTAAATTTTGCCAATTGGGAATCATTTTGATCTCTCTCATTCTGAAAATTTTCAATTTAATTGTCCGATCCAAAGTAACGTTTTATGGATTTACACGTTTACTGTAGCTAGCTAAATATCAATTGGATTCCACGTCTACTACAACAGCAAATTTGTTGATCACTATTGATTAGCAGAAATTAAGGATTTATTTTGTCATTTTAAGGAATTTATGAAGAATGTCAAATATTCAGGATATGAGGGAGTAGCTTATAAGTAATTAGGGTGATATCGAGTTGATCCAAAACTTGTTTGTGAACATTCGTGTATGTTTTATTTCGTCATTAACTAATAAAAAATTGTAATGTTTAGTTAATTTAATATTATAGCTGGCAATTAGGAGGGAAATGGAGGGAATTGGGAGGGAATCTAATGGGAGGGAAATTATTGGGTAAGGGTAATTAATTACCTATATAATTTAAGTAGTGGAGGGATTAGGAAAGAATGAGATTTAAAATTCTCAAGACCCATTAGAAATTTAAAATTATAGGGATCCCATTAAGTTCCCATTTTAATTCTCATTAATTATCCAAATAAAATAATTTAAATTTTCTTACCATATTTTAATAATTTGTAACTTTTAATTATTAATTACTATTTATAATTAATAACTCATTTAAATTATTTTTATTTTTATATTTTAAAAATCTTTTTAAAATATTTTGTCATTTTGTGTGGAAATGTTTACTTTTTTGTGAAATTGAAAAACTCAAAAATTATCAATCAGGGGCCAGGGCAAAGAGATGTTCTTCAAGTTGCATCGATGCAAAATGCAACAATTCATGTAAATAAAAGTACTTGAAATGAAAAAAGATAAAATTTTAGTTTATTAGCAAATTGGCTTGGACAGCAATAATGAAAGCCTAATTATGCAGAAGCCGCAGAAGCAATGGAGTTTTGGCCGTTCGGGTGAAAAAATTATAGTAACCGTCACCTTTGCCAAATTAAAACCACAGAAAATTAAAATTATAAATTGACAAAAGAAAATTAAAAGATATAATTTTAAAATGTGAAAAATTAAAAGGTAATTAATTGGGAAAAAATGTATTCCCAATTGGGTACCCATTATGGATCTAATAATATGTCTTTATTGGGGCTTAATGGGTACCCATATCCTCCCATCAATTTTCATTTCCTATTACTTTTTCCTCCACCAATACCCAATGGGAAATAATAATAAGAATGTCCCTCCCAAAAAATGTGGTTCCATATAGACACCCAATGGGATTGAGAAAAATTACTAGCTCTATTTAATATATTATATCAACTTACATAAATATATATAAATTCAATTTAAACTCATATGTATTGATATTTATGTACATATAAATGTATATAAATATTTAATTAATTATTTATATATTAAATAGTTTAATGCTGTATGTACTCGTTTTATATTTATGTACGTTAAGTTACTATTTTAATCGAACCATATCATGGACGTCAACGAGTTAATTTTCAACTGCTTGTTCGTTAATTTATTGTTCATTAAATAATTGAGCTTAAAATCCTGTTCATATTCGTTTATTATCGAGTCAATCTCGAGCTTATTCGTGAACATTCATGTTTATTCTCGGCCCAATGAATAATGTAATTCATCATGAAGTTGATTTTGTAGCTGACAATTATTTTTTCAGTTGGTGCCATCAACGATCTGCTTGTACTTAAGCTGCTGATCAACGACTCCCCCTTCTATTGTTCCTGCACTGATGTTTATCAATAGGAAAATACTAAATGGACCGAAGGCACTTGGTCCCGAGGGTTCCCGAGGCACTGTGCAATGGGGACCAAGTGTTTAGTGTACCGATTTTGCCCTTGTAAGTGGAAATCCACGTGGAGCGAGCGTGTGAACAAGCGGAAGTTGGGCAACCCACAACATGTTTACTTTTCTGTTCTCCTCCTATCTCTCTTTTGTCTTCCTTAGCGGCTTTATTTTCTTCTCCTCCAATCGTTTCTTTCCCTTGCTTTCCTCTCCCTCTCTCCCAAGACTCCAACCGAACATGAGGGCGGAGGCAAGCACTGACGCGAGCGGATGACTGTCGATGATCGTTGTGATATATAATTTTTTCTTTTCGGTGGGTTTGAACGCGGTTTTGGTGGTTGATAGAATAAGTAGCGGAAAGTATGAATGTGAAGAAGCCACAGGAGAAATCAAAGATTTTTTTTTGGTTTAGGGTTCAACAATTTTGTGTAATTTTTTTTTTTTTGCATAATTTAGATATTATAAATTTTGTGTTTTAGATATGGTTTAATTCTGTGTTCTCTGGATTTGGATTTCATGTGAGGGTATGTATGAGTTGCTGGCAGAATAAATTGTGGGTTAATAATCATCGATGGACTGTGGTGCATAGCGGTGGCGCCGGAGATGGTGGAGGTGGACGCCCTCGGCGCATGAAATGGTGGGTGATGGTGGTAATGGTTGAAAAAGAAATTAATCTTCGAGGGGAGTCAAGCTCTTATATGAGCAATATCATCTGGCGATGTCGGCAATACAGGTAACCATTTGGAGTGACTCTTAATAAGGAGAGTTGTTAATGCAGATAGCAGTAAGTGAGAGGGTAGACAAATTATTCAGATATTAAATTTGGATGCAGATAGGCGTAAGTGTTGCTATGTTGCTGCCAAATTAGGACCCTGTTATTATTTAAGATCCACGAAAGCTGTAGTGAATTTTAATTTATAATGTATTGTTTGTTGTATTTGTTTGTGATATGGTTGAAAAAGGGGACGATGAAGGTAATGTTCACTACATAAATCATATAATTGAAAGAAAGATACATAAATATCGGCTGAGAAGGGATAAATCGGCAGAACCTTAGAGGAAATAAATTTGCCAGAACGGTTATGTAAAACAATACATTGAAAGTAACAAAAAGCACAATAGGAAGAGTAAAACATTACAACAGAAAGAAAAGGCATAATAGAATACTTAGATGATGAAAAATACACAGCTGAGATAGAATCATTAGGGTGGGTGTTATTAAATTTAATAAAGAAGCCCAAAATTTGATATGAAATTGAAAATATAGTTCATGTGAACGGTAATTTGTTTAAGAAGAAATAAATACAAAAATTAGAAAAGTTTAGCTGTGAAAAGAGTTGAAGTTAGTAGTTTTTGGGAGGCAGTACAGAAAGAAAAAGATATACGGAGTTATTTGGGAAAAAGACATATATAACCCAATGTTGAGAAATATAGTTGCGGGAGATAGTTTAAATGCAGAATCATTATGTGTGATCAGAGACCCTGAATGAAGTTTCATTGGCAGAAGTGGGGTTCAGTGATACTGAATCGATGATAATACGTAATATTGATCTGTTTTATAATGAAGTAAATTAAGATCGAGAATTGTTGAAGTCAGAAAATGTTTGACCATTCATGTTCTTGGTTGTTTACAAAGCTGGCGGGGGGAGGTATGAGGGCCGGGATAGAGGCCCAGATGAATTTTTAACATCTTGCCCAATGTGTTTAACAATTTGTAATTAGTAGTTTGTAGTTGAAAGCCCATAAATTTGTGGGGTCAAAGGGGGGGCCCAAAATGATTTTATAAGTTTGGCCTTAGGGTGAAAATTAGAAAGAGAAAGAGAAAGAGAATTGCAGTAGGATGACCCAATGAAAGAAGCATGAAATGCAGTTGTTGCGTTTTGGTCTCACGCTTCAATAACGTTAACAAACATGATGGAGTTGAGGTACATGAAAAGCAAATCGATAGGGGTGGAAAAAATTTATCAACACTAACGTTAAAAAAATGTAGTCGGGGACCCCTTAAATTGTGTAACGAGTAAGAACCAATTACGGAAGTCTAATATTTGGATATAAATAGCAAAAGCAGAAAATAATTACAGCCGTAGGGGAAAGTAGGGTAAAATAGTAAATGGACCGAAGGACTCAGTCCCGAGAGTTCCCGAGGCATATGCAATGGGACCCATTTGTTTATTTTTACATTTTTGTCCCTTTCTTTTATTTCTTCTCTCTTCTCTCCTATTTTTTCTCTGTTGCTCAATTTCTTATCTTTTTCTCTTCAATTTTTTTTTCTATTCTTCTCTTTTATTATTCTTTCAGTAGGTGATTTTATTTTTTTTCTTTTTGTTTTTTGTCCAGATTTTTGGAAAATAATGTACTGAAAAATATGAGTTTTAAATTTATGGCAATTAATTTGTAATTTTTTCTTTTTATTTTTCATCCAAATGCTTGGGACAATTAATTTACAATATGATTACTCTGTACTATTTTACAATAAAGTCTGTACTGTTTTTAATATTATACGGTAATGTTTTACAATAAAGTATGTACTGTATTTTATATTACACTGTACTATTTTTTATATTATATTGTAATGTTTTACAATAAAGTATGTACTATTTTTTATATTACACTGTACTGTTTTACAAATATGACTACTCTGTATTATTTTATAAAATAAAAGAGTGTATTGTTTATATTATTTTTTGTTTTACAGAAAAGACTGTATTTTTTTTTTACTATGTGCCGTTTTACAATAAAGATTGTACTGATTTAAAAACTGCTATGTACTATTTTACCATAAAGAATGTACTATTTTCAATGCACAAGCATAGCAAAGATAAATCAACAATAGTGATATTCCAATAATCATGGTGAAAACGGCGTATAAATGGCGAATTAAATTGAACATCCAACAAAAGTACGCTGTTACATATTAAATGGTACAACCAAAACAAATGAATGGTACCAAAGCTAAGTAAAGTTCATAAGGTAATGCCAACTAGGAACGGTACAACCTTATTCGGAAAACAGTACATCGTGTTTACAGACATAGTACAACACATTTAAACATGAATCCATAATATAAATGAATTCCTTAAATAGTAGCTGATATAGATGGCTAACCAAGAGAGAGTAAGAGACTGACACGAAACTATTCCCACACAGCGTTGAGGTCTGGAATTTGCGCTACAAGCTGGAAAAATAGAGTTCATGAGCCGCAAATGTATGTAAAGATTTTAGATTAATCTCGGAGATACGGATATTAAAATGAGTATCTGTAATGGAAAAAGGTCAAGCAATTAACATGAAGCTTACCTGTTGCTTTGACTTTCCTTTCTTTCCCGCTCTAGAACAGCTCAGACCGCCGCCTTGAGTACCAGCTGAATGACGGACCCCGGAAGTAATTTTTCGTTTTGAAACTCTTCCACGATTGGCAATCTCGCGTGGTCGACCATGACCGACTTTAACAGTTGGGTCCAAAATTGTAGTTCCAGCATTGGTAAAGTGAGGTATAGCCCTCCCAACAGCTACCATTTGATCTGTCCAGTTAGAAAGGTCCCGCTGCAAGCAAGTCAAAGTTGCACAAAGATACTAAGTCTTTACATGATCAGCAAATGCAAGGTCGGTACAAGCTTGGAAAATGTCCTGCAGAGCCTTATATTTCTGGTACTCATTAGTCATGCTTGGTACACCTTTGCAGTCAAGGATTTTAGAGTACCGGCGTGGGATATCTTTTCTCCACCATGGAAGAAAATATCTTTCATGAATCAGGGGCACTTTTCTGAATGAAAGAACCTTGAACATATGACCACAAGGTATACCCTTAAACTCCATATTCCTACAGCTGCAGCTCAGATACTGGCCAGATTTGATGTAATCCATATAAAAGGCAGTCTCAAAAGGGGGATTATCTTCACAGTACAATGATTGGAGGACCTTAATTCTTTCTGTACCAGAGACAGCGGAGTATTCAGTAGTTTCTTCCCATGTTTGGGGGGAAACGATATTTCAATACATCATTGTACGGATCTGGTCCTGCACCCAACCGAAAGCAGCCGCAGTGTACACCCCGTGGTACTGTTTCTCCCACTAGAATTCTGAGATGCAAGTAGGGACCTTGTTCTTATCTTTGAAATCCAAGCAGAACTCACTATAATTTCTTTTCGAATAAGCCCAATCATACTGGGAAATAAACTGAGTAAGAGTGACGGTAGGATGGACATAATTGTCGAAGAATGCATGCATACCCTCGCTCCGTTGAGTTGAAACCATACCCGCCCAAAACAAGTGATTCAGAAAAGCAGGGGCCCAGTTATGGCGTATTGCATAAAGTCCTTTAAGCCATGTATTGTCACGAATATCAAACCTCTGTATGAACCTATCCAGTTATGTTCAAATTGATCTATGGAGTGGCTTTGGTAACTACCCACTTAAATCGGGCATGCACAGTGGCTCCCCTCACATGGCCCTTGAATTTGGAAGGAAATTTAGAGCTAATATGCCACCAACAAAACCTATGAACCGTACCTGGCAGGACCTCCCTGATTGCCTTTGTTATGCTTTCACATTGATCGGTCAAAATCCCAGCTGGATGTAGGTCTCCCATAGCCCGAAGCCATGCTGAGAAGAGCCACTTGTATGTTGGAATATCCTCGTGGGAAATCAGGGCACACCTGAGCAAAGTGGAGTTGTCGTGCTGGTTAACTACCAGAATTGTTGCAAATAGCATTTTGTATTTGTTGACCAAGTAGGTGCTGTCAAACGTTATGACGTCGTGGAAGTCCTGGTATGCCGCCCTTGCCTGAGAATGTACCCATAAAACATTTAATAGCCTTCCATCCCCCGTGACATCCATAACTTGAAAGAAAGAGGTATCCTCCGATTGCATATCCAGGAAAAGTGACTTGATGAACTCAGCGTCATCAGGCCTGATTTTTAAAGCCCTCTGTTTGTAGATGAAATTGAGACAATCCTCTGGGGTACATCCCATCTTTTTCGGACCACCTTCTTTGAGCTCTAGCACTCTTGCCCTTTTTGATGGTCGGACCCCGGTGATATCGTTTGCCACGAGCTCCCTCTTGATAGAGTTAGAGATTCTCCTATGATTGGACATAAGGCAGGACATATGAGGAATTAGTTCGTGGTTGTGTGATCGATGCAAGATATCCACCAGCAACCACGGGGGAGCAATCGCTTTGCATTGATTCTGGCAAGGCATCCAATTCTCTGTGAACTTTTTTTGAACTTAACTTTCTTCCTTCGGTGACAGGAGATAGTTATCCATCGCAAGAATCCGTCATCATTTTTGCTGGTACGAATAGCAACGCTGAAACCTAATTTCTTTGCTTGGGACTGGTACACATCCACCATGGTTAGAACAGAACTGTACTTATTATGCATGTGCACATTACCTGGCGGATCCAAATTTTCATCCTCTCCCGGATAGAGTATGTGATTCCCCTTAGATTTAAGCAACCGGTCATTAACAACACATTCCTCTTTCGGCACCGTGTCATCATGGATACCCTCCTTTGAATATTCAGAATCGGAAACATCAGCATCGTCATCCTGAATTTCAAAAACATCAGCACAGTCACCTTCCCAGAGGGGGGTAGCGTCATCGGCAAGTTCATCATCGTTCGAGCCAAAAATCTGATGATACAGAGCATATGCCATGTTCTACTAAGCACTGAATGTTATGGATACAGAAGTGATGAATAATAATTTCATCTCGGGTGGTAGTGAAAGAAGGGGAGTCGAATTTGGCGGGAAAAATTGAGCAGTTGGGTGTTTGACGCGAAGTAGGACTTGGTAGATGTAAGGACACTGCAGTGATAGGAGGCTGAAGAGACGTAAGAGTGGTGGTTGCCGGTAATGCAAGGATCGGCTCATTTAATGCAGCTAGTTTGCATAGTTGTAGTCAATTAAATCTGAGATCACATCACAACAACTGGCTAGGAGGGAGAAAAATAGTAATTAGAAATGGGTTTGTGAGTTTAGTGTCAAGCATGCATGTTATAGTTCACTTACAACCACGTACTAATTGTCAAAGTAGTATGTACTAAATTATTGTTTACAGTGTGTTGTTTAGGGTTTAATTAGGTGCGAGTGATTGAAAATAAATTTCCAATTAAAAATTTGTAAAATCGAGACCACTGCATTATACAAGCAGCCAGATTGAAAACTGAAGTCCTTCATCTGTAATAATACAAGGGAAATTATGAATTATGTAAACTAAATTTCCCTTTAAACACTGAAAGGGACATTAAAATGGGTCCCTTATTAAACAACAAAATTCTGGCCTCGAAACAACAAAATCTCTGCATTGGACGTGAGCAAGATGCAGAGATTTGGTGTTATTTTGATGGGGGAGGGTGGGGGGTGGTGGGTCATTATCACTGGAGGTAATTATTATTCACATTTAATGCGGCTGAGATAGATAGACGCATGCATTGCTTGGGGGAGACTGAATGAAATCAACCTGTGGATAGTACCCCACCAGTCGCATTTAATTTGATAGACGGAGGAAAATAGATTGACGTTCAGTTTGAAGGGTAATACCTAACCCAAACCCTAGCCAAACCCCATCTCCCACACCATCCGATTAAGCATTAAACTGTGGTTGCCAAAGGCCACATCATTCTTCATTATAATAATGACAAATAATAATGTCCCGTGTAATGGCATCTTGGTTATCTATAATGGAAGTGACAATAATTAAATTGGAGCAATTAAGTTCAGGTTAATGAAATTATAAATCAGTAGCAATTACTAACTATAAGTGAATCGATGTGAACTTCATTTTAACTGAATAATGCATTTATTAAAAGAGGTGGTAGAAACCGAATATGACAATGTTAATGTGATTTTGTATATAGCTGAAATACAAATACATTTGTAGTTAAAACGTCACACTATCATGTCGTTGTTATTATCATATATTTGGCTTTACATAAGATTTTAGTCATAACATCATAAACTGTTATTATCTGATGTATATACAATTACCGTGAGGAATATATATATATATAGACACTTTTTCTGATTGGGGCATGGGGTTTAATTATTTAATTTTTTTTAAAAGTGTTTGGGGGGGGGGGGGGGAGTGTGTTTCTGCCAGGAGGGAAACTCAGTCGCTGCAATTCGCTCGGGAGGACAAATAAATTAAATAATTAATCGATCATTGTGTAGAACACTTACTTGGAGGTAAATGTATCAGAAACAAAACAATTACTACATTTGTGAATTGGCACATCGGTTATTTAATGTGATTACAAATACAGAAGCAAACGGTTAAAGGAAAATCTTGTAACATCCATGAAACTTGGACGTAACGGTTGGAAATTTGATTTGTGTTGTTTTTCGTTACACTATTTATCCGTTGTTGTACCAACATTTTAGGGTGGAGTTAACATATTCCATACTGGAATATAATAAATGTTGGTCAAACATATATGAAGACATAAGAAGATTAATTTTTTTACAATACAAAAACTAAGTCATAAGGAGGAATAAAAATTACATTAGGGATCCGAGCCAAAATAGGACTACATACAATTTTCCCAAAAGGTAAAAATCAACATCTCTACGGGTGGTTGATTTTTTAATGGAAAATAGATGCGTTGGTCAAAAGCATTTATTGTTGATTTACTGAGTATTAGCCGTTAGGTCAACAAATTCCACGACCTTAGTGAGTTTACGTGGATACAAAAGCATCCTTGGGGTTTGGCATCCCTCGCGACGGAGGATCGACATGTCAACCCTAGGGATGACCATAACTATCTTCCCACAACTTGTACATGGGAGGGAGTTGAAGTCAAAGTTGTTGTAGAGTTCCATGTACATCTCTTCCTCCTAAATCCTCTCAATAGTTTCAACCGGGCTTTTGCAGCTATCTAGGACTGACGCCACTGTCTTCAGTCCAAATTTTGGTATCATTGCTCGAATTAAAACTCGGAGTTGGATGAGATCCCTGACGTGGGCTTGATGGGTGATGAATGCAATGTCTTCTGGGGGTTGAGCATGCTGGCGTGGGTGGGCGATTTGTACGGCTCTTGGTCTGGGGACAGCTTGATTGGGTTCCGGTGGGTTGATGATGGGTTAACCCTAAGCTTAATGGTTGAAGATCGCAAGATCATTGGGGGGTTCTGGTTAGAGCTATTGCATGAACCGTGTATGAAAACAAAGAAATAGCAAATGGTGTTTGGGGATGGATTTACTTGGTCTAAACATTCCCTATTTATAATGTAGATTTTCCCTCTACACACAGCTTTGGGGAAAAGGTTTTTCCTTTTTTTGTGCGTTAAAAACTGAACTACAGTACAAAGCATGGGAGATAGTAGGGTGATATACTGTTGAGGCAGGTTTTAATAATTTTAATAATTTTATATTTGAATCCAACTATACGTTATGACACCCCAAAACCAGTATGTCCTGTATGAATATAACAAATCCCGGATTAAACTAAGGGAACCCTACCAAAGTCGTGTAATGCTTCCCTGTACAGTATAGAAGTAACATCGAAGGTCTTATATTATGCATATACATTTATATGGTTTAACAGAGGGGAAAAAAATATAAATTACTAATAAAAATTTTTATTATTAATGTATTTGATTATATCAATGTTGGAAATTGAAGTTTCCTTAATATTTCCGTTATTTTTTAGGGAAATATATGGACCGCCTTAGAGTCTGACTGGATTTGCAATTATGTACTGTTTTGTTATTAAGGATGTATTTTAATAGTTAGGATGGCATATCGCAATGACATATTTATGTTGAGCGGCACCAGTAATATGGAATATTCCATCCGTCCCTCTCAAAGAGTTCAGTTTGAGGAAAAAATTTTGTCCCATTAAAAGAGTATAGTTTAAATTTTTTTACATTACATACCCTTATTAATATAACAATGTCTGGTTCACAATTAATCTTTACTCCTAACGTATGGAGTAAAGTGGAAAGTTACTTATTTTAGGTGTTGTACCTCGTAACACGAAATACCTTGTACACATTTTAAAGTGGATTGTTTCAGTGAGACAGATGGAGTATTATTCTACTATAACGGGCCACCACCTCAGTGCAATCTTGAAGTGTGGAGGGGAAAAAATTGCTTTTTAGAGTAATCGGTAGATGGAAGCATGAGAATAATCTCCATTGACATCGATACAATTGACTGTCCCATGAATCCAGCAATTTCGCGCTCTTTTGGAGTTCATGACCAGCCCCACGTCATTGGTAGGGCCGTTTAGGGATTGGAATTTTGTCTCATCATGATCTAAACTCTAATATTATGTGCTGCGAAACCAAGAAGGGGTCTGGTGCAGTGCAGACCAATTCATAATGGAATGCCAACACCTCCTGAGTGGGGAAATTGAAATTCATTGATTTAGACCAATTTTCATCCGTTAGTATGATAATATTTCATATACATTTTATAATCTATTAGTATTTAAATTCAAAATATATTTGTAGTATTTATTTAAAATATGCCCTCAATTTGTGATTTACGTTGGAATTAAGGAATTTTGTAGTGTTTTCGTATGTCTTGCCTAATCGGATCACGTTACTTTTAAGTACACCAATTCTTGAATCAATTTCAATCACTGTACGGTGGGAAAAAGAATTTTGATTGTATTCTACGGTTAACCTAGTTCAAGGGGGTTTTTATTTAGGCGGTGATTAGCGTCAACCTATGCCCAATTCGGCAGGTGTTACAGTTTGCGCGTTTGTGCAGTTGGATATACTACATGTACATTACTGTCGAACTTGCATGTAGTTCCACCGGGAGGGCAGGAGAAATTTGATTTGCGTTGTATGTCTAGGGCAATTGAGATCCCAAGCTACAGTAGTCATCTTAATGGATGCTTTAAAGAGAATTGTGTTAATTGGCTATCATCCATATAATTTAATGGAGCTGATACTTAACTTTAGGATGTGAATGTTATATTATTTATCATGAAATGGTTTACATCTGAGGCATATTTTGATATTCCTTAGCGAACAAAATTCAGATTTTATTAGAAATAATAATATATAAGATATTAAAGTAAATAACAACAATGTAGGTAAAACTAGTTTGGCCTTGTATGAGGCGCGTATTCAATATTCTTATGTGATTCACGCGTCACTGAGGAAGAATATGGTGCAGCATATCACTATCTCTTAGCTTGTCACCCCATGATCCAACGGCCCAGCACAGTATCTGTACACCACGCCTGAACCTGCACCGCTAATATAGGGTAACTCGGATATACACCATTTAGACTTCTCATGTCTTTAAATTGTGACCACTTCAGCCCGTCTTCCTTGGTACCCCTGTGGTTGCTTCCCAAACGTGGCTTCTCCCTAAACCGCGATGTGCCACCCGGTAACAATCACGTACACCTGGCCTTTTCGTTTATGGGTTTTGAATCCTATGCCCTGGTCATTAGCCTTACCATTTACTCTGTCCCAAATGTCCAATTAATAGAGCAGAAGACTATGTTCTGTTAATTCCTTTTCCGCAATAATCATTACTTACTTTTCCCTAAAACCTGAGATTTTAAATGTACCCCGATTTTCTATTAATATTCAAAATTCAAACTCCATGAATTGTAAAGTTAAATAATATAAAAGCAAAAATTGAATTTACTGTACGATAGGAATTAATTGATTGTGTCAAACAAAGTTATGTTGGAAGACAAAGTGCTGATTCTTGCATAAAATGAATAAACCAAACAGTGTCTTCTTCTCTCGTGTTTGGTCATTTGGGAGAGGGTAAATGGCTACTGATAATTATAATTGGTATAAATAGCAACACTACCCTATTGGCTAGTTCACACGCATGGAAGTTGGTGGTCGGGTGATCAATCTCCTTGTCGTAGAAGCAGATTTTATCTGCGTCTTTGATGGGTTTGTGATGGCGCTGCGGAGAGGGAAGTTAATGTTTACGGTGATCAAGGAAGGCAATAAATCATGATGTGTCGGATACGCCATTATTAAACGATTGCAATATTGTCATTTCAATGTTATTAACACATTATTTAGACAAAGGGGGAGGGGTACTTACTTTATTTTAACCACATTTGGTGGGGGGGGGGGGGGGGGGGGGGGGGGGGGGGGTTTCAGCGGTGGAACGGGAGTAACACGATGGGTAACTAGTGATTACAACAAATTTGAGGGTGAGCAATATCCATATAACAAAAAAAGTAGAATAATTATCGACTCACGAGGGTGCAAACTGGCCATAAAAACTTCAGTAACTATCACAAGAGATGATGTGTTTTAAGGGCGAAATTAACCTTATGCAGATAAAAGATTATCAATTGATAAATAATGTTACCGAAGGGGGGAATCAGAAGGGTACGTAATTAAACTGCGTCTTTCAAGTTTATTTTAATTTCTATATAGTTCACTATCTACGTAGTCAGTGTGCATCATTGCAACAGATGTAACGTATCGTTATTTCTTTGACTTTAAATTGGTAAATATGTTATTAGTTCAGTTAAATTGTGAATTGGGCCTTATCTAAGCAACCGCAAAATAACACATTTAGGACTTGCCCAACATCGACTTATAAACTACCACCCCTGAGTCATATTTACATGTTAGAATTAAGGATGGCGAGGTGTAATGTGAAGTAAATTTAAAATAGCGGAGGTTGATTTGCAAACAAAATTCCCAAATATGTATCAAAGCGGTAATTATTGCTATACCATAATCCTTTTAATAATATAAAAAGGGTTTCCACAACGCTGTGTCTCTAACACCAGCACCCCGCATGTGCAATCCACAACCCTAAAATTTGGTTATCCACCCAATGCGTTAACCCCTATTTGAGACGGGTCCGGGAGGTTAAGGGAACTGAATCAACACGAAAGTCCGCCGCCCCGCTGAGCCAGCTATAAGGACGAGAAGCTCTTACAGAAGGGAGAGGTCGCAATCGGCGACATCAAAATCCATTACAACACCCCCAATAATGTTAGATTTAATGGAGGAATTAGATTCGTCCCCAATTGGAAGTCAGCCACATCATTATCCGGGTACTGACAAAAACACCGCAGTTTCAAATTCGGGGAACCGTGTTGGGGAAAATGTGGAAACAGAAGTAGGTAAATACACAAATGACTTACATAGTGTCGATGAAATCCGGTTCAGTCGATTAAATTTATAGCGTAATATATGTTTAGAGGTTATAATGTATATGCTGAGATTCTAAGTAATTTTCCACATTTTACTATGTGAGTTTCGAGTTAGGTGACTGGCTAATTCAATAAAAAAATTGGTTTGGCAGTGACACGGTCAACATACATTAAGAATCCAAACATCTGTTTGCCACCCAAGCGGCGCCGGGGAGTCCCAATTGGGGCAAATAGCAACCGCAAAGATCCAAATGACCGAGGTTCACATATGTTTCATCATACCCAACCAAACCTGATTGTGTCTTTGGTGGACAATTTATCCCCTACTCAGCGGGATGACATTTGTTCCATTGGATTCGGGGCCCTACTACGGTTCAAAGTTTCTACGTTACCTACTGATAAGTATTATTGGATACTCAAGTGTTTCAACCCAAATAGCCGAATGTTTGAGGTGAACAGCTGGAATCTGTTCGCAGTGACTCCCGTAGATGTGCGGGATGTTTTCATGTTGCCATATAACGATAACGATTGTGGTAGTGTAATTGATGCCTGTACAGATGTTGACTCCTCTCCTGTAATACGGAGGTTTTTACATACGTACGGTGTTGACCTAAACATGAAGCCATCATTAAATGTTATTTATGATTTATTGCTTGGCAAGCTAACAGATGGGGGAGACGATTTCAAGTTTTTCTTTGTACTGTTCTGCTTAGCGTCGTTTTTCACCCCTTCCGCAGATCAGTCAGTGGAGTCAGTGCCGTACGGTGCGATTGTTGAGGCCGCGGGTATACAGAAGCTTGACTGGTGTGGCTACATCCTTGATCGACTGTGTTGGGTATGTAAGAAGTTTAGAGTTGATAATGAAACCCGGAACTTCGATGGTTGTCTGATGTTGTTGCAGATAATATATTTCCACAGGTTTACCTGGAAAGGTATTCCAGCTCCATCTACCCTACCACTTATACAGCATTGGACAAATGAAACAGTAAGGGATAGAATTTTGGAGGAAACAGAGTCTGGGAGTTATGGCGGGAGCGAGCTAAATATGTTAAACTACCCTGTTTCGGCTATTGTTGGTGCGTCAATGCTCACTGATCCCCCTAGCAGATTGATTTATTTCAATCTATCCCACGCCGATCATGATGACTTACAGATTCAGAGGGAGTACGTAGAGGTAATGGTTAAAACTCCTCGTAAATAACATCGCAGTACCATAATTTCTGTCTTTCATATTCCTGAACTATTTGTGTGCTGATATGATGAACATATCTAGTAAATTAAGTTAAAATTTACCTTTTTTTTATTGTTTCATTCATTCAGCCAGCATCACAGAGATTTGCTATGACTATTCGAGATTTATCAATCGTAACAAGGTCATCAATGAACATCTTATGTTCAGTCATTACAGCTATAGATCCGGGGGTTGATCCATCAAAATTTGAGACAGTGTTGAAGACATTAGATAGTGGTCCATTATCAGCCATTGCTCAGTTAAAGGATATGCTGACTGATCTAAAGGCTGTTTCGTTAAAACCATACACATCTGGCCCAGGAAAATCCGTAGCTGATTATAACATGGCTAATTTGAACAGTGCCAGACAAACTTCAAAACAAGTAGTTGAGGGTGAGCCTGCAACAGGGTTAGATTTAGGTAGACATTTCAATCCATTTCAGCCGGTTTTGGATCCCACCCATACATCGCCTGATAATGCCTCTTTAACCATAAACCCTAGCCTATATGGGATGAAATTTCCCATTACTATTTCTCTGCCTCCCGATGCTTGCCTGCGTCGCATAGGCAGCCAATACGAGGCTGTACAAACCATTGACGGTCAACCCAAATGTTCCGACATTGATGGGATGAATGTTGATTGTGTTGGTAGAGGATGTAAAGAAGATTGTCTTGATGTTCAGGTTGTTGCTTCAATCCCGCAAGTGAAAAAAAAAAAAAAGAATTCCTATTACTCCAGAACCTTTGGTCGAAGAACCTGCCCTAAATTGGGAAGTGGGGGACGAATTCAAGTTCACCTCGAAGTTGATATTAGAAAATAACGGTGTCGTCCAGTCGTTGCCCCATCAGTCACTTTACATAGCTGACTATTGCTCGTCTGTCAGTTTGAAGAGGAGGAAGGGGTGAGCATGTTATTTGTATTCATATTTGTGATGTAATAATTTATATTGCCTGGCAACATTCGCACGTAAATAAAATAGATTGCAGTGGACTTATGGAGGCATGTAACTAACTGAATGTGGTTATTACATATGCAGTGAATTGATATACTATGATGGTTCTTGCTACATGCTCGACCGGGAGTTGATGATGTCGCTTGACTCAAATGCCTACATATCTACAGCGGTGATCAATGCATGGGCTGAGGTTATTAACAACGCAAATCTGGCAACGAACTCATCAATGTACCGGGTCAATTTCAACGTCATAGTAAATGTAAGAACCACTATGCTTGAGCTTTTTTATACATATTTGATTGCATCTCTGTTTGTGAACATGAAGTATTAATTACCGAGGTTTCTAACTGTATCGCAAGACCATTTTGATACAATAACTAAAAGGCCGGCAGAACTAATGAGATAGTGGCATTACTGGAGTCGATTAATGGGAATTGATATGAAAATGGCTGACATGGTATGAAACCTATTGAACACACTGCATGTCAGTGTGTTGTATGTAAATTTTAATTTCGTCACCAACTCAATTTCTGCTTGCATAAGTTCGGTGCAAAGTACATGGATTACAACCAATAATTATGTGCAAATTTTTATTCCGGTACACGTGGATATGCATTACTTCCTTCTAGTTGTAAATTTTACGAGGGGTCACTTACAGAACCTTGATAACTGGATCCAGGCGAATAAAAATTGGTTCAAAACACCCTGCAAATTCTTGGTAATCATTGGAATAAATATTGTATTCATTTGAATTCCTTATTATCGATTAACGCGGTCATTTTCACTGGATATGATGTCATGGTGCAGCGTAAAACTATTGCGAAATACCTTCGTGGCATTAACCACCCCCGAGCCGCTGAGGTTGATGGCTACAAGTTATTCGAGGTCCACTTACCGGGGAGGTGTGAGGAAATCGGGACTGATTGTGGCGTATTTTTGATGAAACACATGGAGGACTTCAAGGGACATCTTCACGATTTGCAAGATATAAGTTAGGCTTGTGATTACTTCACAGGCGGAGTCTGGATATTGATTGGGTAATTTTAGTCGAGTAGTTGGCCTGAAATAGTGCTTCTTATGGATATTCATGCAGGTAAGCACAAGGATGATGCTGCGTGCTGAATTTTGCTCGCGAATCATCATGAGCTCCGTGAACTCAAGGAAGGAGCACGTATTTGAACAAATTAGATGCTTTCTGAAGGGTTCCAAGCGACATTGCAAGAGAAGAAGGAAGTTACCCCTGTAATGTTCAGTGCAATACTATGTGCCAATCAAGCACCCCAAACATAACTATTATTTTGTTTCAACTATATGGTATGCAATGTGCCTAACCAGCATTCCATCGGATATTAAAGTAATATTTATAGAGGATGCGAATGTGTTTACAACGCTGATAGTGTACATGATGTAGTAATTCAATGTTTTTAATAGCAACGACGATCTGAGACTGGTGATGAATGAAATAGTGGGCAAGCAGTGTCTCGGTAAAGAAATAATTACTTGTTCCCTATATTTAAATTGGGATAGGGGTTTCCAAAATTTAGTTCAACGGTGATAGTACTGTAATAATGTCCAATTTACAGTGATTTTATTTCTTCTTCGCATAATCCATTAATCCTTCCGCCTATTGAGATGATTTTGCGTATGACTGCAATTTAAATATGATATTATGATTAATCCAATTAATCCAGAACAATTTCATTCTGTATGTAATTTTTTAGGGCTCATTAACATTAAATTTGTTCCCGGACGCAAATAGTTCCAAAAGTTATACAGTGTGTTGATTTTCATATATATGACCCCCGATCGCATATAAATGTTTTCAATCTGACTGAATTTCAAACATGACCCAATTTTTTCACCCTTTGCAGAAAATAAATTTTTCCCACAAAAAATATGAAATTAAAATAAACAAAAGAGAACAAAGGAGTAATTTCATGCTCATTTGAACATTTCCACTTTCTTCCTTCGAAGTTCAGATTGGCTTATGAACCGCCCTTTCGTGCAATGACTCAGTTTCGCCCCCAAAAGAAAACACTTCCCGGAGATAAAACTTCTCCTCTCTTTTAATCTTTGTTTTTTCGAGGCTGAATATCATCATTACCCTGCAAACCAGAGCAAACACGTTATCCTCTATACAGTCACCCGAAAACACCCAACCTTCTTTCTCACAGAAATCACTTGGCTTCCTAAGTAACGACTCCACCCTACTAACTAGGCGAAAACCATCGGTATCCCTGCCCACAACCCATCTCGACGCCGGAGTTATTGATTTGGAACCGGATATCACAGAGATATCACCTTCCACACCATCGCTCGCGAGAATAAAACCTAGGTCCTATTACTACATGGGGAGGAGGCAACGAGTCAAAAAAATTACAAATGCTTTGTTAGTTCACTCCGACGAGGACTTCGAGAAACCACCCACCGGTATAGAAATCCGCATAGTAGTTGGCAATGAGAAGGGGAAACCGTCGATACTAGTGTTCCTGGGTCGTCTCAACCTCATACCTCTAATCGGATACTGAGATCCCGAGTAAAACAACCGCCAATGTCGGACCTGCCAATTCAAAGTGAGGGTATTCTATATGTAAAAGGTTCTTATTTTGTTTTGCCTCAATTGATGGTTACTACATTACCATGGGTATGCCAAAACCCTAAAATGTTTTATGTTTTGGGATGAAACTAAATTTCAAAAATTCCTTTCATGCACATCTGTACTTTCATAGTTCGCTTCATACCAACGTACCTTCCTTACTTTAGTCTGACTTTCATCTTGATCGTCTATTAATAAATACTTTTTTTCCTTCATTGTATCAAATATAAAGCTGCAGTTGCCACTAAATCTCGAAAGAGCAAGGCGAGGCCTTCGCGATCTAAAGCTGAGGGACAGAGCAGAAAGCGGAGGAAATATAATTCGGGTTCCCTGACCGTCCATCCGAATAAAAAGGAAAATCCATACTTCATCAACCAATGTCGACCAAAATCACATTACGCCCTACTCGCCGATTTGACGCCAGAGCAAATAGCAGACATGAAAGCCATAGGTTTTGGGGGACTCCTCAAGATGGATTACGGTAGCCTTAAGGGTTCGTTGTTCAAGTGGCTAGTTGAAGCTTTGGATCCTGCAACTAGGATGATGGAGATTAGCGCAACCGTAAGATTTCCGGTTACAAAATATGATGTTCGGGATGTGTTCTTGTTACCGATTCATGAAAAAAATGATGTGTTAGATACAGAAGCTATTTCAGCGGTCATCAAACAGAGGAAAAGATGGAGAAAATTGTATGGAATTTTAGATTATGACAGTGTAGGTGTAAACGTTATTGCTGATATCATCCGGAACAGATTGCAGGATGGGGGTGATGATTTTAAGAGGTTTTTTGTTCTGTATAGCATGGCAACTTTCTTGGCCCCAATGTCTGGGCACAGGGTAGATTTCATGCTAACCAATTCTTTACTGGACGTCTCCAAGATACCGAAGCTTGACTGGTGTGGCTATGTGCTGAGAAGGCTATGTGCTGTAGTAGTAGGGTGCAAGAGCGATGATAAGAAAAAAAATTTCAATGGTTGCATTCTACTCCTACAAGTTCTTTACTTCCACCGCTTCACTTGGCTCGACAAAAAATCCCCTTCCACCCTCCCGCTAATCAATCATTGGCTGCGCGACGTTTTAAATACGCGTACCTCACTTGAGGTGTCGACAAAACCACCTTACGGCCGGGGAGTTTATCACGGAGACGGGTACCCTATTTCGAAACTAGTTGAAGATCATGCCTGCGAGGAAGATGTCCCCCCTTATCTAACTTGAGTTACCAGGTAACATCTTCCCACTCTCTGTGTATTATTTTTGTTCGTCAGTGTACTATATAATGTATCCCCTTAACTGAGCGGCCTAATTGCCTGAGTGCACTATTCTATTTCCCTGAATGTACTACAATTGTTGCCCTGGCTGTACTATATTGCCAACCATTTATTTAAATTTAGTAGGATAATGACTTGCATAAATATAGTACACTATAT
Source organism: Leptodermis oblonga (assembly GCA_016801395.1). Lineage (NCBI taxonomy): Eukaryota > Viridiplantae > Streptophyta > Magnoliopsida > Gentianales > Rubiaceae > Leptodermis > Leptodermis oblonga. The sequence continues at coordinate 31,305,191 of CM028756.1, read as the reverse complement.
GTTGTTGCCATTTATTAATAGGGAAGTACAAAATTGTCTATGACTGCTTGAATAAGGTAATGACAAATGGGGCAAAAGGAGCCAAATATATAGGGTTCACTGGATAAGTTGTTCTTAAATCAATGTCACCTAATTATGATAAGTATGAATTTGTCACTATCAACAGTTTCTCCAAATACTTATATGCTCCCTATGGATAAGGACTGTTCAGTTGCAATTCATTGCTCATATATTTTTGCAATGATTTTGTAGTTCCCTTTTTCGTCACAGAACAAAATATATAAATGTAACATTACAATACAGGATACTTTAGATGTCTAGATTTGTGGTTTCAATATTGGGACCGAATGATCTCCGCTTTATTGTCATTGATTTCATAATTATGATGCATAGATTAATCATATCTGTGTTCATGATATTAGGCCTACCATGATGCTGGATACTGAGATGAAGAGGGTTTTAGCAGTTCATACCCCAATACTTCAAATTGCTTCCACCAATATCCCTGCAAATGGGGGTATTTTGGGGGTGATCTCATCAGTCCAGTCTCCCGTCATTGTTCAGGAAATCGAAGGCATTATTCAAAACTTAGAAGAAATCAAGATAGTTTTGGTGGGTAGAAATAATGGGTCCAATACTGCAAATATTTCAGAACCTTCGCATTCAAATGCAGAATCTAACACTGGGAGTGATCGACCAATTCAAGATGAAGATGAAGATTCTGCAAGCATACTTTACGAGCCTACGGATGATGAATTTTCCACGGACCCTCAAGAACATAACTCACCTGCTTCCATCCCAGCCAACAATACTACCCATATCAGTGGTGATAATCATGCAGATGATCTACTTTCAATGGGAGCAACGGCTAATCCTTCCCCACCTCCACAACATTACCCTAATCAAAATTCTCAGCATTCTTGCAAAGATTTGGGAAAATTCGGAGAGGATACCTCAATTCCAGGACTGGCGCCTGCGGGTGTGAAGGAAAAGGCATCTCCCCTACACAACATTCCTGGACCCCTAGGAACTGAAGTAGATTTATCACACTGTTCTGAAGGAAATTTGCAACTGTCACTATGGAAACTGAAACTCAATTTGTCGGTCACTCGCCCACAACAGAGCCGATCGATAACGGATCGGATAATCTACCCCCCGAGCCATTGGTTTTGAATCTGACTGGTACTTTGATTGGTGGGGACCCAACTCATCCTGAATATCAATTCATCTTCCAAAGCAGGAGAGCCCTACCAGAATCTATGCCACAATCTGGTATTGCCTTATCGGCCAACCAAGATCCTAAAACTTCACAAGTGCAGTACATGCACAACATTTGTGGATCTCCTGCAAGTAGGGCCCTAGACGCACATTTAATTGACACCAAAGGTAGGGTCGATATTTCAGGTAGCGACATTGATTCTGCTGACGACTCTATTGAAGCTTTATTCGAAGGATATGAACCCAAAATGTTGGGGTTGGATCAAATGACAGAAATCACAACTGAATACCCCCATCAAACCATCCCATTGAGGGGAGACATTACTAATAATGTCGTAGACACTTTACTCAAAGACAGCGCAGAGCAGTGGGACAACTTCGCAGAAAATAATGGGAATGTGTTCAAATCAGAGCTTATAAGGATTGTCAATCCTTACGCACAGCTTCATAGTCATCAAGAATCACAGTTGGTGGACTACTGTGTCCATATTGATCGTTCGAAAGACGGGTAAATATCCCAAACTCTATTTATTTATTTATTTTAGGTTCGCATTTTACTTTTACTATTGCACTTACGTGTTTCCCAATTCAGTGAGGTGCTGTTCTCAGATAATTCACTTACCATTATTCAGAGGAGAGACATGGTCGTTTGAGCCGGGCGAACAGTTATTCAACAATATCCTTGATGCGTGGGTGGGAATCATGAACAATATTGAACCGTATCCAAAACAAAATATTGGCAGATACTACTTCAAAGTCATTGTGGAGGTACACAGTTTGTAATCCAATTGTTAATCTTCTTACTGTTTATGATGTAGATCCTTTCTACGTTACCACATAGGTTCCTTTCTGCCATTTCTGTCCTCTTCATGCCCTCATCATTCTTTCATACTTAACTGCAGTTCCTCCCAGAACAACCCAGAATTGCTGCCACGGTTGAACAGCTTAGAATGTCGCACTCTTACTACAATAAGAGTTTAATAGACATTAATCTGGTATGATTTGCTTCACACCGATTTATGGTTAATCATACTTCGGTACCTATATCGTTTGTTAACATGGTTATGTTCTCATTGCCTTTTCCCTACTGATGCAGCTATTCGTTCCTGTCCTCATGTACGGGCATTACATTGTTGTAGTGTTCAACCTCCAACAATGGAAAATACAGGTTCTTGATGACAAGATCCATGACGAACAAGCATATCAATGGGACCTTGTTCCACAGTTTCTGGTTGGGTCATTTGCATCGTTCTACTATGGTATTTTTTTAATTTCTGTTATAAAATACTTAAGTACCATTAAATTTCTGCACAATATGCCATGGCTGAATTCCTGTCTAGCATCAATGACCAACGGGCTTCTATAGTGGGGAGCTTCACATCTGAATATGTGGAATTCCCATGGCGAGTTAAATCTACAGACAACAACAATAACTGTGGGCTTTTTGCAATGCACCACATGGAGAACTTCATGGGACGACTTTACACAGAACCAGACATTTGCAATGTACGCACACCTTTGCAAATTTCCAAATTTCGTTCATAATAAGCCCATCGTTCCCCTTTTTCAATCATTTTGAATTGAATATTTACGTGTCTTTTTTTTATTATTATTTAATAGATTCATACTAGACTCTACTTCCGCGCCAGATTTTGTGCCCGGATAGTTATGAGCGAGCTGAACAGTAAAAGGGAACCTGTTTGCGAGGAAGTGCGCAGACTCATTCGATCCAAGACAATTGGCCATATGTAGATTAAGTTATGGGATTTTGCAGTGAAGATGCCCTTGGATTTAGTTCAGTCTTTTGCTATGAAAATCTTACCTTACCTTTTGCAACGTTACCTTTTGCAGCAAAGAACCTTCCACTACCCTTTCACTTACTACATGATTGCTTCGTCCAACTGTGAATTGACCGTGAACAATTAAGTCATTTTGGTGTTTCATGTTTCATATTTCTATCCGCAGTACACTTTTTTTGTTACCTTCCCATTTTATTATGTTTGGGACATTTCACTATTCCGTTACTGGAAACAAGATATTACAACTATACATTAAGCTCAATCCTTGTTACGAACTATTCATCCTCCTGCTTCCAAACTCAAACTCAAAATACATCATCTACCATCCATATATCAAAACAATCAACTGTAGTTCTATTTTCCAGCTTTTTACCTCACCGTTATGCGTGATTTCCAATCCTATCATCCAATTTCAAATTCAAATTGCATTCTAATGGTTGGATCTGACCTGCCACACTTATATATTCAGCTTTTGGTTCATTTATTCCAGATAGTGAGGCACCAACATTTTCTCACCAGATTCGTCGTCTGCCCTCAGTAATTATAATGAGATACTCCTCTCCATCTCCATCTTCGTCGTCTTCGTCGAGTTGCTTCTCCAACCACTGGGGGATATTATGTGACTGTTATCAGAATGCAAAGTTGTGTACTTCTACCACGCCCAAAAACCCCCATAGACAATTTCTCGGCTGCCCTGACTATAAGGTTGAATTTTACAATTTTTTACATATTTTTTGCATTTCCTTCTCCGTCTTTGCTGCCTACATTTCCCTATACCGCACTCACCCCTTTAGTCTTATTTGATGCAGAAGAATGGCGGCTGTGGGTTCTTCCTCTGGGCTGATGAAATAATAGATGAGTATCATCAGAAGAACGAAGATAGCATGCGACAGCAATTGCGGGACCTATCCAAAGACTTATCCCTGCTCCGTAAACAAAACCAAGATCTCCAACTAGAACTTGGGAACACAAAGAAATCCCTCAGCATAGTCCACCGAAAAGGAGCCCTTCTAACGAACTTCGCCTTCATAATTACTTTATTATTCCTAGCTCAGTGTTTCACTTGTAACTGGTGAACTTATTAATACCACCGTTGAAATGTCTCCCATGTAAGTTGCTTTGGTTATTATAAATTGGATTGTTTTCCATCTACACCACAACTTTTATGAACAATCATTCCCTATGTACGGGCCTTACATATACGTCATTTATTTTCTTAACGAAGTATTTTCCTTCCATGTACTACTTAACTACTTTGCCTGTACGGTTTCAGTATATGGTGTGTACTAAACATCGTCCATATCTATGTCATTAACTGTTAGCCCATTTGGTATATGCAAGCTATTGCGATCAATTACTACCATTCGTTCGTTTGCTATCTTTCTTCAAGCAAAACTTTGGATATTACAAACCTCAACATTCTTTTCATTACTGTAACGCTCCATTGTTATCATCATTTCAATACATCCAGCTTTCATATTTGGTGCATTTCAATATCCTAAATATGATAGATATATTTCCTTAGCCCCCCATCTCAACTTGCCTCTAAAATATATTCTAATTATAAATACAACAATTACATGTACTCCCTTTGTAAAATTAACTAAATAACCAAATTATGAACACACCCGGCAAGTTATAAATTCATGTGCTTCGTATGGATTTAATTTAATTTAACTCCGACTATTATTATACTTCTTGTACTTTTGCACAGATTAAAAAGATTTATGAATTGGGATATGAAGACAAAGTCTAAATATATCCATAGAGGAAATATAAACAGCCTGCCGGTGGAGGGACAAGTAGGAGAGAATGTCCCAACTGTTATCCATGTAGGAGAGAGATTAGCATTCCTCCCGTTAGGGGTATTATCGTCATTTGGACCGAGGCGCGTCAGTACACGCGCTCTGACGCGCCTCGGTCCTGGACCGATTCGGTCCAGATAATGCTTCCCCCTTATCAATATAGGCAGTTAATAATTTGCAATTGCGACCTTGACTTCCCCGATAATGGAACTTGTCGTGTCACTTTCATGCATGTGGCTCCCTTCTCATATTCGTTATATATTTTCATGATCCTTAAATTAATTAATGATTTGGTATTCGCTCTGTAATTAATGATTTTTTTTGTATTTTTATTAAATAATTATGTGTGGTCGTTAATTAATCAACAATTTTCAAGTAAGGAAATAAGAGAAATAAATAGGGACAATTTACTTACTTCAGGTTTTGCACTTCAAAACCTATTGAGAAATTGAAAAGTTTAAGAACAAAATTCTTATATTAGGGCGAAGATTCTCTCCTTCCGTCCCACTAAAGGAGTTCAACTTAAAAAGAATGTAACTTTTTATTGGTTTTAAAATACAATATTTGAAATAAGTATTTTTTTTTCTTTTATGTCTTTACTTTTTAAGTTATGGTTAATTATAGAGTACACATAATTATATTAGTAAGGGAATAAAAGGTAAATATACAAAGGTATCCCCAACCACTTAATCGATTGTTACCCATAAAATATATATACATATATAAGTAAAAAATAACTCTCTTATTGAAATAAAAAAGAATTATTAGAATTACATGTGATCGAGAAAATTTATCATTTAATCATAATGGATTTTCATTATTTGTTGCAGTGATTTCTCGAACATGGCTTTGGAAGGTAGGTTAAATGAAACAATTGGATATCTATCATTCCTAACACATCTGTAAGATTTTTTTCTCCCAAAACCACTCTTTTTGTCTATGTACTTATTGTTCCCATTAAATTTTATTTTTTTTTGCTTTCTAAATTCTAAGCCTTTTTTTTTTAATAAATAAATGTCATATTTCATCACTTAAGAGAGAATTGTTGATACAACTGGGAATAATTTAATCCGATAATAATCATATACAAACAGTTGAAAATAAACTAAATCAAACTTATACAAAAAAAAAAAAAAGTATACGGATCACGTACAAAAGTATGAATTCGATTTCAAATCTGCCACTAATCTTCTAATGAATCCCCCAAGTGATTGGATATTCGCTTGATAATAATAATATACTCATTTATTTATATGAGTGAAACTCCCATTTATTCGTAGAGACAAGATCTCTAACTATGAGAAAACAGAAAATAAACTAAATAAAAAGTTATAGAGAAGAACCATCTCCCTATAGAAGGAAATCGGGGAAGAAAATTAGAGAAGATAGGGACTGGAATTTGAGAGGGACAGAGAGTAATGTAATTTGGAATTTCTAAATTCTAAAGCTTAGTTGTTGGCATTATTGTCTATTTCTTTATTCGGGATCAAGCCAAACATTACTTTATTATTTTTTATCCTTGAATTCTTAAGAATCGAACCGATGACCTCGGGGTTACAAGGCCCTCCCCTTACCACCACCCCAATCCTCCCCCTGGATCTAACCAAACTTTAAAGGCCCTACTCATTATCAAATTTTTAGAAAATGGTTTTAAGGATATGCTTTTATAAAATAATTTTTGAATGTAAATAGTGTATTAAAATGTAGAAATGTATAATTAAATAATAAAAACTTTGTATTAGAAATGTTGCAAATATGAGGGGTAAAATCATTCACATCCCTCTAACTTTTATAAAGTGTCAACTGCACCCCTTCAACTATTGATAAGTATCAATCACATTCCTTTCTATTAATTTTTCATTAACTTTTGGCTTAAATATTATAAACCCCCCATGTTTATAGGGGAGTTTGACATTTTCCCCCCTATGTACTTTTAATACGTCTTTTGCGCCCCATGACCATAAGTTAAAATTTTATATATAATGCAATGACTTTTATAGCCCTCCTCTATTAAGTATTATATTTTTAGACAAAAATTCCGTTAACTAATTAAACTTTAACAGTAAAAAAGATAAATTAACTATTAAAACTTAAAAGAATCTTGGTGGGTGGCGTGAGACTATTAATAAAACTACAAAACAAAACTATTTAAGAAGAAAAACCTCATAATGTTGTTCAAATAAAAACATGCATATATAATAAAATATTTTAAATTATGAATTTATCATAAACACAACTAAAAAAATATATGATTTGAAATCCCAGTTGCAACCTAAGAGGGGGAGAGGGTGAATTAGGTTCTTGACCCTTTTAAAATATTTCTTCTACAAAGAAGAACACTTTTAAAAACCTTTTTCAAAGACAAGTGTAAAAACAGTTTTACAACTTCTACAAATAAGATGAACTTTGAAAAACATTTTTCAAAGACAAGTGTAAAAACATTTTACAAAGTGAGGTGTGTGATTAGTGATTTGTAAAACATGAAAGCAAATAAGCAATCAAAGCAAGAACACACCAAATTATAGTGGTTCGGATTCCCCTTGAATCCTAGTTCACTTTCCAAGTTCTACAACTTGGTTTCTACTCTAAGAAACACTTAAAAGAGTGTTCCAATCCCTTACACTTGCTCAAGATTAATTTCTTAATCTCAAGACGTATCCTATTGCTTAATCTAGCTCTAGACTAAGACTCCTTTGCCTAATGGCTAACAATGAATCTTTTGCCCCCGCTCCTTCCTCAAGGACTTAGGGTCTTATTCAAGACTTCATTGCCTAGCTACTAGGACTTTTGCTCAATCAACCTCTTGATCAAGACTTTCCTCCCCTTTGCCTAATTTAGCTCTAAACTAGTACTTTGACAAATGCCTATCTTACCTCTAAGTTAGGACTTCTACCCCTTTGCCTAATCCAACCTCTTGGATAGGACTTTTACAATTGCCTCAACCAATCTCTTGGTTAGTACTCTCCTCACTTCTTGCTGCCCCCTTACTTCATGCCTAATTCTCAAACAAGAGTTGGACTTTCCCTAATACAAATTGCCTACACTCAAACTCTTGAGTTAGGACTTTTCTAAGATAGTTTACAATGAAAATAACTCCACAATGGAGTTTACAACATGACACACAAATAGGGCACACAGGCCACTTGACAGTTCTAACCTATAACAAAACTAATTTGACATATACATGAAGCTTGAAATGAACTTGGTGTTTGAGATGTTTTTGGGGAGAGCTGTTTTAGCACTTCTGAAGTTGGGAATGTTTATAGCTGAAAGTTGAGCTATCTTGTTTTTCCCGTTGTGAAAATGAAGCACGCGTGTCATCTCTGTCTTCAGCTTTTCATGTTCGAATCCGGGTTCGACTTCGAAGCTCAGTTTCGAAGCTTTGTAGTTCTTCAGCTTTTCTTGGCTTGCCCGACTTTTAAGGTGGCTTGTTCCATTCTTCAATCTTGTCACATGTCTCGAGATTCCGTCTTTCTTAGCTTTGTCAGTGTCTCGAGAAATACTTGTTCATTATATTCTGACAAATGTGAATGGGCACTTTGAATCTCGGACTTCAACGGATCTTTGTTTGGAATTCGTTTTTCTTGCCGTTGAAATTGTTCTTCTCGTTTTTCTGCTTCGCAGGCTTCGACATCGATAGCCTGTCGAGGGCGCCTTTGTGCCTTTGATATTTTCCAACCTGAGAGCTTGACTGCTGTCGAGTGGCTGTCGTCTATGGTGCTGTCGATACATTCTGGAAGACCTTCGACGTCGAGGGCCTGTCGAACTCGGTGTGGTCTCTTCATTGTTTTTCGACCCGAGAGCATGAATGCTGTCGACTGCATGTCGAGGCTTCGACTTCAAAGCTTTCTGGGCAACCTTCAACTTCGAAGGCCTATTGATACTAGAGCTCGAAAGTTTCTAGGTTTAGCTTCGACTTTGAGAAGCTGTCGATACTCGACTTCGAGACTGTTCTTCAGCTGTATCTTTTCTTCCTTTTTCTTGAACTTTGGCTTAATTTGAGCTTTGCTTTTTTGCATATTTTCTACATCTTTTCTGCAAATAACTTCCATGCAAAGCATTAAACAAAATCATATATTTGTTAATTAATCATCCAAACTAAGATTGAGCCCACAAGGCTAACATGATTCCTCATTTGCTGATATGCTAACATATAATATAATATGATTCTTCCTCCGCCCATTTATTATTTATTGTTTATGCTTGCTTCTTCTCCAGCGTGGCCCTCACTCACCCCCTCCACATTAATTATACTAACCAACAATATACTGTATGTATGTAACGTACTGTAAATATATATCAACTAATTTATAATATATATATTATTATAAATATTACACATATATGTGTATCGAGTTTTGTTACATTACATAATAATTCAGTCATTATCAAATAATTTAATGATTCTATAAATAATTTTATAACAAAATTTTAGTCTTACCCAATACTAGTCTTACTAATATCTGCTTTCAATATTGGGTTACTGATTTTATTTGAAGACAATAGTTGATGAGAAATAAACAATATTTAACTTAATTGTAATTTCCAAGTAGCTTGAGCTTAGGGGTGACTGACTGGTCTGTGTATATTAGTATATGTAGTTGGACTTTTCTCGTGGAATCACTATGTGATTATAAATAAATTAAAAATGAGTAAATCATATCATATTAATGTTTAATTAGTTAAGGGTATTTTTGTCCAAAAATATAATGCTTAATAAATGAGGATTATAAAAGTCATTGCATTATATATAAAGCATTAACTTATGGTAATGGGGGGCAAAAGACGTATTAAAAGAACACAGAGGGGTAAAGGTTGAACTTCCCTATAAACACAGGGAGGGTTTATAATATTTAAGTCTTAACTTTTCTTCAATTTGAAGGTAAAGATTGTCATATTAATATATTATGCGAATAAAATTAAAATAAAATTCAAGTTAAACCTTGCATTCATTTTACTAAAAAGGCATTCGAAATGATTAAAAGTTGATCATTGAATCTTTTGTCTAATTTTTCTTAGGTTATTTTAGGTTGGTGTAATTATTTCTCTTTGTTTTAAAACTCATTATAATATAGGGTCTGACTGTAGTCCTTTCACGGAACCATTCAATCACTGAATAATGGCTTATGCAATTGCATTATTCAATGGCTGAATGGTTCCACACACACACACACACATATATATATATATATATATTATTTAGGTACTCTTTTCTTTCTTATCTTTAATGTTTTCAAGGGTAATTCAATTTTATTCTTTTTAATAAAAGCCGTTCAAACTTTTTCAATGAGCAAATAATAAAGGCATACTAGTTTGTAATTTTTTTGTCTCACACATCAAGTTTAATTAAGAAAAGTGAATATTGCATACTTTTTTTAGATATTTAAAAATAAGATAATTTCTTGCAAAATATCTTTTGAAAAGGTTGGATAAGAAAATTTTAATTGATCACTATATAGCTAATCTTGGATTAAATGAAATATTTAATAATACACTTATGAATGTTCTTTATTTGGACAATTTGATAATATTAAATTTTATTCTTATTTTACTTTCATGAAGTTATATTATTTTTGGAAGAGAGATAGCAATTTAAATTTTAGAAAAGAAGAGCATCAATGTCAAATCAAACAATTTTAATGGAAAACTTAACATAAATGTTAAAAAACGAGTCTCAAATTCTTAATGACACTTTCTGAAAGTTTAAGGAGTGTAGTTGACATTTTTCGAAACTTGTGAGGGGTGTGAATAATTTTTATCCCAAAAATTAGTATAATACATAAAATTTACTGTAAAAATTAAAAATAAAACAAAAATACAACAAAACAAATGGAGACGGACCTAGAAGGACCAAGTTTGTGATAAGGATGACTATAGAATCATTAATGATTTGACTAACCGTGTCTAATGATTGTGATGGATAGAGCACTGTACCTCTATTAGTTCTCAATTTATAGTACATGTTGGCAGGACTTTCCAGACATATCACAACTTCTTTCTTCCCCATCTCTCATCTCTATTCCATCTAATATAAGGTTAGCAATTTCTAACACGACACGAACCCGATACGATATAAGCGGGTTAAAGTTGAGTGTTGGTGGGTTCACGGGTTATATGGGCTAACCTGAATAACACGAATGATTAAACGGATAAGGTTAGGGTTGAAAATGTCAACATGTGAACCACCAACCTGAACTCGGCATGAGAAATTTATATTAAAACATGAAAATCAGACACAAACACGAAATATTCGCGGGTTAAATGAGTCAACATGAATAAAAGGGTGTCAACACGGGAACCCGCTAACCCAAGCCCGACAACCCAAACACGATACGAATTGTCACCCCATAATCTAATAGATACAATGATATAATAGTTTCAAGATAATAAAAAAAAAAAAGAAAAGGAACAAAAGAAAAAAGAAAACCTAAATAGTGGCGGAACCAAAACAAAAACTTCTTCTATTGAGCAGTAATAGGAGTGACGGTATAAAGAGTCAAATTGTACATTAAAAATATACAGTGAATAATAGGGGTAATTTAAGACTAAGGGCCTATTTGATAAAAATTAATGTTTATATCTGACTGTTTAATGCTGAAATCATAATGCTGAATTGATTAAGCATTTAACACCTTAATGCTGAAATATATTTTCCGAACCTCTGAATCAGAATGCTTAACTGATCGATCTTATTTGATAAATATGCTGATCTTAATGCTGAAATCTTGAAAATGTAATATTTTACCCTTACGTTGAATCTTTTGTATTTATATACGCAAAATATCAAATTTTATAATAAAACATAAATTATGATTTATGGAAACAAAATAAGATAAAACACAAAATTGAATGATTAAAATACAAATAATAATAATAATAATAATAAAAATAATAATAATAATAATAATAATTAATAATTTCTTACAATTATTAAAATTCCTAAAAATGAAAAACAAATCCACTATTGCAGTCTAAAATAAATTAAAAATTTTACAATAAAACTCATATATAATTAATAAAATTATATAGGTAATATAAAACATATCGTAGGAGTGAGATTTATAAAAATATTTAAATGATATAACTTATTAAATAATTTTATAATACCAAAATACAATAATAAAAAATAAATCAAATTTTATCTGACAATATTATGATGAAAAATTTTAAAATACATGGTATGCTAATGAAGAAAAAAAATAAAATAATAATTTATTTACAAATAAATATTTATAGTTAAATCAATATAAATAAAATAAAAGTGGTAGTTTCGAAAATCAAATGAAATAAGAGGTTTGAATTTCTGTTATTAAACACACTAAAAGTCAATATCTCTTAATCCAATAATTTTAAGCATTAAGTGGTGTTATCAAACATGCCCTAAAACAGTCAATATTTTATTATATAATATAATTATTGAGGATAATTTTTTGTCTTTTAATTTATGTCACGTCATTTCTTCCACACTTACTTTCTACAATTTTATTCTCAATTATTTTTCTTGAATAAAATATAGGTAAAAATTTCAAATATACGATTATAGAAGTTATAAAAAATATGTGACAAAAACATATCCATATTATACATTAGTAAATAATTAAAAAATAAGTTCACTAAATTATTATATCATTCAATCACAATTAATATATATTCTCTGTGTAGAAAAATTTTATTATTTTTCGTTTGTTTTTTGTTTCAATATAAAAATCATATTTTACTTTTTATATTTTCAATTCAATAGAATGTTGTAAATTAAATAAATTGAAGCAATAAGTAATAAGTATGATTATATAAGAGGAAAAGCCAAAAAGTCACTATCTAACTTAAATACTAGTTTTAAACAAGGTTATCAAACATGCTAAAATGTAATAATCCTATATAATTTTGTAAAGAAAAAAAAGCCAGCTCTCTTCCTCGCGTCCGCCACTGCACCTATATCGTCGCCGCCTCCCAATTCAAAATGGGGCATGTTATTTATAGGTACCACTTTACTAAACGTATGACACTTTTTAAAATTTTTAGTGGTGAAAAGACATTAATACCTTTGATTCTTACCTTAAGAAAAAAAAACTTTTACCCTACTTTACCCACCTTCTTCTTCCATTTCTTTCACACAAGCATTTCCTTCATCCATACTCCCTCCCATTTCCTCTCAATTTTCTTCCTTAAACCCAACATTCTCTACATTCATTTCATTAATAATCGAATTTTGCTTGAGTTTCATGGCCGAAAATGCAAATGAAGATCCACATTACACGGTACGTATCACATTATAATTTCTATGGATTAAAGGTAGCACCTTTTTATGCTTTTGGTTCACTGGGTGAGAATCGCCCACGGGGGGTGATTTTAACAGATAAAATCGCCTTTATCGGGCGATTTTATCTGATAAAATCGCCACAGGCCACTGATTTTCTTAAAGAAAATCGCTAGTGTCGGGTGATTTTTTTCAAGAAAATTGCCAGTTTTAGGCAATCGCTTATATTGGGCGATTTTATTAAAAATAATCGGTGCCTATGGCGATTTTATCAGATAAAATTGCCTTTACCAGGCGGTTTTATCTGATAAAATCGCCCTCCATGGGCGATTCTCACCCATATAATCACCCCTCGTGGGTGATTTTATGGCTTAGAGCTGAATGTCATATTTGTTTTCTCGACAGGCTCCGCATGTTTTGGATCACCGAATCTTTTCAGATTACATGGATGTATTTCATACTGATGAAGTGTTCACGACTAGAGCCGAATTGATTGGTTGTGTTGAAACCAGAGCGGCAGAGCATTAGTTTGATACTAAAATAACTTCTTCTAAAAAGTGGAAGGGGCCTCTCAAGGGGAGAAGAGGGAGAGTTGTCATATGTTGTGATAGATCGGGGGAAGTTAGAAGCAAAGCACCCTCAATTGAAGGGAAAATATCCCGTAACAACACTAGTAGCAAGCTGACTGGTTGTCCCTTTAAAATATCAGGGAAAGAAATTAGTGGGGGTAACTGGCAGCTGAGTGTCATTAAAGGCCACCACAATCATGAATTACCCCTTGTTAGAAACTGGCATCATAAGCAGTCCTAGTTGAATGAAGCGAAAAAAGAGAAAATTTCTGAAATGATGAAGATAAATTTGGCTACAAAGCAGATGTTGTCAAAATTGCGATATGACACTGCGACTAATGTCACACGTATCAGGCATGTGTACAACGAAACAGCAAAGGTTATAAGAGTAGAGAGGGGAGATTTAAGTCCTATACAATACTTCTTGAAACTGATGCAGGATTACAGGTACTATTATTGGTACACAGCGAAAGATGAGCGTAACGCGCTTGAAAACGTGTTATTCGCCCATGCGGATGTTCCTAGTCTGCTTCGTACGTTTCCTTATGTATTGTATATGGATACGACATATAAGACCAACCGGTATGACATGCCTATGCTTCAGATAATCGCTCATGTTCCGACGGATCAATACATACATGTTGCCTTTACTTTCTTAAGGGATGAGACATATGCAACTTATTTCTAGGCTATGACTAGGTTGAGGCAACTTTTTTGATCCATTGACATATCCCCATGTTGTTATGACGGACAGAGAGTCAGCTCTACTGAAAGCTGTGCACCATGTTTTTCCAGATTCTAAGCAACTGCTGTGCAAACGGCATATTGCCATGGACGTGAAGAAGAAAGCAATCACTGTGTGTACGGACAAAGATATATTAGATGAGTTTGAAGGTCGGTGGAGAAGAGTGATGAGTGCTCTAACGTATGAAAAGTTCACGAAAGCTGTAGAGATCATTGAGACCAAATATAGAGGCCGGTGGATATCTGTGATTAATTATTTGCACCACACTTGGTTGGATCCCCACAGGGCCAAGTTTGTCTCATTTTGGACTAAAGAGATAAAACATTATGGAGGGCGCACAAACAACATGTGAGATTATTAAATTTATAGTTATAGATATGAATCCATTATACATTATTCTCTTATGTAAAGCATTAATTTTGTCCGTCTTTTATATATGCAGGGCTGAGAGTGCGCACTCAATGTTGAAGCGTGCCATTAAAATTGATAGAGGTTCATTTCCTACAATTTTTCTGGCCATAGATGAGATGATAAAGTTGCATTTGAGTGAGATCCGTAGTAAAATGGAGGCATCTCGGAGCAAAACAATCTGTGAAGCCAATTACATGTTGTATAGTAGGATCAATGGCAGAGTTTCGCAAGATGCCATTATATTGCTGTTAGCTGAATACAAAAAGAGAGGTGCAGTCTATGGGGCGAATAGTGAGCTGTGTGGTTGTGAACTGTGAACCAGCTATGGCTTGCCGTGTGCGCATCAGATGGTTAAAATGGCCAGGAACTACATACCTATTGATCCCTTGGATGTGGACCTCTTCTGGAGGACCCTATCTTTGGATGAGGGAAACATGCCCAGCGATGAGGAACGGCAGACAGCACAAGGGCGACTGCATGAGATGTATGTGGAGGCCTCGCAGCGTCCGACTGCGGACATTTATAGAGTAGCGGGTGTCATGCATAGCACTTTGCATCTAGAGATTGTTGACCTCTCTGATCCCATTCAAAGGCCACATAGGGGAAGGGCCGAGGAACAACTCGACGCAGCGAGACCTATCGGGCTACGAGCATGCCGAGAGGGAAGCGGGCATAGGCAGAGGCAGATCAAGATGCAGAGGTACATATAGTTGTCATATCCTTTGCAATTGTTTTTTGTTTCAATTATTTATTATGATGCATCTATTGTTTCATGCATACGAATAACATGTGCAGGTCACAGCAGGTCAAGTGGGTAATCATCCAGGAGTAATCAAATGACTTCTAACGAATCCAGATGGCCTTTCAACTTCCCGTATTTGGTTAAACAATTCATGTTCGATTATGTCGTTGATTATAAAAATGTAATGGGGGATGGACACTGTGGCTTTAGGGTAATCTCTAGATTCGTACATGGTGATGAGTCACTTTGGTCGCAAGTCCGGCGGGAGCTGTTACATGAACTTCAACGTATGCATCATTATGGTTTGGCGTCCTCGGTGAAGCTATATACGATAAATCTCTTACAGTGTTGGATTACCATATAAGTCCAGCAACAGATGAGTTTTGGTTTGATACCTATCTATTTGGCCTACTTGTCACCACGAGATACCAGAGGGTATTCGCGTTCTACGGAGCGGAATGTTGCACCTTCCTTCCACTTCGCTTGCGGGAGTTCGGAGTATGTGATGATCCGAACACTATATCACTATGGGTCACATCCAGGGCAACCATTTTATTTGTTTAGAGACGAGGGGTGAAATCATGTTGCCCCCAGTCAGTGTGTTGTGGCGACACCATAAGGACAACATGATGGCTGATTTGGAGGACAGGTTAAAAGCTCACTTGGATAGATATCACAACTTGTACATTGATAGCTAGGCAATGTAGACAGGGAACCAACTATAGTTATCGATTAGAGTGTAGGGATTTATGATTGCAAATGTTTAGGGTGTAGGTTTGGTTTGTATTAAAATATAGATGTATAGTATAGTTAGAATATATTTGTGTGGAAGTGAAGTAATGTTTTGTCATGTTGCTAAGTATTGCAAAATTTTTGGATTGTGGTTAGGTTTGTATTGCCAATTGGATTCCGGGGGAATTACAATAAATTTGTTAACTTCTTTAGGAAATTTGAAGTGTAGTATTGTGTTAGGATGCTAAGGGTTTCAAAAGTTTCGGAGTGTGGTTTGGTTTGCAAGTGAAAATTAGATGTAAAGTAGATTTTATTGGGGAAAATCGCCTGCTACAGGCGATTTTATTAGGAAAAATCGCCTGCTACAGACGATTTTATTTGGTAAAATCGCCTCCTCCAGGTGTTTTTTCCCCAATTTAATCGCCTGTATCAGGCGATTAAATAACGAAAAAACGCCTGAAAGAGGTGATTTTACTTTACAAAATCGCCTTTTTCAGGGGTTTTTGTTTCGGAAAATCGCTTCGAGAAAGCGATTTTCCTTTGGAAAAAGGCCAACCAAAGGCGTTTTTCTTAGGGGTGGTTCGTCGGAAAATTGTTTCTGTATTACGAACCAACCCGAAATTTACCCAACAGCTGGAAACGCAAAATACGCACTAAAACATTACTAGTGTGTTTAGATGTACAGTATGATGGTACTAAATTTGGTTAATTTTTTAGCAAATTTGAAGTGTATTAGTGTATTCTAGTGTCTTTAATCTCGCAAAATTTGGGCAGAGTCTCCCCTGTACACCTGAATCCCTGTTCAGACCACATAATGAATCACTAAATTATCATCTATAATGCAATCAACGGCACAACAAATTCAAGGCACTAATTCATCTTCCAAATTGTATTGGGGAATTAAAATAAATCCCTCGTCCACTATTACACTAAAATCACTAAATACATAATCCAAACATTAGGAAGACAATGCACTACGGCTAAAATGGAGGTCGTATCGCAAGCTCTTCGAGTCCCGGCATCAGGGCCTCCAAATGATAAGCAACTTCTGCAGTAGCCTACCTACGTGTCTCAGGGTTGAAGGCGTGTTCAACCTTTGGATGAAAAAAGACTGCCCGAGATGCTAAGTACTGAAGTCGCTGCAACAAGTAAAATGATAATCCCAATCAGCAACTAGTAAGACAGATATAGTTAAGAAGAAAATCAGGAGTGTATTCCTCAACAGGACCCCTACTGACACGGACGTGCGACCACGAACGGAAGTACTCAAGGTAATCCTCGCTTGCTTCGTCAGTATATTCGGCCCTCTTCATATCTCGCAGAAGCCTCGTATGAGATATTTCCCAACCACTGATGTCAGCAACGAACTTGCAGACATACTTTTTTGTCTCTGGGCCTCTGTAGCACTCCTTCGGTTTGAAGACACGAAATGGAATTTGTTGGGCGTACCCGAACTGTCTTAACACCCGATCCGGCATGTAGGGCTCTTCAACGTTAACACAATATATAAGGCCCCTATACAAGGAAATTTTATGGACAATTGCCAGATTGGGCTCAAATGGTATCCAATTAACCTGGCCGATAATAAAACAAATCACCACAGATAGCACAGAAATAGAAAAAAAAAACTGTTTATAAACACACAGAACGGACATATTACCTCGTTCGGCTGCAAAGCATCTAGCGCCCTCCTGTAAGCCTCCAAATCATATCTTGCAACATGCTTCTTCCCAGTACCAACTTGCCATTTCATTGCCGCAGGCCATCCAGTATTCCACGTCCTCTTCTTCGGTGGGCTGAATGTTGGGAAGTATTCATATATCCAGCTCTAATAACAATGAACAGAAGAACAATCAATACATATCTTCAACCAAAATACACTAATATATGATAAGGAAAGCAACATGTACAGTGACAAACCTGAAGTAAAGTCAAACAAGCAAAAAACTGTGCACTGTGTGCCCTAGATGCCTTCCCAAGTTGGCGATATAAGTACGCCAAACAAGCAGCGCCCCACAAATACTCACTTACTGTTTCAATATCGCGAAGGAAAGTTAAAATACTGCGCAGAGACATAGGTTTTCGACTTGTCCACAAACAAGGAAAGCCCTAAAACCCACAATAAATAACCCAAGGCGGCATTAACTTGATCAAATCTACCGGCACAATTCGCCTCAATGCTTGTCAACTTCACAAAGCCAGGCTTATCCATTTTCACTTCATCTTTCCCCAACACAGCTGCAACATCCGTCACTATTTGTGTAGTCTTTGTTTTTCCATAAATGGGCCTACCCCCAAGTGGAATGCGCAATATGTATGCAACATCATGCAATGTTATTGTCATCTCCCTGAATGGCAAGTAGAAAGAGTTGGTCTCCGGATGCCACCTCTCCACAAAGGCATAGAGCAAAGCGGCGTCTAACTCATCATGCATGCACTGTACTAAATGGGCCAAACCAGACCCCTCAACAAGCTTTTTCATGTCATCATCTGCCGGCCAATTTTTCAAGCGATCGGCCCCATTATGACATTTCAGTTTGCCCCGTTCCTACAAAATGTAAACAATGGAATCACAACAGAGGGATCCAATTCCTAAATTATTTATTTTGTAAAAAAAAAAAGTAAACCGTGCGAACATACTTTATTATGACAGTTTGGATCACAAGTAATGAAGCATAGATAATTAGGAAAATACTAATTGATTGAATACATCACATATGAACGTGCACATTTTAATAGAATTACCTCTCCATGCTAGACGTGGTAGGCAGTGTGGCCTTTGAAACTCAAGAGCAACTCAGGGATTACAGGACCACCTTCGAGCGGATGGTCTAGCTCCCTATATTCCTTCCACCCTGCAATCGCTGCCCTAGCCTCACTGCCCACGAGTCCTTTCCCAGCTCTCCTACTTGGTTCGCTGCTTGTATTAGCCACTTCAGCATCACTTCTTCCACAAGCCCCCTTGCCGTCACCATCATCGTGGGATATCTCAACATCTAAAAATGGTAGTGCGAAAGGTTGTTCGGTAAAGGATGCACCAATGTACTCATTTCCAGACACGGAATGTTGAAATGAGTGTTTAGTAATGGGAGCGATGACATTCCCAGTTGCAGAAGATGCTCGCGATCGTGCAACGACCTTCCACGAACAGTCAGACGCCGTTGGAGGAATACGAGAGGCATTTTCTACCTCTGGAATAATAGGCTCCCCGGATTTATTCGGAATACCACTCTCCCGGGATGTTTCCGGATTACTACTCTTTCCGGATTTGGATCTTTTTCCCGTCCGACGGAATATATTACCTTTAAATCTGTCCCCCATCTGTACTTAAAGAAATTCAGAAACAAACAACATATTAAAGGGAAAAAATTTAAAAAGCCATACAGATTAGGGAAAATCGCCTGAAACTGGCGATTTTCTTAGGAAAAAAAAACGCCTCCTCCAGGCGTTTTTTTTCCAAGAAAAAATGCCTCTTTTAGGCGATTTCCTAAGGAAAAAAACGCCTCCTCCAGGCCCTTTTTTTTTGGAAAAAAAGGCCTGAAAGAGGCATTTTTTCTTGGAAAATTTGCCTATTTCCGGTGATTTTACACCGAAAAATCCCTTCAGGGAAGCGATTTTCCTTTTTGTTCGCCGGAAAACCGTTTTTCAGATGAACAACGACGGAATTTTCCCTAGCCGCAACGCAACTTAGCCACTAAAACATTACTACACAACCAATACAATGCAATCTTTCAAGATTCAAAGCAAAATTTCCATTCCCTTAAAAAATGGACTGACCTACATCCAACATACATGCTTGAAAAATTGCACATTAATTATGCACGAAAGGGCCGGAAAATGCAACAAACATGCATTCAAAAACTTTCCCATAAACTCAACAACAACCAATTCACTTCAATTTCAACATTTGGACCAAATTTTAAAAACAGAAAAAAATAACACCAACCTAATGAACGGCGGCAGCGGGAGAGAGGAATGGAGCGGCGGCAGAGAGGGATGGAGTGCCAGAAATGGAGCTTGGCAGCGAGGGATGTAGCGCTAATGGAGAGCTTGGCACCAATGGGATGTCGACGGAAATGGAGAAGCAGGAACTGGGAGTGAGCTCGAGCTCGTCCGACTGGAGAAGAAGATTTGGGCCAGTAAAAAAAAAAATTTTACTTTATAAGGGGGAAGGGCATTTTGGTCATTTCACAGCCTAACATTTTAAAAAATGGCCTACATTTAGTATTATGTGGCATGTAAATAACATTTCCTAAATAAAAAAAAGGAATTGTTATTAGCAGGTCACCTTTTACTATTCGTAGGCCACTTTTTAAAATTTTTATACGTTAATTTACATTTTTGCCCTTTATAGTTTCTAACTTTATAAAAAAATTACCCAACTTTTTTAACTATGGGAAAATCGCCTGGACTGGGCGATTTTCCCAGATAAAATCGCCCCGGCCAGGTGATTTTCCCAGAGAAAATCGGTGTCCTGTGGCGATTTTCCCTAAAAAAACGCCACAGGATGGTGTTTTTTCCAGGTTTTCCCGGTCATTCGTCGGAAAATCGTTTTTCAGGCGAACGACCACTAAATTTTTGAAAAATTGATTTTTTTAGGGAAAATCGCCTGGCCTGGGCGATTTTATCTGGGAAAATTGCCCAGACCAAGCGATTTTCCCATAAAAAATCGCCTTGCCTAGGCGATTTTCCCTGAGAAAATCGCCTGTCATGGGCGATTTTCCCAGATAAATTCGCCCAGGCCAGGCAATTTTCTCTGGGAAAATCACCTGGTCTGGGCGATTTTTCCTGAGTTAAAAAAGTTGGGTAAATTTTTTTTATAAAGTTAGAAACTATCAAAGGTATATTTGTCTTTTCACCACTTAAAATTTTAAAAAGTGTCATGTTTAGTAAAATGGTACCAGCAAATAACATGCCCCTACAAAAATCAGCCTTCTAATTTCTTCCGCCATACAAGAAAAAAGAAGCGAGCTTCAAGCTCATCCCAACATGAAGAAGTGTTATTATAAAAGTAATGACTGCGGCATCTGGAAAAATTGGTTCCGAAATACCTCCGGATTGTTTCTCAAGTTGGTGAAAATGAAGCAGGTTCTGAAATTTCCGTACATTAATTCATTAAATTTCTGCTTCACAGTTTTAGTAGTAGAGTGTATATGTTTTTTTTTTTTTTTTTTTTTTTTTTTTTGTGTTGAAGTTTGATAAAATGTATACTGTGCCATGGTGTCTTACCCTGGAATGACACTTGGAATCGAAGACGGAAGATCGCTATGATTGATTAATGTTTTATTTATTTTTAATTTTATTTTTGAAGTATGGAAGTTTGTTAAAATTTAGTGTCATGGCGTCTTACTCTGGAATGAGACTTCGAATTGTAAACAGAAGATTGTCATGATTGATTGATGCTCAGTCGTGGAATTGCTGCTGCTTTTCTTTTCTTTCTTTTGTTTAAAATTAATATGAGTGGATTTGAGTTGGTAGTTGTCGTCATTTTTTAAATTAGAGAGAAGGGACAGAGGTTCTAGCTTGGTAAAGCTAAGGTTGTTAAGTTGGATTTCAATGGGGGAGGAGTGCAGTGGTAGAAGGTGGTGAGTTTTGAAGGTGGGGTGGGATGAACACCAAGGAAGATGAAGATATTATTTGAGATAAAAAAACAAAAATTACCCTCCAAAAGTAACAACCACGTCACACCTAACATGCGTTTTCTAAAGTATGGTGACCTTTCTCGGGAAAGAAAAATGTATGATGACCAAAAGTGGAACTCAACGATGAGTTTGGTACCAATAATATTAAAAAGAGTTTGGAATTTTTTTGCTGGCATAGCTGAATCTTTGTAATAAGAGAGATGAGACGTGGTTATATGATCTTGTCACTATTCTTCATGAATTTATAGAATTTGGGAATTTTCACTAATTCTAGGAATCAATAGGCATGTCTTTGTAAAGTACTGTAATGAATTCCTCTGTCTTTGTGTGTTTTTTATTCATTTTTCCTCTCATGGCTTGGGGTGTTAGGGTGGGGGGATGGGTGTACAATTAAATATGGTTTTGTTCAAAAATTTGTTTTCTTGATCTGGTCTATTATCGTGAATCTTTCAGAGACTTGACGGGAAACAAGCTTTATGGATTGGTTCCTACATATATCGTTGATAAATTTGACAAAAATTTCCGTTCTGTAAGTATATGTATAAAGTTACTTTGTAAATTTATATGGTCACATTTCATTTTCTGTGCATAGTGATCTTTGCCATTAAAGAACCATGCTTATTGCCTTGTGTACCTGAGAACAATAAGTAGATTGTTCCATTAGATTTCAAATTTGATCCCTAAATTCGATTTAATTTCATCATTGATTTGAAAAATATTCACTCATTTTAGTTTTAAATTTAATATCTTATTTTCAGTTAGTCCCTAATCCTAATTCTGTCCAAATGAATACAATCAATGTCAAGCGTGTGCAAACTACGTACATGGTAGTTTTCATATGTGGATGAAATTGGGGTTAGAGACTAGTTAAAAATGAAATATTAACTTCAAAAACAAAATTAAGTGAGTTTCAAAATTGTGGACGAAATCAAATCTAAAGAGTTATATTTAGGGATTAATGGAGCGAATTACTAAAAAATAATTGAGGAAGAAACAGAAGTGACCTGAATTCCATTGGCATATGAATCTATGTATGATCATGTGATCTTCGACTCTTATGGATGGTTATAATTTGGCAGCCTTTTGTGTGACAACTTCTTGGAGGGACATATACCAGCTTTTAATCGCAATAATACAGAATTGAAAGGCTTGTAAGTTGCTAATAAAATGTTCTTTCTAGTATTCTTTTATATATAGTGCAAAATTTATGAATGAGGTGCATGATAGAAGGATTGATTTTTTTTTATTTTTTTTTTTAGCATGGAAATTATCCATGTGGGATGCACAGAGAAACTACCATATCGCAAGCAAATTCATTTAAAAAGAAGTTGGGTAAACTACCCCATTAGTACCTGAATAAATTTGGCTATTGGATTCCATTTGGTCCTTAATTTTGGGAAGAGTTCAATTTCGTTTTTTTTTAAATTTTAATTAGTTATTGACTGAAAATCAAACCACATATCTAGTTGCTGAATAATTACCATGAAACCTTTATGTGAACTTGGAACCAAATTTGACAACTGACTATCTAACATGAGAGCCCAAATTTATCTTAAGTATATTCTTTTTTCTTTTTTGAAAAGAAAAAGCACTTCAATAACTCTTTTGGAAGTCATATGTTCATTTTAGCCACATAAATATGTCATCTTGCACACAAGAAAATAGGGATTTTTTCGAAAAATGAGTTCAACTGCATCATAGTAGGCGGTGCAGCATATGTATGAAATAATTTTTTGCTTTATGTGTTATGTTTCTGCTTCTAGTCAATGATATTTTACTGTACTTTTTGCAATTCTAGATATTTGTGTAAAAACCAGTTGAATGGTTCCATCCCCAAAGAACTTGGTGACCTTCCAAATCTGATATCTCTGTAAGTATATATATATATATTCTAATCTTTATTTATTTCCCAATTCCTTACTTGTGTCAGTAAATGATATCATGTTCGTCCCATATAAAGAGTCATGTTTCTGAAAGGTACAACTTTTATGAGTCGTAAGGTACAACATCTAAAAGTAAGTTATTTGACACAAATTATATTACTTATACTTACTTTCTAAGTATGGGTTAATTGTGGACCACATTATCATATTAATAAGGGTATGCAATGTAAAAAAATAGAAACAAAAATCTTTTATTGGGATAAAAAAAGTTTTAGAAATAGGAATCTTTCAACGGGATGGATTTAATTACTAGTCTGAAATTGCTACCTTTGTAATCCTCTCTTTTCTTCCAGGTACCTATCCCAAATAGATTAACTGGCCCAATTCCTGCCGAGATATGGAACATCACAACCCTTAAAGAATTGTATGGCCTTGAACTCAAATCATTCAGTTGTCCTTTGATTAGTTAATCTGTTCTTTCACTGGTTATTGTACTGGTCTTTCTTATATTTTAAAGCTCTCTGCCAGGAAGTTGCAGGATAATCAAATGAATGGTCAGGTTCCAGAACAGCTGGGTAATCTTGAAAATCTTGAACAACTGTAAGTCCCTGATGAATTGACTTTGCTTTATATATTTAATTCTCCCAAAAGTTACAAATTTCCATCACAGATAAGAAATTCTTTTGGCATGAAGTCTAAGGGGCCTGTATGGCCACCATGTTTCAAAAACATGTTTTGAAAATTATATGTTTTGGGTAATGAATTTTTAGATGCGAAAAGTATATTGGAAATGTAAAAAATGTGTATTTGAATAGTAAAAAAGCATATCGTAAATGATGAAAAATTATAATAAAACCAAAACATTTTTTTGAGACATGGTTACAATAGAGGACCTAAGGATGCTACCTGCTTATTCATGAATCGACTCTATGAGAGAGGGAATTTTTGAACTGATAAACCTGTGTTTTGAAATCTTTATCATACCAACATTTAAGTTCAAAACTACATGCAGCAGCACCGTAATAACAAGAATTCAACAATTAAATGTATATTACATTTTAAGTCCAAAAATCAGAATATAATAGCACAGTGGCAATTAAAGTTGAAGAAGTACCTCAACTAAGAAGAATCCAGTCGGATATCTTTCAAGCTTACACCAAGACTCAGGAGTCAGGACCACTCAAATAATTGAAATGCAAAAGTGTGAAAGTTAACCAAGTTCATTAATTACAGATATATTTTATTTGGATTTGCTTGAACTTCAAATGAAATGTTTCTGAATTTCAGACTGCTAATGAACAATAATTTCTCCGGTGGGCTACTGAAGAGCATTGGGGAGCTGACATCCTTGCAGAATTTGTAAGTAAATGTTACTCCTTGGTGCAACCTTTTTAAATAAGAATGAATGTCTATTGATCACTGTGGCTCTTGATGTCTTTGCTTCGGCTAAATGTCAAGAATCAAGGACATTACTGCCGCATTTAAAGCTTAATTCTTACCTGATATATAGTTATGTGGCTATAATCTTACCTGATTTTGAGATTTCTTTGCTAGAAAAATTCAAGGGAGTAACTTCAATGGGACAATACCTGATGCCATAAGTCAACTGCCCAATCTCCAGACGTTGTAAGTCAAAACTGAACTTTCATGCTTTATGCCCAACGTCTGAATATTGATTTGCAAAAGGTTATTGCACAAATTTAATGTGTTATGTTCACAGGTGGCTGATAGGAAACAATCTTACAGGGCCTTTACCAAAAGCATTCTCATCAAATTACCTATCTGACCTGTAATGAAGGGATCCAATTGTTTTTTTTTTTTTTTGGGAACCATCAATATATTTTTGCTCTGTCTTTATTCTATTTCTCATTTGTATTCCTAAACAGAGCTATGTCTGATGTATCTGGAGATGGAAATGGCAATCAATTTCCAGATGTGGGAAAAACGACCAATTTATCTCGCTTGTAAGCTTTGTTGTTTTAGATAGTTATTCAAATGGAAACCCATCCTCTTCATCTAGTTAAGTTTTCCATATTTACAATCTTTTCTAATTTATCATTTTTAATTTGCTTCAGGACATTAAAGAACTGTTCACTCAGGTAAAATACCTGATGAAATCTGGCAATTACCAAACCTAACCTATTTGTAAGTATGCATGCTAGTTTCAACTTAAGATTATCTTTGTTAATTTTATACTTCTAGATAAATGTTGACTATGTTTAGCTTACATCAAAATCCTTGGTATTGCGGTAATCCTAGCTATACAATAAAGGACTTCTAGAAAATTTCTACCTCATCTTTAACAAAATATATGGAAAATATGATTAATGAACCTTGCAATTCTCATCTTTGATAGTATAATTTGTTTTTTTTTCCTTTTCCAAATGAAGATAGCATTTATGTGTTTCTTTTGAAGTAAATGAATTTGTATAAATCAAACCATATGTCTTGATCACACTTTATTTTATTGTTATTACTGTTTTGAAGACAATTGTGAGATCTAATTCACAAAGCTCAACTCATGTGCTACTTGAATTTCTCAGTTATGCTGCAGGCATTTTGAACTTTTTTTTTTAATTTGTAGGGATCTGAGTTTCAACAAGTTAGTCGGACAAATTCCACCAACTCTGGGCACAAATTATTTCAGAACAATGTAAGAAATCTCACTGCCAAAATTCTTTCCCTCGGAATCTCGCTATCAAATTTGATTTAAAGTGGTTCATATTTCTCACCCATTGATTTGTGAGTTTCATTTCGTTACATTTTGTGTTCTATCTGTAATATTCAAGTATTTTCTCCATTGCGTGATGCTTGATGAGATATGTTATTGCTACTTCATCATCTCTATTAGTTCGTTGTACCATTTTTTTTACTAAGGGATCATATCTTATCTATTATAGAACTTAGACAGAACAAATCAATTGCTAACTAGCTCCCAATAGTATGTTCACTACTACAAAATAGAGCTTTAACGACTGCGGATTAACGGCGAAAATAGAAAACCGCCGTTATAAAAGAAATACGGACTTTCTACGGCGGTTTTAAAATAAACCGCCGTAGAAAGAGGCTTTCTACGGCGGTTGGGATAAACCGCCGTAGAAAGGGACTTTCTACGGCGGTTAATTGTTAAACCGCCGTAGAAAGTCCACTTTCTACGGCGGTTTGTCCCAACCGCCGTAGAAAGGCCACTTTCTACGGCGGTTTAACAATTAACCGCCATAGAAGGTTCTTTCTACGGCGGTTTGATTATAACCGCCGTTGTATTGACGTATTTAACCCTAAATAACAACGTGTATCTCCATATCGCGGCCGAAAGTGTTCTTCTCCAAATTTCTACTACGGTTTTGCACGTTTGATGTAAATAATTGTTATTTGAAGCTAAAATTTACCACCTTAAGGTTAGAAACTTTAAAAATTTCTCAGTAATTGCTTATTCTTGTACTTTAGATATGTGTATATAGAATTTATTTTTATTTATGGTAGAGTGCTGAAAATTAAAGTTGCAATCCATGTATATGGTGAACCTTAGTATTGTGGAACCCTATTTAGTTATACTATGTAGTTTCTTGGTGATGTGATTTGATTTATAGTGTTTGATTTTTAATGGATGATGTTCATATAATTAGCACTACTTAGAGTGTGTATTATTTTTTTATGCATTGCATGTGTTTGATGAAATGCATAAATGAAAAACTTATGGGTTCTTCTTCATTTGATTATGTCTATTGTGCATGTGTTGGTTATGCATTATTTTTTTCATTGAGGTATTATATTAGTTTTGATTATATGAGTAACATTAGTATGACATGTGCTAAGACAAGCATGCAACTTGATACTTTCTACATTGTTTGTTGAATTATTAGTTGGGTTTTTTTAATTATTTGAAGGAGTTAGTTACGCATGGTTCGAAATATCTTGTTGTATGGTGATCGGACCTCCGATTTTTATGCGAAAGAAGTTGAGAATTTCATTGAATTGGCTTATAAGAATACAAAGTACGTCCATTGTCCGTGTAAAGCTTGTAAAAATGGTGCGCGGTTTGATAACTCAGATACAATAAGATTTCATTTATATCGGAACGGATTTGATCCTTCTTATAAATTGTGGATTTGGCATGGTGAAAGTATTGATGGTTTACCTGAGCAAAGAAAATCTCATGCAAAAGGAGATGATGGGATTACTAGAGATCGATTAGATGACATGATTGAGGATGTGGCCGAGGATTTTGCTGATAAACCGGAAGTTCTTGCTTCCATTTTGGGTGACAATGGGAAGCCTCTATACAACGGTTGCACTAAATATACACGCTTGTCTAGTGTTTTGAAGTTGTTTAATTTGAAAGCGGCAAATGGGTGGTCAGATACTAGTTTTACAGCCTTATTGAGGGTATTGAAAGATATGCTCCCAGAAGATAATGAACTTCCAGATCGAATTTATGAGGCGAAAAAAATATTGTGTCCAATGGGTATGGAGTATAAGAAGATCCACGCTTGCCCAAACGATTGCGTCCTCTACAGGAATGAGTATAAGGATTTATTGCTTTGTCCTAAGTGTAAAACTTCACGATACAAAAACAAGCAGCTGTTTGATAAGGTTGAAGACAGTTCTGATGCGCAAAAGAAGGGGTCGCCGGCTAAGGTTCTGTGGTATTTTCCTATAATACCGAGATTTAAACGGTTGTTCGCTAATGCAAAAGATGCAAAACTTATGACATGGCATTCAGATCGGTGTATTCCCAGTGATGATGACAAGGTGATAATGCATACATCAAACATGATTGAGGATTAGATTACATGATTGGGAGCTTGACTATGTTTGTTTCAAAGTAGCTGTATTTCGCTGCAAATGGGTTGATAACAATAATGAGGTTCGAACTGATGATCCATTGGGTTTTACCTTGGTGGACCTTAATCGAGAGGGTTTCAAGGGGGAACCATTTATACTTGCATCGCAGGCGAAACAAGTTTTTTATATCACCGATCCTTGTGACGAACATTGGTCTGTTGTTCTTCATGGTAAACAAAATCACGGAGTGGAAGGGATTGATACAGAAGAAGGGCTTTATGAGGCGGGCCCTTTCTCTAGTGGGTTACCTGAATCGAGAGCAAATGAAGAAGATAGGGAACTTGATAAATACATACTTCGTGATGACCACAGCGAAGGATTATGGTTCGAGGATCAAGTGTCCCATAAGAGAAAGAGAATAAGTTAAGAATCATTTTCAGGTATATTGTTTGTTTTTATTAAAAAAAAATTTTCTGTGGGTGTGTATGTGTGTGTGTGTGTGTGTATTCGTATATGTTTCTTTGATTTTAATGAAACGAGGTGGACATAATTTTATAATAACATTTATTTTTATCCTTCGTACTGTCTGATTGAAACAAGGCACAACTTGGATGAAGCCGCGCAAGCAAGGGATAAAATTTCTAGGGACTTCATATAGCGAAATGTTTATAAATGAATATGTTATTGTTGGAAATTGTGTGAAGCTTCTGTGTTGATGTTATGATGCCAAAGTGTTTTGGTCAAAAACAAGCAGGGGAGATTTTGTCTGAATTGATTTGAAACTGAATTCTGTATTATTTGAAGTAGTTGGAATCTTAATGAAGTATTTAAGTATGTGCATATCCTTGACAGGGAGTATGTTACATTTATAGGGGAGACTTGGTCGAATTTTCTGGCAAATTGATTTCCTTGTTTTTCATTTATAAATAAATGTCTCATGTATTTTTTTTTTTTTTTCAAGGAGTAGTACTTTTGGTAAAATTTACAGGGGAAGCTATACAATGATTTTTATTTTGATTTTATATTTAACTCTTCATAAATTACTTGTCTGTGCCTCGAAAAAAAGATATTCATTTAGCGAGGTTGGGTATTGACCGCTAAATGAATTAATTATTCGTTTATTGATTAATAACGCTTTATTATTTTATAAAGATTATTCAATATATTTTATATTGAGGCGCGCTCCATACCGGCGGCAACCTATTTTTATTTTACCTTAACATAATTGTAATTATTGCTTGCCTTTAATTATTAAAATAGAGATAATTATTTAAGAACAAATAAACTGAATTTTGCGCGTTTACCTAAAATTATTGTGTAATAGTACCTGAAATGGTTCGGTGGAATGTTGCATGGGAAAATTGGAAATATATTTAGTAAAGCATTTTTCATACAAGTCCTGATAACATAATTAATAAATATAATGTAAATTGGGTATGTAATATTATATGTACAAAGTTTTGGGGTTAATTTATGAACATGAAAAAACTATAAATGTTTAGTGTCTATGCTTCATAAAATGAAATAAAAATAGAAATTTATGCACGCGCGGGAATTAATTGGCTGAATTTGTTCCCACTTTTCTACGGCGGTTCAAAAACAACCGCCGTAGAAAAAACTTTCTACGGCGGTTCTTCATTGAACCGTCGTAGAAAATACTTTTTACGGC
The DNA here is from genome assembly GCA_016801395.1 of Leptodermis oblonga. Lineage (NCBI taxonomy): Eukaryota > Viridiplantae > Streptophyta > Magnoliopsida > Gentianales > Rubiaceae > Leptodermis > Leptodermis oblonga. The sequence continues at coordinate 31,274,934 of CM028756.1, read as the reverse complement.
GGTTCAAAAACAACCGCCGTAGAAAGATGACTTTCTACGGCGGTTCAACTATGACCGCCGTAAAAAGTCATCTTTCTACGGCGGTTTGTTTATGAACCGCCATAGAAAAGTGGAAATTGCAGCCAATTCCCGCACGCGCATAAATTTCTATTTTTATTTCATTTTATGAAGCATAGTCCCTAAACATTTCCCCTGCTTCTCCCCTGCATTCCCCTGTAATATTGGATATGCAATTTCATAATGATCAACCGGTGCAAGTAAATAAAATACATTATATTTTGCAACACACTCAATTTAATGTATTTCACTATACATAATTGATTACTGTTATCGTCCGTAAGTCCATATATATATATATATATGTATATAAGGTCATGAAATCCAGTAAGTATTTCTTTTTTTTTTAATTGGGCCCTTAAGCATTAATTTTTCTTATACTACGTACGTAATGCATTTATCGATTTGATTATTTTATTCCGTTCGCCCAAGTCGAGAATGTAGAAAATTTAGGTCTGATAATGAAGCTTATTACTTTATCACAGCTTACATGTAATTTTACGAAATTTACTAATTTTAACTTATACCTAAAATTATTGTGTAATAGTACATGAAACTTTTCAGTGGAATATTGGTGCACGGGAAAATTTGAAATGTACTTATTAAATGTTTCATAAAAGGCGAGCTTCTGTAATTAATAAATATAATGTAAATTGGGTATGTAATATTATATTCACAAAGTTTTGGGGTTAATTTATGAAAATGGAAAAAAAAAACTTAATGGAGAGTAGGGTTTAGGGTTTAGGGTTCAAAAAATGATATAAAAATAGAAAATTTATGCGCGCGCGGGAATTGGCTCCAATTGAAACTACTTTTCTACGGCGGTTCAACCGAAAACCGCCGTAGAATCAACTTTCAACGGCGGTTCATTTTGAATCCGCCGTAGAAAGGTTGCTTTCTACAGCGGTTTATTTTTGAACCGCCGTAGAATAAACCGACGGTCTAAATTCAAATTTGTTGGCCTAGGGTGTTAGGTTTAGGGTTTAGGTTTTAGGGTTTACGGTTTTGGTATAATATCTCTAATTTTCCCACAGTTCCCCTGCTTCTCCCAACAATCCCCTGTGATATTGTATATGCAATTTAATCATGATCAACCGGTGCAAGTAAATAAAATACATTATATTTTGCAGCATACTAAATTTAATGTATTTCACTATACATATTTGATTAATATTATCGTAATTGCAAATATATATATATTTATATATATATATATATATGTATGTAAGCTAATGAAATCCAGTAAGTATTTAATTTTTTTTCGGCCACTTAACCATTAATTTTTATATTACTACGTACCTAATGCATTTATCGATTTGATTATTTTATCCCGTTCGCCCAAGTCGAAAAAGTAGAAAATTTAGGGAAGATAATGAAGCTTATTACTTTATCGACGCTTACATGTAAATTTACGAAATTTATTAATTTTTATCTTTCACCTATAATTATTGTGTAATAGCACGCAAAATTTAAATGCAAATGGTTCAATGGAAAATTTGAAATTTAATTATGAAATGGTTCATAAAAGTCGAGCTTGTGTACATAATTAATAAATATAATGTAAATTGGGTATGTAATATTATATTTACAAAATTGTGGGGTTAGTTTTTGAAAATGGAAAAAAAAAATTTAATATCAAAATATGCCCGCGCGGGAATTGGCTCCAATTTTTTCCCCTCTTCTATGCTGGTTCAAGAAAACCCACAATAGAAGAGAACATTCAACGGCGGTTCAACCGCGAACCACTGTTGAAACAACTTTCTATGGCGGTTCACGGTTGAACAGCCGTAGAAAGTAACCTTTCAACGGCGGTTCACGGTTGAACCGCCGTTGAAAGGTTAGTTGAACCGCCTAGAAAGTTGGTTCAACGGCGGTTCGCGGTTGAACTGCCGTTGAACCACCCAGCCGGTCTAAGTTCAAAAAATTTGAACTTAGACTTATTTCCTTTCCCTCATTCTTTTCCCCTTCTTCTCCCCTGCTTCTCCCCTGTTTCCCTCTCCCTTCTCAAGCGGCGGTTCGGGTTTTTCGCTTCCTTATCCCGTCGCCGGCGCAACCCGGCGAGCTCGGCCCAGTTCCCGCACTTCCCGTCGGCTGTAGCAAGTGCCGATCGTACGCCGTGGACCATCGCAGCCGATCGGTGTGTGTGGCTTCACTACCCCGGCCAACATTTCTTCCATTTCCCCCCTCCAATAGTTTCGGCCTTGGTTGTAGGAGTGCACACAAAAGGTTTATCCACCTTCTATGCTTGCATTTTAAAACTTTTGCAATGTTACTTTCCATTTTGTAATTGCTTCCCATTGCACTAGGGTTTTTGTGCACAATATAATCTTCATTTCGGGTTTAATGCTAGTGATGAATGATTGGAATGCTTTGGGATTTATTGATTGTTGGTTGCATTGGTTTGGTTGTTGAATTTCGTGTTTTGTTCTACATAAGTTGAGAACCTAGGTTTTTTATTGGGATTTCAATTAAGTACCCTTTCAATTCGGGTTTCCTTCACTAATATGAGAAACACAAATGTTGATTTCGGTTTTGCTTGATTAATTTTAGAACATTGGTGTTTGATTTCGGTTCTTAGTCGATTTAGTGTTCCTCCTTTAGTGATAATGAGGAAAATGCTTTGTTGTTGATTCCACTATGTGGAATTTAATCTTTATAGGGTTCTTTCTTTGGGGATCCCTTGTTTCAATGTCTTGAAAGCCCCTTATATGTTGAAAGTAAAGATATTTTTGCATGAATGTGAAGCATTTTTATTGCACAAGCACTAAGTACCTTTTGAGTGTTACTTCTCTTGCTTTAGGGAAGGAGAGTATTTTTTAGGAGTGAAGTACTCCTCCTTGAAGCTTTTACCTTCCTCACTAAATTTTGGTTTTTTCCTTTAGTAGAAATTAATGATTGTTCTCATTAGTTGTTGGTTGTGAAATGTGAAGTACTTTATCAATGGTACCCTTTATAAGTCCACTTTTTTGGGCCTCCTTTGGTTTAATTTGGATAATGGAACTTGTGTATTGCAAATATCACTATCTCCTCTTCGCTTTCCCTTATATTTGTTTGAAAATCGTGAAATATGCTTTGTGAGTCGTTCTCCTTGATGAGGGGGATTTTTTTTCATAAATGTAGAGTTTGAAATATCACTTCTCCCTAAATCTTTTACCTTTTGCGATTTAGTGTTTCTTCTTTAGTAGAAAGGAGGGTAATGCTTTGTGGTTGAGTTGAAGGTGTGTTCCTCCCTTGGTTTAATGTCATGAATGCCACTAATATATTGAAAGTGAGGCTATCTTTGCATCAATATTGTGAATCTTCTTTATTGCAAAAGCACAAAGTATTTCTCTTGTTTTAGAGAAGGAGAGTATTTTTAGGAGTGAAGTTTGTGAAATATACATTGCCTTTTATATTTAAACATTACAAGCATTCTCGTTTTTGAAATTAAAGCTTTTCTTTAAATGCAAATATGTTATCTTGAATTCTCTTTGTATGTACATGAAGTTTAAGGTAAGCTAATGGCCCGAAAAAGAAAACGCAATGAGGACCATAGTGATGAGGGAAAGAGCAATGGAGATGGGTCTTATACTAGAGCTAAAAGAGGTAGAGGGCCTACAAATTGCAACGATCTTTTGGAAATGCGTATGAAGGGGAAAACTCTTGAGATTTCGTTTGATTCCAAAAATGAGCCTAAAAATTATCATACAAAGTGGATTACATTCGTAGCATTCACGGCCCGGAGCAAAGTGGACATTGTGGAATATGCATCATGGCCCAAAGTTCCCGACGAGATCAAGAAGAGAGTGTGGATGGAAATACAGGTACTCCACAAAATTATAATGCATTGTTTGTTTCTTCTTTCATACAAATGAACCCAAATTTACCTAAATTTTTACTTCTATTGTTTACTGTAGGCATTATTTGTTTTTGAATCAACTGAAGAACTCGAAATCAAGTGGATTTCTTATGCCGGTAAACGTTGGAAAGATTGGAAATCCTTTTTAGGTAGATATGTAAATGGTGACTTGAAGGGTGAGGACCCATGCCTTGAATATAAATATCTCCCTAGGGAGACATGGATTAAGTTCAAAGCTAGCCGCGAAACAGAAGAATGGTAGGTGGGTTTTTGAAATTCATTTCCTTCTTGTTTTTGGATATTTGAAATTGCTCAGTTTATGGATAATCACTTTTCATTATATTTTTCTCTAGGCAATTCGTGAAAAAGCGCAAAAGAATGCCACTTTAAATTCTTTTTACCATAATTTATCTCGCGGTGGCTACCGACTGCTAAAGAAGCATTTGCATGAAGATGCTTTGATTGCAACTGGGAAGAAGCCTTTAGAGGACGGTCAGTCCGAAGAAGAAGGGGAAGAATCTTATGCAGGGCCAGGCCGGCATTTACTTTGGAGACAGGCTCACACAAACAAAAAAGGGGAATACTTCACGCCAGAGGCTGGTCATGTTGGGATTGAAATTGTAAGTTTGCACCATACATTTTATTATGTTTCAGTTCTTTAAGTTACGCATATATTTAAAACTATATATAATTGATCTATTTACATTTCATATTTTTGGCTAAACGTTTAGGAAAATCTATGTTTCCGCGAGTCCCAAGGGGAGAAAGTTGCAGAGGGTAGGAATGACATTCTTGTCAAGGCAACGGGAAAGACCGATCACCCCGGTCGTGTTCACGGCCATTCTACCAGGGCACGTATCATAGAGGTTTTCCCGAAAACAAGGCAGTCGCTTAAAGATGAACTAGATTTAACTAAGAGAAAGCTTCAGAAAACCACTGCCCAGCTCGATGAATGTCAAACACATCTTAAGATGATGGTTGGGTTTATATGTGGTCAGATGGGGACTAACTATGATACAGTAAGAGCCACTATCCTCAATAGTGCCAAAGCTCAGAGCTTGAACCCAGAAACCTCCGGAATAACCCCAGAGATGTTTGAGGTCCATGGTAGCAATGTTTCTCCTGTGAGTCCGACGCTACACCCTAAAAAAACTCGTAGGAAAATTTTTCTCCTCTTATCTCTACAAGTTTGCCTGAGTTACATATGATACCTGTTTCATCTATGGACCTGATCAAAGCCTCTGAGGTTCAGAATAACCCTATTGCAACAAACTTGGAAGATGTGAGTTCTTTAGGCGAATACAAGGTACTTAAAATACATTTATGTCTTTCATATTCGTTTGTATAATTTCTTTCATATTGTCACTTCTAAAGACGCTTGACTTTGGTTTCATGATTACACTTGGTTTTTTAAGTTAGAGGAAATAGTTGAGTAATGTTCATTCGCTTGCCTATTATCTCAGGACGGGTGTGAATGTCATCTGTTCATCTCTGAGGATACATGTAAGAGGCGTAAATTTGTGGCCAAGGGAAATGTTTATAAGCAAAGAAAGCACCACGGCCGCGAGGTAAGTAAAGGTTGCGCGAGGATTACAATTAAAATTTCATATGATGACTTTGGCCCGCTACCATTTCCTGAGGAAGAGGCTTCAACTGTGGGAATGGCCTGATCCTTTTTCGTTGAATGGCCTATACATTTGATTGAAATTATTCCGGATCCAGTAACACAGGTATATTCTTACATTTATTTGTGAATTACTTAATACCGTTTTGTATATTTAATGTTATTTCAAATGTTGTTAGGTGGATAAATGTTTAAAAAAGAAAAAAGGCCGTTTGAATTCTATGGATGATATAAAATCTCCTTCGGCGACGGTTCCAAATGAAATGTCATCCTCTTCGACATCTGATCCACTGCACGAGTTACATCTCCGAATGGAGAAAGATTCGAACTTCAATGGCTTCTTGTTTCAAATGACAAGAGATGTCATAGGTGTGGATCATCCTATTTCGATGGATCGAATGGATGTCGGAGAATTATTGTCAAGAGAAAGCATGGTCACAAACTGTTTGATGCAATTGTTCACCAAGTGAGTTTCCACTTAATTTTATAACCTATTTCTGATTATTGTTATATATAGTATGCATTCCATGTGCCTAGACTAACCAATGATGCATGATAATGTAAATTCTTTAGAGCTTTACATGATTTGGTTGAAAGAAATGACCGGAAGGGGATAGGGTTTCTCTCAGCTGATCATGTCACGGCCCTAGGAAACACATATGAAGATAGGGTACACTACATTGCACGAAACTTGAAGGATCGGAATAAAGAAATTTATCTGGTGCCGTATCTTCAAGGGTAAACACTGTAAGCGTTTCTTTAATTTTTAAGAAACACTGATTTAAAGATCTGAGGTCATTAAATTTTTGGTTTGCAGTTAACATTGGATGCTTATAGCCATTAGACCGATTGAAAAGGTTGTCTATTGGTTTGATTCTTTACAAAACCCACAAAAAGAGGAGGCAGTAATACTTATAGACGAGTGAGTTATATATATTAACTAATGTTAGAATGCATATATAATTTCTAATGCCAATCATATATACATATGTTGCTAATTATTTTCATTCCGCTTTCATTTTTATAGGGTGATGTTTAATTATCAAGTTTTCTTAGGATTGCCCAGAAATGTGCATATGCAACCTGAATGGATAGTAGTTAAGGTAAAATTGGTTCTTATTGAATTTTTTATTCAACGATGTGTTGTATAAAATTGTATGATCTTCCAACTCGTACACTAATATTCATTAGCATAAAAAGCAAACGTCTAACTGGGAGTGTGGCTACTATGTCATGCACTACATGTACCAAATCCCAATGAAATCCGACACATTAGTACTCGAAAAGGTATTTGATTTCTCATAACTTACTTGACTGTATTTCATTTTGCTACTCAATTACTTTTGAATTTATACTCTGTTGCAGTACTTCAAGCTCGACCACACTCCATTAAGCAATGTGGATATAGATGCTATGAGAAAAATATGCGCTAGTTATATTGTGGATCATTAGCCGTAGTTGATGGATACTAATGAAACTTGTTCATATTATAGTTGTACAAATATTTTTGGATATGCCCCTGTAATATAATAGCGATTTCAATTTGTATCTTGGTGATATTTGTATTAAATTTAAACTTTTAGCAGCAGGTTTTGCTTTAAACCAGATTAATTTTCTCTTTTTAACGCGGTTTGGGTCTGAAAAAGTGGCCACTTTCTACGGCGGTTTAGAACTAAATAGCCGTAGAAAGTGTAGAGTTTCTACGGCGGTTCAGAACCAAACAGCCGTAGAAAGTGACCACTTTCTACGGCTGTTCTAACTTGAACTTTCTACGGCAGTTCTAACTTGAACCGCCGTAGAAAGTGGTCACTTTCTACGGCGGTTCTCACCTGAACCGCCGTAGAAAGTCACCACTCTCTATGGCGGTAGGGCTTGAACCACCGTAGAAAGTCACCACTTTCTACGGCGGTTTAGAACTAAACCACCGTAGAAAGTGGTCACTTTCGAAACCGCCGTAGAAAGTCCGCTAACTTACTACGGCTGCCAGATAGATGGCGGTTCAAAAAGGCCAAGAACCGCCATTAAAAGCCCTTAAAAACCGCCATTAAAAGCCCTTTTTGTAGTAGTGGTTATTACTTCACTTAAGGTTTGTATTTTGTTCATTATTATCAGTGAAGTAACTTAAAAGAATATACTCACTCCAAGCCTTCATTTCATCTTAGTAAAATGATTTAGGAGTCATTACTATTATCATCATTGCTTATCAGAAATCCCAAGTTGAATGGTTTGTGATCATTTTCCTATTGTCCTGTTCATTAATTGATGTTGGAGAAGCCTGAGGGCTCAAATAAGTTTGTGGTTTACAATCCACCCCCCCCCCCCCCCTTTCATCAGTAAAGATCTTGTATGACGATCCAAAAACCCATTATGCATGAGCCTTTGTCTTGTATCATAACTCATTCTAGCATATAACGCATGTTACTCATTCCTTATTTTTCCCTCAGTATATTTTATCTCCATCTCATACGTTTCAATCAGTTTTGATTGCTCTTTTCCATTGGACTAAATCAGATATCTTAGGAGAACAATCTCAATGGATCACTGCCAAGATGGGTTGATGAGACTAACATATTTGCGTAAGTATTTCTCTCTTGTGAATTTCAAACTATATATTGAAGGTATGTGTTTCAAACATGAAATTTTCACATAATATTGTCCTTGATTAATTTGGACGTTCTGAATTAGAAGTAAAGGTACATAGTCGTCCTTTTCTTTTCTTTTATCCCCTTTTCTTGTTCAAGAGATGGACTGATTAGGTATGGACTTGCAATTTCACATCAATTAGTTGTTTATTTGGAAAACAAATATGAGGTGAAGTTTGTAAAACTTGTAATCCACTTAATTGATGAACAAACTGGGATGGTTTCTTTCTGGTAGTATTCAAAATCATTGCTGCATTATCGTTAGTCTTATTCATGTTTGTTCAATGAAAAGTCAAAGAAATGAACAACTAACGGCAAGGCATTTAGATATATATCTAAAAATTGCACGGCCACTTTTTTTATGTGGTAAATTTTACAAGAGGTACACATGAGGTTTGCTATATACTCAAATATTTACATTCAATTTGAAATACTTTTTGAAGTTTCTGTTTCTGTTTATGATTCTAATGTTTGTGGCTATTGTTCAAAATTCTGCAGTGATCTTTCTGATAATCTGTTCACAGTCGACGCAACTGTCAAGGGTGCCATGCCCAATCGCACGTGAGAAAATTCATTTGACAACACATATTCACTGATATCACATCAAATATTTGTAGCTGTGGAAATATGTGATATACTATGTTTGTTATGTTATCTACTTCTAAGGATTAGATAGCTTTGATCATTTGATAAGATTAGATTAGGTTGTTGAGATAAAGGATAGGGACTCTCCTTTATCCTTATCTTTTAGATTCCTTGTTTTCCATATATGCTTTCACTCGTTAATTAGGAAAACAATAAAAGAATTATCATTTTCTAGTTCTCTATATTTCTACATGGTATCAGATCTTCTGGTCCTGAATCCCACATAATCAGCTTCCAATGACCAAATACGGTATGGCCATGGAAAGACAATCATCATCGTCATCAGAGGCAATTTCAACCTCTGACGCTCCTGCCACTAGTACCCATCATAGTGGGTCTGATAGCCTTCCTCTGTCCATTACTGGGCATAAGCTGAGTGAGAACAATTACCTTCAATGGTCACAATTTGTTCTCATGTACATTTGTGGAAAAGGAAAAGATGACTATCTTACTGGTGTAGCGACTTCTCCAAAGACAGAGGATCTGAAGTATCGAACTTGGAAAAGTGAGAACAACATGGTCATGTCATGGCTAATCAACTCTATGACCAATGAGATTGGTGAGAATTTCTTACTATACTCTACAGCACAAGAAATCTGGGAGGCTGCAATGGAACTCTACTCAAGTAAACAGAATACATCTGAAATCTTCGAGATTGAAAGCAGTATACATGATCTGCGACAGGGAGAGCTCACTGTTACTCAATACTTTAATGTTCTCTCTCGGCATTGGCAGAAATTAGATGCATCATGAAGCACATCAATGGGGCTGCCCAACAGATGCTAGGCAATACAAAGAGCTAGTTGAGAAAAAGAGGATTTTCAAATTCTTAATGGTTGGGCATGAAGCCCTTATTGGGCATCAAAGGAGTCTTCTCAGAAGTTCGCCAAGAGGAGAGTAGGAAAAAGGTAATGCTTTGACCTACTACAATTTCTCTGACTGAAAGCTCTGCTCTTGTTGTTAGAGGGGTCAACAATCATGGTGATAATCGCCAAAGAAAAGGGAAGCCTTGGTGTGATCCTTGCAAGAAATTGGGTCACATCAAGGATAACTGCTGGAAGATACATGGAAAACTAGCGGATTGGAAGCCTTCAAAGTCCAGTACGGTCCACGAAAGCAAGGCAAACCATGCTGCAATTGATGAAAGCCCTGTAGGTGTAGAATATGTTCCATTCAGCAAGGAACAACTTGAAGTACTGAAACAAATGCTGAATCAACAAGGTTCTATTGCAATGGGATCTACATCACAAAAAGGTGCTCACATCATAGCCCTTACTGTGAATCTAGCTGCATGGATTGTAGATTCTGGAGCATCTGATCATATGACAGGAGATGCTACACTTTTCAATGAATATCATCCATGTACAGATTATCTTACAGTAAAAATAGCTGATGGGTCCCTATACAAAGTAGCTGGAACAGGTTCTATTGTCATTTCAAAGAATCTAACTCTAAAATCAGTACTTCATGTCCCGAGATTGGATTGTCACTACTACAAAAATGACTTTTAATGGCGGTTTTTTAGTGCTTTTAACGGCGATTTTCGGCATTTTTGAACCGCCATCTATCTGGCAGCCGTAGAAAGTCCGAACTTTCTACAGCGGTTCACTTAGGAACCGCCGTAGAAAGTTGGCTTTCTATGGCGGTTTTGAAAAAAACCGCCGTAAAATGTCTACTTAACCGCCGTAGAAAGTTAACTTTCTACGGCGGTTTTGAAGATAACCGCCGTAGAAAGTACCAAATTTGTAAAAAAAAAAAATAATATTTCATTTTTTTCTCTACATTCAAAAAATATATATCAAAAACAGCAAGAATAGCCTTAGAAAGGTTTTGATATATATATATATATATATATTTCAATTTTATTCAAAATATATATATCAAAAACTTCCATGCTAATAAACCGAACAACCGCCAAACTTCACAAAATTTTTCCGTGCATCCATCAAATTCTAATTAATTTAATCATTCACAGCAAGAACAATACAATAATCACCGATATAACACTAATCAAATCCAAATTTAATCATTCATCATCTCACCAAATCCGAATTTAACACTAATAATAAATCCTAAGCCTATCACAATAATCAAGTAACAATAAAATTTGTAAAGCTTAAATAAAGTTGAAACTATTCGATATTATCTTTTTTATGATTTGAAGCCCACAACGAGGACCGATTGTGGTGAAATTATGATGGGAGATTAACTCCAGGTGGTGGGTGATGGCCGATTAAGAAACCATCTCCGGAGTTGGGTGACGGCGGATCTTGTTATCAACGCCGCCGGAAGAACGGCTTCAGGGGAAGACAAGAGAAAAAAACCGACGGAGAGAGGATGGGCGTCGGCAACGAGAGAACTCTTCGGTTTGTTGGAGATGGAAACAGGGGGAAGCCGCGGCTAGCTGGAGATGGAAACAAAGGGAAACTCTGAAAATTCAAACAAAATCAAGTTTCTATTGCGGTTTTAATAAAAACCACCGTGAAATGGACTTTCTATAGAAAGTAACTTTCTATGGCGGTTATGAAGAAACCGCCATAGAAAGTAACTTTCTATGGCGGTTTTAATTACAACCGCCGTAGAAAGTCCATTTCTACGGCGGTTTTAATAAATCCGCCGTAGAAAGCCCGTAATTGTGAATTCCCGCTCATTCCTCTATTCCTATTAATTTCTAGTTTTTCTTTTTTTGTAAATTAACCCCCAAATTTTTTAAAATTTAATAATAAATATGTACTTTACTATTTATCAATTTTTATAGTAAAATTCATCATATTTATTAATAATACGGCGGTTAGAAATACAACCGTCTGGAAAGGGACTTTCTACGGCGGTTTTCTAAAACCGCCGTAGAAAGGGGACTTTCTACAGCGGTTATAAATAAAACCGCCGTAGAAAGTCACCTTTCTACGGCGGTTTATTTCTAACCGCCGTAGAAAGGGAGAAAGTCCCTTTCTACGGCGGTTTTATATAGAACCGCCGTAGAAAGTCCGTACTTTGTTTTTAATGGCGGTTTTGGTCTTTCCGCCATTAAAGCACCGCCGTAGAAAGTCCATTTTGTAGTAGTGTAATCTATTGTCAGTTAGAAAGCTCACTCGTGATTCTAATTGTGTGGCTAATTTCTACTCGGACTGGTGTAATTTTCGGGATTTGGATTCGGGGAGGACGATTGGCAGTGCTAAGGTGGGCTCGGGACTTTATAGTCTACCTCTTGAAGCCTCTCATAAGCGACAAACCCTTAATGCAGTATGTGTTCAGTCAAACCTTGTTTCTGATAGGAGTTCAAATAAAGATAATGTAATCATGTTATGGCACTATCGCCTAGGTCATCCTAATTTCTTGTACCTCCAAAAGTTGTTTCCTTCATTATTTAGAAATAAAAATCCCCAGGTTCTCTAGTGTGAGGTGTGTCAGTTTTCAAAGCATATTCGTAACTCTTATCACAACATTCCATACAAGTCATCATATCCCTTTTCAATGATACATAGTGATGTATGGGAGCCATCTAGAGTGAAAAAATGTCACAAGTGCTAGATGGTTTGTGTCTTTTGTAGATGATCATACTAGACTTACATGGCTCTTCCTTATGAAAGAAAAATCAGAAGTGGGTCATAATTTCAAACAATTCAGTACCATGGTTCAAACTCAATTTCACACTAAAATCAAGTGCTGAAAACTGACAATGCAAAGGAATACTTTGAGTCAAATTTGGGGGAATATCTTTCAAGTCAAGAGATTATTCATGTTAGTTCTTGTGTTGAAACCCCCCAGCAAAACGGAATTGCTGAAAGGAAAAACAGGCACCTACTTGAGGTTGCCAGGTCACTAATGTTCACGACTCATGTTCCTAAATTGTTTTGGGGGGAAGCAGTTTTGACAGCAGCCTATCTCATTAATAGGATGCCTTCTCGTGTTTTAAATTTCCAAACACCTTGTCAAATCCTCCTTCAGATGTTTCCACACACTCACACTCTTTCCACTCTTCTTGTGAAAATTTTTGGTTGTACAGCATTTGTTCACATTCATTCCCAGCTTAGGAGTAAACTTGACCCCAAAGCCCTTAAATGCATATTTCTTGGCTACGCTCCAACTCAGAAAGGCTAAATGTTATTCTCCTACTGCCAGAAAATTTTATATCTCCATGGATGTCACCTTCTTTGAACAACAGCCCTACTACAAAGCTGATATTCAGGGGGAGAATTTCAGTACAGAATATCAGCTTTGGGATATTGAAACCACTCAGCCAACAACCAAAAACAGCAATCCAAACCCAATCAGTCATCTTGAGTCAAATCCCAGCTTTGGTGCTATCCAAACAGCACCTGAAACAGAACCTATTTCCCAATCAACACCTGAACCAGAACCCATTTCCCAATTAGAACCAAGAACACCAGAATCACAACCTGCTCCTATTCGTAAGTTCCTTGTCTACTCTAGGAAAAAGAAAGAAGATAAAGAACTATAGCCATCTGATCAAGGCCATGAAGCCAATCCAATTCCATATCCTAAAAGCTTACCAGGTAATGACAATGTTGATTTTGATTCTGCACGACAATTTCGTTATTGATGACAGACCTATTACTGTGAGAAAAGGGAAAAGGTTTTGCACTAGTCATCCAATTTGTAACTTTGTTTCATATGAAGGATTGTCAGCTACTCATCGTGCATTTACTAGCAGTCTTAACAGAATACAGATTCCAAACTCAATTCATGAGGCTCTACGGGTGCCAGAATGGAAGGCAGCAATCTTGGATAAAATAGGTGCATTAGAGAAGAATGAAACATGGAAATTCTGTGAGTTGCCTTCAGGAAAACAACTGGTTGGGTGCAAATGGATCTTTACAGTAAAGTATAATGCTGATGGAAGTGTTAATAGGTTTAAAGCAAGACTTGTAGCAAAGGGGTTCACTCAATCTTATGGGGTTGACTACCAAGAAACCTTTGCCCCGGTTGCTAAATTAAATACAGTTCGACTACTATTGTCTCTTGCTACAAATCTGGACTAGCCATTGTATCAATTGGATGTGAAAAATGCTTTTATCAATGGAGATATTAAAGAAGAAGTCTACATGGATGTTCCCCCTGGTTTCCCTATAACCTCGAACAAAGTATGTAAACTCAAGAAATCATTGTATGGACTCAAGCAGTCCCCAACAGCTTGGTTTGGGAGATTCACTAGGGCTGTCAAGAAGTTTGGATTTACCCAATGTCAATCAGATCACACATTGTTTGTTAAACTCTTACTTGCTGGAAGGAAGATAATACTTATTGTCTATGTTTATGACATTATCCTCACTGGTGATTATGATGGTGAGATTCACAAGCTCAAGAAGTTCCTGGCAAGAGAATTTGAAATTAAAGACTTGGGTAACCTGAAATACTTTCTTGGTATGGAGGTAGCACGATCAAAGAAAGGAATTTCTATATCTCAAAGGAAGTATGTGTTGGACCTATTAAAGAAAACTGGGATGCTTGGATGCAGGCCTGCTGATACTCCTATGGATTCGAACTCCAAGATAGGAAGTAAGGATGATAGTGCACCAGTTGATAAAGGAAGGTACCAAAGATTGGTTGGGAAACTAGCCACTTGGCGAAGTAAGAAACAATCAGTGGTATCCCGCAGCAGTACAGAAGCAGAGTTTAGGGCATTGGCTCATGGAATTTGTGAAGGCATCTGGCTTAAACGGGTACTCAATGAGCTTAAAAAGTTCCAAGTGAAGGTTCTATGAAACTATTATGTGATAATCAGTCCACAATCAGCATTGCCAAGGATCCAGTACATCATGACAGAACAAATCATGTGGACATTGATAGACACTTTATCAAAGAAAAGATTGAGTCAGGCATGATATCTCTTATATATGTTTCAACCAAGAAGCAGATTGTAGACATTCTTACGAAAGCTTTAACCAGGAAACCTTTGAGGAGATAATGTCCAAGCTAGGTTTAATCAACATTTACAACCTAGCTTGAGGGGGAGTGTGAAAATATGTGATATACTATGCTTGTTATGTTATCTACTTCTAAGGATTAGATAGCTTTGATCATTTGATAAGATTAGATTAGGTTGTTGAGATAAAGGATAGGGACTCTCCTTTATCCTTATCTTTTAGATTCCTTGTTTTCTATATATGCTTTCACTCGTTAATTAGGAAAACAATAAGAGAATTATCATTTTCTGGTTCTCTATATTTCTACAGTAGCATATTTGGACAAACTGCATTTATTTCTCTTAGATAATTTGTTTTTCCTTTGTCCTATTTCAGAAATTTGTTTTCCAGCTGCTCTAGTTCCACAAGTACTGCTATGTAAGTTTTCAGTATTGCTATTCATGCACAGTTTTTTCTCTTACTGTTTATTTTCTAGAGGTGCAATTAATCTGATACTACTGGCTATAAATTATGTCTTATTTTGGAACAGGAAGTGGTTAGACATTAATTATCGTTGTGCTAATGACAAGCCAACATGTGGGCATAATCTAATTTCAGCAGGGTGTAATCCTGTGAACCATTATGCTTAAATTGTTATTTGGCTTAATTAATTAGCATAATTTTTTCTCAAATTGTGACATATTAAATAAAAGTGTTTTTACTTATGTGTGGCAGATGATCACTTGTATTTAAACTGTGGTGGCAATGCTGAAACTGTCAATGGAAGTAATTATGAAAGTGATTTAGTTCAAGATGGAAGGTCCTCCTTTTTCCTAAGTTACAATTCAGCTTGGGGTTATAGTAGTATGGGAGAATCATTGTATAATCCGAAGTATAACAAGTACTTGTTAAACGAAACATGCAATATCTCCATGGTTGATGCACCCTTGTATACAGGGGTGCGCACAGCTCCTATGTCCTTGAAATATTATGGATTTTGTTTAAAAAATGATAATTACACTGTGAGGCTTCACTTTGCTGAGATAGGTTGGGGTACAACCAGAGAGAGTATCAGAGGGAGAAGAGTTTTTAATGTTGAAATCCAGGTAATTTGTTTATCACTAATTAATTAAACCACTTTTGACTGAAAAAATGAAGTGAATGATAAATAAATTAACTTCAGGGAAAGACAGAACTGCAAGATTTCAACATCGAAGAAGCAGCTGGGGGCATGTACAGAAGCATAACAAAGGAATTTAACACTTATGTGAATGACAGCCGACTCGAGATTCACCTCTATTGGTCTGGCAAGGGCTCAATGTTTGTTCCCCAGCAATATGGTCCACTCATATCAGCCATCTCTGTATCTCCTGGTATAACTGCTGTCATTTAAGCAAATTTACATTCACAAACACAGTTGAACATGTTTGCATTGTTGCCTACTAAGCCGTTGTTGCATTTCTTTTCTTCCATGCAATCAGTTCCTAAAAAGCATCACAAACTTTTTGTTGCGATTATTGGAGCAATTGTCGGATCTTCACTGGTATTTGTTGCATTGATATTAGCTTTGTTCTGGAAATTGGGCTGGCTTGGTGGTAAAAATCCAAATAAAGATGGTACGTATATATCTGTACAAATAATCAGGGACTCAAATTTAACGATATCCAAGTCATCTTGCTTTCTTTTCATAACTTGTTTCGTCAAAATATTCTCTTATTGGCTCTACTAACATCTTGATGGACAATTGAGGTGTTGAGTTGTATCCTGAAGGCATCTATAAGTTCCAAGAAATTAAGGACGCCACAAACAATTTTGACCCTGGAAATAAGCTAGGTGAAGGTGGAAGTGTTTATAAGGTCTGTGTTATTTGTATATGCAAAATGTTTCTTGGCATTTCATACCATTCTTTGTTTTTAAAAAACTAAATATGTGCAAGCACAATGCTATTCAGTTTCATACTCAATTATAACCCACGACGTGTAACTATGAATTTTAACGTTTAAGAGGCGTCAATACATTGAGCTTAATTTGCTCCAGTTCTCTTCATTTTATTAGTGAACAGTAATAAATTTATTGTCTTGATCATGGATACGTTTGACCTCATATGTTCAGGGAAAACTTAAGGATGAAGTCGAGATAGCCATGAAAGTGCTTTCTGCTAAATCGAAATGAGGAGCTCTACAAATCCTGCAGGGAATTGAACTTATTTATGAACTTGAACATCCAAATATTGCAAAACTAATGGGGTGTTGTGCTAAACACAGAGAAGTTCTCCTTGTGTACAAGTACATGGAAAATATGTCTCTCCAGCATGCATTATTTGGTAAGCAAGATATGTTATTCTGTTTCATGAATTGTATAACTGTTATTAATCTCTCTTTCTACCCCTCTGTTTTTATTTTTCTTCTTTCTGTTTACCTGCTTTGTTTGCAGGTCCTGATGACGTTAAATCAACACTGAATTGGCAAATGAGGTTAAAGATTTGCCTTGGCATAGGTAAGGGTCTAGCTTTTCTTCACGAGGAATCCAAACTCGATATAATTCATAGCAATATTAAACCAACAAATATACTTTTGGACAAGGATTTTAATGTGAAGATATCGGACTTCGGATATTTTGAGCTGCATGATGGCCAGGTCAATGAACACGAAGCTCCCAATACCCGAAGAGCAAAAGACACGTATGAATAATTTCCATGGCATTAATTGGAGTATTTTTTTACTGTTCATGTAGCATTGTAATAACTACCGTCATTCTTCATAAAATTCTGTTTGCAGGGGACATATGGCACCGAATATATGCAAGACCTCCCCTTAACACCTAAATCAGATATTTTTAGCTTTGGACTGGTGACACTTGAGATCATTAGTGGACAACCACACATTATTGTTAAGGCAAAACAGAATATTTACCTCATAAACACGGTGGACATCATCCAAACTACACAAACAAGGATACAATTTCATTTATTGCACAAATAGCTCAGTTTATTACTTGCAAATAGTGTAAATAGTTATTAATATATGTGTGTCCAGGCTTATAAATGCGACGCGGAAGACAGACTTGAAGCTTTAATCGATGAAAGTCTAAATTGGAGAGAATATAAGTCCAAGGAAGTAGTCTCTGTACTGAATTTAGCAATGCAGTCTGTGAGTCCAAGCTTTGAACTCAGACCTACCATGTCAGAAGCTGTTCAAATTCTTGAAGGAAAAAAGAAATTGCACAGAAAACATATCCATACTTTGCCACCTATAATGGCCCCTTCTATGTCCACCGGATCTGGAATGAGTTATGAAGAAGGATCTTCGAGAAGAAACATTTCTGATTCTCAAAGTGGAGAAATGGAAGACCCTCTATAACCTCTGTGCTGACTAGTGTGGTTCTGTTATTATATTGAGAGTTTATATGGATTCTGGGCTCATAAACCGTTTAAATAAGTGCAGTTTGTGAGTGAATATTGTGTATATTCAATGGATATATCTACTGGTTTGGAAGGTAGTGTGAAAACATATAAAGTTGTTCTGTGTTGCTGGCTTTCTATCCCATTTACTACTAGATATGTTGTTCTTATTGGTATGTGTTTTTCTTTGTTCTTATTGGTATGGTTTTTTTTTTTTTGGTTCTTATATGTTTCACTGCCTTTGTTATGCTTAGATAATGTTCAAGGAAGCTATATGTATAATCCAAAATTTTAAGTTTTTTTCTAAAAATAACAAAAAGGAATGAGGAATACATAGTTATAGAAGTTATAATTTGTTTTCAAATCAATCAGATATTCTCTTCGCATGTGATAATGGCATACAGTTTGTATACATTAGAGCGGGATAGGAAGGGAGTTCAAATGATGGAACTTTTTCTTTAACATTGTAATCAGGTCATATGTGTACTTCACAATGCCACCATGTTGCTTCGATCCCCTGAGACCCATGCATGTTATCATATTTCCCTTATTCTCTTGTTATGTTAGAAAAATATTACGTTGTTGATGATGCATATAAAAATATACATAATTTTTCTAGCACTATACTGTGAAACTATTACATACAACCTACTAGATTATTATGGCAGAGGAAGGGGGGTTCTTAGAGGGTAAAATGAGCTATTTAAAATCACCGACACTCATCCATAAGCAATGTCATTGAACAAGCGTTCGGTGTACTCAAAAATTGTTTTTCATTTTTGCAAGGTCCCATGCCAAACTACATGAAGACAAGCACTAATGGTAGTTGCATTTGTAAATGTTCATAATTTCATTTAGAGACCAGTTATTTGAAGATGAGTATTTTGTGGAGCATGAGCAAGATGAGACAATCTTGGATAATGCTGGACAATCTACATTTTCCTACAAGAGTTTGGCACATCCGCTTTGATAGTTGAAGAATGGAGTTCATTTCGCGATTAGTCCGAGTTTTATATGTTGGTCAATCTATGCATGACAATTAGTCTGAGTTTTATATCATGTGCTATTAGGTCAGATATTGTTAATGTGCTTTTGATCAAGTTTATGTTTTTTAATTTCATTTTGAGTGTTTTGCATATCCTTTATGGAAATATGTAAAATAGCATGCTGTGAATTTTTTTCTAGTGCTTCTTGCTGGTATAAGTCTATTTTTTGATTGTATGTTATGGATTTGAATATGTTGGTCAACTATTGTGGTTGTCTTTTTGCAGTTTTGCTACCGTTTCCAACATATCATATTCTCCTATTTAGATGGAGAATTATATTTACCTCCATCGAATTTTGGTGAAATTATAAATACTCATAAATTTTGTTGGAGGTCTCTTATATTGCCTGACAGTGATATTTCAATAGTTAAAAATAATACGTCTATTTTCATCATGAATTAGTCTTGTGTAAAACGAATTTATAAATGTGACACTATTCACGTGAATAGTACTAGCAGTCTGGTAGTGTTCAGGTGAATAATAAGGATTTCTTAAAATATATTTTAAATCTGATATACAAAAAAAAAAATTGATATTTTTCACTAGTATAGTTTACGAGTATTAGTAATATTCTCTTCAAGTATCACTGTGTAATTTTTTTTTTTTTTTTTGTTTAAAAAAGAACAAAACTGCCACTCATGAAGAGTACAAGTATCTTTTTTTTTGGGTTTCATTTCAAGAGTAAGAGTAGCACTTGTACAATTACGGAGTAGCACTAAGATATTAATACAGGGAAAAAAAAAATGAAACTGCTACATTGAGTAGCAGTGAAAACATGTTTATCACGTATAGACTTGTGTATGGCATGTCGCGTATTCCCTCTACAGTATCATGGTTATGAGTTTAGTTACTGAACGTTTCGTGTATAGCCTCTGATGTATCACGTATCGCGTATAACTCCGATGTATTGTGTGTAGTGTAGATGTATCGCGATTATGTTAAAACAACATATATCGCATGTAGTGAAAAAAAACACACATTGAGTTTATGGGAAGAAGTATCGGCAGCAGTGAAGAAAACACGCTTATCGAGTTTAGCTTATTATTTATTTTGCATTGATGAAACGCAAAAACTTGGGTGAAGCAGGTTTATGTAAGGGACACCGCATCATCCAAGAGTGCATCTATCCATCCACTAAAAAATTTGGTTGCAAATTTTGGGTTTCACTTTGCTGCTGAGCGATAAGAGTTAACGGATATACCTTCGAGAGAATTGCAGGTATCACTTTGTTGTGGTCACTCTACTCTTTCAACAGTATAGTTGGGGTATCAACATCCTCTTATTGAAGTAATATAAACTATTCTTTCTTCTTTCTTTTTTTTGTCCTCCTCCTTTATTAATTAATTTCTTAGGACTACTTACGAGTACATATACTATTCTTGAAGAGTAGTACTATTCAAGAGTATCACTGTTACTCTTCATGTTACTCTTCATGTGTACATAATTAATATACATCAGAGTTATACTTGATACGTGTATTTTCGGATTGTACGACTATCTAATACAAGTTTTCGTTTTTCTGTTAACCTATTTGTTATTTTGAGAAATATTGAACAAATTATGAGGTTGGTTGGAATTGTTAAAAAAAATCAAAAGGGTATTTGTAACTTACCAAAACTTGAGCTAGAGTAATGATACACAACTCAACCAATCTCTTCAAGGTGTCATGCATTCATTAGCTACACGTTTATAAAATAATTATTAATACTATATTATTGACCAATAAATGCTTGACACCTCACTTGCTATGAGAAAGTTGAAGAGATTAGTTGAATTATGTATTATTACTCAAATGAAGACTATAGTAGGTTATTTTTACCAAATATATATATATATATATATATATAATTTCGGGCATATTCTTTTTTATTGTTTTGAAAACGATTTTGAAAACATGTTTTTAAAAAATAGTTTTATAATGTAAAAAATATATTAAAAATGTAAAAATGTATAATGAAATAGTAAAAAATTGAATTAAAAATGGTGAAAAATAATTACTCCCTCTGTTTTATTAGAAAACAGTACAACAAAAATAACATGCCTTACCAAAATATCTGTGTAATTTTCATGAGAGGAGGACTATTAAGTGGGGTTTTCTTCTTGGATACTGTTTTTTGCACATAATATGTGCAAGATTTTTTGCACATAAAGTGCATTGAGTGGGCCAATTACCTTCATTGCCCTTTAGTGCAGTACACATCAAAAATCCACTAAAGGGCAAAAAAGATAATTGGCCCACTTTATGCACTTTATGTGCACAAATTCTTGCACATATTATGTGCAAGAAACATTATTCTTCTTTGAAAACTCTGACCAAATTATGTAGTGTAATTTTGGTTCCTCCGGCCAAGAAAATGTGGAAAGCAAGGTGGGAGGACCGGTCAACTCGGAATCATCCAAAAAGGCCAAAACAGGAACATAAAGCGCGTTGTTCCACCATTGTTATTACGGTCAAAAGCTTTCCTTGAACGAACAACCAACCTCCACACAAGTCCAAAGTCCAACCTCTGACTAACTCCTCCCCAACATTTGCCTTTCAAAACTCTCAATATTATCGAAAATGAATTTGTGGAATGATTCTGTTCCTTAATTCTTTTGCCTTCCCAGTTTTAAAATAAAAAAAAGTCCATGAACAAAGCTAGTTTCAGTGTTTCAATCACTTTAGTTCGGAAACGGAATGATTGAATCGTTGATTGATTGATTCGCACTGTTTGAAGAAGACCCTTTTGAACTAATTAATGAAAGATTGGCATACCATGGATGGCATGAAGTCGGGTTCTGATGCTTTGATTACTACTCTTTGCAATTCTGTACAGGCTCTTGGTAGAGGTTTTGATGTGACTTCGGATATTAGGCTTCTTTACTGCAAAGGGGCACCTGGGTCCAGATTAGTTCATATTGACGAAGAACACACTGCGGATCTTGAGGTCGCTGATGGGGTTTCTGTGCCGAATGTATCTGCCGATATTGAGTGCTCTATAGGAAAGAAAACGACTGAAACCACTCCTGTTTTGAGCTTCCATGAGGTCAGCTTTTTTATTGTCCAATTTCCCTTTTTATTTTTTTGTGGAAATAATTTCTATATATATATATATATATATATATTTAAATACTTTCTATATGTACTTGGGTTCATTTCCTTGTGTGTTTTAGGATCTTTGGGTATTGATATTGGGCTGATTATTTTGTTGATTTTTGGATTGTTATTGAGTGTTAATTTTTTTCTGCTTTTACAATGGTCTTGTTGAGTCTTCGTGATTTTGTCTGATTGGAGTGATATTTTTTGGTAATTGGTTGGGTCAGTATTATTGTTGGTCGTTTCAGAAGTTGGGGCCTTCTTTATCGATCATATCTTCCTCTAGCACGTATTGTTTTTGCCTAAATTTTACATTTTTGGCATAAATTTTGATGCATTGGCAACACCCTAACCTTCTTTCTTGCAATGCATTGGTTAAGAACATGGAAGTTGTCTCCGTTTTATTGACTGTTCAATATGCAATTTGACAAAAGCATTTGGTGGTGTCAAGAAGAATCAAGCATAAGGACTGAAAAAATGTACTCATGTAGGGGCCGTTCATTCGTGAGTTGGATGAGTCAGTGGCGATTCAGTCATGGCTGATAATTGAGTCTTCGAATACAGATGTGCTCCTCAAGTCCTATGGTGTAGGAGACTAGCATGGATTTGTTCCATTAGGTACAGATTGCCTTTGGTGTTGTCTATGATAAAGAAATATCACTAACTTTAAAGTTCTCTTCCTAAGTCCAGTACTACTAAAAATTTGGTGCTTATTCAACTCTGAAATGACTAATGGCTAATGAATATGCTCTTGTCTATCTCTGTGGTTGTATGAGTTTTCAGATGAATAGGAATTTTAAAGAATTGACAAAAACTACTCATTGGAAATCAAAGTGTAACTAGTTTCTGCTCATTCATATCAGAACACCCGAAAGAGAAGCAGAATGTGATTAGAGTCAGCTAGAAAAAGAAGAGTCTGTTTCAAAGATTTCGCAGCAGTTGATTTGATTAGCTAAGTTCCTAATTTTGAGAAGTTATACCACATAAGGCTGTGGTTGGTAATCCTGACTTGAAAATAAGATTTTCTTCCATGACCTTTTGAAGTACAAACTTTCACTGTCCTTTTTGCAAGTCCAATGGAAACTTTGAGTACTGGTTCTAAGGGAGGCAATTCTTGTCGTGTCCGAGGTGGTAAGTTCCCATGTCAACACTCTTCAAACTTAACCTTACCCGTCTAGTTATTCGTGTCGACACATTTAACCCGCGAACATTTCGGGTTCGTTTCGTGTTTTCCTGTTGCAATATAAATTACATGTGCCGGGTTCTGGTTGGCGGGTTCACGTATCGATGTTCTTAGTCCTAACCATACCGTTTAATTATTCGTGTTGACCCATTTAACCTGCGAATCCCCCAAAGTTTAACCCTTACCTGGTTATATCGTGTTGGGTATAGTTGTGTTTTTGTGAGTTGGAAGAAAGTGCAGCCCTAACTGGTTCCCTGTCCTGTCTAAACCCTTCGTGGTTTATCTGTGAAACTAGACTACGTTTAGGCCAATAGAGAAGTACATAATCTGATGTATCATCTCCAAACTTATAGGTAAACATAAATGATTTGAATTCATTGATAAATTCTACTCCTAGATAGATATTATGTATATAGAGGATATATAGGTGTATGTGAACTGATTGACATCTATACCACGTGTATGTAATTTGTAAAGCGTATGTTGATATTTAATTTTTCAGTGATTCTATCGAACTTCTGAATGTCTTGCCAAGATTCCCATATTTTGTTGCATCTAAGGTCAATTTGCAAGAATCATAGCTCATATTTCTTGACTGCTTCAGCCTTGTCATATTTGAATATAAATGAATCGATGTGCCATGACCGTACATGATGGCGAGATATGCTCCATATAGCCGATCTCACCTAGTGAGACAAAGGCTTAGTTGTTGTTGTTGTTCTTGTTCAGCCTTGTTCTATCAAAAACATTCCTGATCATCTCCTGAAAAGAAAATCAAGAAATTTGATTGTTGTAATTAGCCTTGTCCTGCTGTTATTTCTGTTGATAATTGCTTTCCAGAATTCAACCCAGTTTGGATAGTTTTTGTTTTCTTCAGTTGTAAATGAATATTAATAGTCCTTGAACAACTGTGAGAAGTATGGAACCGTTTAAATGAGTTTTACACCAAAGAGCATGAGAAACATTTGGAACTCACCTGGAAAGAAACAAAAATTGTGTAGTGATCTGTCTTATCAATTTTTATTGCTTCTAATCTTTTTATTCATCAATTTCTACTCTCTAAGTTGTGTCTTAAGCATTTTTTATTGACAAATGGTAAAAGAAAGTTAGTTATTTGTTGAATGAATAGTGTATGCCTTTGTGCATTAATTTGCTCTATCTGCATGAGTTTCGTGATTGTCAGACCAAATGATAAGGGAAAAGAAAATTTTGAAGCAAAAAGAAAAATTATGTGGTAATTTAGGGGTTTCTCTTTGTCATGATTTTTGTTTAACATACTATTTTGCATTTGAGCAAGCAGATGGCAAAGTACTTCAATGGGAAGGCCAACATTTCTGGAACTGTTCCACTTGGAAGCTTTAATGCTATGTTTAATTTTACTGGATCTTGGCAACTTGATGCTGCAGCTACAAAATCCCTTGCAATGACTGGATACATTCTCCCATTATTTACTGTCAGATTGACAAAACTTAATTTAGTTTTGCGTGATGAAATCAAGCGTGCTGTTCCATACTCTTGGGATCCTGCATCCTTAGCAAGGTGAAACTAGTTATGTTGATAAATTCGGCAGTAATCCTTTATCAGTTGCTTGATAGGGGTAACCATGTCTTTACTTTCAAGAATGATAATTACATGTTAGCCTGTTAAATTGCATGTTGCTACTCATTATTAAACTTCAGTACTTGAATTTGGTATAGAAAGTATACTGGTAAATGTGACCTTCAGCATTGTTAGAAATAGAACAAGCAGCAAGTGTAGCTATGCGTTTCTTCTTTCACGTGCCTTTTTTTATTGGGCCTTACATCGTTATATCGGAAGGGTCTCTAGAATTACCAACTACAAATCCTTGCTTAAGTTACAGTAGGTTTTTTTTCTCTCTCTTTCTTTTATGTTTTTTTTTTTTTTTTTTGGTTTTTTTCATGTAATTTTTTTTTTAATACTTATGTATCAGTAAAACATTTGAAACTAGTTTTCACAGTACTTCATTTACTCCAAGAGAGAGAACTCTCCCACCTAAATCTCAGAAATATAGTTCCGACATAATTTAGTTATTGTAATGTCAGAATCTGCTAATAAATAAATATCAACTAGGCTTGATTGTTCATAGTGGAATGTGCAAGTCTGAGTTCATACTAAATTTATATCTCATTACAAGGTTCTTCTGACATCAAAATCACTCTTTCAGCTTTATTGAGAATTATGGCACCCACATTGTTACCTCTGCAACGATTGGTGGAAGAGATGTGGTTTATATTAGACAGCACCAATCATCTTCTTTGTCAGTAGCAGACATTGAATCCTATGTGAAAGATATTGGAGATCAGAGATTTTCTAATTCAAAAAGTCTTCCTAGTGCAGGTCCATTGAAATATAAGGACAAGGTTTGTGTTGGAGTACATTGTACTTGTAGACGACTTGATCAATTAGTCACATGCTCCTTTGCGTAGCTGTTTGAATGATTGGTAACTTATATGCTTGTTGCAGGATGTTACAGTTATCTTTAGAAGAAGGGGAGGCGATGACCTTGAACAGAGTCATGCCAAGTGGGCCAAAACTGTAGAAACAGCACCAGATGTGATCAACATGACATTCACTCCCATTGTTTCCTTGCTTGAGGGGGTACCCGGAATAAAGCACTTGACTCGTGCAATTGAGTTGTATTTGGAGTGTAAGATCTTATGTCCTGTATTTGATCTGACATTCCTACTTTTTTCAGTCTGCGAATGCATACTTGATTCATGTATTTTCCTGATATGATTAGGAAAGAGGTTAAATAATGGTTTGTGGCTTTAGGCTACATTGTTAGGCAATTATTTTTCCTTAATAACATCTTATACCAACATTAGGAATGAGATCGGGTAACTTTAATTTTCTTCTCTCAAATAATATGCTAAAGTTTTGGGTATCTTTCAGTTCTGAATTTGGTTTGATTTATCTTGGCCTCTCAGGCATCTAGCAAAGTGAATATACTTCTTCTATCATTGAGATAATCTGCTTTGTCTAACTTGTTTCATGGGGCTGCATGCAGACAAACCACCCATAGAGGATTTGCAATATTTCTTGGATTTCCAAATTGCTCAAGCTTGGGCTCCAGAGCAGAACAACCTCCAGAGAAAGGAACCTGTTTGCCCATCCCTTCAATTCAGCTTGATGGGCCCCAAGCTATATATTAGTCCGGATCAGGTACAGTTCTTGGGTTTGCTATATTTTGTTGTCAGATGCTGTTATATGTTTATAATTTTACTGTCTTTTTCATATTATCCTTACTTGGTGATCGCTACAGTGTAGTTAATTTTACCTTTGGTTCTGACAATGCCTTTTGTGAGATATGATCCATATAGCCGATCCCACGTAGTTGGACAAAGGCTTAGTTGTTGTTGTTCTGGCAATGCCTTTTCTTTGGTTTTTTCTCTTTCTCCAGCAACAAGCTAGGAAAGAGAAAATAAAGCATAGATAAATGATGATGTATGGGGCAACTGATTTCCTAGGTATTATAGCTGATTCTACACATTGTTTAGAATGTTTACCTTTTTCACCCCGTTAACAGTTAGGGCTAGATCCGTTATACTCACCAAGGCGAAAAATTGGTGAAAATGAGTAATTAAGTCCTCTAGCAAAAGTTAACGGCTTGCTTCAGTGTCTTGGAGTGAGCCTTTATTTTCTTTTCACCCCACCTCCTAATATATACCAGAGTGGTGAACCTTAGAAACTAATCATGCTATTTCACAGATTTCCAGGGGTTGATTAGAGAGCATCTCATATGAAAACCTTTTTTCTTGATTAGATTTGTTGTTTGTTTCTTTGAATGGAGAGGAAATTAGTTACATGAAAGAAAAACATATCCTAAACATATTTTTAAGTTGGATCTTCTGTTGAAATCTGGCACTATCGATATTAAAAACCAATTAAAGAAGGTCAAAGCATAAAAATCTAATCTGAAAAGCATTGCATGTCATGGAATTGCTTATAATTTCATTTAGCACACGCCTTTTAGTAAGACAAGCTTGTAAACAATCGTTTTCGCTTGGTTGGTTGATTAAAGATGTTTCGTGGCATATCAGGTGACGGTTGGACGCAAACCTGTCACTGGACTTAGGCTAAGCCTGGAAGGTAGCAAACAAAATCGTCTTGCCATCCATTTGCAACACTTAGTTTCCCTACCTAAAATCCTTCAACCACATTGGGACTCACACGTGGCAATAGGAGCACCCAAGTGGCAAGGTCCCGAGGAGCAAGACAGCCGATGGTTTGAACCAATCAAGTGGAAAAATTTCTCTCATGTAAGTACCGCCCCTATAGAGCACACTGAGACTTCCATTGGAGATCTCTCTGGAGTTCACATTGTCACTGGTGCTCAGCTTGGGGTGTGGGATTTCGGTGCCAAGAGTGTATTACACCTTAAGCTTCTCTTTTCAAAAGTACCTGGATGCACAATAAGGAGATCTGTATGGGACCACAGCCCCTCCAACTTGTTGACCAACCAAAGGCCAGACGGCTCTTCTACCTCAGTTGCAAATGAGAGAACAGATGACGGGAAGAAGGGAGATGGCTCCGGCCATAGCGGGAAATTGGCGAAGATCGTGGATAAGACAGAAATGTCAAAAGGGCCTCAGGATATACCTGGACATTGGCTAGTCACAGGTGCGAAATTCGGCGTGGACAAGGGAAAAATCACTCTACGTGCCAAATATTCCTTGCTGAACTATTGAGGGATGGAAGATGGTGTTTCTCTCTTGTACTTAACCTTGAAAGCTTACCTGTTTTTCCTTCTTCTGTTGGAGAAGCATTCTTTACGATATTGATTATTGTGTTATTCTTCTCTGTACATTATGTTGATTATAGAGCTATTCATTTTGTAGTTTTCGTTTCCCAATTGGAGTTGTTGTAGTAGTAGCAGTGCTTGGCTGGTTTGTATAACTTTTAGTTTCTGTGAAGACTGCCGAATAAGAAAGTTGCTGTCCTTCTCCTTCCTTTTTTGATTCTTGAGTTTAAGTTTGTCTAATGCGCATCCTATTTCCAATCGAATAGTGTTATGAATAGTGATAGTCGTATTTGACATGGGTGGTTTTTTATTTGGCTCACTTCTGTCCTTAACGTTAACGTCTAACTTTTCCATTTTAGTTCTAAACTTCTAATGCAACTATGTGGAATCCAAGACGTTGCTGTCTCTGGCCGTATTCTATATTACTAGGGGATTCAGCGGCGCTAGCTAGCGTGCCTCCATCCTCCTTTAATATTATGTTTAAAAATATGCAAAAGATCCAATTGCAGAAGGCCCCATTACAGAAGGCTCAATTACCACATTAAGGCCAGAAATCCAATTCAAGATTAGGAAGGAAACCCTAATGGCCTGTGACTGGTATCACAGACATAAAGCAGTCATCATTTTAAATTAAAAAGTTAATAAATATTAAACTTATACAAAAAGTCATTAACTTAAATACCCAACTACAATTACAATCAAATGCAGCTTGTAGCTCATATGAGTGGTCTAAAGCTCTTGACTCTGCTCTGGACTCCAGTCCATTCCATGCATGTGCCTCCATATTTCATATCCTACAATATCCCTCTCAATCGATATCGTGTCCATGTTTACCTTCGTTCATTTATTCACTCTTCCATGTTTACCTCCTCCATATGATGATGAAATATATAAATA
Organism: Leptodermis oblonga; assembly: GCA_016801395.1. Classification (NCBI taxonomy): domain Eukaryota; kingdom Viridiplantae; phylum Streptophyta; class Magnoliopsida; order Gentianales; family Rubiaceae; genus Leptodermis; species Leptodermis oblonga. The sequence continues at coordinate 31,245,897 of CM028756.1, read as the reverse complement.
TATAAACACCTTGGTTGCGGAGCATGCTTTCATAAGTTTTGCATGTACTTCCTCATCTCTTTCTTGAGACATGTACTTCTACTTCTGCTCTGGATTCACTTGACTCATTGCCATCACCCTTGCATATGACATATTTAAATCATATAAACTTGAACAATTTTGATACACACGTAGTATATGCATTTCTGTTAAGTTTTATGCAAAGCCAAAAACAAACCTAACATCTTCTCAAGATTGCTAAATTTCATACATTTAATATTCGCTGCGATAGGCAAAAGTTTAGTAATCTTGTAATATGGATTTGACCAAAATGATGACACTGACAAATTAATTAACGTTGGGTCCTAAATAGCGTAGCCCTTATAACAGGTTTATATTATAACAGTTAAACCTGTTGGTGTGGCTGCTTGCTTCTCAGCAAGTGGCAAATGGCCAAGACCATGCTCTACAACTTGAAAAGTATATTTCAAAAAAATCACAGAAAAGTTTAAAACTGGACAAATCCGAAAAGAAAATCTGGGGCAATCCTCAAGTAACCAGTGTAGCCGAGATCAATATTAGAATTACAAATCAGATATCAGGAGCAATTTTCATCAAACAAAAAGGTCATATATTCTTTCGAAACACAGTAAGCAAACTAACAAAACAAGAACAAAGAAAGGAAAATAGCAAAACCATTTCCAAAAGTAATTCATGAGGGGGCATTGGCAAAATTCGCCTAAGAACATGCACATGCAAAACCATTAGAGGCTTATTAGCAGCCCCAGAACCATAGTTACCCCTGCTTTGGTTATAACAAAATTGATAAAGTTTGAAACTGTGAACACCATATTTGCTAAACTGAAGCGAAAAAACAACTAAACTAAACACACGAAGCGGAAGACATATGTAAAATAAAACCAACAAAAATCTCTAAAATCTTTACTCCTCATATAGTCATATTGTGGTATTTACGTAATGTTTTTCTGCCTCTAAGCCAACCAACATTCCAAACTGCACATTAGGTAGGTACCATGAAAGCTCAAACAATGATCTATTAGCGCACATAATTGTAGCAAAAGATAAAAGCACTCCAAGAGACATTTGGGGGTATGCTTTTAGCAGGGAAACCAAAACAGAAGACATATGGCAATTAAAGATAAAAACTGAGAAAGTAACCTAATTGATTTTAGCTTTAATTCACCTCTAAATAAACCCATTGCATATGATCAGGGTCATCTGGATCAAAAATTTTGCCACTATGAACCTACCAGTCAGAATAAAATAGAAAACTTGATGAAAAAAAAAAAAAAAAAGAAGCCCCACCTCAGAAACGATACAGCAGAAATAAGTTAGCTAAAGAACTACCTCATCCCATTTAATCAAGTGAGCATACTCTATACAATGAGCAGCATTTCGTGGAGTTTCAGCAAGAGTACACAAGGGGAACTTTACTTGTGGGGGAAAAAGCCAAATTGTACATTCAAAGCATGGTGTGATTCCTGGTAGAATAACTCTTGCATGGGCCTTAAAACCTTCTGTTCCACCATCCACCGGAGGTTTCATTGTCTCCATAACCGGGTAATCATCAGAATCGTACTCTACATGAGAAAATCAGACAATCAACACAAGCCCAAAACTTTTGGAACATCTGCTTTCATATTGTAAACATAAAACACAACGAGCAATAAATAAATTTGAATATGTAGATAAAATTTGTAAATGGTAATATAACCTAGAAAAATCCAGGTTGCAGCACAAACAGAAATAACACAGAATTTAACCTATAAAACAAGAAAAAGCATAGCAGAAACTTCACATCCGAGATAATTTAAGCTAATACAGACAATAAACCCTAACCTTTTTCTTTTGCAATGAATGTTCGTGAGCATGCAGCAAGAACAACACCCACAAAACCCCCCACCCCCCACCCCCCCTCTCCCCCCTCCCTTTATAAATAGAGCAGCAAAAAAAAAAAAAAAAAAAAAAGAGCAGTAGCAAGATAGACAAGAAGAAGGAAGAAGAGTATTCTAAAATTTTCTCCATGCCAGACAATTTCGAAAACAACACTGAACCGGCAAGAGAGACAATAAGAAGGAAGGAGTATTGTAAAATTTTCTCCATGCCAGGACCCCCACCAGACAAAGTGCCTCGGAGGAAAATTAATCTTGGATGGTATTGAATCGTGCTTAGAAGGGGAACGCACGAATCTTTGCTACTGAAGTTTGGGGGCTGAAAATGTTGACTGAATCTTGGGAAGAAAAAAATGAATAGAAAATGGACGATTAAAAATGGGCTGAAGGGAAGATTAAAAAATTGCAGCAAAAGAAACATAAAAGAAAAAAAAAGGCATGCGTTTGATGGGGGAAGAGAGAATCTTATCTGCCACATGAAGGGAATATTTTACAATTGCAGCAAAAGAAACATAAAGAAAGGAAAAAAAATGCACGCGGTTGATAGGGGAAAGAGAGAAACATAAAGAAAAAAATAATTGCATGCTGCTGATGGGGAGAAGAGAGAGAAGACGCGGGTTTGGTAATTGTTGGAAAAGCAAGCGGGTTCGTGCAGCAAAATGACGTCGTTTGGGAAAAAAAAGGAACCCAAACGACGTCGTTTGCGACAAAGGGGAAGGACAATATGTGAGGTTTTGATTCAATCACCGGACGACACGTAGCAATTGGAAAGGTGAGTGGCTCGAAATTTTTTCACCTCGGATGGTTCTACCCTCATTCGGTTGACAACACCTCCCATTCCAAGTCACATTACAGGTGAATCCTAGATGAGACTAGATAAGAATCACTAATAAATGAATATGTTAGAAGGGGCAAGGTTAAAACTTTTTTAAGAACCTCGATACCCGAATAAATTTACGAATAAATTTTAAGGACAAAATTAGACATTAAAAAAAAGGTTAGTGGACCTTCGCCTTTTTATTTGAAGCTAGAACAAGAAGGAAAAGGAGAATTTCATTCAACTTATTGGAATTTTTCCTATACATATGTTAACACTTTATACACGATAAATTAACAACTAAGATTATAATCGCGATACATCAGCAGTTAAATTTGAAGCGCGATACTTCAAAACTAAACTCAATATGTGTCTTGTCAGACCTTCAAATGCGTCAGTAAAAGTTTTTTGCGAATGTAACTAGCCCTCAAGCAAAACCTAGTCGCCTCTCCTTCTATTTTCATTTTTGTCCAATATCATTCTTCCCCAATTTCCCACCTTGGGAGGATGGGGGAAACAATTTTCTTTGTAACTTTTTATTTTTGGTAAAATATTTTTCAACATTTCATAATAATAATTTATATCTCTCTCATCCCAATAAATAAATTGGGATTACATTTTAGTATGGAATTTGTCTAGTATAATGACGATTTTTATCGTACTATTTAGATTTGCATGAATTTATTGTTCAGATCTATATAGGTTAAATTTGTTAATTTTACAGTTGTTTTTTAGATCTAATTGTTTTCAAATCGAAATTGTACTATTTGTTCATATTAAATTATTAATGAGTACAATTTTAATTCTCAACTTACAGAAAGCGAGTTAAACAATGCAAAAGGTTATTTATATTGCATCCTATCCAACACACCTCAAAGTTGTAAATTCCGCTTAATCACAAACTAGGAGCTCGATTCATAAAAAAATAAAAATAAAAAACTAGGAACTAGCATTCGTGTCGTATTTATGTGTTGTAAAAACAAATTACTCGTGTCGACTTTGTGAGTTAACGTGTTAATATTCTCAACCATAACCTTATTCGTTTAAATATTTGTATTATTCGTGTCGACCCATTTAATTAACTCGTGAATCCGGCAAGGCTCAATATTAACCCGTTTATATCGTATCGAATTCATGTCATGTCTCGATGTCGTACCAAAAATTATCATCGCTGCCTCAAAGTTGTTAATTCCGCTTAATCACAAACTAGGAGCTAGCCTTCCTCTCTACATCAACAAAAGTAGACAACTGCATATACTTTTCGAAGCTAGTCAATGTTGTTTTCTCATCTGCCGTGTTAAAAGTGTAATTGGGAATTATACTAAGATACGTACATATACAAAATGATGGCTAGTAGTACAAAATTCAATAGCATAATCTTCAATTTCAAACAATTTAGATTTTGGTTGTGATGGAATAATTTTGGCATAAAAAAGAAATGAAAGAGTCCAAAAGGAGTAGGTGACAATCCTTGACATGACATAAAAATTCGAATCAAACATAACCCGTTATAAAAGATCAACTAATTCAAAACATGACCGAATTTTAATTCCCAAGAGACAATTTTTGACAATCTCTGACACGACACGATACTAAAACCCGATTCGAACCTACCTAACATGTAATAGGCAATTCATGAACCCAAATTACTACTTGATTGCCACCCTACAAGGAGTCTTTGTTAGTTGAAAGAATCACAATTCACAAAGATGTATTAAAGATAAGGGCATACTATTTGCAGGAATATTTTTATTATTCACAGGAATATTTTCCTATGAATTGTCTATTATACCCTTGGGTATTAAAAAAAAAAAAAATTTACTATAAATCCTATGCATTGCAGGAACATTTTCCTGCAATCCTTTGCCTCTTTAGTGCAATCCTCTCCTGTTACAGTTTTTCCATTTACACTCTAGCTATTTACACATTCATTTTTCACTCACACGTGTATCTAAATATGGCCGGTAGTCACGAGGACGATTCATATTACACGGTAAGTAAACAATCTATTAATTTTTTTACGTAAAGTTTGTTTGTTAACAAAAAAAAAAAAAAAAAACCTGGTATGGCAGAGATTTTGGCAAAAAAACTCCAAAATGGGCGAGATTTTGACAGAAATCCAGACATTGCCTCCAAAATATTCCAGAATCCCGTCCCCAATCGGCAAAATTCTGGATGAAAATACTGCCCATAGGGGGTGGTAGTTTCTTCCAAAACCCAGCCCAAAGGGAGCGGGTGGTATTTTCTTCCAAAATCTCGCCCCATGTGGGCGAGATTTTGGAACAAAATCTCACCCCCTGGGGGCGTGATTTCCGAAATCTCCCTCCGCTATGCATAGCGTAATTTTGTCACAATCTCGCCCCTCAGAGACGAGATTTTTCCAAAATTTGATGGTTCAAGCTAAATTTTAGGGTTTAGAGTTTAGGGTTTAAGTATGGTCACCCATATTTTTGTATTAATAGGATATCCGTATTGAGAGGATGGCGTATTTGCTGATCACACGGATGTATTTTAGACGGACGAAAAGTTCAGAAGTAGGGAAGATTTGCTTGTATGGATTAAAACTAGAGCAGCCGAAAACAATATGATTGCAAAAATTATTTCCTCTTCCAAAATATTGGGGCTTTTCACAAGAGGGAGAAAATAGCAAGTTGAGATAGGGTGCGATAGATCAGGAAAAGTTAGAGATAAGCCACCCCTACTCGAAAGAAAAAGCACGCGGAACAATACAAGCAGCAAGTTGACAAGATGTCCATTTCACCTTCTGGGACGAGAAATTGCTGGGGAAAATTGGAAGTTAGAAGCCAAAAACGGTAAGCACAATCATGAATTACAAGAAGTTCAAATTTGACATTCAGTGTACTCACGGTTAACAGAATCGGAGAAGCAGAAGATTGCAGAAATGTCAAGTATTAACATCAGGCCGAAGCATATGTTGCCCCAGTTGCAATCGGATGATCCGCAAAATGTCAGCCACATAAGATAGGTGTACAATGAATCAGCAAAAGTTAGAAGGGAGACGAGGGGAGATTTGACGACCATGCAGTATTTCTTCAAACTTTTGCATGATCACGAATACGGATATGCTCACACAGTGAAAGAGGAGAGTAATGCAGTTGGGCACGTGTTCTTTGCCCACAAGAAGGCGCCTTATCTACTTGGTTTGTTTCCATACATTTTATTTATGGATACGACGTATAAGACAAACAGGTATGACATGCCTCTACTGCAGATAGTGGCTCATGTACCCACAGCTTAGTTTATTTATATTGCTTTCGTTTCATGATGGATGAGACTTTTTCGAGCTATTTCTGGGCCATGACTCAATTGAGACAGTTATTCGATGGCGACAAATACCCACATGTTGTCATGACTGATCGAGAGACTGCCTTAATGAACATTCTGCATAATGTATTCCCATGTGCTAGCCAACTACTGTGCAGGAGACACATTGAAATAGATGTAAAGAAACATGTACTACAGGCTGGCAACAACAAAACTATAACGGATGTGTTTGTATATCGTTAGGGGTAAGTGGTGAAAGTCTTGACATATGAACAGTTCACGGAAGATGTGGATTTCATTGATACTAAATATGAAGGTAAATCTAAATTCAGAAATGTGATTCCATACTTGAAAAACACATGATTGGATCTCCACAAGGACAAGTTTGTATCTTATAGGACGAAATATATAAAGTATTACGGAGGGCGCACAACGAACATATAAGTTAGTTATAGCTTTAATTTACGGTTTGTATATTGTATAATTACATGATACTTTATATAATGATTTATGTGAAAGTTTAATTTTCAATGTTAATTGGCTTTTAGGGTTGAGAGTGCATATGCACAGTTGAAGAAGGTAATTGGGACAAATAGAAATGCATTTTCAGATATTTTTCAAGGAATTAATATTATGATAAAGGAGCAATTTGATAAAATTCGGACTGCAATAGAGTCTTCTAGTAACAAAACATACCGGAAAAGCAACTACTTATTGTACGGTAGGTTGAACGGTATACTATCTTTTGCTGGTATTACAATGGTAGAAGAAGAATATTTAAAAAGAGTTGGCCTTATCGGGGAAGATGGTGCGCTGTGTGGTTGCGAACTTTGAACAGCTGCGGGTTGCCGTGTGCATGTGAGATGCAACAGTTGGTGCGAGCATACCAGCCAATTGATCCTGTTGATGTAGACGCCTTCTGGAGACGGTGCATTTGGGAGATAATGATATTCCCAATAATGAGGAGGCGAGGCAATCCTCTGAAGGGAGACTGCATAACATGTTTGTTGATGTATTGATGTGTCCAAGCGTTGATATTTAAAGGGTGATGGGTGACGTGCATGCAACGCTTTATTCGGAAACTGTTGATTTAGCTGATCCGGTAAGTAGGCCACACAGGGGACGACTGTGACACAATCCGACCCAACAAGATCTATCAAGTATGAGCATGCCGAAAGGAATGAAATACAACGAGGTACAAATATAACTTTTCATGTACCGATCATTGTGTTTAATTACATATCGATGTACTAAATTTAATATGATTTATGATAGGAGGACGGAGATCTACAGGAGGGCAGAGGAGAAAAAAGACTTTGAAGCCCCACGCTTCTAAATGGCCTTTCAACCTTCCCATATTTTTGAAGCAATTCGTGTTCGACTATGTTACCGATCACGTCAATGTAGAGGCCGATGGCCATTGTGGTTTTAGAGTTATTTCCTATTTCGTACACAATAAATATGAGGAGCAATGGTCGCAAGTGTGGGCTGACTTGTTACAAGAATTGCGCGATAAAGCTACTTTCTGGCGCCACGTTCTTAGCCTAGCCAATTACGACTTACCATGCGCTGTGATAGACTGTCATGTAGCTCCGACCACATATGAATTTTGGTTTGATTATCATCTTTTTGGATTACTTGTCGCCACGAAATACTAGAGGGTTGTTATATTATATGCCCAGCAGAGTAATACTTTCCTTCCACTTCAGTGGCGTAGGGCCGGCGTCTCTAATGATCCAAGCAGTTTCATCAATATGGGGCATGTCTTTCAAAATCATTTCATTGCTTTGTTAACGACAAGGGACGTCATATTACCCCCAGTCTATTCGACGTGGAGAAGCAGACCCTCAGGACAAATGAAGAGTTGGAAATCTCATTTGAAACCCCTATTTGATGATTTTAGGGATAAATCTACTGTTGAGTGTTAATATTAGATGTTCTGTAATGCCACTGTTTTCACGTGTAATAAAATTTGTTATACGTAAACAATCTAAATTGCCATTTATTATTGATTTTACGTTGCCAATATCAATTTTTTGGTTTTTTGTTACATATGTAATGGATTTTAACATTATCGAGACACATATACAATACATAGATAGAATCGTGAATAGGATATTAATTCATACACTGCCTCAAAAATTGATTATAAAAAATATCAATAATCTAGAAGGTGTTATTCAGTAATTTTTCATAATATTATTGAAAACAAGAGTCAATAATCTTGCACAGGTGACCTTGCTGCAAGTTCTTCTTGTGCTGGCATCAAATCCTCCAAATGGAGAGCCGCCTCATCTATGGCCCTATCCCTCAACTCACTGGGTACGGAATGCCTTGTCCGGGGATGAGCTAAAACCAGTCTAGTTGCTAAATATTGCAAATGCTGCATTTGGAAGAAAAATACAAGTATAGTAAATAAACAGTGAAATAAAAATGATAACTAATGGACAGAAGTAAGCATAAGTCACGTGTACTTACCGCAACCGCTAATAGATGTCTGGGGTCCGGTGTCTCTTCCACTTCCACGTCGTTGGGATTAACACGAACGTGCGATTGTGTTTGAAAGTATTCGAGGTACTCAGGGCACGACTGATCGGCCCACTGAGCCCTCTGCATCCCCTTTAACAACCTCATGTTGTACAGTTGCCATGCCATATAATCAGCCTTGTAGTGGTATGAATACTTAAGAATTTCAGGGCCTCTATAACAGTTCTTTGGCGCTAAAACTCTCTGAGGGATCGACTGCGTGTATCCAAACTGTAGCAAGAACCGATCAGGCATATATGGCTCTATAATCACAGGACAATAAATAAGACCCCTGTACAATGTTATTGGATATAACCTTGCAGGATTTAGCCCAAAAAGAAGCCAATTTACCTAGTTCATTTGAAAGCAAGTCAGTGGTTAATCGACCAAATTGCATATTACACTAAAAAAACCTGCAGACATTTAAATGATATAGAAATATTACCTCCTCAGGTTTCAATCTATCAAGTGTGCATCGGTATGACACCACATCCCGTCTAGGCTCACGCTTTTTGCCGGTTGCGATGCGCCACTTCATTGCAGCAGGCGAGTTGACATCGCAGGATCTCATCTTTGGAGGACTAAATGTGGAAAAGAACTCGTATATCCAGCTCTATTAAGCATAAGAAAATAAAAAAAATTTAGTGAATTTAATGAACCATTATACATTATTGAACTAATTTATAACGGATTCCTACAAACCTGCAATAATGTCAGACGCCCTCCTAACTGAGCACCGTCCGCCCTAGAGGCCCTACCAAGATTGCGATATAAGTTCACCAAGCAAGTCCCCTTACGCCATCTACATCGCGGAGGAAAGGTAGGAAATGCCCAGTAATATGGGTTTTTTTTCTTATCCACGAATAAGGTGTTTTCAACTAACCACAACAAATACCTTGTGACAGAATTGGCAGGGTCCACTTGTCTACTGACACAATGGTCTCGAAGTAGGGACATTTTGACACTTGCAAAATCTCGCTCCCTATACTGGTCTGCCACTAGCCCCAGCATCTCTAAAAGTAGTGCCTACATTTCTGCCGCCCTAATTTTTCCACTAATGGGATATTCGACAATCGGAATTCCCAATATGTAAGCCACATCGTGGAGAGTAATGCTCATCTCTCCGAAAGGCATGTGGAATGAATTAGTTTCTGGATGCCATCTCTCAATAAAAGCACTGAGGAGTGCAGAGTCTAACTCTGCATGCATGCACATGCCCAAATGGGCCAAACTGGACTGTTTCACTATTCTTTTCATTTCCCCCTCTGCTAAATCCCACTTAGCAGACGCTCGTACCCATTATGGCACCTCAATATATCACGTTCCTACGTAATTTAAAAAATAAATTAAAACATTTTAGGCACCAATTTATTAAGCATAAATCTAAATAATAAATAAAACATATTTCACAATAAGTAATAAAGCATAATATGATACCTGTCTATGTCATATGTAGTAGGTAACATGACCCTTAAAACTCTGTAACAATTCTAGATCTGAAGGTCCACCGTCAATCGGACCATTTAGAGTCCGGTATGCCTTCCACATGGCATTCCTCCCGGACCCGAACCCTGACACTGACACTGACCTACGTTCGGAGCCCATTAATTGTTTGCATTTTCCACTCCTCCTTGGTTGGTTGGGTGCATTTGCCCCTTCGTTTTCATCCTTCAACCGCCCCGAATTCCCTTCCATATACCCCTGCGACTGAGACATTTTCCTCTCAAATCGTTCAGCATTTTCCCTAGCTTCCGCCTCCTCCGCATTTCCAATGAATCGTGGTGCAAATTTAGTTTCACCGTGATAAATTTTACTTGCCCTCTCCACATTTAACATCCGAGAAGCGCTCTATCTAGCGCTCTTCTCTGACGCTCGGATGCTGTGGGAGGGATTAGGCCAACTATTCCCTCAGGGGAGGAGTGTGTTTCCTCATTGTCTCCAACAATTTGCAAAGTGCCATCCTTTTTCCTTCTGCCAAATTTTAATTTCAATTTTTTAAATGTCTCTGCCATATGCAATAATACAAAGATGCAATTATCAATAGGAAAATAATTGAAGGGATATAAGGAACAAGAAAACAATTAAAGCTTAAAAAAAATTAAAATAATGTGAAAATCTCGTCCATTTCGGGCGGGAAAGCTAGAAAAATACCGCCATCCGCGGGAAAATACGGCCGGTAGTTTTTTCCGCAAAATACCGCCGGCGGAAAATACCCCCTGACGGTATTTTAGGGGAAAATTTTCCTCCAGAATACCGCCATCCTGCAGTAGTATTCTTCCAATCCCGTTACAGGACGGAAATCCCACCGTCTTGTGGCGGGGATTTTTCAACGAAATTCCGCCGGCGGGATTTTCGCCAGATTTAGTTGAAATTCAGGCCCAGGAGTCCGTCTCCTCGGCCGAAATTTAACAGATCAGGCTAAAAACGGCCGGATAATCGCAGATTTGGGCAAAAAAAATAAATATGAATTTTAGGCACTCACTTTTGATGATCCGATTTGTCTGGTCTTTTATCCGATTTAACCAATTTTTTGCTTCACAGGAAAATTTTGGGTTTAAAGTTGCAGGAACAGAGGGAGAGGATTGCAGGAAATGTTCCTGCAATCCTATAGCTTTTATAGAAATTTTTAGGATTTTTTATTATTTAATACCCAGGGCTATTTTAGACTATTCACAAGAAAATGTTCCTGTGCATAGTAAAAATGTTCCTGCAAATAACAAATCCATAAAGATATAATTATGACTTATAAGATTAGAAATGTGATTTTTAAAATATATATAAAATGAAATGAAACCCCATATGTACAAAAGCCTAACTAATACTCCCTCTTGTAAACAATAGAAGTGGTTTTATAGGGAGTAACAATGTTCAAAATAAATAACATTTTAGTAAAAGCATAATTTTTTTTTTCTCAACTTAACCCTTGTCAAAACTTATCTAACTAAGAGTTAGTGATTATCTTAAATACAACTCAAGACTCCGAGTAGTACTATTAAATTAAACTAGTCAAGAGTTTTTTTGTCATTTAAATGAATGCTTAATCTGTCTAAAAAACTCTTAAACGACCTTTATTATGGACCGGAGGGAGTATAAAAATGCCACTTTTCAGAATAGGAATATTCTTTGTATATTGCATATATATTGTTTGAGGATCTTCTGTCTGTCTCCTAGCTTGCTGATGGAGTTATGGAAAAATAAGTCCATGAATTGTTTAAATTTTATTTTATTTTTTCTTCTTGTATTTATATAATAGACATTTAGTGAAATATTTTGTACTAATTGGACAGTCCTAAAATTAAGAAGAATAAGATGTTGTTTTATCTTGTGAGATACTAGTTGGAAGTTAATTATTCTTAGCTTTCCCAACAACCTTTAAATTATTTTTTGGACTACCTTCCATACATGTCTGCTAAATTAATTAAAAAGTTAAAACAGAAGAAAAATAAATGCCAATTATGTTTAGTGTCCTATAAGCTTAAATATTATATTAAAATGAAATCATGAAATCTAATACAATTTATATGCTCTGCTTGGTTTGTTTGCAGTTTTTACACCTCGCAGGATCTGTTATATATAGCTTTTACGCTCAACATGCTTTGTTTTGTAGTATGAACAGTTAAAGAGTGTAAATGCAAATATGGGCCTGTTCTTTTAGGAAGGTTTGAGTTTTAGTTTGAGTTTTGATTTTGGAAAAATAGTTTTATAATATAAAAAGTGGATTGAAAATGTAAAAATGTATACTTAAATAGTAAAAAGTTGTATTGAAATTAATAAAAAATTATTATAATATATTAAATTTACTGTTGAAATCAAAACTGAAACCAAAATAAAAACTTAAAGAACAGGCCAATCATTTGAAACACTAGAATTATTTTCGTAATTCTACCTAAAATTCAAGAGGTCTCCAAGAAAAAAAAACATCAAAGAAAAAGAAATCATTAGCAATATATATATATATATTATTATTATTCTGTTATAATGTCACTATATCTTGATTTCTTTCATAGATATTTAAAAAAAAGCAACATGTTTATTGTCTTGAGGGATGGATTTCATAATTGTCTGACTATGCAATTTTAGATATATCTCACCAATATGCAATTTTAGATATATCTCATCAAATCAATTTTTTCATTCATTTTCACAATATATACTTTATAATAATGTATGGTAGATTATTAGATATAAACATTTTGGGAGTTAATTAATACGAGTAGTGTATTTATTATGAATTGATTTTTGTAATTTTGCATAAGACATATTATGAATTAATTGTTGTCCAAATCAGTCTATGCATCAAGACATATTTCAAAATGAGAACATTTTAAATTATTTCTTAGAAAAAATGTGAATAAATAATAGTGTGTATTTCTGAAATAAAGAAAGAAGGTACCATATATCATTGTGGTCAGGGCCGGCCCAAAGGGCGGGGCAGCCCGAGTGACCATCTAGTAAGGTTCAAAATTATTATAATATACTATTATGTATTAGTAGGTTTAATTTTTTTAAATTTTAGCTTTAGGCCAAAATTAATTTTTATGTGAAAAGTATTAATGTAAAAGTCGGTCTTAACTGTAGTTTTTTTTTTCCATCATTTTACTGCACTTTTTGTTTTGCCCAGAACTCATTCTCTTGCCTTCTTTTTCCATCGAGTCTGGACTTCGATTGTGAGAACTAGGGCTTTTCTAATCTGCCATTAAAATTCAATTTCCCTTATTCAAGTTACAAAACTATTGAAATCAGACCTTCAATTTTGAGATTTTGCTATTGAACGGCACAAACAAGGGTTTTTTAAATAAATGGTCACCAAACCCCCCAGTCACTTAATCGGTTGTTCCCTAATTTTTTTTTTTTGTTTGGAGGCATCTTTTTATTTTTTTGCCCCCGGACCTTATAAGTGTTTATAAATATAAAGACCGGCCCGAAATGAGGAAATTAAGGCATATAAAATTCAAAACCTATAATGATTTAGTAATGGTTCGTACACAATTTGTCATTGATTAACAAAGTGCCCCACGAATATTGAACGGGTGAATTACAAAGAATGGCCTGTGGAAAATGAAATGGACAGTACTATTATAGCAATTGGGAACAAGAACGAATTGTATAATTTTGATCGAAGGAAATCACGATAAATCACGATTATGCAAATCTCAATCCGTAATGGATGAGGTATTATTTATTACATTCGTCGTACCACACAAGATAATGGGTAAATTACATTTATTTCCCTCAAAGTTTGTAAAAATTACTAAAACTCCTCTGTGATTTTATAAAACTATCAACACTCCACTGGATAGAGTTAAAATATAACAATTATCCCCTTCTGACATCGTAATATTACATTTGCCCCTTTGTGAGTCAAAAAACAAAACTCAAGTTTTTTTTTTAATTAGGCAAAACAGTCTCTTGTCAAACAGTATGGCAGTTTGACAGCTAATACTTCACCTTTAAAAAATTGGATAATACAATATTTCTTCAAGAGAAAGTGGTACGTGTTGAACCATTTGACAGATTGAATACAAGTTTTTGCCAGAATTTAAACACCTAGGGGGTGTTGGTAGTTTCATGAAACCACATGGAGATTTTGATAATTTTCATAAACCTCAAGAGATGTAAATGTAATTTACCCTAGGATAATATAGCCAATTGAGATAATTATTAATTACTTAGATAAATATATATATATAATTCGATTGTCACACAATTATATATATATATATATATAAAGTTAAAATTTTATTATTATTGTTATTAATGTGCTTCACTACTTTCAAATATGCATACGATGTATCAAAAGTAAAATAAAGGCATTTCGCGTTCGTGTTTGCCAGTTAATATCTTTTTGTTTTAATTTGCTTGGCTTTTACGTGTGATTTTAGGGAAACGTTTTTATATCACCATCCAAATAACACTTTTTTTGGCTAATTTAATTTTATGTGATTTTCTACCATGATTTATTTGAGAAATATATATAGATTAGAGCATGACTAGATTACAATATTACAAAAGTTTTTGATATTTTCTTTTGTTTTCTTGCTTGAGCAATGATACACGCAATGAAAATTCAGAGTGAATTTTTATAGTGACCGACTTAGTACATACATGAAAAAATATTACTCTATCCGTTCTATTAGAGAAGTCTATTTAAAAAAATATTTTTTATTCAATTAGAAGAGTCCACTTTCAAACTTTTTACTCTTCTTACCCTTACTAATATAATCATGTGTAGTCCAGTATCAAAGTGAACTCTTTTAATGAAAATGAAAGGAGTATTGAATACTCAAAATTACAACTACCATACAAGTAGCTCAACCAAGTAATGATGCCACATTAATTACCGAATTCTTTCGTCTATATATATATATATACCAAACAGAATCCATTATGCATATATGTATATATATGAATGGACATATACCTGTTATTGATAGTACCGTAACTTGTTTGACTTGTATATGCAAACTTTTGACGATATTAATTTGGGGCCGTCCTCTCTTTAATTTATTGTCTTCAGAAAATTTAAAGATTTCCCTCCTTTTCCTATTGTCATTAGGTATTTTTTTTTTAATTTTTTTTTTTTTACATTTGAAAGACGTATATGTTAACGAGTTCAAGTTGAACTAATAGCTAAACTCGATACATCATAGACTTTAAGTAATAACTGATTTAGAAAAGGCAAATTTATTTATTTAATTATTTGTTCCAAAAATAGCTGTATACATTAGCAGCTAAACTAAATACATTAAATTCTATAAGCGATACAAAATACATCATAAGTTATACATATTACACAAATAAATAACGAGCGATACTTTGAAACTAAGGCTCTGTTCTTTTCTATTTCATTCTAGGAAAATCATATTTTTTTTCTCCAAAATTTTACATAAAGAAATAACCTCATTTTTTTACTAAATTCAAAATATTCAAATTATAAAATTCTCTCTAAATCTTCACTCACATAAATTCAAAAAATAATATAATCATTACACTTTATTCTTTTCTTTCCTACATGTTCCAAAAAAAATTCACTCACGTCTTGTTAAAAAAGTTTCACCCATTTCCAGAAAAAATTAAAAAAAGCGGACAGTACAACCCATCATTTATAAGTTTCTACCTTAAATATACTCCCTCTGTCCCACTCAAAGAATCCGCTTTGAAATGTGTATAACTTATTATGGGTTGTGAGGTACAACACTTAAAATAAGTAATTTACCACCATATTTTTCACTTATATCCTTACTTTAGAAGTAAGTGTTAATTGTGAACCACACATTGTTATATTAGTAAGGGTATGTAATGTAAATAAATTCAAAATGGACTCTTTAAATGGAACAAGAATTTTTTTTTTTTTTTTTTGAAAGTGGATGTTTTGATTCGGACAGAGGAAGTATTAGAAAAAGAACACCTCCGAACGTATTATTGTTTAGGGATACCTTTAAACATGAAGGACCTGCAATCAACTTTGAGAAATGACATTAGTGACTTACAAAATTGTATTTCAAAATATTGATAAATTAATGTATTTAAAAATATATAAAGTTTGATAGTAATTCTATTCAAACGTAAGATCTATGAAACCTTTGCATGATTCATTTTCCCTATTCTCAGTTTAAGTTGGGAAAGCGGATTTATTTGTAATTAATGATGAGGAAACAGATAAAATCCAAAACTGATGCATAAACGGAATGATAAGTTTTGTTCCCTTTCAATCCATGTGGAACGAAAGTGACACTCAATAGTGTTTGGGGATATTTTCATTGTGCATTTATTTTCTTTATAATTTACTATATATTGAGTAATCTTTTGTTTTCAAAAGGATATATAATTGCATTTCTAATCATTTTGTTCTTTTTTCAAAAAGAAACTATTATAAATGCCATAAATTAGAGTCTTTATATGTATACATGTATCTATAGATTGATACATGAGAGTCTTTATACGATATGTGTATTTTCACAACATAATTGGGATAAACCAGAAATTAAACTCGATTCGCTCATTGTCGGATCGTCGGATATAAACTAATTTTTATCTTTTTGTTATCTGAAAAATATTGAACAAATTAGGAAGTGGTTGTCAGGGCCGTTCCTACTAAAAAAAGAGTCCTCTTCGAAAATATAAATTTGGACCATTTTATATTATCGTAAACGTAAAATAATATATATCGTTTTATATTTACCATAATACAAAAGAACCCAAATTTATATCTTCGAGCGGGCCCTTTTTTTAATACTGTCTATGTTCCATTAGAAAAGTCTACTTTCAATTTAGTTTTATTTTTGTTGGTGTAGAGGAGTTTACTTTCAATTTTTTTACTCTTCTTACCCTTACTAATATAATAATATGCAATCTATAATTAACTCACGTATAAAAAGTAAAGACGTAATTAGAATAAAATATGTCAAATTAACTATTTTAGCTCGTTTATCTTAAGCTCCATTAATATGTTGTATATTTTGAAATAGGATTTTTCCTGATAGAATGCTTACTCGATAGAGTTTGGGTACGGCACAACTCTTAGAAAACTTTCACCCTGGGAGGAAATATTCATTAATAAGGCTTACAAAATTAAAACATTTCAAAAACAAAAAAAATATAAATAATTAAGTCACAAATACAACTATAAATAATCTATATATATATTCTCACAAAAAATAAAGGTGAGTGAATGACGACGAATTTGCATTCGTTTAATTGGTATTAAAGTAAATGTTATAATACATATACTTAATAAATTAATAATATATACTATATATATAATAATTTATTTTGGGGGCCTGCACGGTAGTTCAGGCCAGACACCTGCAGGGCCTACCCTGTGGGTTGTAATTGTTTGAAAACCGGAACGATATTTATAGTTTCACCAAATTTTGAGTGAGGCAAAATTAATTCGCCCTTAAAAGAGCAACAAAAAAAGAAAAAGGAATCTAAAACTGAGTTTTGTCTCCACTCCCAATAGTCCAGTAGATATTAACAAATCTGCAACAATATTTTCCGTCGTCTCTGCTTGCATTGTTGCTCTTGTTAAATGTTAAAAAAAAGCCGAATGGATCTTAGTGAGACTACAATATTTTCTTCTATTTATAGGCTTTAGATGACAGCCTCTCATACTCATTCAAGGCTCACTTCACATCTCAGTTGTTTTTGCTGCATTAAGATCTCAAGTTCTTCTAGTCATGGTATATATATATATATTAATTATTCTCTATAATTATTTTTGTTTAATTTCAATTAATACATTAATTGATATTTGAACTGAAATTAATGTTCATCTCACGATTTTCATCATAGGAGGAGGAATTGGAAGAGCTTCTTCTTGAAGGAAAGGTGGACTGGAAAGGGAGGCCAGCCAACAAAAATAAGCATGGAGGGATGAGAGCTGCTATGTTCATACTAGGTAAATATAGTTCGCCCTATACATATATATATATATATATATAGATATACACCATAGTCTCTTCACGGGATCATTCCTTCAGTGGATAATGACTTATGATATATTACCCATGCAATTGCATAACTCATTAATGCATAGGTTATTATCTACCGAAGGAATGATCCCGTTAAAAAACTATATCTTATCCTATAAAAAAAAAGGTAATTTAATTATTACATTTGTTTTTTCATTAATCTAAACCATTACAGTTTTAAGTGTGGATTGATTGTTACCCAACTTACACTTACGTAATCACACGAGTAAGGATAGCGAAAGATGAAATACAAACACGACTTTTATATTAAGACAATCTTTTTTTTTTTCTTTTAATTGTATCCTATAATACTTAATTAAGGTGGAAATTTTTTTTCTTCTTCTTTAAATTGTTTAATTAATGAATTATCTGGTGTTGCAGGTGCATTTATGTTTGAAAACATTGCAGACTTATCAATAGCGGTAAATGGAATAACGTATTTCAATGGAATAATGCACTTTAAATTAGCGGATGCCGCCAACGAACTCACAAATTACATGGGAACTACTTATATTATTACCATCCTTGGGGCCGCCCTTGCTGATACCTACCTTGGTAGATTCTGGACCGTTCTTATTTCAGCATGCATTGAGTTCTTCGTAAGTTTCTTCCTTCTTTTTTTTTAAAAATATTTTTTATTATTATTTTTTTATTTTAGCATTGATGAAGAAATTTCATGTTCTGAATAATGGAAATACTAGCTATCGACATGCGTATATTAGTTCGTAAACTGTTAAGGTTTAAGGCGAATTATATTTTACCTTTTGAATTTTGAGTATTAATACGAAACTATTGTTATTGTTTTGAAGTTAAAATCTCACTTTTGGTCATCTTTTTAATGTCGTTACACTTGTGGTCCCTATTCTTTGCTAGTTTTGGAACTTTTTGTTTCTATGACCGGCTACAGAAAGTTTTGTAGGTCATTTGAGGTGGTTATGCAATTTTAAAAATATTGTTGACTTACAAAATTAGCGTTAATTTACAAAATTAGTCAACAAAAATCTTATGCAGCCGGTCATATGTAAAGACCAAAAGTACAAAAATAGTAAAGAACATGGACTACAAGTGTAACAATATTAAAAAAAGGGACCAAAAGTGCAACGACGGCAAAGAATAGGAGCCAAGTTTTGAATAATACCAATAATTAACTCTCTGAACTTTCCAGACGACAAAGTCAAAACTAGCAAAATACAAATAACTTTATGCTGTTTTGATTTCTTTTCTTAAATACCTTCCAAGAATTATTTTTAGCTTTTTGGTCTTTTACAAATTTTTCTGATCTCGACTTTGTCGTTGGGTGAGTTCAAGGCGTTATTTGTGTATTTCAAAACAGTAGAGATGAATTCATAGTTATATCTAAAGTCTAGGGAGATGAAAGTAATTCGCCCTAATGTTTAATGTACTTCTTTGTCCTATTACAAGAATAAGTGATTCAACTTGATAAATGATAAAGGATTGGAAAAATTAATTAACATTAAGGCTATGAAAAAATATACTTGATGAGAAAGACCATTGGTATCATGATCTAGACCCAATCTATATATTCTACTTTGTCCATACCCAAGGAATTAACTAGGAAAAAACAAAGAAAAAGAGCCATTATAAAGTGATTATTAGTTGGGATACACAAGGATTTCATTTAATTTATAAGTAGAATTCTTTTCTTCTGTTTCTTTCCAAGATCAAAAGGACCAAAAAAAAAAAAAAGTGTAGAATTAAAACTGGATTTCTAAAATAAATTATAAATTTTGGTGTGGATCGGAGAGGAGTATTTGAAATATGATGTATCGCTATCTTTTGATCAATTTTGTATTACAACTTTAAATACTCATGATTTAAAAGTAAAATTATGAATTAACATTAAAAGCATACGAGCTTTAAAATTGTGATACATAATTAGTATTCTTTTTGTCTCACTACAAGAGTTTTGATTTTAAAACTTTTTTGTGCAATAGAAGAGCAATGTTTTTTTTTTTTTTTTTTTTTTGGGTTTTTTCCCATTACTAATTCGAGAAGTAAGAGTATGAGTAAAAAAATATGTCAAGTTTCTTATTTATGTTATACTTTATCATCTATATAAAGTTATATCTTGATTCTTTATATAGGACATAAAATTATACAAAAGTAAAATTTAAACTCCAGGACAAATAAAAAAATATAAAATACTGAGATTGGCACACTTTAGTGCATTAATGTTGCCTGCATATAGTCCAGAATCCAAGTCCATAATTTATATCACTCTAAGGTCTATTCTTTTCGTTTTCGTTTTGATTTTGATTTTGGTTTTGATTTTAACAGTTAATTTAATATATTATAATTAATTTTTATTATTTTCAATATAATTTTTTTTATTTAACTATACATTGTTACATTTTTAATACATTTTGTACATTATAAAATTATTTTCTAAAAGTATATTTTCAAAATAATAAAACGGAACAGACCCACTAAAACACGTGTGCCATAACAGTATTACGATACATGATTGGCACATAGTTAATTTTTAGTACAGAATTACCCTATAATAGTATACAAAAATATTGTTAAATAACAATTTGTATTGATGTTTGGTACTTAGGGACTCGGAATGCTAGCCATACAAGCTCACTATGCCAAACTGAGGCCACCCACCTGCAACGTCTTCGATCCAACTGCCAACTGCGCCCAAGTCAGCGGTGGCAACGCCGTCCTCTTCTACGTAGCCCTATACATGGTTGCGCTCGGAGGCGGAGGAATGAAATCGGCGCTGCCATCGCACGGCGGCGATCAATTCGAGGACGATGATCCTGAGGAAGCATTGCAGAGGTCAACATTCTTCAACTGGTTCTTACTGATGATCTGCATCGGCGGCGGCGTAAGCCTGAGCTTCATTGTGTGGGTACAAGACCATAAAGGATGGGATTTAGGGTTTGGTTTGTGCACTATAGCTATGTTCGTTGGGATATTGGTTCTTGTAAGCGGATTGCCAAGTTATCGTATTCATATAGTCAAAGGAGGCAGTGCCATTACTGAAATTATTCAGGTAATAACGTATCTCTACCCTAATTGACTTTGTTTTTTTTATTTCTTCTTTTAAGGGTCAAACTCATGACCTCAATGTTGTAAGTTCTCTCTTTTACCGGATAAAAGCCCATTTTAGCCCTTTAGTATTTTACTTTGGGAGCCAAATAAGCCCATAGCGTTACATTATTTGTTGTATCCAAATACACGGTCAATGTTTACGAAATTTGCCCAAATGAGTCCCTCTCTGATAATGTGCATTTACACGTAAATTGGCTAAATTGGTCTTATTTTAAAACGTCAGGGGTTTATTTGAACCTAACATAACGTTAGGAGCTATTCGACTCTAGGGTAAAATATTAGGGGCTAAAATGAACCTTTGCTCCCCTTTTATCACTCCTAAACCTCCCTTTTTTTGTCATTGTTTTGTGTGTTTGTACAACTAATCTAGTACCAACCCTACACACAAAGGCATAAATAATTTTACGATATGATACATGATTAGTGGTACATGTGATTTGTGCGGCTTAGAGCGTACACATACACACACATTCTCATTTTGGTTGTGCATGAAATGCCTTAATTTTGCAGGTCTATGTAGCAGCTTTCCATAATAGAAACTTGCAACTTCCTGAGGACTCTGCTAAGTTATATGAGATCAGTATAGACAATGAAGGTGCCATTCAGGAAGAATTTTTACCACACAGTAACAGTTTGAGGTTTGTTTCTAACTTCTTTTTTTTTTTTTTTTGATAATTTACTTCATTGGTCCTTTAACTTAGGCTTTTGTCTCTTTATTTAAGTCTTTAACTTGAAAATGTTTCATCTTTGTTCCTTAATTTCAAAATTTTGTTTTAAAATGGTCCCACCGTAAATTCCAACAATATTTCAGCTATTTTTGCCTAAACTTGAGATTGCCATATATTAATTAATGAGAGCAACAAATTTTAAGTAAAAAAATAAATGTTAAATTGCTTTATTCATATCTTAATTTAGTTTGAAACAGCTCAGGTTTTAATTTTCTCCAGGTTCCTAGACAAGGCAGCCATCCAGACACATTCACAACTTCAAAAACCAAACCCATGGAAGCTATGCAGAGTCACACAAGTAGAAAACGCAAAAATCATTCTAAAAATTCTCCCAATTTTCTGCTGCACCATCATGATGACCGTTTGCTTAGCTCAGCTCCAAACCTTCTTCGTCCAGCAAGGCGCAACCATGGACACAAGCATCACCAAACACTTCCAAATCCCACCCGCTTCTCTCCCCATCATCCCAATCATCTCCTTAATCATTTCCATACCCGTTTACGACCGAATAATCGTCCCCTTCATTCGGACCTTCACCGGTCGCCCCACCGGCATAACCCACCTCCAGAGAATCGGAGTCGGGCTGGTCCTCGCCTCGGTATCCTTCGCAGTGGCGGCCATCGTGGAAGTCAAGCGGAAAAACGTGGCCCGGTCGCACGGCATGCTCGATGCGATCCCGGTGCTTATGCCGCTGCCTATTAGCGTATTCTGGTTGGGGTTCCAGTATTTCATATTCGGGATGGCGGACATGTTCACGTACGTCGGAGGGCTCGAGTTCTTTTATTCTCAGGCTCCGGAAAAGCTGAAATCGCTTTCTTCGTGTTTCCAGTGGATTTCGATGGCGTTGGGGTATTTTCTGAGCACCATTGTAGTCAACATTGTGAACAGCGCGACGAAGAATGCGACGGCGAGTGGAGGGTGGTTGGCCGGAAATAATATCAACAGGAATCATTTGAACCTGTTTTATTGGTTACTTTCTGCGCTGAGCATAATTAATTTCTGTGTTTATTTGTTCTTTGCCCGGAGGTACAAGTACAGGCCGGAATTTGATAAGAATACGATGATCAAAGGGAAGATTGAGAGGTTGAAGAAAGTTGAGGAAGGGAATCAGATTCAGGCGGAACAAAGCGTGAGCGCCATGGATGTTCAGCTCCTTCGTAAAAGTAATACCGAAACATATTGATGAGTTTAGACGCAAACAGAACCCGTGAGATCTTCGGTTTACTCTGCTTTTATCTTTTGTGTCTGTAAGTCATGATTGATATGGGGTCCTATCTTTCAATGTTAGGGGATAAATATGAATGAAAAGTAAACAAAAAATCTGATCTCCAAATAGGCGGCTCGACATCTGTACTCATGTCACCATAATGGAATTCTGCCCGCATACTTATACTTACAGTATTCTAATTCTCATTTTTTTTATTAACAATTCTATATTATAAAAACTCCATTCCGTTCGTAAAAGAGTTGATATATATCCGTTTACTACAACAATGATCCAGTGAAGATAGATTCTTTTCTGAAAAACTACTTATCCATTTCAACCTTCTTCATAACGGCCTTAGCTCATTGCAACATTTATATTTATTGTTTGTCTTGGATGTTATGAGTAATATATAACCGTTTTACCTTCGTTGCCAATTCATTGAATCTTGATGATTAAAAACAAATCAGTTTCTTAAATGTACGTGTGTGATTTGATTTTTTTTTTTTTTCATGCATAACATTTATTGAATATTTGTTTAAAACAAAAATAATTTTATAATAGTATTTAAGATATGGCCAAATTTTAATATATTTTTGTAGATCATGAAGAAGAATACATCATTTGAATCATGTCATGTCTGCTCAAGAAACATGATAACAAATTTCTGAAACTCTTTACACGCAAAATAAACAGACCAATAATGCATAATAATCTCCCTACAAGAAAACATATTACTAAAACATTCATATAGCACTTAATTGTTTAAGGAAGGATTCGAACCATAGACTTAAACTTCTATCGAGTCTAAAGAAGGCTAATTAACCACTTCGACTACTTCCTTTTTTGTTACTTCTTTCTTATTATTATCATTATGTTATATAGGTTTGTTTATATATAAAATACGTACTTATTTATGGGCAAGGTTATAGTCCTTTCAAAAGAATCAATCTGCCCCTTCAATTTGGTCTGGTACAAATTAACTATGCAATTGTATAAGTCAAATTCAATGGTTGAATAGTCCTTGAAGGGACTATAGTTTTTTTCCTTATTTTATACTACATATATTATAATAATATATAAACTTATGATAAAATTTTAAAAAATCTATTTTTATCAAGCAGGTTTAAAAAAGAAATTAATAAAATCGTTTGGTAAAACATGTTTATGAAATATTGTCCAAACTTTTTTTTTTTTTTTTTTGTAAAAGCAGTTTAGAAAAAGAACAAATTTATCGAAATCGATTTTTAGGGAACATGTTTAAAAAATAATTTCAAAATCGTTTTAGTAAAATAGGTTTTGAAAAGAAAATCGAAATCTGTTTTTCGAGAATAGGTTAGAAAATCATTTTCAAACCTGTTTTAGTAAAACCCGATTATCATGAAAGAAAAATAGGGCGCGAGACTTCTAAGAGTGACAAAGTCACTGATTTTTTGGTGAACATGTGGCTTTGCCCAAAATGCGTTCGGTAAAGCCATTGGTTTATCAAAAAACCCTTGCCTTTGGCCCTAATTAAATATCAAAGCCACCGGATTTTCTTAAATTGGTGGCTGTATCCAATAAAGTCACTGGTTCAAGGAAAATCGGTGGCTTTGTTACTCATTTCTATGACAAGTCACCAGTTTATAACAAATCGGTGGCTATATATGTCGCGTTTTGTAAAAGCCACCAGTTTATATGAAGCCATGGTTAAATTTCGATGGCTTTATTGCATTTTGTGGTAGTGATTATATGTGATTAAGCAGCAAATTAACATGGTTAAGGATCAATTGACAATGACAGAAGCAAGTCATCCACGATGGTCTTTTTCTTTCTCTAATGGCTAAAAAAATGTTTAGTAAAAGGCTCTATAAAACTATACCAAATATCTTAAGACCCTTCACTAGACAAATCATGAATAACACAACTCTTCACCTAATTGTACATTTACTGGTTTTCAAAAACAAAACAATTAATTTGATTTAAGATGTACAAACTTTTTCTAATATCTTTTAGGCTTAAATATTATTAACCCCCTGTGTGTATAGGGAAGTTTGACATTTGCCCCTCTATGTTCTTTTAATACGTCTTTTGACCTTTATGACCATAAGTCAAAGCTTTATATGTAATGCAATGTCTTTTATAACCCTCCTCTATTAAGTAGTATATTTTTGGAGAAAAATACCCTTAACTAATTAAACATTAATATGTATGATTTACTCATTTTTAATATATTTATAATCATATATTGATTCAACGAGAAAAGTTCAACTACATATACTAATATACACAGACTAGTCAGTCACCTCTAAACTCTAACTACCAGAAAATTAAGAAATTAAATTAATATTATTTATTTCTCATTAACGATTGTCTTCAAATAAAGTCAGTGACCCAATATTGAAAGCAAATATTAGTAAGACTACTATTGGGTAAGACTAAAATTTTATTATAAAATATTTATAGAATCATTAAGTTATTTGATAATGACTGAATGATTACTTAACGAAACAAAATTCAATACACATATATATAATATTTATACTAATATATATGGTATAAATTAGTTGACATATTTACAGTACGTTACATACAAATATTGTTTGCTAGTATAATTAATTTGGAGAGGGTCATGATGAAGAAGAAGCAAGCAAAAATAAAAAATAATAAATGGGGAGGAGGAGGAATCATATCATAATATAAGTTGGCATATCAACAGTGAGGAATCATATCATTTTTTTGATTGTATTTATGAAAAATTCATAGCTTAAAAGTTTTCAATATATATGCATGTTTTTATTTGAACAACATCATGAGGTATTTCCCCCCTAAATAGATTTGTTTCGTAATTTTATTGATAATCTCACGCCACCCACCAAAATTCTTTTAAGTTTTAATAGTTAATTTATCTTTTTACTGTTAATATTTAATTAGCTGAGGGTAGTTTTGTCCAAAAATATAATGTTTAATAGAGTAGAATTATAAAATTCATTGTATTATATATAAAGCTTTGACTTATGGTCATGGGGGGCAAAAGATGTATTAAAAGAACATAAGGGGCAAAGGTCAAACTCCCCTATAAACACATGGATTTAATAATATTTAAGCCTATCTTTTATAATAATAATTAATTGCTATGGTAACATTTGAGCACGAGTTTACCCAAACTCGAGTTTAACTATTAATATTTAAACTTGGTATGTTATTATATATACTATATTACATTTTATTTTATATTTAAGTAAACTCTAATTTTGGTCCCTACATATGGCCTTTTAAATTTTTTAGTTCCTAACATTTGAAAACATCTTTTTTAACCCAAACTTTTGAAAAATGAATTTTTTGGTCCCTTGGGAATCTCACCTAACAGGATCTGTTATGTTTCCATCTTTGAGTCTCGCCTTACCCTAAATTGAAGGGCAATTTTGTCCACTCAATTGTTACAGTTAATTCCATCCTCTCCGAACACCACCTTAGTGAAACCAATACAGTCATAATCTGCTTACATTGACACTGGGGCTTCCCTCCTATGTGCTGGGATCACAACTAATTACAGTCTCCTAAGATATTTTGAACTATGGGTGACTTGCTCCACAGCAACAAAAGTGACTTATCTGCTGCGGTGCTTGCCTGTTTGCATCACGATTGTGTTCTTCTAATTTTCCATAGAGATGTGAAGTTTAATAATATATTACTGGATGACGATTTTGCAGCTCCAGTTACAGATTTGGTTGATGCAAATGGGAAGTCATTTGATATTCTAAATCTATAACTGCAAGATTTCTAACATTCTGGTGATTTTAACTTACTCTGTACTAGTTAACTTTTGTAATTATTCTGTGTTCACTTCCAATTGCAAAATATGCATACTCTCAATGCAGGCTTGCTATACAGAAGTCCCCTTCCGATCAAACCCCCCTTTCCCCGACTCTAATTGCAGGGGACCTAATAGAATATCAAATGGTTTTGAGATGGAGACTGAGTGTCTGAAATATCATTTACTATTCTCTTCTGGATTCAGGGCTTCTATGTCTATTTCAATAAAGGGAAGGAGTCGGTATTGTGGAGTGCACATGTTATTGGCTTGTTCTTGAGAGAGACACTTGATGGACAAAATTGCCCTCTAATTTAAGGGAATTGAGATTGACCGTCAGTATATAACAGAATCTGTTAAGTGAGACATCTAAGGGACCAAAAAATTCATTTTCCAAAAATTAGGGACTAAAAAATACTTTTTCAAGTGATAGGGACTAAAAAACTTAAAAGGTCATATGTAGTAGGGGACCAAAATTAGAGTTTACTCTTTATATTTTTATCTTTACATTCCAGCAATAATTTTATGTCTCTAAGGTTTACGTTTTTGAAAAATCAAACTATATTTCAAAGTAAAAATAGATTTTCACAAATTGTTTGTTTAAAGTACAACTCTAGCCCATATAGTTTAAAAGGAACTCTAATTTGTTGATAATATATTAAATATCATATATATATATATATATAAGTTTACATATATACATATACATATATGTGTGTATATATATATATATATGTATATAATATATGTATATGAGAGATTCAGTGATAGTGAGATAAGACTACAAAATATCTTGATAACAGTGCTACATTTAATGACATTTTATAATGGTTTTCCATTGTATGTAATGGTGTCTGTTATATTGTCGTCAAGTCGACCTCCTCGTAATATCAAAAAAAAATAATAATAAAAATAAAAAATAAATAAAAAAGGTCGACCTCCTAAAGCAGTAGAAAAGTTTGATTCGCTCATCCGAAGCATAGCCAAAGGTTGATTCGCTCATCCGAAGCATAGCCAGCTTTGTCCGAAGCATAGCCAACTTTGAGCTATCTAGAATTAGGAA
Source organism: Leptodermis oblonga (assembly GCA_016801395.1). NCBI lineage: Eukaryota > Viridiplantae > Streptophyta > Magnoliopsida > Gentianales > Rubiaceae > Leptodermis > Leptodermis oblonga. Next base: position 31,218,035 of record CM028756.1, on the reverse strand, counting down.
GTTTTGGTTCTCCCAAAGTTAGGTGAGATACCAGAACCTAGACAAGTTAGAAATAGGCCAATTTTACTTTTCTTTGTTTAGTTTTTGAATTTATATTTCTTATTTCTTGTAAATTGGATAATTTCTATAATCTATAAATAGAGATGTTACTCAACTATATTATTCAAATTTTGATGAGATTATGATGTGAGCTACAATTTCAATTGATGTGGAATGGAGTACTCGATGCGGAATACTTGCTAAGGAAAGTCTGAAAATTGTGAGACGCAACTCTTAACCTTTAGAATCCCTACATTGGATTGGGCAGACTACTAAAATTAACCTAAGCTAATTTTAAACACGCAAATTGAACCAAGATAAAGAATATCAAGAGTAAAAACAAAACATGCAATTAGGCAGAGCAATTACCTAATAGCCTATAGTTTCTAAACCTATAATAATGGGTTAAGGTGCAAATAAGCCCCTGTGGTTTAAGGGGTGGAACAAACAATCCCTCGAAGTATTATCTTGGCCAATTTAGCCCTCGAACTTTTGAAAGTAGTCCAAATAAGCCCCTCAGTCAACAAATTTGCATTAACTTGATGACATAGCAATGCTGAGTTCGATAAAACCAATAAAAAATTGACAAATGGCAATAAATATATATATATATATTAAATTTAAATATTATGTGGCTAAAATGAGAAAAGTAAGGCTGAAACACCATCATCATCTCCCACCCCATATCGTTTTCAAAACAAAAATACACAAACATCTTTATTTTATCAACAAAACCCACTACTAAAATCTCCAAACTTTCTGAGATTTCAAATCATGGAGAAAGATGGTGGCATGGAGAAATCAACAAGCTTGCTGAGGAATGAGAATCAGCAAAAAGTAACCTATCTTCCAATGCTTGAAAAGAGTAAAAACTTTCTCTAGTGCAGTCCCAAATTATCCAGTGGAGTTGAAACTCCTTGGACTCCTTCACTTTCGGCAAGAGAAAAACCGAATTTGCAAGCTGAATCTGCTTGAATATTGATGAGGAGGAGAATATGATTAATGATTACTTGTAAATGGGAAGGTCGTGATGATTCAGGCTTGAATATTAATGATTAAAGTGATAATGAACCTCCTCCTTCGGTACTTTCCCAAAAGTCTGCTCAAGACCCATATGCAAAGCTAGAGAATGATATCAATTCAAGTTGGAAGGAGATAAGCTCTACCAAAAAAAATCAGAATTAAATGTTGCAGATCTTGGAAAATATTAGGCAGTATAGTTCAGATAAGCGATGGGGCTGCCAAAAAAAAGGAGGAGAGCGATGATGGTGTTTCAGGCTTATTTTCTCATTTTAGCCACATAATATTTAAATTTAATTTTTTAATTTACATTTATTACACGTGTCAATTTTTTACTAGTGTTATACAAGTCAGCATTGTTATATCATCAATTTTAATGTAAAAGTTGACCGGGGGCTTATTTGGACTACTTTTAAAACTTCGAGGGCTAAATTGGCCACGAAAATACTTCAAGGGCTTATTTGTTCCACCCTTCAAATCATATGGGCTTATTTGCACCTTAACCCTATAATAATTCACAAAACATGCAAATTGCGAAAACTCAATAAAAAGAGTGATTTAAGAGTATAACTAATACTTTCTTTAACTTAAATCAACTGTCAAATAATAGAGAATTCGACCCCTATTTATAGGTTTAGGTAGCCGAATTTCCAAGTACAAAGAAATAAAAAACAATTAAACTTAGAACTCAATCAAGAGATTGATTCCTTACAAACTGAAACCTAAAAGAACTAAGTTTAGTTTAAACAATGAATTCGGCTATCTAAGGATGTATCTAGCCGAAATCCTACCTAAGTTCAGAACTATAAATGAACTAAAACTAAGAAGTAGAATTCAACCAAGAGATTGATCTCTTTACAAGAACCAAACATAAATGAACTAGGAGTGGTTAAGCGATAATATTTCGACTGTTAAGAGATAAACAACAACCGAAAATAATCACAAAAATAAGAAGTAAAGATGAACTACAACAAGAGTTCAAGAAGAAACTTTTATTGAAAACTACTACTAGAATTAATTTAAGTTGTAAACTCAAATTAACTCTTTAACTGAAACCCTAACACAATTTCGAACTGGGCCATACGAATTGGGCCTTTGTAATTTCGGATATGCTCTCCTTTATTTGGTCTTGGGCTGACTACATTTTAGAGGGTGGATTGTAAGGGAATTCGACCCAAAATTAAATGACGTGTATGTGGAAAGTGTAGGAAGCTTCCGGAATCATTTCTTAAACTCCAAATTCAAGAATTCTTCATTTCTTAATGATTCTATAGTTAAATCCTTTTTTTTTTTCGAAACCTTGAGTAAAATGACAATTTTACCCTTCCTACTCTTCTGAGCTTTATCTTCAAGGGCGTTGCTTTTAGTTGGCTTGTCTAGCACAAGTCTGGATGTGGTTTGCGAGATCTGCTCATAGCTTCTTGGTCCTTCTTTGAGTCATAGGTCCAACTATATCAACTAATAGATCCTTTTGGTAAGAACTCGGATCATGAACAGGTTCTGCCTCAGTCCTTGAGTTCTCTCATACTTTCTTTGGATCCTCTGTGCACAGACTTGTTTATAGGTTGGGGATGACCTCATCAGATTATTATAGAGATTGTTGGTTATACAATTCAATTTTTGAGCTTTCAACTTTCGAGGTTGAGTTGTTGTTCATTAGTGAACTTTGTAGATTCATTAATGAATTAATTTTCTTTTAGATTTAGTTAACACTAGCTTAATTTCAAAGGGGTTTTTTTTTCCAAAAATCATAGGTTATGGGTTCGACTTAGTTAGTGAAGTATTTTTTTATTAAGTCATCCGATTCTTCGTTCATTGGTGGATTCAAGAAGGCGATTTAAATCAAATACATCAAGCTAATCTCTGACTTAGTAGATTTTGGAATTCCACAACGCGATCCAGATCTGGATCCGCATCAGGGTTGTTTCTCCCCACAGCCAGGAGAACCACACATGCATAGCTAAAATTTCCCCGGAGAAAACCTCTCTGAGTTCCTTTCAAAATTATTTTGACCCAACAAATTGCTAAAATCTTCCTAGACAAAATCATCCCTCATACATATATAATACCCAGGGCTTTCCAAAGACCAAACCATCCCGAAACTGACCAGATATGAGTCAAAACCGTGGTTTCGTATTTTAATCCTCGGTTTCGGGTCTGGTTTTAGTTTTTCTTTTCCTCTTCCCTCTTCCCTCTCAAAATGTCCGAAGTAGAGCCTACAATGAACCATGCATACATATTCAGTTGAACTAAGGAACCAAACTATACATATCTAAACGTATGCAATTTTTACCCTCCTTAATTAATGCCATAAGGCCCATAACCCAAAACCAAATTTGAGGATGCTTTCATGTCTTACAGGATTTGAACTTTGATTAATCTGATGCCCAGTCTAGCCACTTGAATTGGCTCAATCAACCTCATTCCATGGTTTTTTCATTTGAGAATACCTTTCCAATGAGCAACTGAAGAATTTGTAAATTCTGTCTTTCTAATTATAATTACGCGGCTTTAGTTAATTAGATTAATGTAGTTGTTATTTGTTCTTTTATAATCAGACCTTAGTTTCAAATATAATTGTAGAAATGAATTAATTCAGTTATAGAAACACTCTCAGGAAACCTCCTGATCGTGTCCCAATTTTCAGTTTCTTGGTTTCAATATTTTCATGGTATCATAGCCTCTGAGCCTGAGTTTAATCAATTCATCACCAAATTTTTTCTTTCGATTGATAAATTGAAACTTCAATCATGGAAGTTGGTCGAATTGATGCTGCTAGAACTTCTCATCGCGCTGCCGACTCTCGCAGCAATCGATCGGAAGTGATGATCGAATGATTCGGTCAAATTCAATCAACACTGATTCCCCTTTGTACGTGCACAGTTCGGACAGTCCTGGTTTGATCTTGGTGTCAAATCTTCTCACTGAAGGTAATTACGTGGTATGGAGAAGAGGCCAAGTTAAAGCTTGGGTTTGTGAATGGTGAGATGCAATGCCAGAAATGGATTCTCCTTCGTACCGACAATGGAAAAGAGTGGATTCCATGGTTGTTTCCTTGATACTCAATTCTATATCAAAGGATGTCGCTAAAGGCTGTTTGTTTACAACTAGTGCTCATCAGTTGTGGGAGGATTTGAAAGAACGTTATGGTAAGGGGAATGAACTCCATCATTATCAACTAAAACGGGGGATTTTCTCTATGAAACAAGGAAATAAATCAATAGCTTCCTATTTTGGAGGTTTGAAGGAACTCTGGGATGAATTTGCTTCCCTGAAACCAGTTTCGCAGTGCCGTTGTGAGGTTTCTAAAGAAATTCTGGAACTGGGTGGAGAAGAAAAAGCCATGCAATCCCTGGTGGGACTCGATGATTATTTTGAACCAATCCTCAATCAAATCCTTGTTATGGAGGAAAGAATTCTAAACATATGCTTGTTTTCAAAAACATTGTCAATACTATGCCTGTTTTTTGCACATGGCCGAACATATGGGTTTCACGTTTTGAAAAAGTGAAAACATATTTTTATTTTAGATTTTTTTTCTTCAATTTAGTATAATTATATTATTTTTAAATAGCACGCTTGAAAACATGAAACCAGTAAAGTAACACTGGTTTCACATTTTGAAAACGTGAATTCAGTTTCACATTTTGAAAACGTGAATCCAGTTTCACATTTTGAAAACGTGAATCCAGTTCAAAAAAAATTTCACCACAAAACATGTTATGAGGGTTTTTTTCCCCAATATTTATATTGGGCCAAAAATTACCAAAACGGACCATTTTTTTTTCATTCCCAAAATATAAAAAACGAAATTGGGAGATTCGTTTTCAATCTCCCAACTTCGTTTCCTTCAAGAATAACAAAAAAAAAATTAAAAAAATAAAAAAAATCTTGAAGAAAACGAATTCGTTTGCTTTGGAAACGAATTCCATGAATTCGTTTTCTTTGGAAACGAATTCCTTCCTTCTTCTTTTTTTTATTAATTTCAAATTAATTTTTTCCTTTTTTGTTTTTTTATTAATTTCATTAATTCAAAAGAACCCCCATAATTCGTTTTTGAGTTGTTATGAAAAAAAGCAAAATATAATTATATAACTGAAATTTTAAATTGTAATTTAATAAAATTTTAGAGGAAGTAATTTACGGCATTTTTTGAAATGGTGGTCAATTACCTTTGTCTTCTTTATTCTCTCCATTTTCTATATTATCGCGCCTGCCTAATCCCACTAGTATTCCCTATGCAAGCTCATTTAAACTAAAAACAATTAAAAATGGAAACATCAATATCGGTCTAATGTTATTTCTCTTTGAGAGAAACGAATTTATGAGTTTTGTTTTTAATGGAATTAATTATTTTTAAAACATAAATGTGTGACTAAATTTTTAAAGATAAATAAATTCCCCAAATTCATTTATACGGAGATTTTATGTATTTCAAAAAATGTCGTAAATTATATTACTTCTTCTAAAATTTTATTGAATTACAAATTAAAATTTCAGTTATATAATTATGTTTTGCCTTTTTTTTATTTTTTATAACAACTCAAAAACGATTTACGGGGGTTTGTTTCGAAAACCCTAAAATTTGTTTTTCATTAAATAATATTTATTTTTTAAAAATGAATAAAAACTTAGAAACATGTTGGTGAACCGTTTTCAATGAAAATAATTATTTAATTTTTTTAAAATTCGTTTAAATATAATTATTTTTATTTATTTTAAAAATCATTTTAGTGGAATTCGTTTCTTAATGAAATTAATAAAAAACAAAAAAAGAAAAAATTAATTTTCGTTTATTAATGCAATTACTAAAAAACAAAAAAGAAGGAAAACGAATGTATGGAATTCGTTTTCAAAAGAAAACGAATTCCCTGCATTCGTTTTCAAAAGGAAACGAATGCATGGAATTCGTTTTCTTCAAGAATTTTTTTTTTTTTTTTGGTTAGTTTTGAAGAAAACGAAGTTGGGAGATTCGTTTTCAAATGAAAACGAATCCCCCAACTTCGTTTTCTATAGTTTGGGAATTTCAATTTTTTTTTGTTTGTTTTGGTAATTTTATGCCCCAAAAGTTAATATTAAGGTAAAAAAATCCATGTTATGAAGATCATAAAATTCATTATCAATTTATGTGAAAAAATTCAATATGAACGAAATTAAATTTCAATGTTTATTAAATTTCAAAACTACTTCTTTCCATATTTTGAAAATTTGATATCTCTTTATTATATAAGTAAAAGAAATAACATTTGTAACATTTGAAGTGTTAAGTACTGCCAAAATTTATTGTCAAATTTTAGTCAAGTGTTGCTGAAAATTTTAGGTTCAAATTAATAATTAGTGTCGTTACATGATAATTCCTGAAATATCAGTTTCCTCCCATTTGCATATTCATTAAAATCTAGAAGAAGTGCTTGTAAATGTGTGTGACGGTTTTCTGCATCAAAGAAGATTTTTTTTTTCTTTATAATTAAGTATATATGGTTAATTTTGGTCTGTTATTGTTTATGATATTTTCTTAATTTTTCCATCCATATGACAATTTGGTACATAAATATAGGTAACTATGTGTTTTTAGTAACACGTGGATGTCCGTCACTGAGGTTATGAAAGGGGTAAATTGTTGGAGATTTTCCAATAATTAGCTAAAGGAAGAAGCAGAAAATTAAGTAGTATGTCAGAGTTATCGTTCGACTCGAACGGAAACTCTGATGATCTTCAGCTTCAGTAGTTTATTTTATAGTTTATTTTTTCTTATGGATTCTGAACTTGGAATGAGAATTTTAGAACCTTATTCTTGAGTCATAATTTTCGCATGCATCTATTGTCTTTGATAAATTTTTTACTCTTTTTTATCCTTTTTTGGTGAAGGCTATTGTTGATTCTATTATGCATGGGTTGACACCTCTGTGGGTTATGGTTAAAGGCTGAGAGATACTTATGCAGTTTTGCCTGATCATTTGGCTGGATTAAATTGTTCCTTATAACTGTAAGTTCAAGTTTTGATATGTTCATTATTCAATATATTTGTCCATTATTAATTATATTGTCAAGTACATTCTATCTAGTTATGTGTGCTCTTATGTATCTTTTGATTATGTGAAAATGGTGTCATTTCCATTAATTTCTAGTTGAGATACTTGGTAATTATTTGTAGTCTTGAATATGTGCTTATATCTGACAATAAAAATAAATTTAAATGTTAAGAAATAGATGTATCTAGTCTTTTCATTTGATTGTTATGCTGTTAGAAACCTATATTGAAATTCATAAACTGGGAATTAATCAACGAAAGTATGATGATAAGAGAGAGAACAAGATTGAGATCCCAGATAGTAGAAGAGTGGATTGATAACTTTATACTTGTTTTGAATTTTACCTCTTCTGTCTGACTATGAATAGTTATGTTTATTAATGTACATTGAAATAAATGATTCAAATAAGATTGATTGTCTATATACTGAACTTCCCAATTGCTAATACAATTGAGCCTTTCGGTGCGGAAAGATCATACTAGATCATCCCCTTATTACTGCCCTTGTGGAGCGATGGCGACCAAAAACTCACACCTTTCACTTTTCTACTGGTGAAGCGACAATTACACTCTAAGATGTTGAGGTATTGTCAGGTCTTCAAGTTGTAGGTATTCCAATAGTAGTCATCGATGTTCATAGATCCAAAGTTGAATGGATAAAAATTTGTGAGGGTATAATGGGTTTCTCACACCCACCTACTGCTGTAAGTAGTAATTGAATTTTGTTCAGTTGTTTGTGTGATGTGATTAAATCCCCACTACCTACAAATGCAATTGATCTTGATTATGAGAAGCGAGCTGTGGTGTATATGTTATACTTGTTTGGTGGAAATTTGTTGTTAGATTTGTCTGGTAGCTCTGTATACATGTGTTACCTTGGTTATTTGTTCCCTGTATCTCTCGCACGAACTTTTAGTTGGGGTAGTGCTATTCTAGCATGCTTATATAGACGCTTGTGTAAAGCATCAAAGGCAAAGGCAACTATGATATATGGTTCATTGACATTGTTATAGGTATACATTAAACTTTCGTTTGATATAAGTAGTTTAAATGCAGTATATGAGTTTATAAACCATATTTTCCTTTGATTTATTGTCTTATTTCTCTAACAGATTTGGACTTGGGAGCCCTTACCTACCATTCGTCCTATTCGATGCAATGATGAAATTGATTTCACGCGACCGTACAGTTCAAAGTGAGAATGTTGTTTTTTAGTGTTTGTAATGTTTGGGTTGCTGCATGTTCTCTACTTGTACTAATAAGTCAAATTGTTTTTTGTGGTGTTGTCGAAGGTGGAATGTGAAATTTGGTGTAACAAAAGTGACAAGGTTCTCATTGCCTGGATACCGTGATGCATTAACTAGTATTCGACCTGATCAGGTGCTGTATTTGTAACTTAATGAAACATGTTGTCCAAATTATTTCTTTTTAGTTTTTGACATGCATAGTGATTTTTTGGTACGTTGTAGTTTATTTGGATGCTATATAAGGACAATTACCTGCATACTGCACAGCTGGTCGAGAAATATGGCGTTCATACAATTCCTTAATTTGTTGGGAGATAGTAGAACCTCATTATCCTCACCGGGTTACTCGACAATTTGGAATATACCAAACTATTCCGCCACTTATGCTACTAGATGGACAGGATATCTTGCACAACCTCACAAGAAGTGGTAGACTAAATACAAATTGGATAGAATATCATAGAGATTGGCACATCAGTTTTTCAGTGAAAGTAACCAATATGTTCATGAAAGTCAATTAGTTACAAACCCAACTTATGCTTCTGTCAAATACATGGTACTGGAAACGAACTGTTGTTTACATCACAGATCCCAGTAAGGTGAAAAAGGCTGATGGTTATCAAGGTGACGGAGAGGCCATAGAGTTATTGGTGAGTTACTCTCTTTCTCTCTCTCTCTTACGAAAACAATGCTAGTATTCGCATGATATTGATTTTATATTTATTGATTTCAATTAGTGAGACCTTTCTTTTTTATTTGTCCTATACTAGATGGATGGCTTATGTCGAATGTACTACAAGTCTCTAGATCTTATATGTCAGTGATGAACGTCATGCAAATTACTTTCGGAAAATGAGAGATATTGCTAGTTATTACATGCACAAGGCTAGAGGATAACATCATTTGGAAATTAGGGAATCACATATAATTGATGATGTTGGTCCACAAAAGCAACATCCAGCTCCGATCCAAAAGGAGAAGAAAAATGGAGGTAAGGGAAAGAAAGTTTGTAGGCACCATAATACTCCACCTCAGACTCATGTCCCAAATGTTACCTTTGTTGTCATTCCATGTCCTCCATATCATTAATTGAGAGTTGGACCATTAAATACATCTGATACACGATATTCATCCATCACAGTACATATATCTCACCTTCACGCTACATTTCACGTTACTCCTGTGCATTTTCCATCTTTGTCTGCTGAATTTAGTAACGGTCATCGTGATTCACAGAACATTGAAAGTAGTAGTGTAGTGCCTAGTGACACTAGTGAGTTGGACAATCACAATGATCCAAACTCTCACTTGAGGCCAATTGTGGCAGACATACCAATGGCACAACGTAAATCGAAGAGGAATATTAAGAAGCCTGCTAGTGGTACACATGGAAAGTTGGGACATTAGTTGTTTGACTCTGGCTTTTGACACTAACTTTTAGTATTTAAACTCTTCTAGCACTTAAGTTATTTATGGATTTAGATTTGACATTTTTATGCATAATTTGAAGATAGTAAGGAGGTTTTGTAATCAACTAAGCATTATGACTATATGTATTGTACAATTCAATATTATTAAATGTTTTGGATGTAGTGAGCTGAAATTTGGATGCAGATGCTAATTTCAAATTGTGATTTTATAAGCTTTATTAACGACCTTATATTTCATAAAATGGCAAATAACATTTATGTTGGATATATTCACTCGAAAACACCAACAATAACTAACAACACAAACTAAAAAGTATATTCTTAAATGCACTAATCTATTACAAGAGGTAACAAAGGAAATTGCTTATTCAAATCATGCTAAGCATATTCCTTTAACCTTTATAAGTTCCCTTTGGTGTGCAAAGAGTTCCGGAACTTATATCCTTGTGGGACAAGATGAAGATATCTGTCGTAAGCCCGCACTGACTCAAACAGAATAGAAACAAGAGTGAAAAGTGCAAGAAAGACTAAACAAAGAGAATGATTTCACGTGTTGTAAAATCCCTCCTAAGGAGTCTATTTATAGACCTCCAAAGGGTGCCATTTAATAGCCACAACTCTTACAAAGAGGTTGGAAGAAATGGAACTGAATTCGGATGAGAATTTAGTTCAGAATCACCATTTTTGTAAAGAGATGCAACTTTTCAGAAAGGAGAAAACTTACTGAAGCTTGTCAGAGTTTCCGTTCGAGTCGGACGACAACTCTGACAAACTACTGAAGCTGAAGATCGTCAGAGTTTCCGTTCGCATCAGACAACAACTCTGACAAGAAAAGCGTAACATCATTTCTGCATTACAGAGCCGAACATCAGTTCAGTAGAACGCCATCTTGTAAGAAGGAAGTGCCGATATTTACAACACTGTGCCATCATAGAAGATAAAACTACTTTAACATGTCAATTTAGAGCTAGTAAACAACAGCTGCAATATATAATATTTAAAGCTTCATAATGCTAAATAGATTCAGAACCTAGAGATTTATTTCAAACAATGTCCTTGCCAAAATGCAAACATCTTTTTTGTGTTATTGGAGGACTACTGAAAGCATGCGATGGATTTAGGCAGTATACCCAAAGGGCAGCCGTTGATCAGAGCAACGTATTCCACTAATGAGTAAATAGAAGAGCTTTCAAATATTATTCTATCAATGAACACTACAGTATTTTCAAGCAGAATAATGGAAGCATGCAACAAAGACACCTCAATGCATCTTAAAGCAAAAAATTTTGGTTTACTTAATCTCTTGAAGTATGTACATTATTCCTACATGAATAAACTATTGGGTGAAATTTGGGTCTTGATGGCATACCAAACTATATATAGATCTTCTAGTGGCCCATATCCCACAATAACATGATAATTCATTTGTGATTTTGATCCCTTTTTGACTAGTGTGGGGTTTTGAGAACTTAGTAAAATAAATTCCTAGAAATGTTCTTATTTGGAAAAATAAGACTGTAGTTTTCATTGAAAGTTTTTCTAACTGTAGGAACTGCTCTATACATATATGCCAAAAGCAAGAAATCTCTCTCTCATGTTTTGGCTACCACATTATAAGATATACATGAGGAGAAATAATACCACCAAAAGTAGCACTAATGTCGTGCGCAATTTAAATGGCAATGAAGCAAGTTATTACACTACAAGAAAACATAGTATTTGAGATGAATCTTTGAGACAGTATAAGAAAATCGTCTCAAATACCATTAATTTGAGACACTTATAGTGATTGTCTCAATAATTAAATTGAGACACAATAATTGAGACGGTTGTTAGCGTGTTGTCTCATAAAAAACTAATTGACACACTTATTAGAGACGGTAATATAATTTGTCTCAAATGAAATTAATTGAGACACTCATTTAAGATAGTAAGAAATATTGTCTCAACCTAATTAATTAAGACAATAAATTGAGACAGAAAAAAATAATTTGTCTTAAATGTAAATAATTGAGACAATTATTGAAGACAATAAAAAAAATTCGTCATATAAAAAAGTAAGGACCAAAAAATGGGAAACTTAAAAGGAAACTTTAAAACCGAAAATGTGTATAGCTCAATGGCTTCAAGGCCCATTTTTCTTTTCAAAATATAAAGTTCATGCTCCTTCCTTAGATTGAAGTGTTATCCTTTTCCACCAAAAAATTGAAACCATTCATTTCTTTGTCGGAAGTCAAACGAACTAAGGTAACATTTTTACTCCCAAAATATTCTGAATGTGGCGTGCCTACTTAACAAAGCACGTCAAATCACATAAGAATGATAACTCTTTTGAGTTGACTCACTTAGATGACTGTCCCTTCTAGAATTTTGTGTACTAAATTTTATAAGGTAATTTGAGAATTAATTTTTTGAAATGAAATTTATGATTTAACAATCGGATTAGTTTAAAAATATTGATAACTAAACTCAAATGAAAAGATCAAAAGTTAAAGTTAGAATAATAAATGTCATGGTAATTATAAACTCCAAAACCAAATTAGAAATTTCAAGCTAAGGATAAAAAATTTCCAACTAAACTTAGTTAAGAGAAAAAGTTAATTAAGTCATTAAAATGTTCTATAAAAAAATTAGATTATTTTATTTAATTAAAAGAAACTAATTAAGTTTATAAAGAATAGTGAAAGTTAATAGGATCAAATTGAGATTAAAAAAAATTAGAAGAAGGGCCTATTTATAAGACTATTAAAATTAGTAAGTTAGACTAATAGATAAACCAAATTAATGGGAAGAAAATTGATAAAAATAAGTATAGAAAAGATTAGATGCAAGCAAAACAACTCCTCCTCCCCCAAAACCCACGTCCCTCTCTTGCCCTTTTTTTCCCGCAGAACCCATCTCTTCTTCCTCGGTGACTCCGCAACCGCAAGGAAAAATCTGCACCCACAAACACGCATCCCTCTTGCCTGAGTCTTCCCGCAGAAAACCACACCTTCTGTCTCCCAATCTATTCTCTCCTTCTTCCTTCACTGTAGTGCCACAAGAATAAACCCACACCAAAGCTGATTAAAAATAATCCAGGTTGTCCATCTTTCATCATATTAGCAATCATCAGACAATCTTCAAGGCTTGGTCTATAATACAGTTTACAATTGCTTCAGTTTTAGAGCAAAGAGAGAGACAGAAGATCCTCCTAGTAGAAATCGACAGAAAGGGGAAAAGAAGATGGACAAGGGAATGCTTGAAGACAAGGGATAATAAAGGGAATGTCCACCATGATTTAGCAACTCCAAATCCAAATCCAGGATAGGTTCTAGTTCTTCACCCTAGATTAAAGATTTGATTTTTCTCTAATTATTGTGAATGCTTGATTGGTGAATTTACGGTGAAGTGAGTTTTGTAAATTGTTTATTTTCCTAGAAAGCCTTTTGAGCTTAGATTGAGTTACTCTGTTCAATTGGTTCGATTGGTTTTGTGTTCTAAATGTACTGTTAAGCTCGAAAATTCGTTTACACCGTGTTGCAGTATAGCTTCTTTGTGGAATAGAATTTCCCCTTTTGAGTGATCGATTGAATTTAGGGCCACCAATGCAAGATTATTTTATTATTTGCAATTTTCATATAGTTGAAAGTCTTTTATGCCTCTCTCCTATCCTTTTGGCCGCTGCCATTTGTTGTTCCCACGTTATCAAAAAATTAGTCTTGAATGATAGATCAAAGGGTCACAGACTCATACTTTTGTTCCTTGACCAGTGCTTAGTTCTTGTAAATTAGGATTTTGATAGCTTCTATTGTTTGTTTATATTTGCTGTGGGTTTCTGTTGTACACGATAGAGCATTTCTGATGTTTATAGTTATGCAATGCGCTCATGATTTCAGATTTGATCAACTGATTTTCTCTGCATATTATGTGCAAAATAACTCTTTATTGTGAAAGTGGTGTGTGATTTCTGCTCTTATATATATACAACCCTGAAATTTATGGTGTATGAATTATCTGAATGCTAAATTTCCTTTGATTGTTGTTAATTTCAGCCGATTTCTTGTGCAGACTACTTAATAGGAAAAGCTATTGTTGTCAGTGGTGCTGAGAAATTGTGAGTTTCATATTCATTATGCAGATATATGGAATGATTTTGTTGTTCTTCCACAACTATTTTAATACGATAAAGTATCTATATTTTAGGTTTTTCTTGCGCTTGTTAATAATTGTACTTGCTGTTTGTAGGGAATTATGTTAGTTTGTCCAGAAATAAAATTCTTTATAAATTTTCACCTGTTAAATATACCTGAAATTTCTTAAAAATCAGAACTGTAAACATTTTGGTGTACAATGATACCCTGTTAAAGTGCAATTGATGTTCAAACCAATCTGTGCATTCTGGGGCATCGTTGCTCGTGTCATTTACTGTCCATTCTGTCATGTACTCTCCATTCTATGCATTCAGATAATGATATGCTGCACATGGTTACTGATTTGATTTTTCTTAAATTTATTTTATAGTTTGAGGATGTCTAATTCATTGGTGAAGAGGGGTTTGACTGACTGCATAGACAACTTATGACGAAAACAATCTTTACAAACAAGAGGAGACTTCTGTACGCTGATGTGCTGAGCAGTTCCTCAAGCAGTCGATGCAGGTTGGAATGAGAATTTCTGAACTCAACCGAGGGGCAGCAACCAAGATTAAATTCAGAAAGGTGGGAAGGTATATTTATGGTTTCTTTTTTCTTATTGTGTGTCCAGTACTGATTTTCTTTGGGAAAAATATAATTCCTTCCATAACTGATTACAGGCCCAAAAATAAGAGAAGGCTCGATGGAAGTTTTTTATGGAGTCGGAGAATGATGCGAATTAGGTAATTGTTTCTCAATTATGTAAAGGTTCTTGGAAAGGAAAATGTTGCTTTCTCAATTATGTAAAGTTTATAGAATTTTAGAAAAAAATTTTGGAGAGAAAAATGTTGCTTTCCAATGTAGGTTCTTCAAGTAAGTTCTTGTTCTGATTGGAGATATGAGTTTTGTCATGTGAATTACTCAGCTATTCCTTCACATGTTCTTTCTGAACTGCTTGGTCAGACGTTTCTTTATAGCATGTTTTTGGGATTCAATATAGTTTAACTATGTTTGTAAAGGTTAGTTTAGAAGTGTGTAAACGCTTTTATTAAAAACCTCTTTATGGTTTTTCTCAGGACTTTGAAGATGAATAGGTGGATGGAAGTTAGCTCCAAAATCGTGGCACTTATGCTGGCATTATTCTATTGCTCGACATTTTTTTAGCTTTCTCCTAAGTAGTAGCCATTATGTTATTACCAAAACTATTTAGATATCATATTGATAAACAGTCTCTTCTACTTTTATCAAAGTAGTGTCATGTGCAGTTGTCCTTATGAAATACACAAGGAATATTTAGATGTATATAGATTGTATTAAGTATAGTGATTGTATCAAGTACGGTGTAATTGTGGTGAATATTTATTTACATTTTAAAGATTATTTTTTATTTATGGAGTTTCTTAGTTCTGAAATTAGCAATTAAATTAATTTGAAGAAAAGTGTATTTATTTGAGATGGATTATTACTGTCTCAATTTAGCGTTTCTAACTATTAAAAAAATAAGACATGATATTTAAGACAAATGACTATTGTCTTTCTTTCTATTCAAGACGGCATAAAATTGTCTCTGTTCAGTGTCTCTAATTTCTAAATACTTAAGACGCAATATTTGAGACAGGAAACTATTGTCTCTAATTCCATTTGAGACGGCATAATACTGTCTCAATTAAGTGTCTCAAATTTTTAACAACTTGAGACACAATATTTGAGACGGTAAAATGAATGTCTCAAATCTGTCTCAAAACGTGTTTGAGACAGTTAAACTGTCTCAAATTTCTTTTGCGACGGCCGCATAGGGGACAACACATTTACTGTCTCAACACTGTCTCAAAAACTATTTTGAGACAGTAAATGCATTATTTGAGACAATTATTGAGGTGTCTCTAAAAGGACCTTTTCTTGTAGTGTTAAAATCATAAGCAAGAAAAAGTACCATCAAATGCTCAGAAAACTAAACAGACTAATACGCCAAAATACAAACATTGTGCATCTACCATACATTTGGGAAGCTGACAATTAACACAGCCAACTTTGTAAGAAGAACCACAATCTAGAAACTGGAAGCAGGTAGCCAGAATAAGCAAATGAATCAAGATCTAAGAGGAGTAACTCAAATAAAAAAATATATGAGCTACATGTTATCCAAACATAATGTGTCAATGCTTACATACATGGTAATGCAGCTTCAAACCAAAAGATACACGAAAAACAATCCAAGAAGAAAGGAAGAAGCATAAGTTATGTTATTTGAATGTGATTCTAAAAAGTGAATCGATCTCTCTCCATGCCGTATTTTTCTTATCGTAAAACCAGAGGTATTGCAGAGGGTTGCACATCAACTTGAAGCAGTCATCAAAATTTTAATAGATAGAAAGATGTGTCAAAATCATAAACCATAGATAAAAAGGTAAATAAGCCCATCCATACAGTGACTTAAGTGCCAGGGTCTAAGTAGGCATATGGCAAATAAATTTATCTAATTTATTATACAGAAGAAAAAAAGGTAAAATAGAAAATCTTACCACTAAGTTACCACGAAGGCCAGCCTCTTCTACTACCTCACATATTGCTTCCTCCTCAACTGTTTCATCATTTTCCCACCCACCCTACACCGTAAAATATGAAAAACACATGAATATTATGAAAGTTTTAACAATAGTGGAGTTAACTGGTTATTCTAGAGTTATGTATTCTCAGATAATCAATAGAAAAGCAGTTACATAACAACCTAAAGAAGTTCAGACGAGCATATGGCTGAAATATTTATTATATATGAGTATTGGCCCAATAGAGAACTAAAAACTACATAAGAAATAAATTATAACTCATATACCTCACTGTTTAGTTCAATAATCAATAATTAACAAATGGTGATCAGCACAATACAGGTCCAGATTACTCATCTAATAATGCAGGCTACATGCATTTTAAAATAATTTTCCTAAAAAATGCTTGTCTTGTAGAAGAAAGAATTATTTGATTTTGCGTTTTGTTGCTGAAAGTTGAGTGGAATGTTTTAGGGCGAAACCAAAAAAAAAAAAAAAAAAAAAATTGTTACAAAGAAATTAAATTGTCTCACAGATTATGGCTCAGGGACAGAGTAGTAAGAGACTTCAGGGAGGCTAATCCTTTCCAGCTAACTACTTTTCTCCTTAGCATCTCCAAGCTGAAGCTGAGATGAGCTCTTTTCGTTGCCAATAGAGAACAAGGGAAGACCGTCTCTTTTCCACGTAGAAATCGCGAACTGGTGTCCTCTTCACCACAAAACATCCACACTTTGCTTCTTATCTGTGGAGGAGGGGATATGGAGGCGGAGTACGAATTGGTAAATCGTCAACTATGACGGAGACAGCGCCGTGAAGACAAGAACACTCAGGGAATCACTGATGCAAGAGTTTCGATTTTTTTTCTCGGAGAATCGGCAATTGTGGTGAGATTTGGAGAATTGGGGAATTTTACCCTAACCATCCGTTTTCAATTTTTACGTCGTTTTCTGTTTTCCTTTTTTTTAAATAACTTAAATTAAAATAAGAATAAAATATTTTAGCTTGTTTTCACGTTTACAAAACGAGAAAGAATATTTTCTACTATGCTTAAAAAAACAAGCATATTTTCATCTATGTTTTCATAACAAGCACACTTTCAGATTTTTTCCGTTATGGAGCCTATGCCAACCACAAACAAAGCATATCAAATGGATCTTAAAGTTGAACGACAAAAAATGGTTCAAACCTCCTACTTTGAGATTGATCAAAACAGCTTGATGAATGTTCGAAGCTTGCCTGGCTCTGGAGCTAACAGAAAATTAAGCTCTGGAAAGGAGAACATTAAGCCGATGGAAGGAAATCAGGTTAAAAGACCTGATCTGAAATGTGATTATTGTAGAGGTCAAGGACATTTGAAGGATATTTGCTTCAAATTGAATGGGTATCCAGAATGGTGGAAAGGAATAAAGGATTCAGCTATGATAGATAAAAGTGAAATGGTGGCTTACTCTGCAATTGCTAATCCAGACATTCATTTTGATAACTTTCAGGCTGCAGGAAAAACATGGCAGGAGATGATATCTTTACTAATTCAATAGGAGGTTGGGAAGGTTTTAAAGGGTAAAGGAAAAGAGGAACCATCACATGGTGAATATGCAAACATGGTCCATTTTAACGACTTCGCAGATATGAATTCTGCTTTGTTATCTGGTGCTTTTGATAATTTTAATGCTGATTCTTGGATTGTTGATAGTGGTGCTACAGGCCATATTTGTAATGACCTAAACCTATTCTACAATTAAAAGTTAGTAACCAAAGTAACCCCCATATACCTACAGGATAATACAGTACAATTCGTTAAGCATATTGGCCAAATAAGACTTTTTGATAAAATGATACTTACTTATTGCCTTAATGTACCAACCTTTCGCTTTAATCTCATATCAGTGAGCAAAGCCTTTAAATGCACTAACACTTATTTTGTTTTCTTTCCTTTGTTTTGTCTTCTGCAAGACCTCGTGACTAATAAGGTTTTGGCAGTTGAAAAGCAAGAGGCTTATATTTCCTTCGTTCCCATCTTTTATTCCCTCTGTCATTAAGTATTTTACCTCTAGCTTTACTGGTTTTGCTGAAAATGTAGATGTTGAATGTGCTGTAAACAGTGTTCATGTTTTGGATACTAAGATTTGGCATAAGAGGTTAGGTCACCCCTCTTTGAATATATTTCAACATTTGAGTTCAATTAAATTCAACAATTCTCATGACTCTCATCCTTGTGATATCAGTCATTATGCTAAACAGCAAAGGCTGCTATCCCTTTCAGTTTGTCATAAACTAGTAAACCGTTTGAACTTGTTCAGTCGGTTGTTTGGGGGCCATATAAGATTCCAATAGTCAGCAATAGCCAATTTTTCCTAACACTGGTAGATGATTTCAGCCGAGCCACTTGGACTTACCTCCTCAAATTAAAAAACCAAGTCGCATGCATTCTTGACATCTTTTTTAAGATGGTTTGTACACAGTATGATGTATCTGTTCAGACTTTGAGGACTGATAATGGTACTGAATGTCAAACTTTATTGAAAAACTTTGGAATTTTACACAGACGTCTTGCACCTATACACCCCAACAAAATGGATTGGTGGAACGTAAACACAAACACCTTCTTCAAGTCGCTAGAGCCTTAATGATCCAATCATCTCTTCCTAAACATTTCTGGGGGGAATCCATTTTGATAGAAACCTAACTTATAAATCGATTACCAACCCATATCCTAAACTGGAAAAGCCTTTATGAGATACATCATCAACCCCCTTCATTACATCATTTACGGACTTTTGGATGTTTGTGCTGTGCATCAAACACTCGTCCTCATAAGGATAAGTTTGAAAGTAGATCTTTTAAGGGAATTTCACTTGGATATCGAGCTGGTCAGAAAGGTTATAAGATCTATAACCTTCATACCCAATTCATATTTGTCTCTCGCGATGTCATTTTTTATGAGCATATATATTCCCTATTACTTCTACTGATCAAAACATTCTTCATTTTGCTCCCTCTATTCCCCTACCTTGTATTGTTCCTGATCAACATGAAGCCACTTTCGGACCCTCACAAGATCAACTCCAAAGTCCTAAACCCAATATCCATTGCTCACCACCACTCAATTCTAATATAGGTGATCATGACACCAATATCCATTACTCACCCCCACTCAACTCTAATACAGGTGTTCATGACCCTCACACCATTATACCTCTTCCTCCTACCTTGTCACAACCTGCTCCACCTTGGCATAGTGACAGAAACAAATAACCATCTATTCGGTTTCAAAATTGTGTGACAAACAGTGCCACATTGCCCACATCCTCCTCTTATACTCCACCTACTTACCCATTTGTTTTACCCAATGGTTTCTCCTCCACATAAATGGTTTTTTTTAGCTAATCTAACAAAATTCACAGAACCGCATTCTTATCAGCAGGCTAGTAAACATCCAGAATAGCTTAATGCATTGAAATGTGAGGTGCGAGCTCTTGAAGAGAATGACACGTGGGTTATCACTAACCTGCCACCTGGGAAGAAACCAATTGGTTGTCACTGGGTATACAAGGTGAAATGTAATCTGGATGGTTCAGTTGGGAGGCATAAAGCCAGATTGGTGGCTAAAGGATACAATCAAGTCGAAGGCATTGAATACTTTGATAGATTTTCACCAGTAGCAAAGGTGGTTACAGTTCACCTCTTCCTAGCAATTGTTGTAGTAAAAGGTTGGGTATTACACCAAGTTGATATTAACAATGCCTTTTTATATGGTTTTTTAGATGAAGAAGTGTATATGACTCCTCCTCCCAGGTATACAAAAGCTCGAATGTCAAGTGTGCAAACTGAAACATTCTCTTTACGCCTTGAAATAGGCCAGTCGTCAATGGAATTTGGAGTTTACCAAACAATTGAAATGTTTTGGTTTTGTTCAGTCACATCATGATCATTGCCTCCTTTTTATTAAATATCATAGGTCTGATGCTTATATTAATCTATTGGTTTACGTTGATGATGTTTTGATTACTATCAATGATGAACTTGCTATTCAGAAAGTAAAACGATTCTTAGATGAAAAGTTCACTATTAAGGATTTGGGTTCTACAAAGTATTTTTTGGGTATTGAACTCGCTCGCTCTTCTTTTGGGCTTTATCTCAACCAGAGGAAATTTACTTTGGATATCCTACAAGATGCTGGAATGCTGAGGGGCAAACCAATTTCTGCTCCTCTTCCTGAGACCTCTGATCGCACCTTCCCTAAATTGGCTGATCCTGAACCTTATAGAAGGCTTGTTGGAAGAATATTGTATCTTTGTTTTACTCGACCTAATATTACTTATTCTATTCAACAATTAAGTCAATTCGTCCATGCTCCTGCATATATTCATTGGAAGGCTGCTATGCATGTGTTACAATACTTAAAAGGGTGTCTATCTCAAGGTATTTTCTTTTCTACTGCATCTTCCATGCAAGTTGAAGCATATTGTGGTGCTAATTGGGCATCTTGCCATCTGACTGGAAGGTCCTTAACAAGATATTGTGTATTTTTGGGATCTTTCCCTCATCTCTTGGAAGACCAAGAAGCACGCTATAGTATCCAGATCTTCCGCCAAGGCTGAATATCGTAGTTTAGCCTCCACTGTTTGTGAGCTAGAGTGGATTGTTTATCTACTTCAGGATTTTCGAATTCATCCCCCATTGCCTATCCTTCTCTGGTGCGATAACCAAGTGGCTATTCACATCATTGAAAATCCAGTCTTCCACAAACTTACAAAACATCTTGAATTAGATTGCCACTTAGTTCGGGACAAGTACAAGGAAGGATTTGTATTGCCAGAACATGTTCCTTCTCGGAATCAACTCACCGATATCTTTACCAAGCCTGTTTCTGCTCCTCTATTATCTACTTCCCTCGTCAAGATGGGATTGACAGATTTTTATTAAGCCTCAGCTTGAGGGGGGATGAAAAATTTGTAAATTCTATCTTTCTAATTATAATTACGTGCCTTCAGTTAATTGGATTAGCAGTTAGATTAGAGTAGTTATTTAGAGTAGTTGTTCTTTGTTCTTTGATAAGCAGACCTTAGTTTTGAATGCAATTGTAGAAATGAATTAATGTAGTTATAGAAACTCTCTTTGCAGGAAACCTCATGATCGTGTCACAATTTTCAGTTGCTTGGATTCAGTCTTTTCAGCAACAAACCGACATAAGCATACGTGCATCACCATCGGGGGTGGATCGCTTTCTAAACCTAGGTAGAAAGAAAGATGGATACCTGAACATGATGATGCTGCCGATGAAGGTGACCCTGATAGCAGTGCCAAAGAGCTGACGAATGATGGTGGATCATGCTGGTGGGCGTCGGATTTGGACCCGAAAACCACTGCACCCATAAACCAGTCGCCCCCAATCCATCTATCATTTTTTTTTAGTGTGGATAAAAATTTGATTGGATTTTATTTTTCCCGAAATCGATTCGAAACCGTGTTACAAAATCTTATTCAAATGTTCGGTTGGTCCGTGGTTCGCTCTGAATCATGGATAATTTTGTTCAACCCTAATAATAACTATAGCTTTGGGGTCCCCAAAGCTATAGAAACAGTGGCGGAGCTAGAAATTTATTTTAGTGGAGGCACAATATATATATATATATATGTATGACCAAATATAATTATATTTTAAAATAGGGTTAAACTAGAAAAAAAACTTACAAAAATAATGAAAGAGAAAAAAAAAATTATTTTGTAAGTCTTTTACGTTTTTCGCTTTGAATGCAATTTTAGTTATAATGAATCTAAACTTGCTAATACTTCAGAAAAAAAAATACTCATAACATTAATACAATTTGGCTATGTGTTGTAAATCTTAATAATACTCAAAAAAATAATCATAATCTTAATACAATTTAGTTATGTATTGTACACTATTTGTATTTAAAATTATAATTTTAAAAATAGTGAGAGCACAGTACATTAATTTAACAAATTAAAAGAAAATTTATACTAAATATATAAATAGCGGTTGGGGCCACTGGGGGCACGTGCCCCCAAAGCCCCCATGCTAAATCCGCCAGTATTTGGGGATTAGTTTTCTCAAAGATGCATGGCTCCATGCCTACTTCTTGTTCAGACTGATATGGATGATAATTCATATAGTGGTTGAAAATATAAAATAATAATTTGAATGCCATAGGTCATAATTCATCCGGTATTTGGAATTTTTAAAAAAATGTATCTAAGTTAATTTTAATTCCAAATTTTGATGTGAGGGGTTGATCATGTGTAAAATTAAAAGATAAATTGGGACATGTAAAAAAAAATGATGAATGCAATTAATACACTAGTTTTGCAGAAAATAAAATAAAGAATAAAATTAATGTTTAATTAAATTTAATTTTTGTATTTAAACTTATAAAATGACAATTACTTAGAAAACAAACATTTTGAAAAACTTTTATTAAGAACAGTGGGAGGACACTTTGTCTCTAATTGATTGCTTTAATTATGTAATTCTATCAAACATAAATCATCCCTAATTCAAGTGCTAAAACACTTAGTGCATATAATGCGAGGTTAAGGGTTTGAATCGCACATCTGACAATATTTGTAAATTTTAAAACAATTTTTACAAGAATTTTAGGTATATTGAGTAGGTGCGCCAAAGTTATTAAAAATTTTATTAACAAGTCAAACGTGACTGCACATATTCTAGCACTTCAAAAAAAAAACATAAATAAATTCATTCCGGACAAAAAGGAATGGTCAGCAGTCAGCATATAAATCGGGCTGCAAGCCTGCAACTAACCAAAATGCCCCCGAGCAAATGAAAACAGTTACCCTTTGCCCCAACCCAAACATATGAGTTAAGATCACAATGATCTCAATTCTTATTAATATACAGCTATATATATAACTTTTAATATTTTAATATGATTTTGAGAGAGTCTCATATCCGATTATCGAATGATTCAATGTACGATATATCAAAGATTAAACTCAATATGCAATAATTCAACAATTAAACAAATAAACGCGACACATCAATAGCTATAGTACACAATACATGATATTTTAATAGCTAAACTTATAAGCGGGATGAGCAACAACTAAATTTGACAGATTAAAGGCTAAACTCAATATGCGTATTTTAATAATAAAAGCGCGATTGTTCATAGGCTTAATTCGATATAAATGCATGCCGATGGACCATTATACGTGTCAGATACAAGATTTTTTTTATAATTTTGAAAATATAATAATATAAACGAAACTATTATACTCCCTCCGTCCCAGTTAAAGAGTCAACTATGCAATGTGTACAACTTATTATGGGTTGTGAGGTTCAACACCTAAAATAAGTAAGTTATCACTATATTTTTCACTTATATCTTTACTTTAGAAGTAATGGTTAATTATGAACTACACATTGTTATATTAGTAAGGGTATATAATGTAAATAAATTCAAAATGGACTCTTTAAATAAGACAATATTTTTTTTTTGAAAGTGGACTCTTTGAGTGAGACGGAGGGAGTACATTCTTGGAGCAGCTGTTGCCAAGATATAACTATGACCCGGAAGAATTTTCGGAAGGAAAAAAAAAAAAAGGAAAAACAGAAGGATTTAAAAAGATTCTCTAAGTTGAATTTAAGCATTAGACGTTTCCCTTAAAAAAAACGGAATTGTTATTTGCAGTAACCGTTTCGATATTTGCAGTAACATTTTCTTGTGAAAAGTCTAAAATACTCCTGACACTAAAAAAAAAGTAATAAGTCACATGCAGTACAATACCCCTGACACTAAAAAAAAAAAAAAGTCACATGCAGTACAAGAAAAAGAAAAAAAGAAAAAAGAAAAAAGCAAAAAAAAGTGGCAGGCATTTGTCTATAAAGCAGAGTGTAAGTTTTTTGCTGTGCAGACCATTTCATTCTGCACTGCAAAAAACTAAATCCTGCAAAACAGAGCCGTGTGGATTCACAAAATCGGATTAAAACTGATATGAATCGGATCAGAAAAAGGTGAGTGGCTAAAGTTAATATTTTTTTGGATATTATTTTATTTGTTGTTTTGATTATTTTGGTTGTAATATGTCCAGATTTGTTAGTATTTTGCTTAAAATTGTGAATTTTTTTTCCGGATTGGCGAAGGTCCGGCCGGTGGTTACTGCAAATAACAAATTTGGGGGGAGGGGGGGGGGAGCGACATACCGGCGGTAGTCAGTGTTATTTCGGGAAAATAGCGCTCGGAATCGGGCGCTATTTTGGAGGAAAAGGTCTCCGGCGCTAATTTTGGGAAAAATACCGCCGGATATTGGAGCTATTTTCCAAAAAATAGCGCCACAGAGAGAATTTTAGGAAATTACTGCCGGCCGCCAGCGGTATTTTGTGGCAAAAATACCGCAGGAGACTGGCGATATTTTCCCAAAAAATATCGCCGTATTCCGGCGGTATTTCAGGGAAAATACCGCCATATTTCGGCGGTATTTTTGGGAAAATAGCTCCGGTCTCCGACGGTATTTTCCGGCGATCGGCGGGACGATTTTTCCGACCGAACGGCGACTTTTAGGTCAACATTTTAAATTTTCTTTAACTTTAATTGTGTTATTGTTCCTTTTATGTTTTATGTTATCAATTAATTTCGTATTGATAAATGCGTGTTTATATTATTGCAGATGGCAGAAGCATTTAGGAAATTAAAATTGAAATTTACTAAAAGCAAGAATGATGACAATTTGCATTTGGTTCAGAGAGGCACTGAGGCGACACAGTCATCCTCTGAGGAAGCAGGTGCCCGAATGCCGCCGACTGCATTCGAGCGACGGAGAAGGTGGCAAGAAGGGCGCATGGGTCTTCGCGCTTTTCAAATGCGGCGAGGGAAAGTAACTTCGATTACAGCGAAACACCATTTGCCCCGCCATACATTGGAAATGCGGAGGAGGATGAAGCTAGGAAAAATGCTGAAAGATTTGAGAGGGACATGTCTCAGTCTCAGTCACAGGGGTACATGGAAGGGTATTTGGGGTGGTTGGAGGAAGAAAACGATGGGGAAAATGTTGAGACCCAACGAAGGAGTGAGAAAGGGAAAGAATTAATGGGGTCCTCACGTAGGTCAATGTCAAGGGCTGGGTTCGGTTCCAGTTCCGGGAGGGATGCCAGGTGGAAGGCCTACCGGCCTTTAGATGGTCCAATTGACGGTGGACCTTCAGACCCAGAGCTGTTACTGAGTTTTAAGGGTCATATTGCATACTACGTATGGCTTCAACATGTATCGTAATATGCTTTAGTACATTTTTCGTTATATAATTTTTATTTAGTTTTGCTTTATGATTGTTACTGGGCGCCTAAAAAGTATTATTTTATTTATTAAACTACACAGGAACGTGGTGTACTGTTGTACCATAATGGGCACGAGAGGCTGCAAAGGTGGGATTTAGCCGATGGGGATGTAAAAACCATAGTGGCAAAATCCGGGTTGTCGCATTTGGTATGGTGCATGTATCCAGAGTTAGACTCTGCACTACTTAGCGCATTTGTTGAGAGATGGCATCCGAAAACTTATTCATTCCACATGCCATTCGGAGAAATGAGTATCACTCTCCTGCGGATTCTGATTGGCGGACAGCCAATTGGGTGGAAAATTAAGCTGGCAGATATGAAAGTTCTGCTTTTAGAATTGTTAGGGATTGAGGAAGACAAGCTCGGTGATCAAGATTTTGCAAGTGTTAAAATGTCCCTCCTTCGAGAGCACTGTGTTAGTGGACAGGTGGAGGCCGCCAATTCTGCCGCAGGGTATTTGTTGTGGTTGGTAGGAAACACTCTGTTCATGGATAAGAAATAAACCACGTTGTTGGGCATTTCCTGTCTTACCTCCGCGATGCAGAAGGCGCAACAGGACTTGCGTGGGGTGCAGCGTGTCTAGCCAACCTTTACCGCAATCTTGGTAGGGCTTCTAGGGCGGACGGTGCCTAATTAGGTGGTTGTCTAACCTTATTGCAGGTTTGTAAGACTCGTTTATAAATTATTTCAATACTTTATACAGGTACATTTAAATGAATAATTTGTTTTTTAATTGTTTTAATAGAGCTGGATATACGAGTACTTTCCAGCGTTTAGTCCTCCCCCGCTCAGTTCCTGGGATGCCGGGGGGCCTGCTGCAACGAAGTGGAAAATCGGAACTGGAAGGAAGCAGGAGCCTAACGCAGATTTGCTGTCATACAGGCGCACACTAGACGGAATGAAATCCAAAGAGGTAATATTTGTATGTCATTTAAATTTCATAATGTTTATTACTGTAATAGACGACGTATTCGAATATCCACTTACTATGTTTCACATGAACTAGGTCAATTGGCTTCTTTTTGGGCCAAATCCTGCGAAAGTGCACCCAATAACCCTGTATAGGGGTCTTATTCATTGCCCTGCGGTCGTAGAGCCATATATGCCTGATCGGTTCTTGCGACAATTTGAATTCGTGCAGTCGATCCCTCACGCAGTTTTAGAGCCAAAGAGTTGCTACAGAGGCCCTGAAATAAAAAGGTACTCCTGCGTTTACGATACGAATTTTAATGTCCCGCACATGTACAAGAGGAATTTGGTAAGGGGGATGCAGATGGCTGACTGGGCCGATCAGGCGTGCCTTGAGTACCTCGACTACTTCCAGCCGCGAACGCACGTGCGTGTCAGTCCAGACGACATGGAAGTGGACGACACACTGGACCCCAAAATATATGTCCGCGGTTGCGGTAAGCAATACAAATTTCTGTTTATTTATGTCAATTAATTATATCTGTTTGTCAATAATTTTTACTGTATTTCGATTTATCTTACAACTGCAGCGGTTGCAATATATAGCAAGTAAACTTTATTATTCTCATCCCCGAAACCGGCATGCCTTCCCTAGCTCCGTGAAGAGGAGCGCCATAGAGGAGGCGGCTACCCATTTGGAGGATTTGATGCCGGGATTGAAGTTATAAATGGTTGAGTTGTATTTTTTTCGTGATTTTATGCATTATATAAAGTAATATATCATTTCGGGTGATATATACATATATATATTAATTGCCTTCACTAATGTTGTAACTAATAACATACAAACGTTCAAAGATGAGAAACTTATATTGTTAACGTATAATGAAACAAGTAACTTGCATTTAACGCTAAACAGTGGTGTGAAAAACATATACTACTAACATTTAGCAGTCGATTTAGTCCTATAAGAATCAAATTTTTGTTTCAAATGGGTTTGCCAAAGCTGCATGTCTTCTGAGGCCCTGTTTCTCCACGTCTAGCAATACCTCACCGGTCGTTAACAAAGCAATGAAATGATTTTGTCCTATTAAACCCATATTGATGAAACTGACCAAATCAGTCGAGACACCGGCCCCCCGCCACACAATCGGAAGGAAAGTATTACTCTGCTGTGCATATAATGTAACAACCCGCTGGTATTTCGTTGCGACAAGTATTCCCAGCATATGGGAATCAAACCAGTAATCCTCTTCTGTCGGAACTACATAACAATCGACTAGCCTGATTGCTAACGGGTAATCGACTGGCCCAAGGACGTAGTTCCACAAAGTAGCTTCATCCACGAGATCTTGGTGCAAGGCTCTGCGCACCTAGTACCACTGCGACTTATCTGCATCGTGTACGAAATAGGAAATTACTCTAAACCCACAATGTTCATCGGGCACTACATTAACGTGCCATGTAATGTATTCGAACACGAACTGCTTCAGAAATACGGGAAGGTCGTAAGGCCATTCAGATGCGTGTGGCCTCACAACCCTTCGTCTTCTCTGTCCGCCTGTGGATCGCCGACCTGCAAGTGTAAATCATATTAAATTTAGCACGTGTAGATGTTTGTAAACACAGTGAGCATGCAGATGAAATACATATATTCGCACCTTGTTGTAGTGTGTTCCTCTCGGCATGCTCGTACCCTGATAGATCTCGCTGGGTGGCATTGTTTCTCGGTCGTCCCCTGTGTGGCCTACTAACCGGCTCATCTAGATCAACAGTTTCCGGATAAAGCGTCGAATGCACCACACCCATCACCCTGTATATCTCAGCGCTTGGACGCGACATTACATCAAGAAACATGTGATGCAATCGGCCTTCAGCGGTTTGCCTCTCCTCATGAGTTTTCGGAATATCATCATCTCCCAAATGCAGCGTCTTCCAGAAGGCGTCTACGTCGATAGGATCAATTGGTTGGTACGCGCACACCAACAGTTGCATCTCACATGCACATGGCAGACTGCAACTAGTTCGGAGTTCGCAACCACACACCGCACCATCTTCCCCGATAAGTCCAACTCTTGATGTATATTCTTCCTGCAGTAGTGCAATACCAGCGAAAGACAATCTACCATTGAGCCTACTATAAAGTAAGTAGTCACTCTTCCGGTAAGTTTTGCTGCGCGAAGATTCCATTGCAGTACCGATTTTATCAAAGTGCTGCCTTATCATAATATTAATGTCGTTGAAAATATTGGAAATGTCTTTTGATCCGTATCAATTGCCTTCTTCAATTGTGCATGTGCACTCTCCACCCTAAGACAATTCACATAAAAATTCAACATGTAGCATACAGAATTATATAGAAGAGCATGTAATTATACAAAATACAAATCATAAATAAAAGTTATAAATAACTTACATATTCGTGATGTGCGAGCCGTAATGCTTTATACTTTTCGTCCAACATGACACGAACTTGTCCTTGTGGGGTTTCAACCACGTGTTTTTCAAGTATGGAATAACATTTCTGAATCTAAATTTATTTTCATACTTAGTATCAATGAAATCCACAGCTTCCGTGAACTGTTCATATGTCAGGGCTTTAACAACGCGACTCCAACGATATAGAAACACGTCCGTTGTTTTTTTGTCGTTGCCAGCTGATAGTACGTGTTTCTTGACATCCATTTCAATGTGTCTCCTACACAGTAGTTGGGTAGCACGTGAGAATATTAGTTCCACAGCATTCATTAAGGCAAGCTCCCAGTCAGTGACGATCACATGTGGGTATCTGTTTTCTGCGAATAGATTGCTCAATTGCACCAACCCCCAGTAATAGCTCGGTGTGGTCTCATCCCTCATGAAAACGAATACGATATGAACATACTGATCTATAGGTAATAGAGCCACTATTTGCAGCAGCAGCATGTCATACATGTTCGTCTTATATGTCGTATCCATAAATAATACGTACGGAAACAAAACAAGCAGACGAGGCGCCTTCTTGTATGCAAAGAAAATGTGCCCGACTGCATTACTGTCGTCATCACGTTCGTGCGCATAGAAGTATTAGTGATCATGCAGAAGTTTAAAGAAATACTGCATGCTAGTCATACCTCCCCTAGACTCCCTTTTACTTTTTGCTGTTTCATTGTACACCTGTTGTATGTGGCTGACATTTTTCGGATCATCCGCTCGCAACTTGGCCAATATATGCATCGGTCTGATGTTAATACTAGACATGTCGGCAATCTTCTTTTTCTCCAATTCTGTTAACCGGGACTACGCTGAATGCCAATTTCGAACTCCTTGTAATTCATGATTGTTATTACCGTCTATGACCTCTAACTTCCTGTTGCCCCCAGCAATTTCTCGGCCCTTAAGGTGAAATGGACAGTTTGTCATCTTGCTGTTTGGATTGGCCCGCCTGCTTTTCCCTTCAGGTAGGGGTGTCTTATCTCTAACTTTTCCTGATCTTTCGCACCCTAGCTCAACTCTACATTTTCTCCCTCTTGTAACGAATAGACCTAAAACCTTCGAAGAGGAAGTAATTTTTGCAGTCATATTGTTTTCAGCCGATCATGCGTTAACCCAAGCAATCATATCTTCCCTACTTCTGAACTCTTCATTCATCTGAAATACATCGTGTGGTCAGCATAAATGTCATCGCTCTTAACACGAAACTCCTATTCAAAAATAAGCGAAAGTTGTTCAGCATACTTAAACGTAAAAATTCATCTACAACCGACAAATTCAGAAATTAATCTTGTCGCCCTGAGTCGAAGTTCTGACATAATTACTTTTAGCAGAAGGCGGAGGGATATTGCAAATGGGACGGAATTTTCGGTGGGAAAAATCGAGAGAAAATCGGTTTTTTTCGGGAAAAATACGACGGAAGACGCCAGCGGTATTTCTTCGGCGAAATATCACAGGAGAAAGACCGCGGCGGTATTTCCGACGGAAATACCGCCTCCGTCCGACGGTATTCCTAAGACGAAATACCGCCGGCGACTGGCGGTATTTCCCCTAGGAATACCGCCAGTCGCCGGCGGTATTTCGTCTGGAAATACCGTAGTTCGCGGTATTCCTATGGGAAATACCGCCAATGACCGGCGGTATTTCGTCCCGTAAATACCGCCATTTTGCATGGCGGTATTTCTCTAGGAAATATCGTCGGCGGTATTTCGCCCAGTATTCTAGAAAATTCCGGCCAGAGAGACACTCTCCAAGACCGAAATGTGACAGATACGGCAAAAAATTTTCGGACAATCGCAGATCCGGGAAAAAAATCCCCCCAAAATGGGTTTCTTTCCTGGCAAATTAACAGGTATACAGAAATATGGATCGACTTTGGGTATACCGGCCATATTTGAAGAAGCGTGTCACTGATTAAATGAAAAACAAGTATCTTCTGCAGTTTGAAGTAAATCCTAAACCCTTATATTTATAGATAAAATGGTCTACACTGTGATGCATGTGACTTTTTGTTTTCTTATTTTTTTATTTTTTAGTGTCAGGGGTATTTTAGACTTTTTCACAAAAAAATGTTATTTCAAATATCGAAATGGTTACTACGAATAACATGCCCCAAAAAAAATTGGATCAATATGCCCAGATGCCAAAGAGAATATTTGTACTTTTCCTTCATTAATTTTCATCTCTTCTCCTTGGTTTGGAATGGAAAATAATACTAGTTCTTATCAATACTGCGTGACTAGTTTTCTTTCTGCGTAAAAGAGGTGGATATATTAATCACACCACTGGTTCTTTAACTTAAAGCTTTCGTCTTTAATTGGTATCTTAATTTGAAAAAGTTCCATTTTTGGTCCTTAATTTGAAAATATGTTTCGAATAGGTGTTAAACCCAAATTTCAACAATATTTGGGTTATTTTTGCTATCATGTGATATGCACATGCATTAATAGGACCAACAAAAGAAAAATAAATGTTAAATAACTTTATTCATGTCTAGGGTGCACTTGGAGCACGGAAAATGGAATAAGAATGGGACAAGGAATATCTCATATTCGAAAATCAATGAATTCCTCATTAAAAAAATCTTAAATTAACTTTTAAAGGATATAATAATTGAAATTATTAGATTCTTATACATAACAAATATAAGAATTTCAATCCTATGATTCAAATGTCCATTCTTTCCATTCCCATTCCTGCGCACCCCTAAATTTAACTAGAAATAACTATGTGTTATATGAAAATATTTCAAATATTGTTATAATTTGGGTTTAGAACCATTTTAAAATAAATTTTATAGTTTAATAATGAAACGAAACGTTTTGGAATTCAAGTATCAAATAAAGACGAGACCAATTTAAGGGAAGAATAAAAAGAGAAGGATGTTGTAGGGAACGTATATCTAGCTACCGTTGAAAGATTCATCCTACTATATTATAGGGAGCGCAATCTCCCAGCTCGTAGAAATGCGAATTTTTTTTTCTTTTTCTTTTTAATTGCAAATAAATGAATTGAAAAAATGTATATATTTAATTCCTCTAGGTTTATGTTTTTTTCTTTTGTCACAATAAAAAAAAGTTATTGTCATTTGTTTATATTATATAATGTTACCCATAAAATAATATGTAGTCCAAAATTAACTTTTATTTAGAAATAATGATATAAATGAAAAATACAATGTCAAATTACCTATTTCAGGTATTGTATCTTACAACCTATAATAAGTTGTACTCGTTCCGTTCTAGAATAAAAGATGTTTTAGAATGAGTAACAATTTTTAAAATAAATGACGTGTTAGCTAAATGTTTTTTTTCCCAATGTATCATTGCCTCAACTTATCTAGCTAAAAGTTAGTGATTATTTTAAATACCTTATCTAGTGATATTAAATTACAATAGTTATGATTTTTTTGTCATTTAAACGAATTCGTTATCTATCTTAAAAAAACTTTAAAACATCTTTTTATTTTGGACCAAAGAAAGTATATTTTCCAAAGTGGCCTCTTTCTAACGCCAAAGAATCATAATTAAAGTAGGTCATAATTTTTGGATTCAAGTTCTACTAATTGCGTGTTTTAAAGTACTGTTGTTATCAAATCTGTAGGGTCTTGTACACACATTTGTACTCTCCAATGTGATTACCATTAAATAGCATAATTTTCAGAAAGTCAAAAACAGTTCAACGTCTGTGTTCCTCGTATTATCCACCTTAGTCACACTCACCATGAAAGCATATATATACTCCCTCCGATCCAAAATAAGTTTCATTTTAGAGGTTTCCAGACAAATTAAGAATCTATTACAAATTCATTTAAATGACAAATAACTCCCTAGTTGTTGTAATATGATACTACAAGGAGTCTAGAAGTTGTAATCTAATTGTACTAATATTTAGTACTTAATATAATCACAAACTCTAAAAAGATAAGTTAAGACAAGGGCAAATTAGGAAAAATTTTATGTTTTTTTCTAAAACATCACTTATTTTGAAGATTTTTACTCTCTCTAAAATGACACTTATTTTGGATCAGAGGGAGTATATTTATATATATATATATATATATATATATGTGAAAAATATTTATCAGAATGATCCTGATGTGCATTTTACCACACACAGACTCAGATGTTGTCACCTGATATTTTTGTTTAAGAAATATATCCTACTTACTGTATAAATATCTAGTGGAAATCAAGTTTTACACTTACCAAAATTGTTAAACTTTTTTCAACTAAGGGTCTGTTCGTTACCAGGTTTTGGAGGCTGGTTTTGGGTTTCAAAAACCTTGTTCGGCACTAATCTAAATATTGTTTTCTAACACCGTGTTTTGAAAAATGGTTTTTCACATTTGGACTTGGAAACACTATTATGTTAACTCGAGACGAAAAAAATATCTCCTCGCTTTGCCCCGCACACGTGAGATGAAAAAAAATCTCTCCTTACTTAGCCCCGCAAACTTAATAAGAATAAAACTCCCATCGTTTTTTGAAAACCAATTTTAAACTCTTGTTCGTTTATATATTTTTGAAAACTTGTTTTCGAAAACATGTTTTCCTAAACCTCTCTTAAAACCTGGTAACAAATATGCCCTAAATAATTAGTTATAAATTCACCTAAATCTTTTACTACCATACAAATAATTACTGGGAAAAGTTTGATAATATTTTACCATTGATATTTATCTTCACTCCACTTAATTTTAATATTAAAATTTAAAATTTTTTTTATTAATCTTTCATTTTAATATAATTTTAATATAATTTTATAGTATTTTTTTAATTTTTTAATCTCAATAAATTAAAATAAATATACCCTAAACCAAAATGGGCGAACCCTTAGTCCAAAATTTTATTATAATGCTAATTAATATTATTGGTGAAAAGAATAAAATAAAAAAATGATATTTACGTTGAGTTATTAAGATATGTAACAGGAAAGGGTAATAGAGAATCCCGAACCACTATTAACTAATTATAGACGTCTCAGCTTAATTAATTAATTAGATTTTTTTATATTTAATTAATTAACCACACACACACACACATATATATATATATGTTCATTATATATATATGTTCATTATAGAACCCAAAACAAATTCATTTTTATTGATGTGATTTAATCATTCCTTTTTCGGGGAAGATGATTGAGATATCGAAGCCACTACCTACTGTGTCGGGTAGCAATGTGTCTTGGTCAATTAGCCATGAAAATATCAGGAAAAAAAGAAAAAAAGAAAAAAGGTGGTGCATACATATACAATTACACATAAATCTGAACGACGCAGAAAAAAGGTGGTGCATACATATACAATTAATGCTGAAACCATAATGCTGAATTGATTAAGCAATTGATATCTTAAAGTTAAGTTTGGAGAAAATGCTACTTTTTTTGGATTATAAGGTGTTCAATACCTAAAATAAGTAATTTGCTACTATTTTTTCCACTAACGTCCTTACTTCCACATGTGGACTAATTGTGAAGCAATTATAATTTTATTAGTAAGGGTATGAGAAGTAAATAAATAAAACCAGACTTTTCAAAATGGAGCAAAAAAAAAAAAAAAACAAAAGAAATTAAACTTGACTCTTCTAATAAAACGGAGGGAGTAGTAAGATTTGTAAAGCACATTGAAAAATTTAAAGTTTTTCCAATTCAATAAATTGCTACCAACTATATTGTTTTTTCATTAAATAAATTCACAATTGATTCATTCTTTTTTAAATAAAAAAATAACTAAAGGGCAACAAAGCTATAAATATGGGACTCTCCATTTACGATCCATGTAATGAGCTGTACTGATAACAATATATGGCGAAATACAAAAATAATCATGAAGTTTGTTGCAAGAACAAAACAAATCTCCAATTTTTAAAAAGTATAAATTAAACCTTTGTTGAGATACATATAATTTTTTAGACAAAAATATCCTTAGAGCTGTAGTAAAATATACGATTCACCCATCTTCTTTTCTCATTTTCCTGGACTATTATCTTTAATTCTCTCATCATGTTTTACAAAGATCCATCAAACAATGCTATTTTGATCCCAAGGCAATTTTATTGGATAAAATAGCAGATTCTGAAGGATTTTGATGAAGCGGAGAAAAGCAGTGGCAAAGTAACATCGCCATGTGAACCTCATCCTTAAATTGTGATCATCGATGCCTTAATCAAATCCTGTTGTGGTTCAGGGGAAAATATGGAGGGGTGTTCCATCCATTTGAGTAGGAATGAAGAAATGGGTGGGGGTGGGGGTGGGGTGTGCGCAGGGGTGGGGGTTGTTCTATTCAAGATTGAATATTGAATTTGTGATGGTTGGTACACCCATAGCTACCCATATCATGAAGATAAAGGAAAGAAATAAATTAGACATTATTGATCATCACAAATGATAGATAATGATCGAGAAATAAGGGAAGAGAGATAGGCGAAGGGTATTGTTGTCTATAAAAAAATATTTGTATAGGTTTAATTTGTACTTTTTAAAAGTTTGGGGTTTGTTTTGTTCTTTCGACAAAGCTCAGGGTTGTTTTTGTATTTCGCCCAACAATATATTAAGTTTGGATTTGTAATTTCAGATATTAATTAAATAAGTTTTTTTTTTAAAATTTTTAAACCAAATAAGTATCTCAATTTCGCTGCTTATCTTTAGTAGACTATTGTTTTATAGGGACAAATGTTATTACATTCGCAGTTCTACCATTCGGGCTGCGGTTCTTCCATATTGATCATCTTCTTTGTGTATTATAAAAGATATTTTTTTCATGAGCCTCATTAATTACATGCTCTTTCTTTAACATTTCGTTAATGTATAGGATCGATCTATAAAATAATACTCCTTTCATCCCACTCAAACAGTCCAGTTTAAAATGTGTACAATAAAAATAGAAGAATTTACAATATACTTAGGTATTCAACCATAAATTTTATCTAACAAATTATAAACTACATATATCAATCTTTTAATAACCTTTGTTGGATGTTAGTGTACATATATTTCTTTAGAAACTTTTAAACTATCTTAATTGCAAGTGGCGTTTCAAGTACAATTCCCTTTACCCCAAAACCTCTTCACACTCGTACAAATTAATAAAATAAACTACTTTTTATTTTATTTTATTTTAATAATAGTACAAATGATTTGACAAGAATAATTATAAGAAAAAGTCTCATGTTCGCGTGTTTGACGGTCTCACGCACGATATTTCAACTGCGAAATTTATTATGCGTATCAGTACTTATTGTTTTAACATAACTAAGATGCATTAGAGTCAAAACATGATACACGATAAACTAAAAACTAAATTTGATACGAATACTCAACAACAAAATTCATAATCATAATACATCAACATTTTAACTCAATACACTAGGGGCTTACAAGGTCAATACATGATAAATTAGAGGATAGACTTAATAAACGCGAAACTTCAGCAGTTTATAAACTTATAAGTGATACATATATTAGCAGTTAAAGTTGAGACATTAGAAGGTAAAATAGATATACACAACACTTAAACAATTATATTCATAAATGTGATATATTAGAAAATAATCTCGATATAACAGAGGCTAAATTTGCAATGCGATACTCCAGAAGCAAAACATGATAAATGGGGGTTTTTTTTTTTATATAACCACGATACCTTAAAGAAAAAATTTAGTACGCACGTTAAACTATCAAATAAGTCGAAAACAAATTTTTGCATAAAAGAATAACTATGGCACATACTATATGTATAGTATTTTTAAATTAATTATATTTTTAATACTATTTTTATATTAGAACCAGAAAATTTTCAGTGGAATGGAAAATATATCTTGTTTGAGGTGCATGTTCAGTTTCTTTGTTATGAATATAGCTATATATGCAAGTAGAATCCAATATAGTGAAGGTAACCATATTCTCATAAAAGAATGCCTCCAAGTCGGCAGCATTCGGCACTCATGTCCGCATGCATGCTAACAAATCACAAAGGTTTCCGAAACTATACGTCAATTTATTTATTTATTTATTTATTTTAATTCGTATTTCATAGTCCTATTTATTAGATCGAATGCAGGGTCTGTAAGGAAGGGAAAAACGAAGTAGGAGAGCCACTTGTATAATCTTGTCAGGTTGCACTCTAAATATGCAGAACTGACAAAAGGTAGGAATCGAAACCCCGACCTCTGGGTAACATGTTATGCGTCACAACTGATGAGACACTAGCTCGTTACTATTGTATGTTAATTCATTCACACACAATGCATGCGACTGTGTGTATTATTATTTAAAGGCTCTACGTACCAGCTTAGCTTCATTTGCATTATCTATAGTACTTCTAGGGCTTTCTCTGATGGATTTAGGCAGAGAAGAACTAGAAGTAGCTACTATGGTACGTACTCTCTCTCTCTCTCTCTCTCTCTCTCTCTATCTCAACGGGGCTTTCTCTTTAATGAATTTTCTTTTAAATTTTTTATTGATATTGCAGTACAAGTGATTTCTTGAAGAAATTATCGTTAATTAATCATCTGGTTGTTCTGTTTTGTAGGAGAAAGAAGTACTTCTGGAAGGAAAAGTGGACTGGAAAGGAAGACCAGCGAACAAGAAAAAGCATGGCGGAACCAGAGCAACTTTGTATATACTAGGTAATTTCAGAGTTTTTCAAATTAATTAGAGAGTGGCGATATTATATTTTGGCACTTCATTTTTTTAATTATTTATTATTAGCAACCTTCTTTTTCTTTTCCCAGTTGAAAGTGGGATTGGTTATCGATTTTATTAATGAAAAAATTACGAGGAAATAAAACTAAACAATGTCTCTTAATACATGGGCCAAAAACATTACGTACTCCTTTAAGTAAGATTTTTGCACCCATAACTGTTTTGGAAGTGCATAATCATAGTACGTTTGAAACCGTCGTTCATTTTTCGTGACTTGCATTTACTGGTCTTCGTCAAACAATGGCATGATTTGGGGTCTGTTTCTTTTCATTGTTTTTGTTTGTAGTTTGGTTATGTTTTTAGTTTCTACATTTAATTTAATATAATATTTTTTATAATTTTTTACGAACCTTTTACTATTTAACAATATACTTTTATATTTTTAATATATATTTTTTACAATAAAAAAACTATTTTTTAAAATATGTTTTTAAAATCACGAACAAAAATATAAAAAGAAACAGTACCTAGAATTTGAATCCAAACCCTTATTAGTAATTCATAATACATGAGTTTGAGTTGGAACAAATTAATGCATGCCTTCAAATTAACTGCACTATATTTCTCAGCATTTGTTTTTCACTGAGCTCATAGAAAGAATTTTTTTTTAAAAAAAAAGAGAGAAAAGAGAAAGCCAATTATTTTGGAATGAACTAATCATGCATATTAATTTGGCAGAAATAATACCGTAAAAGATCATAACACTCATGCATGACAATTTGCATAATTTTGGATGTATGTATACAATCATGCTTCACTAATGATTTATTAGAATTTTCATTTATTTTTCAAAATAAAATAATTAATAATTAAATCACATATAGTACTATAATATTATGGAGGGCATTAATTTGAAGAAAATCCTCTCTGACTTTGCAAGTGGATTCCTTCGCAGCTCTCAACTCATATCATTGGTTTTTATCCAAAAAAAAAAAAAAAAAAACCTCATGTCATTGCATTGTCATTGGAAAAAAAATACAAATATTAAGGAATTATAAAGTTGTCATGTTTATTCTTAGTTAATTACTGTAGTATTTTTTTTTTCCTCTCTTGATTAATTGCTGCACCAATTTATGTTTTTTATTAATAAAAAATATATTTCTCTTAATTTATTGCTACATGGATAAACTTGCAACATTATTTTTGTCTTTCATTAAAAGTTGTAAACTAACATTTTTGTAAGAACAAAAATTTAGGGGGCGTTTGGTTAATCGGTGGGAATGACAATGACAGTGAGTTTGATTGTAGGGTGGAATGGATTTGGGAATGGGAATGAAATCCACCAAGGGGTGGGTTTCACACAAGTCTAATTATTTGGGTATGATTCTCAAAAACTCATTCCCAAACCCACCAACCAAACAACCAAATTTTCTATGATTTCATTACTTTATTGAGAAACCCACCAACCCAACACCCCCTTAGAATTTCAAAAATACTTTCTAGGGAACATAATGAGTACTTGAGAGCAATGTAAATTTACTTTGGAAGCTGATATTTGCACCAAATAGTGGCAAAGGAACTTGACACTACCAAAATTTCAGTCCATAATATCCCTGAGTGGAATGTCTACGAGGAATTGCCACATAGGATTTTCAAAAATTAAACTATATTATGTGTATTATCTTTAATGCAGTACAAGAAAGTTAGACGGGACCACGCAGTCATGCATGATGGATGTATGCTCATCATGGATAGCATCTCAATTAAGGATGCATATTCATCCTTTCTTCTTCCATTTTCTTGTCTAAGAAAACTTCTAACGTTTTATTAGGGCTGAGCAAAATCTAAAAGTAAAAAATTTCTTTCTTCTATTCATCTATCTTCTCCGTCCATTCACTCCCTCCAACGCTTTCATCGGTGGCGAAGGCGGCTGGGGACAAGCTCGATGACGAGAGAAGGTGGACATCGACGAATTGGAAGAGCGCTGAGAACGGCACTTGGAGTAGTTGAAGAAAATGGCAACAACAAATTAAAGATTCTACACCTTCTCCCTCGAGAATTGCAACCTGAAGGAGAAAATTTATTTTTATGGTGAGCATGTTTTCTTCCCTTTTACCTGAATCGGGGTTTGGTGCTAAGCATAGTTTTTTTCCTTAAAATGAATTGTCAGCGCCAACCAAATAAAAAGATTATTATTTTTTATTATTTTTATACTTCCCAATTTATGGAAACCGATGATAGCTTCTCGGTATTCTTTAGGAATCTAATTTCTGGAAAACCTTTTGCTTCGATAATGAAATTAGAATCCCTCGCCGCGCTGGCAGACTAACAATAGAGTCAAACTACCAACTATTCTTTGAGCGGGAACCCTAGAGTGGGAGAGACAATCGACGGCCAGAAGCCATAGAAAGCCAAATTTATACTAAGCACACAAACCAATGAACATCAAAAACTTTCTAGACCTAAAAAAACATTCATCCCATAAACATCAAATAGAAAATTGAAGCTTAAATGAGCAAGAATTATGGTTATCATTTAGATCACTTGAACCACTTGCGTAAGAATGAATCCATAGCCATAATCCACCAACATATCTATAGCCGCAACACAAAAAATTTTAAACTTCTTCAAATTGAGCAAATTATCAAATTGTATATACAAAAATTAACAAGATAAAAGAATATATAGATGTGACAAAAAAGAATAACTATCTAACTAGATTGAAGCAAAATTCTGAAAAATAAGACACATAAATATTTATTAAAAGGCTACAGAACAAAATTAAGAAACAAGATGTCCATATGAGATTACATTTAAAAGGGAATATAAAAAAAAAACCCTCACCTTCAGAAAACCCTAAGTTTTACCCCCATCCCTGATTCCTCATACTTCAGAATGAATAAAAAATTTGACAAAACAAACCATTGAACACTAAAACAGCATTTGCAATGAAAAATCAGAAAAAGAACATAAGCTACCTTTATAGATTCTAATGCTCGTCATCCTCCGAATATGCAGCCACACTACAACAACAGATGAATATGCAAAACAAAACAGAAAAATTAATTGTTAAAGAGAAGAAAAGGAAATAAGCCCAAAGTTAAAAGTGCTACACAGAACTATATAGAGAGGAAAATTTAAAAACAAGTGATTTTGGAATAAAACATGATACTGTTACCTTGCTTTGATTTGGAGGCACCATCAAAATCTTTCTTCTCTTCCTTAAGAAAACATATCCAATCAATTTGTAGAATAAACATTACAAACCTTAACTCATATAAATCTATATTAAAATGCGAAAAAACCCAAAAACCGGAGCCAAGAGTATGTAAAATATTACATTTAAGTTAAAAAGTGGGTAATACCTTTGAAAACCTGCAAGTTTATCCTCTTCTCCGCTTGCTACTTCAGAAAGGATTATGAATGGATGCAGCCACACATAAACTGGAATAAAACAATATCAAACTAATTATTAAAATTCAAGCATATCACATGAGACAAAGCAGCATTATTAATCGGAGCAAACATAAACAAGCAGCACCACAAATATGCCTGTCAGTACTTCAACTAAACATAAGCCCAGCCTCACAACAAATAATATAGGATATGGTTTCTTATGAGCAGAGATTTATAAGTTTGCCTACAAATTTCAGATGCAGTTCTTAAAAGCAAGTGGGCCGGTAAGCAACAAGCTAAGTATCTGTTAGTTATTGTGCTATAGATCAAATCGCTATCGTATGTTTGGTGGCGTTTTCCAAAGGAGACTTGCATTTCTTCTGCAACACCTTAAATTTCAAGGTATAAATATTAAACTTCTTTATGAGTTTCCTCTGCCTAGACAGAAAAGGTCATTCATGAAATCTTGGAAGTGCGAATAACCTATGACTATCCCATTGACAGTACTAAAAGTCAAAATGAGCAAACCCCCCTCAACTATCAATGGATGTGTAAATAGCTTCTTTGTAAAGAACTCTATTGCAATTACACCACCATTACATCCAGAAACACGAATTCTTCTCCAAAATGAGACACTTTAGCAGTCAATGTAGGGTCTATGAGATTGGGGGAAATAACAAAACAAAAAAAGTAAAATACATGTAAACAAAGCTAACATTTCAAATTTTTCATGGCTTCCCATCTACTTCTTCTTACCTTAATCTCTTATCTTCTTCAGGCTCTTGCAAGTTTCTAGGCTAGTAAGGCAACCACCTAAAAAAATAAAAACAAAAAGATCAGAAACGGCAGGGAACGAGATGGGCAGGGATGTAGCAGACGGTAGAGAAAAAAACTTGAAGAAACCAAGAATCTCAACCCTCCTGCATATTTATACCACCCATTAGCCGAACAGCATGAACCACCACCGGGAAAAAATCAATAGGTGAAGATGTGAAGCGACGACGGATCTCCAGAGAAAAAGGAAAACCCAACTGAAAGAGGGACAAATCCAAGTCTGACACGGGTAATAGACGACTGGTGATGTTGACGATTAAACTCCGGTATCGAAACCTTGATTTGAGATCTTGACCTTGCGATCTTTGAACTTAGCTAATAACTATGTCTTCCAGTTGAATCGTTCCATTGGTTCTATTCAGAGGCTCCTCTGTGTCGAACGAAAACCCTGGTCTTCCAATTGAATACGACAGAAACCCTAGCCTTCCAATTCCAATTCTAAATTAAAGGCTGGAGTTAAAGGGGCAGCAAGGTGAAGTTGATACTTGATATAATTTGCCCATTTTGTTTGCAAAATTATAGCCCGCCTTTATTTTTTTTGGCTTACAATTCAGTCCCGCCTAAATGTAAAATTTTAGCCCGCCTGAATTTTTCCCTTTCAGATTTAAGTGAAAAACAGTTATTAAAAAACAAAAATTAACTACAAATGCAATTTATAAATTAATTTGGATGTTTCAGTTTAATTAGAATTTAGATTTTATTAATTTTTGATGTTAAATAAAATTTTAGACTCTATAAATATATGTTTTAGGAAATACCAACATAATAGTGAGAGTGAGAAAATATAGTACTTAACTTTGTTAAAGATTTGGAACGGAATTGTTAATGGTATGACCAATTTTACTAAATAAAGGATATTTTTTAAAAAAATTTAGGCTTAAAATGACTTTTTTGCCCTCCCTTTTCTACTTCCTTATGCAGTAAAATTAAGAAGAAAACAACTTTTAAAAAGAATTGCCCCATCTGGGCGATTCTATGGGAAAGAATCGCCTCTGCCGAGCGATTAAATGGATTTTGTTGCCACAGGTAGGGGTGTTCATGGTTTACCCAAATCGAAAAAACCGTTCACACCAAACCATTTTTGGTTAAAATGGTTAATGGTTCGGTCTTTTAACCAAACCGTTCGTAAAAAGTGGTTAACGGTTCGGTTATTGGTTTTACCAAAAAAAAAAAAGGGTTAACTGGGCCGAAAACCTCAATTTGGTGCGGTTTGGGTGGTTAACCAAAAATTTGTAATTTTTAATCATACTAAAATATTGTATATTATTTTTATTATATAATTTACCCTCATATCTATATTTTAAATTTTAAGATCTATATTATACTTAAGAAAATCTATAAATTTTATATAATACATAATTTTAGAAAGCCTTAATTCCCTCTAATTAGCGAAATAGTTACAAATTTTTAATCATCTTCCAATTAGTATTAGGCATACACTAAGACATCTAAATCATCTTCTAATTATAAATTTGTAATTTTAGAAAGCCTTAATTCCCTCTAATTAGCCAAATAGTTACAAATTTTTAATCATCTTCCAATTAGTATTAGGCATACACTAAGACATCTAAATCATCTTCTAATTATAAATTTGTGTGTGAGTGACATGTTTCTTTTTTTTGAAATTTCAATTATTCTAAAGGTGTCTTTAGATTCTAACAATGAAATTAAAGGGTAATGCACTACAATGTTTTTTTTAAAAAAAATAAATTCTCTCTATCAAATAATATAATTCTTTTTCGGTTAAAATGGTGACCGAACTGGAAAATCAAAATTTTTTGGTCTCGGTGGACCATTTCTTTTGGTTTGGTTTTCGGGTGGTTTTTTTACCTATAGAAAAACTGAAAAAAGCGAAAAATTTCAACCGAAATCGAAAAAACCACACCGTGAACACCCCTAGCCACAGGACACTAATGTATTCATATTTAATCGCTCGGGGGAAGCGATTCTTTCCTACAGAATCGCCTGGTTGGGCCGATTATTTCCAATACAATTGCCTGGTTGAGGCGATTCTTTTTAAATGTTGTTTTCTTCTTCATTTTACTACATAAGGAATGGAGATGAGTGAAATTTTTTTTGAAATAATTGGAGTCAAAAAATGGGAGTGAGTTAAAGAGTGAATTGGAGTAATGAACTGTACCTTTCTAATGGAATAGAGGGAGTAACATTATAGGACGATTCCCATATTGTACTCAAATTAATAGTAAAAAAAAATTAATTGTTCCCCAAATTTACTTAAATTTTATAACTTAGTCCCAAATAGTCTCCAATTTTCTCTAATTGAAACCATCTATACAAATAGTTAGGGTGAAATCATCAAATTATTTACAAATTAATATAATAGGACAATTTTTATGTTGGACTAAATGTAAGTTAGTGATAAAAATGACTATGGCATACCCAATTTTACCTTAAATTTATAAATTAACCCCTAATCGTCTCATATTTTGTTCAATTGATTCATTCTATGTTAATAGTTTTGGTGCATCTATCAAATTATTTACAAATAAATATAATAGAAAGATTTATATATTGTACTAAATGTACTTAGCGCGAAAAATGACAATTGCGTCCCAAAATTTACTTAAACCTTGCAAATTGAACCCAAATAATCTAAACTTTGGTTTCTTCAGTTGAGTCCTTATATGCTAATAGTTGGTGTATCGGCAGATTGTCTACTTTTGAAAGTACGATGTATATATTGTTCTAACAGCATTTAGTGAGAATTTGTAAAGAATTGCG
Organism: Leptodermis oblonga; assembly: GCA_016801395.1. Taxonomy (NCBI): domain Eukaryota; kingdom Viridiplantae; phylum Streptophyta; class Magnoliopsida; order Gentianales; family Rubiaceae; genus Leptodermis; species Leptodermis oblonga. The sequence continues at coordinate 31,173,289 of CM028756.1, read as the reverse complement.
TCACATGTTTGTAACTTGTAAATAATTGCTTCACCTATTTATTCCATGTCAATCGTCAATTTGTAATGTTTTAGTGAAATATGTGAAGCAATTGTCACGTGTTATCACCAATTCCATTCAATACAACACATAAATTGTCCTTTCATTTTATTTTGTATATGATTTAATGACAGCACCATAGTTAGAGATACAATTGTCATTCTTCCTCACCAATGCAATTCAATATAACATATAAATTGTCATTTTATCTTAGATTGCAAATAATTTGATGCTTGTGTCATAACTATTAGTACAAAATGATTCAATTTGATAAAATTACATACTACGTATTTAGGGGTCAATTAACAAATTATAAGTAAAACTAGGAGCGTATGAAGTAATAGTTATTGTTGTACACTCATCAGATTATCTATCAATTAAGATAATATGACAATTCCTATATATGTTGTAACCAATGTAATTTGTAAGAAAATTTTCTAATTGTGCCCCTACTTTAATCTAAAAAATAAAATAATTTCCCACACTTACTTCAATTTATCCAATTTATAGGAAGATTATTCAATTTATTCAATTTAATTCAATCTATAGTCTCATACTTACTTCAATTTATTCCTTACATATGAGAGTTTTGGTGCATCAAACAAAAGTTATAGGAAGATTTATATATTGTACTTAATGTAAGTACAGAGGAAAATGATAATTGCTTCCTAATTTTTACTTTACATACGCAAATTGGACCCAAATAGTCTAAACGTTTATTCATTTCAGTTATTATATACAAATGATTTTGGTTCAATAAGCAAAATTGTCTACAGATGAAGATAATATGACGATATATATTATACTAGGCATATTTAGTGACAAATTAACCCCGAATAGTTTATGATTTTCTTCAGTTGAATCCCTTCTATCCTAATAGTATAAGTACTAAATTCAAATTAACTAAAAATGAAATCCATTGGCCGATTTATGTGTTATACTGAACGTGGTTGGTGATAAATAATGACATGTGTTCCCCAACTTTACTAAAAAGCAATAATTTAAACCCAAATGGTGTATAGTTATTTTTAACTTAGTACTCATATTATATACTATTACTTCTTCTGCCTCATTTAAATAATTTACTTTTTAATTGTTTTTAATTATTACAAAATGGGTTTCATAATATAGAGTTTACTATTTGACTGAGATAGAAAAGTAGTTAATTTGCTATTATCGTATTATCTACAAACGAAGTTAATATTACGGGATATATGTTGTACTAAATGTAATCGGTGAGAAAATGACAATTACGTGCACAATTTTACTTAAAATTTATAAATTGACCTTAGTTTTGTAATAATAATTATTGTGCTATCATGACATTTGTAAAATATTTTAATTTTAATTTTTTATTTCATTGTTGTTTGCCTTACATTTATTATGCAGAATATTATTTTTATATTGTAAGACCTCATATTATTTTTAAAATTCTCTATAGATATAATATTTGTTTGGTTTTATTAATACATATCTATAATTTATCTTTCTTTCTACTTTTTCAATTTAAATTTATTTTATGAAATTTTGAATGATCAAAATACCTTTTTCACTTATTTGGTTTTGAAAATACAATAAATCTGAAAATTTATTTTTATTGGGACCCGACAGTGTTTTGTGTAAGCTGCTTAACTGGACAAAGATGATTGACTTCATCAATGAGGATTAATATTTCATTTCACTCATCCAACTTAAAGAGTCTATTTCATATTATTAGAACAAGTAATACAAAATTGACCTTTTCAACGAAACAGATGAAGATAAAGGATATCATAGCTTTTTTTAATTTTATTTTTCTTTCCAATTTTAGCTTCAACAACGTTAAGTATTATTTTTTTCCTCATTATTTCCTAAAACAACTAATCGTCTATATTTAAAGACAAAAAAATATATTAATAAAATCTACATTTATATAAACTCAAATATCATAATTATTTTATTAATTTATACACTGATATTTCTACTTATAATTTTACTAAAAATGAACTAGTATGAATCAAACTTGAATGGCCAAAAAAGAGATAAAAAGTACCAACGGAACAAAGAAAGAAGAGTAAATTTTGTGTTAAGATTCATATTAGAATACTATACTAAAATAAATAAAAATATCATCAACGGTTTTAAAAAGGAAAAACGGTAGTTTTGGTCCTTTACGTTTAGCCCTATGGCGATTTTAACCCCTTTTCTTTTCTATTAGCAGTTTTGGTCCCTTATGTTTGCATTTTTGGCAGTTATAGTCCTTTTACCGATATTTGGAGGTAAATCCGGTAAATTGAGGCGTTTAAAAAATTTTCCAAATTTTGGGAGCAAATTAAGAAAATCTAAAAACCCTTTCTTTCTACAAACCCATCTTCTTCCTCCCTCTTCTTCTTCTCGCCTCCTTCCTGTTTCAAACTCAACCCAAACCCTCGCCTCCTGTTTCAAACGAAACACCCCCGAAACAGTCGGGACGAAGTCAATCAACATCTCTCCGAAGCTCACGATCAAGCTCGGGCTGCCGCCGTTTTACAACGCCATGAATGCCGATTAAGAAGGATTACGAGATTTCTGGATTGAACAGAGAATTTAGGGATAAGAAAGGGAGGAGAGAAGTGGGAGACACCGGAGAGGAACCCAGAATTATTGAGTCTGGGTGGTGGCTAGGGGAGAGAGAAATTGATTATTTATTACACTAATCAGAAAATAAATTATATAATAAATTTATAAGTTTCTTTTGTAATTAGGATTTGGATTAATTTTGCCTATCTACAGCGTTTCGTCGATCTGAAGGTTTTTTGCCATGGATTTGGAACAGGAAGGAGGCGAGAAGAAGAGGGAGGAAGAAGATGGGTTTGTAGAAAGAAAGGGTTTTTAGATTTTCTAGATTTGCCCCAGAAATTTGAAATTTTTTTTAAACACCCCAAGTTACTGGATTTACTTCCAAATCTCGGTAAAAGGACTATAACTGCCAAATATACAAACATAAGGGACCAAAACTGCTGAGAGAAAAAGAAAAGGGAATAAAATCGTCATAGGGCTAAACGTAAGGGACCAAAATTGCCGTTTTTCCATTTTAAAATTATATAAACATATTGTAAGCTATTAAGAACCCCAAGAAAAAAAATATATTTTGGGCATCCACATTGAATTTAAGCTATTGCATTTTTGGTAATACCAAAAAAAGAAAAAGAAAAAACATTTGCATTTGTAGGGTACAACTTTTTAAATTGACCTTAAATAAAATAAAAATTAATCCAAGCTCTTCGGGTTGATTCGTTGATACAACTGTTTTTTTTAAGTAGTTTAAATGATGGATACTTCCATCTACCCATCCCCATACATGTTTGCACCATTACAAATTTCCACCTAATATGTTTTATTTCCTTATAGTATTATGTGGCTTTCCAGCCACACATTCCACTGAGGGTTATTTTTGGTACACAAATTTGCAAAACTGCTTTAGTGGCAAGTTTTCTTGTCACTATTTGGTGCAAGTGCCATTTTCTATTTACTTTACCATTCAATAAGGATAGGACAATAAATGAGTCGGTTATTTTGTTCTAATTAAATAAAATAAGACACGAGAGAAATGGTGACTATAATTAAGGATCTTTCATACAAGATCATATTTTGTTTCCCATTTTTATCATGTTTTGTTCTGTTGTCACTCACTTATTCTCCAATCATAAGTGATTGATCTCAGTGACAAAATAAGTTTACAAAATAAATCCCAAAAATATATGTGGACAGAGGATATGAAGTAAGACTATGTTTGGTTTGGTTATGGCCGTTAATTAGGGTGGAATAAATCAGTGATATCTTAGAGATAGATGATGTCGAGAGGGAAAAGACAACATCCATTATTAATTAATTAACTCACATTGACCTAATCACTTATCCATGATAGTTACATCTACTGATCTAATAACACTTGTTCAAGGCCGGTTTTGTCCAGTAATGGTTGGATTCACTATATATAAGAAATAAGCAGGAAGTTATATTCTTGCTTTTTATTTTATTTTATTTTTTGGTTTTTGTCAGAATTTGTAAATAGTGTATTCTTTGTTCATCGCATATGTAGGAAAATTATTGAGTGCATCAACGATATCCTTCAAAGTAGTGCAGCAAGTCAATATTAAATACAAATTAATTTGTACTGTTATTTCTGCCCCCTATATGTTTATCACTTCCCAAGAAAATAGCATTTTTCCCACATGTGTATTTGGTTACACCATCTTACCTGATAGAGGGGATACACTGAATAATTTCTTAAGGATAAGGGGCTAATGTCTTTGTTATCATGTTTTAAAAGATGGTTTTAAAAACATATTTTTCAAAAGGAGATTTTTTTTAATATAAAAAGTTGTATAGTAAATATGAAAAAATGTAATTGAATAGGTAAAAAATGTGTATAAAAAATGGTGATGTATTAATATAAAATGTAAATTTTCAAAATATATTTTTAAGAACATACTAACCAACCATCATGCCCTAAACATCTATACTATGTCCAAATGATATTCATTGTCCAAATTGTTCTGTTTATATTATTATTTTGTCGTTAATTTTGATTAAAACTAACTAAGGCATAAGATAGAATAATTTGTACATAAATTCCACACTGGTACTCTGTGTAACTATCTTAATCAATGACTTAATTAATCACTTTGGCATAAACGCCAACATAGACTAAGTAAAATTCCCACATTTGTCACATACAATTTTCAAATGGCTAAACAAGAAAGGACATAACTCCAAATTATAGTTTGCAGAATCATATCACGTTCCAAAAAATCAAATTGTTCATAGCTCCAATTCTCTCCGATTGATTCTGATCACAATTTATTAAAATGGCTCAAATAATGATAATTTATATAATTTGTCTGCAATTTTTCACATTCACATTTTATTTAGGATCTTTCGATCCAATCGATTCCGATCATAAACCTAAATCAATCCAACGTGAGATTGACATGCAGGTGCGTTAATGTTGGAGAACATGGCGGATTTGTCACTAGCGGTAAATGGGATAACATACTTCAGTGTGATAATGCATTTCAACGTAGCTGATGCTGCCAATGAGCTCACAAACTACATGGGAACTACTTACATTATCACCATCCTTGTTGCCGCCCTTGCCGACACTTACGTTGGAAGATTTAAAACCGTCCTCGTATCGGCCATCATCGAATTCTTCGTAAGTTCCCTTTTCACTGAATGATCAGTTTTCAGTTTCTGAAATTAGGGACTCATTCCAAGCCGGCTTTTATATATATTCCATAATTTAAATTGGATGGAATTTCAGTTACTAATATGATTTGGACAGGAAGTTTAAGGAATCAAACAGAAAAGGATCGAATAATTAGTGTGATTTATAATACAGTTGACAGTTCCATTTGTTTCGATAGAACTTTTTTTTAAATTTTTTTCTAATAACGTTTTGATTTGTTTCCATTTTTACTTTATTACTTTTAGTACCATTAGAGTCTTACTAATATAATACTTTCTTCTTTGACCTACTAAAAAAGTATACTTTGAAATGTATTCAACTCGTTTTGGGTTGTGAGGTATTCCCTATGTTCTCTAAGGAGTACTTTCTTAAAAATTTACACACAAATTAAGGAAGCGGAAAAAAAAATGTTCTTTTACCCCTATTTATATTCCGGGTCCCCTTGTTTAACTACTAACTTTTGAGAAATTGTGTAATGTATGTATATTTGAAAAGAGAATTTAATTAATAGATCAACTAATTTAGGGGTAAAATAGAGAATATTTTAACATATGGCATTGAACTTTGAAAAGTGACACTCTTTTAAGAACAAAAATTTTTCCTTAAAAGGACACTCTTTAGAGAACAGAGGGAGTACAACACTTAAAATAAGTAATTTAACATCATATTTTCCACATATATCCTTATTTTCTAAGTAAGTGTTAATCGTAGACCACACATTATTGTATTAGTAAGAGTTTGTAATGTAAACAAATTCCAATTTGACTCCTTCACATGAACAAGAGTTTTTTTTTGTAAGTGATCTCTTTAAATGGGACGGAGGAAGTATGTGTTTTCATTTTGACTCTTTCAATGGAAGAAAAGAAAATTCTTTGGAAGTAGTCTCTTTAAATGGGACGAAAGTAGTATGTGTTTTTGACAATTAATTCATGCTTAAGAAAGTAACAGCATAAAAGTAGAAAATATTGGAAAAAATCACAAGTCCCCATATTCTATTGGAATAGTTTTGTTTTCGACAACTTTTTATTAATTAATCTCTCTGTTTCATTTTTCATACAAGAGAGGTCACTCTTAAAATTTTTTTTTTGTTCACTTGAAAATTTTACTTTTAAATTTTTTACTCTTCTTATCCTTACTAATATAAAAATGTGTGATTCATAACTAACACACTTAGGGCTTGTTTGATAATCCAACTTAATGCTTAAAATTATTTGATTAAGAGATAATAAATTTTAGTGTGTTTGATAACGAAAACTCAAACCTTTTAATTGTTTAAGCACTGCTTATTTCCTTTACAAAAAATTAAGCAAAAAAAGTCATCTTATTGATTATTGCTTAATGCTCCATGTAATAATTCTTTAAATAATTCATATTTGATTTCCGAAACCACCCCTTTTGTTTATTTATATTGATTTAACTATAATAATAATTTTAATTTTTTCTTCATTAGCATAGCACGTATTTAAAAAATTTTCATTATAATATTGTCAAATAAAATTTAATTTATTTATACTATTATATTTTGGTATTAAAAATTTATTTAATAAATTTTATCATTTACATATTTTTATAAATCTCATTTATACAATATGTTTTATATTACTTAAATAGTTTATTAATCATATATGAATTTTATTGTAAAAATTTTAATTTCTTTTAGACTACAATAATGGATTCATTTTTCATTTTTAGGGGTTTTAATAAATTGTAATAATTATTTTTTGCATTTTTTCATCATTCAATTTAACGTGTTTTATCTTATTTTGTTTCTTTATGTTTTCATTAATCATAATTGATGTTTTATAATAAAATTTGATATTTCGCATATATAAATATAAAAAATTTAACATAAGGGTAAAATAGTATATTTTAAGAATTTCAGCAAGAAGATCAGTATATTTATCAAACAAGATCAAGTGATTAAGCATTATGATTCAGAAGTTCGGAAAATATATTTCAACATTAAGATGTTAAGTGCTTAATCAATTCATTATTATGGTTTCAGCATTAATTTTTATCAAACGAGCCCTTAAACAGTAAGAACATTAGTGGACTAAATGGTGATAAATTAGATATTTTATGTGTTTATCTTAAAATCCATAATAAATTTTTACTCTTTCAAAACCGGACTCTTATAATGAAATAGAGGGAGCATAAGTTTCAGCATGTAAAATAAGTGTAATTTACCTTCTTTTATTTATTTATTTGGCTTATGTCCTTACTTTTTAAATATATATTAATCATGAACTATAATATAATTATATTAATAAGAGTATAAAAAGTATGACTTTTCTATTGAACATTTTTTTTAAACAAGACTTTTAATGGAATTAATATAGCGAATAAATTTTACAATTTATAAAAAAATCATACTTCCATAAATTTTTTTGGAAACACAAATAATTACATTATTAGTAAAGGTACTTAAGAAGAGTAAGAAATTTGAAAGTGAATTGTTGTACTGGAACCATTGAGATTTTGTCTGCTCCAGTTCTATCTTCTCTGCCTACTCTCTCAAAATGGGAGATGGTCCCATGACATGTGAGTCCTATCCCCATTGTGAGAGAGTACACATGGAAGACAGCACTAGAGCAGACAGAAAATCTGATTTGGTATTAGAAGAAAAATATTTTTGAAATTAAACTTTTTTAATAGAAAGAAAAAAGCAATTTGGAAGATAATAAATGAGGGTAGATTTAAAACAAAATGTACTATTTCTTCTTGAATTGTTGAAACATCTATCAGATATTAGAAGTTGTGATAAATTTGAGAGGCTAAAACATCATATGAACCGAAGTGTTTATTTTTTTGGAAAGCGGACCGAAGTTTTAATAAAGATTATGTACTCATATTTGGATCAGGGACTTGGATTGTTAGCCATACAAGCTCACTTTGCTAAATTGAGACCACCCGCCTGCAACGTGTTTGATCCAACTGCTATTTGTGGTCAACTCAGTGGCGGAAACGCTGCACTTTTCTATATCGGCCTGTACATGGTGGCAGTCGGCGGCGGAGGAATGAAAGCGGCAATACCTTCCCATGGCGCCGACCAATTCGAGGACGACGATCCCAGGGAAATTTTGCAGCGGTCGACATTCTTCAATTTTTTCTTACTAGTTGCTTGCATAGGCGGCGCGGTCGGTCTAACTCTCTTCGTGTTGATCGAAGATCACAAAGGCTGGGGTTTGGGTTTAGGTTTGTGCGTCTCTATTTTTTCCTCTAATGTACTTACTTTCTTTTGGTAAATGAGTTGTGATCCAGCCATAATTCCATCAGTAAAAGTATGATAATTAAATAAATCAAAATTTGACTCTTGTAATGGAATAAAAGATAGAGGCATACTATATGCAGTAACCATTTTACTATTCGCAATAACATTCCCCTGTGAAAAGACAAAAATGCCCGTGGCCAAAAATAAGAAAATCGGAAAATACTAAACGTAGCAACCGGCCGGAAAATACCGCCGATCGCCGGCGATATTTTCCGGCGAAAATACCGCCGGAAAAAATACCGCCGACCGGCGGCGGTATTTTCCCCCAAAATACCGCCGTTTTCCGGCGGTATTTTGGCCGGAAAATATTGCCGGCGATCGGCGGTATTTTCGAAATTTTTTTAACCCGGGAGACAGTCTCCCCGGCCGAAATGTTGCAGAAACAGAAAAAAACGTCCGGATAATCGCCGATCCGGGAAAAAAATCCCCCCCCGAATGGGTTTTTTTTCTCGAAATTATAATGAAGGGGTATATAGAGAATTTATGCAAACTAATTTAAAGTAAAAAAATAAATATAGTGTTTACTTATAGTGTAATATGGATCGTAGTCGGGTAATTCGGACTTTTTACAGGGGAATGTTACTGCGTTTAGTAAAACGGTTACGGAGACACCGGCAGTATTTCTTAAATTATTTTCTAACCGGGTACTGTTCAACGTGCGTGAACGTGTTCACGCACTGGAACAGTACCTTTTCTTTTTTTAAAAATTTTTTTTGACTCCAGGGGCATGTTAGTATTTTTACAGAGGAATGTTACTACGTTTAGTAAAACCATTACTGCGTTTAAAAATTCAATAAAAGATATTTTGAAACTTAACTTTTCCAATAGAGCAGTGGGAGCATGAGTGTTTTTTATGAAATTCAGTTTTTTTTTTTTTTTGGTAAACTAGAATACTTAATTACATTGCATTGTTGATCTTAATATTTACTATACAAAAACATACTCTTCACCTTCACTTTTGACCTTAAAGGAAATATCGATTTTGTCTAGGTTCCTAGACAAAGCAGCCATCGTTCAGACACCGTTAACCCGTCCCGAGAACCTGAATTCCCAGAAACCCTGCAGAGTCACACAAGTAGAAAACGCAAAGATCCTTCTAAGAATGCTTCCAATCTTCGGCTGCACCATCATGATGACCGTTTGCTTAGCTCAGCTCCAAACCTTCTTCGTCCAACAAGGCACAACAATGGACACAAGCATCACCAAACACTTCCACATCCCACCCGCCTCTCTCCCCATCATCCCAATCATCTTCTTAATCATCGCAATACCCATTTACGACAAAATAGCCGTCCCGTTCATCCGGAGGTTCACCGGAAACCCGACGGGCATAACCCATTTGCAGCGAATCGGGGTCGGGCTACTCCTCGCCTCACTATCCTTCGCAGTAGCTGCGATCGTGGAAGTCAAGCGGAAACGGGTGGCCCGGTCCGACGGCATGCTCGATGCGGTCCCGGTTCTTCAGCCGCTGCCTATTGGCGTATTCTGGTTGGGGTTTCAGTATTTCATATTTGGGATGGCGGACATGTTCACGTACGTCGGAGCTCTTGAGTTCTTTTATTCACAGGGGCCGGAAAATATGAAGTCGCTCTCTTCATGTTTCCAGTGGGTTTCGATGGCGTTGGGATATTTTCTGAGCACCATTGTTGTTAAAATAGTGAATGCTGCGACGAAGAATGCGACGGCGAGCGGAGGATGGCTGGCCGGAAACAATATTAATAGGAATGAGTTGAATCTTTTCTACTGGTTGCTTTCTGCGTTAAGCGTGATCAATTTCTGCGTTTATTTGTTCTTTGCTATGAGATATAAGTATCGGCCGAAAGTTGATAAGCTTTCTAAGATTATGAAAGTTAGGCCACAGGATGAGGAGGAGGAAGCCAAGGCAGGCGACCAATATTACCTAGCGGTAGTTGCCTAGAGGTGAAAGTTGCAATTAATTGATGTGTATTTTTATGAATAAAAATAGATTGTGTAGGTTAAATGAGTTCCCTTTCCTCCAATGAAATATATATATATATATATATAATACTTATTTTACCAATAAAAAAAATACTGCCCCTCATACAAAACAAAAGACCTTTTACAAAAATCTTCAAAATAAATAACATTTTAGCAAAAAATATATATACTTTTTCCAACTTACGCTGCATGGTTTGCTTGTAGTTTTTACACCTCACATAGCTTTCCCGCTCGTCATGCTTTGTTCTAAAGTATAACCAGTTAAGAGAGTAGTGTAAATGTAATTATTCAAAATAGTAGGGCTAGTTTTGTAATTATACCCAAAATTAAGGGGGTACATGTATTCGCCAAAAAAGAAAAGAAAAGGAAAAGAATTAATTCAAGTTAGCAAAATATATAGTTCCACTATGCAATTTTAGATATATCTCACTCAACAAATCAAATTTTCCATTCATTTTTACAATATATACTTAATAATAATAAATGGTAGACTATTAGATTATATACCTTTTAGAACTTAATTACTCGTATATTTGTTATGAATTAATTTTTGTAATTTTGCATAATTACCATATCTCTATTGACTATTTACAATTATATAGACTAATTTAAACAATATAAATATGATATCATAATTTATGTTTCAAATGGAGTCATGAGAATGATTTTCATTCTGAATTATTTAACTATTCTTTCGGTCATGCTAGCATTCTAGTTCATGCTGATTCCGTCTTTGCTGAGTGATATGAATGTTGTACTAGTGGTATTGGAGGCTATTTGTTGGTTTTGTTTAGTGATTTTTATGCAGTTTTGGGTTTAACAAATGGGTATGGAACATTTTGGTAATGAGTTTAGGAAGTGGGGATAAAGAAAATTATTTCTGAGTGGGTTAGAGTAGAAAATTCATTCATTTAAATAAACATGTTTAACAACTAAAATTATAAGTTTGCAACTATAAAATGATAAAAAGACATAAATGTTAAAAATTACACTATTCATTGACACTTGATAACAAAGATGAGTTTAATAAATTTAATTCCACAGGACATGTTCATAATTTAAATATCAATATATAACAAACTCAACAAAATGAAAATTTCAATCTCGTCTCAAAAAAAAAAAAAGAAAATTTTAATTTAATTCAAACACTCAAATTAGTTTCATAATTTATAGTTTAAACTCATAATCAACAAAATTCAAACAATAAAAGTTTAGAACAATAATCTTATCTCAAATGAAAATAAAGAAAAATGAAATAAAATAATACAATATCTAAGTATTATAAAAACTAGAAAATAAAAGAAATCAAATAAAACAAAAGAAACTAACATGCTGGAGAAGAAGCAACAGATATCCGACTGTTTGTCTTCCTTTACTATAGAAAGTGTGAGTTTGACTTCAAGTGGGTTGTTGCGCTCTCAGTTTTGTTAATTGTTATTAGTTTAGGTTTTTTTTTTTATTTTAACTGTAGGTCCACTTACAATATAAAATAAAAGAGATATCACTATAAGAAAATGGGCCTTTAGTGACAACGAAAAGTTGTCACTAAATCCCCAAAAGTCGTCACTAAAAGGTTTTAGTAACGACATTCTATTGTCACAGCGTTGTAGCTAAAAGTGTGTCATAAAAGGTTCCAATTGTTGCAAAAAAACAGGTCGTCACTAAAAATAAGTGATAGTGACAAGATTTACTGTTGTCACTACATTGTGACAACATCGTGTTGTCACTACATTCAAAATAAATTTGTCACTAGATAAGTAAAAGTTGTCGCTAAAAACTATTTACAGTGACGACTTTATTGCTATCACAATACACTGTGACAACTTTAAGGTTGTCACTTAGACAGTTGCGACATTTTGTTGTCAATGTGTGTTGTAACTAAAACACTGTCATAAAAGGTTCCAATTGTTACAAAAAATCATATTGTCATTAAAAGTTAGATATAGTGATGAGATTTGCTGTTGTCACTAACTTGTGACATCATGTTGTCACTATATTCAAAATAATTTTGTCACTGGTAAAAGTAAAGTCGTCGCTAAAACTCTGAACAGTGACAACTTTATTGTTGTCACAACAATATATTGTGACAACTTTTAAGGTTGTCATTACGGTAGTGACAACATTTTGTTGTCACATTACATGTGATGACTTTATTTGTTGTCACAACTTTAGTGACGACATTATTGTTGTCATAAGTGCAGTGACAACCTTATTGTTGTCTTAGAGGTGCACAGTGTCGACTTTTGTGTCTTCGCAATAGTTGCAAAATTTTTGTTGACACAACAGTGTGCACAGTGACAACATTTTTCTTGTCACAACATCATTTTTCTTTTGTTGTCACTACTACATTTTAGCAATAAGCTTTCTAAATTTGTAATTAAAAATATTAAATACCAGTCGTCATTACACATTCAACATAAGGCCATACTAATATAAATAGTAATATTTAGTTTCATATCAATATATATTCTTTTGGTACAATTTTAGTACCATACATCTTTCATATCCATAAAAAAGATGTATGGTACTAAAATTGTACCAAAAGAATATATATTAGCTAAACTAAGCACAACGTACATCTAAGTACAAAAACAAAGTGTGAAGAATTTTTTGCACATATTATGTACATTCTTATATCTAGTAGATAAACTATCTTAGCTTTCATTGTTGTAGAGTACTGCAAATTCACAAATGAATGGAAGCCAATAAGGGAAGACAAAAGCTATTATCAATTCAATTTGTAGTACCAATGAATGAAGATCTCAAAATAAATCAAGATAGATCTAATAAATAAAGTCCCACAAACTTTGGTGAAAATAAGGCCTTTCACATAGCTTACCTCCTCTCAATGGAAGATATACTATGTACCTTTGCAACCTACAAAAAGAACCCAAGAAAATTTGTCAATGGACATGTTAATATTAACTTACAGCACCAAAAACGAATGGGAAGTATCAATTCAAGAAATCAAATCCCTTTATACATTAGAAGAATTGTTAAAACTTACATCAATTCAAACTTGCATTTAATTACTAGGAAATAACATGTCTAAATTTTAATGTCTAAATTTTTCACAAGAAATAAGCTGACATTAAAGGAAACGTTAATGTCTAACCAACTCAAAGAAAAGGAACAAGAGCTGGGGGCAGCTCGGAGTGAGGTTAATGCCTTGAGAGCTGCAGAAGTACTGAAATATAAGGCTCTAGATTAGCTTAAAAATGAGTTGAAGAGACTAGAGGCAAACTTGGAGAAACAGAAACAGAATTTGATCCAAAGATATCAAAGGTAACACTAAAGTTGATCCCATTAAGAAATGCATACCTTTCTGAGCTTAGAAAGTACTGTATAATTTAAATATGCGAAACAAAAGTGAGGTATGGAATCTGGATTCAGCCACAATATCAAGAAAGCAGAAAACAAAATCCTGGAGACTTTCAGTGATGAAACACATACATGTATAAAGTATTAAAATTGCAGAATAAACAGAGGTTAAAGTTGCAGAACTGAGGATGCCTTAGTTAATTCAAACCAGTAACTAGCTCATCTCACTTAGATGACAAAAATCCAAGATAATCCAGAATCATAATGGAGTTAGAGAATGCAAAATTGTTTCATAAACCAAATTCAAAATCAACAGAAGAATCAATATTTCATAGAAAAACACAATATGTGCATCATTACACTTTTCAATCCATAAAAAATCTAAAAACAAGTTAATCTATACATATCCAGAAATCCCAGATCACCATGGCAATAACAGAGCACAATAACCCAAAAGACCATAAATGAAACCATATATTCAAACGAAAGGGATACAAAAGGGGCCAAATTAAGCTATTGAAATGAGCCATCAACATACAGATTACAGAAATCCACATAGTTATATAAGATTATGAGGCAGAGTTTAACTGGATCTTCTTGAGTCAAAGGATCTTGGTATCAAGAAACTCACAGATGAGAAGAGAGAAGCATTGGCTGCACAGTATACTGCTGGGAAAAAACACTCTGAAGAGTGTATACAAATAAAAAGGATGACAGTATATTGATGGATTCTTTCCACACAAAAAATGATATGAAAAGGTTTTTGCTAGATTCCAATAACCACCTTGTAATGCGCTACACAGCAATTTAAAGGAAGAAAGAAAAGGCATCGGACCTTTGCAAATAATGGAACAAAAAGCTGCTCCCTAGATGTTTGTTAGGGAGAATTTGCAGCTCATCTAAATGAGCAATTTTTTCAGTGCCTTTTCAAAGAACCAACAAAAGCATATGTTGTTTGACACTTAGAGGAGAGGCAACAATGTAGAAGACAGACCAATCAAATAAAGCATAAGGATCTTCAACTAATCAAGAAGCTAAGCAAAGCAACAAATTCAGCAAAGAGAACATCAGTCTACCATCCAAAAGAAACAACGAAAAGCTCTACGACAACAACACTCATAAAACAAAATAGTAGTAACATCAGTCCAACAATACTCACTAGAATTTGAAGTTGATTCACAAGGGCTGTACTACCAATTAAGTGACTTTAACTTAACCAAATAGAAGAACTGGCCATTTCTCAAGTGACTTTAACTTAAAACACAAAAAGTCATAAAACAAACTCATTATAAAATTCACTAGAGAAAAGGGGAAGTCTAGATATGGAACCTTAAGGTCTTGTAACAACTTAGATTGAATTGGCATCATCATCAGTCGATAACTCCTCGTCATCAACATGGTGACTTGATCCATCATCTTCTTCTTTTTCATCATCATCTTCCTCTTCATCTTCACCTTCATTTTCATCTTCATATTCATCTTCATCATCATCATCATCATCAATAAATTCATGTTCCACCATGCATGGAACTTGCTCCCTTTTCAGCATTAACAACCGATGCATCAAACTGAACTGTTAATGGTACCTCTCTAACAAGGCATGGCAATTCACCAAGGTCTACATACAAAACAAATTCTGGTTCCTCTTCTTGGTAAACCTCCTCCCCCACCTCTTGATGTTTAGCTTGAAGAATATCATAGGAGCTACGAGGATTAGCCTTTTCAACCACATACCAATCTGATGTCTTGAACATAAAATACTTGTTGAACTTGTTGAGCAAGAACATATGGCTGGTCTAAATACCATTTGCGAGAGACATTTATGCTAGTGACTTTTGATTCTTTATCTACTTGTATTCCACAAGCATCCTCTAAGTGAAACCATTCACACTTAAAAATCAAGACCTTTTTTCTACCAATAAAATACTCTACTTCAAGAATATCGGTTAAGATTCCATAAAAGTCTATCATATTATTTCCATGTTCCCCTTTAACTACAACACCACTATTTTGAGTCTTTCTTTCATTTTCACGATCTTTTGTGTGAAATCTATAGCCATTGATTATGCAACCGCTATATCTTTTAATGCGACTATCTGGTCCTAAAGCCAAAGACCGAATTTCTCCATTGCAAGGCAAGGAAGAATCTGAAACCTGTTGCAGGATATAATTCAAGTTAACAACTTTTGTTAGTTAAATAATTGCACTGTGTTGTACACTTAGTTAAGTAACACTACACACACATTGTTGAAACCATGAAGGGAACTCTCTATCATGTCGTTGATCTATATTTGAACTGCTTTCTGCCTCAAGTTTTAGTTTGTGTTCATTGCATTTGATTAAAACCTAAATCAATTGATACTTTGGCATCAATACATGATATAAAGGCATTATGTACAAAATGTAACGTATGACTTTTAAGGTTTAGGAACTTACTTGATGTAGTCCTCAAGAAATTTTGCTTTAAACAGAGTTCCAGAGTATGAGGGAATGGACTTCTTTGTCGGGGCTGCCTCGTCAATGTACTCGTTGTCTCCTACAGTTGCTTGAAGATGCACACAACACAAACTCACAGACTTACACATCAAAACAGTAGGTATTTTAATACAATCAAAATTTCACCAGCCTCTACTGTCTTCATGTAAACCTTTAACTAAAATTTAAATATCACATCCTACCATTGGAACCACGAAAAGCTCTACCACAACAACACTCATAAAACCACACAGTATTAACATCAGTTCAGCAAAAATCTCAGCAGAAAATCTTTATCATTAAAAAAAAAAAGAGAAATAGAAAAGAAAAAGAAAAGAGCAGAGCTTGAACTCCATGTCAAAAACAGGGTAGTGAATTTCTACAGCTGAGTCATTTCAACTATCATGAATATAATAGAAAAACATGCTAAAACCATTCTGAAAACCAACATCCAAGGGATACAAACAGAAAGCATAACCTTCAATATCTCACAAATAAAGAAATAAATTGGGATGGTTGAGAGTTTGGAACTCTTCTTTCTTGCTCTTTTTTGGATATTATGATTTTTAAAACTCAATTTCTGATTTTAATTCCCGAATTTCTCTTGTAATGAAAATTTTTGTGGCTGATGGGTTACCCAGCAGGGTTTTATCAGCAAAAAAAAAAAAAGCGCTAGGCGCTTAGTTTAAAGATAAATAAATAAAAATAAAGAAAATATCTAGGCGCTGGCGGTCTTTTTCCCTCCATGTCCAAAATCTGAAAATTTTCATCTAATAGGATTCCCTCTATTTTATTTTACTACCTTTCTCTCTCATTTAAAAAAAAAAATGTATTATTAACATGGGTTTATATTAATTAGTACCAAAAAATTATGATACAATATTGATTATTGACCATTGAGCCTAACCAAAAAGTTTCGCATTTTTTATTTTGAAATTAAACTAAAAAAGGCAATTACTAGTTTTTGAGTAATCTAATGATTTATTTTAAAATATAATGCAAAATTATTATTGTCAACTTTAAGATAATAAGAAGACAAGTAACAATAATTTTTTGTCAATGACCACAATTTCTTGTAAAATATTGAAATTAAATTTGAAAATTAAAAATATATATTAAAATTACTTTAAGTATTAAAATAATTTTGATAGAAAAAAAAAATTAATACTTGTGAAAATAACCACTAATAGTAGAATAGAGTACTAGACATTTTGAAGAGAACATCAATAATACTCTATTCAAGTATCTTAAAAAGAGTAGTAGATGTACTTGAACAGATTATCTTGAGGAGAGTATCTTGCCTTAAGTTGCCACATAAAAATGTCCCTTGCGGAAGGGTATTTCAAAAATTTTATAACATTGAAGAGATATTTTGATGTTTTACAAACTTTATGTTTTTAAGTTGAGTGAGGACGCTGCAGACTATGTGAGAATCGAGAGATTAGTTGAAGTGAAGAACGAAGAGGAATTAGGATTTATAAGAAACTGTAGGGACGTCATAGTCTTTTTACATCTCTTTAAGTTAAATTCAATTTAGAAAAAGTGTCTCAGCTAATTATCATGAAAATATAATCAAAAAAGGAAAAATTTTCAGTTAATAAGGGCTCAATTGAAAGAAATCGATACTCTTAAGTAATAGATTACAATTTACATGAAACTTTCAGGACGCAATAGTTTTTTTAAGACTCTTTTAAGTTAATTCAACTTAGAAACAATATATCTCAACTGATTTTTGTGAAAAGATATCAAAAACAGATAAACTCGTAGTTAGTAGGGACTAAATTGAAAGAAATGGCTACTTTAAGAAATAAAATGTAATTTACAAGAAATGTTAGGGACATAATAGTCTTTTAAGTTTATTTAACTTAATTCAATTTAAAAACAATGGATCTCAATTGAATTTCATTAAAGTATACCCTAAAAAAGATGAACTTTTAGTTAATATGGATTAAATTGAAAGAAACTAACACTGTAAGTACTGAAGTGCATTTTACAATAAGCGCTATGGAGATAATAGTATTTTTATGTAATTAAACTTAATTAGAAAAAGTGCATCTCAACTAATTTTCGTGAAAATATATCCGTAAATGATAAACTTATAGTTTATAATAGAAACAGAACCGGGGGGGTGGGGGAGGAGAGAAACTTATATTTTAACTACTAAATTACAATTTATAATAAACTTTAAAGATGTAATAGTCTTATGTCTCTTTAAGTTAACTCGACTTAGAAATAGTGTATCTCAACTGAATTTCATTTAAATATAGCAAAAAGATAAACTTTTAGTTAATAAGGACAAGATTGAAATAAACAGATTTGTGAAGTTCTAAGTTGCAATTTGAAAGAAATTTTAAGGGCATTAATAGTCTTTTTATGTCTATTTAATTTGATTAAATTTAAAAACAATGCATCTCAAATGAATTTTTTTGAAAATATACCCAAAAAAAAGATAAACTTTTAGTTTATAAGGACTAAATTGAAAGAAACAGATACTTTAACTACTAAATTGAAAATATAAGAACTAAAAAAAAAAGACAAACTTTTATTTCATAAGGACTAAATTGAAAGAAACTAATACTTTAACTACTAAATTGAAATTATAAAGACAAAAATTTTAGTCTATAAGGACTAAATTGAAAATATACCCAAAAAAAAAAGACAAACTTTTTGGGGGTGATTTTTTAACTATTAGGTTGTCATATAACAATATTCCAGTGACAACAAATATCTCGTCAATGGCTTCAGTAACAAGAAGTTGTTGTCACAAAAAATTGAGGCGAGTGACGACAAATTGTTGTCACTGAAAACAGTGACAAAAATTGATTGTCACTAGCTTTGATGACAACATATTCTTGTCATAGAGGCATTTTTGGACTCAAAGGAAAAACAAAAAATAGAAAATTTCAGTGTCAAGATATTATCATCACTGATGATAATGGTAGTGACAACAAACATATCGTCATTGGCTTCAGTGACAAGAAGTTGTTGTCACAGAAGTACAAGGCTAGCGACGAAAATTTGTTGTCACAATAGTACAAGGCTACTAATGAGAAATAGTTGTCACTACCCCTTAGAGACGAGAAGTTGTTGTCACTGTCCTCAGTGACGAGAAAAGCTCGTCACTAGCCTCAGTGACAACAAATTCTTGTCATTGAAACATTTTTGGACTCTTAAAAAGAATAAAAAATAAATGCTTTTAGCCACAAGATATTGTCGTCACTGAGGATATTCCAAGTCACAACAAACACCTCGTCACTGACTTTAGTGACAAGTAATTGTTGTCACAAACGTCTAAGATTATTGACGAGAAATTGTTGTCAATGACTTCAGTGACGAGAAAAGCTCGTCACTGGTTTCAGTGATGAGCATTTCTTGTCACAAACTACTGTGACAACAACTTGTCGTGACTAACATAAGATGGTGTGACAACAATTTTTTGTAACTAAAGCCAATGACAAGATACCGTTGTCACTAACTCTAGTGACACTGGGACGTTGTCACAATTTTTTATTAATAATGACGAGAAGATGTGTTGTCACTAACTGTCGTCACTAAATGTAGTGACAAAATGTATGTCGTAACAATTTGATCTTTTAGTGACAACTTAGTGACGCATTTGGAATGTTGTCATTAAAATTGTTTATGGGTCATTGACTTGTGACAAGTTCAAATGTTGTCATTAAATACTACTTTTAATGACAACATTTTGTGACAACATTTTGGACTTGTCACTAAAGTCCCATTTTTTTGTAGTGATATAATACACTTTTTACATTATAAAAATATTTTTAAAACATCATAAAGAACTTTAGTTTTTTTCGGATGATTTGTTAGGTTTAGTAGATTTAATTTAAAAAAAAGGTAGGCTGAAGTTCAGCCTTCCCTATATAATATATATCTACTAAACATATTTAGATTAACTGGGGTCACTACAACAAAAATGGAGAATTGAACCTCTCTTAAAAGTCCCATTACACCATATAATAGGATATCACTATAGGACTCTTCATACTTGAGTCCCCCATAAGTGGAAGTCCCAATAGCCTAATAGTACTTAAATAAGAGTCTTATAAAATGGATATCAAATAAGACTTTTGTATGAGTCCTATCATCTAATAAATCGAAATTCAACATTAAAATACTTAAAACAATACTATTAGGACACATAAAATGGGTCATATTGCCCTGTGTGGAAGCATTTTTAAAACCATATTTTGAGAGTAAAATTGTGGGTTCCACAGCTAAAATGTGTTTTGTATGAATTTTGAGTTTCGGTACCTACTCTCTGAACATGTTTTTGATAGAAAAAATATATACCACACACTTAAAATATGTTTGGAATGTATTTTACAAACACATTTTGAGTGTGGAGTTCACATTTTTTTTTACCAAAAACATGTTTTGAGAGTGGCTTCCACACAGTGTAAATGTTGATATTAGGACATTTTTAATATTTCAACAAGTGTAATACTATTGAGACACTTAAAATGAGTCATATAATTGGGTAGATTAATTTGAAATAAAGACACTTCAAAGTGTCCTAATAAGTATCCCAATTTTTTTAAAAAATAAATAAATAAATAAAAATGTAATATAATTGATAATCAATTCTGAAATAATACTATAAATTAAAATTCCCAAAATAAATACACCAACAATAATATCTAAACTCTTTTAATTTTAGCAAATAAAATTACATGTTACAATTCACAACTTTGATGAATCCAAAATTAATGTCATTGTTTAACATAGATAAAATATTACGTGTTGTAAATCTAGAAACAAATTTATTGTCCAACTATATCAAGAACAATAGCAAAATAACTTTGAAACTCTATTGCTCGAAGTGGAAGAAATGAGTCGTCCACCGTACTGTCATACTTAATCATCAGCATTAGTCACCTAAAACTGAAACAATAATAAGGATTATGAAATATCTAAACTACACACAAAGAACAGTAATCATACCAAATAAAATGAATCGCAATAGCTTACTTTCTCAATGGGAGCGTACAAGTTTACTATCCAAACACGTAATTAATTAAAGTAAGTACGAGGAAGTTGCAAAACAACTAATTTTCAGAAGAGTACAAGAGCAAGTATGGCCTGAAAATTAATAGATAAGGACTCAATCAACTTTCCACTAAGGCCTCAATATGGCTGGCCATTTAATAAAAATAGCAGAATGCCCAAGTAATTTCCACTGAGGCAACTGATGCCTCAACATTCATCAGATATGTGGAGTATTCTTTATCTGTTTAAAATTATCTATTTGCAGGTTGTTCTAACCCATGATTATTGTGCATATAGAATGATACCACAGAGCTACTTAGGGCCTGTTCTTTTTGAACGTTTTGAAAACGATTTTGAAAACAAGTTTTGGAAAATAATTTTATAATATAAAAAGTGTATTGAAAATGTAAAAAGTAGATGCTGAATAGTAAAAAGTTGTATTGGAAATGATGGAATATGATTAAAATATATTAAATTTACTATTGAAACCAAAACCGTTTTTAAAACGAAACAAAAAGAACATGCCCTTAGTATACATGAAAAAAGTGGAAGATAAAGTTCACATAATGATTCAAATTTCAAATACTTGCAAGAATAGTCATGCACATACCAAAGCCACTTTCAAGGCTAGCATTTTCAAATGTTAATACAGGAAAATAAATATTGCAGACCCTTCTAGATAAAAATAATGCGTATTGGCATAAAAAAGCTTTAAACAACACATTAGCATCAATATGCTACCATACGTTTTACAATACAATGTGCAATGAAAAATCAATGGCAGTTTTCAGGGGCACCTCCAAAACACTACTATAGCATGTCTCTCAACAAAATTAAAGATCGAAGCTCTAAGCAGTACCTGCTCAATACCAAGTGTTAGATTATCCTCATAAGTACCTGCTCAATACCAAGTGTAAGATTATCCCCATAAGTGCCATGCCAGTTTGATGCAAATTCAACTATTTACCGCATGGATTGAAAGGGCTTCATGATCATCGTACTCATATCCATATATTGATGTGCATAGTTGGTGAGACAAGTTGTTTCACTTGAGCTAAACTTGCTTTTGGGAGTACTACTAATGCATTTGTCCCGGCATGCGCTCGTAAGTTTAGCAGTTACTTCATTAGCCGTGGCCCTTTCTTCCTCTTACTGCAAAAGAAAAAATAATCCAGCTCATATGTTTGAATAACTACATTGGGTATCAATTTTTCAAACAGGTTTGGTTTGACAATGAAATGAAAGGAAAATTGACAACAAATGGTTAGCTTGGACTCTTGGAATCCTTGTAGACACATCTGAAACAAGAGAAATAAGAAAATTATTCTGAAACTGATTCATCTTCTTGAATTCAATCAAGCACCCATATATGATGACATATGCTAGAGAGAATCAAAGGATGCACAATAGAAGGCTAAGACATAAAAGGACATAAAAGGAATATGTTCAGAAAGAAAAAATGGCATATACCATAAACTTAACTGCAACAAAGCTCAGGAAGTTTAAGGGCCAGCTTGGTTCATGAACAGGAATCGGAATAAAAATGGGTTTGATAATAGAGTGGAATCACTATAGGTATCATTACTTCATTGGTGTTGCTTGGTTTCATGCATGGAATCACTATCAATATCATCATTGTTGTTGATGATTGACCATAAAATAAAATTACATTTCTACCCAAACTTAAAATTTGATCTAAAATTTTTTAATACTAACATTTTTTAAGGTGTACTTTACAAAAATAAATAAATAAGCAGTCTTCAACTTTTCATTTTTTTCATGACACTAAAAAAAAATTTATACACTTGTTATTGAAATCCTTTAAAAGGAAAGAATTCTTCAGAATGATAATTGCGTCTAATTACCAAAAATTTAAATACTTTAAAGGAAATATCAAATGGGATTTTTTTTCAGTCTCAGCGCAGGGATTTTCCCAACGAGAAGAGCAAAAAACTAATACGGTAACACCCGTCGAGCCCGGCGACGATGGATCGGGTTATTTCGACACCAGATCTGGTTTTTCCAATCCAATCGATGGTCAGGCCGTTGCCGTATCTAGGTCCTCTCAACGTGGCAGACTTCTTCTCCTGTCGATGGTCATCTCCGGTCCGAGCGGTCGCCAGATCTTGACGGTCTTCTCGACTCCGCTCGTGGCTTACTGTTCGGGTGAAGAAGACGAAGTCCCAAAATCAATTGGTCAACGTGCCACGTCCCAAAATCACAATGAAGGATCCTTATTTTCTAGAGATTTTGGAGGAATTAGATGGATAATTGTGCATGCTGAAGATGACAGGGAGAAAGAGAGGATAAGGGGCAAGAAATGGAAAAGGAAATTTACTGTTGATTCCCGTGCTCAAACCCACCAAATTATTTGGGTTTGGAGAAACCCAATTAGTTGGGAATGGATCTACTGTAGTGAATCCCATAGACACAAACCAAGCAAGTGAAATGGTATCAAAGTGATAGATTCTTTCCGATAGATACGTACCAAGCAGGCCCTAAGATGTCAGTTCTTGATGAAATTTTGCTTGAGAACATTTAAAACTAGTCTAACAGAAGAACATATTTGAAGTACTTTTGCTTTATGTCTGAATTCTATAACTGCTTTAAAATGAACTCTGCAAAATTGAAAACATTATAGGCTAAAATCTCCATTTCTACCCCAAATAAAGGAGATTAGATATTTTCCCCCGTCCCCCTTTTCTCTATAGTTCTTTGGGGAAAACATAAAGGCCCAAGTGAAATAATCATCCAACTATTGACCGAATGGATTGGTCATCAAAATATCGAATAAGCTCATCTATAGTAGCATATATTTAACTAACCAATCAGAATAGATTATTTCTGGTAGGCAGGAAGGCACACATTGAGCTGAGACTTTCCTAATAGAATATGTAACAAACATATCTTAAATAGCAGCATTTAGCAGTCCTAGAGAAATTCCCAATCTTCAAGCTCAAAACCAAAGAGAGAAATCCCTAACTCATGATCACCAAAAGAAGAAGGAAAAAAAAATCAGAGAGAGAGGAGAAACACAATAATTTACTTTACATTGGGCAATGAGTTTGGGAGTTCAGTGTGAAAGCGTAGAAAAAGGGTTTGGGGGTAGAGTTTAGTCATATTTGCTTTTTGCCCAATTTCTGTAGTTGCCTTTTCAATTTGGGTTAATTTTTATTTTTTGGTTTTCATCTGCTCGCCAATTTGTTTTCCCCAATCCCGCTCTCCATTTTTAACTATTGACTCATCCCGTTAGCTTTTTCATTTCCCCCCTTTTTCATAGTAATTTTTTTACTTTTCTAATCAACACTTTCATATTATCGTTGCCCAAAAAAAAAAAAAGATTTATTCTTTATCAAATGTAGATTTTTAATAATTAAATTACTAATTATATTTTAAGATAAATAATGATAAAAATATTCATATATTGTGACATTAGAGTATTTTATTTATAATTTATTAACATATGAAATAATCATTATGTGTCATTTATACTAAATCATTCGATATTTTTTTAGTTTTATATATATATATGTCGAAGATAACTAATTAAGTTAGTCTTATTCACTAAAAAAAATAATTATTCACTCTGTTTCATTAGAAAAGTCCATTTTGTTGGATTAAAACAGTACAATAAAGTGGATTTTTTTAATAGAATGGAGGGAGTAGCATATATAAGCATGTCTCTTACATGCTGTCAGGAATGAGAGTAATAAATTTCAGAGATATTTTTTTTTAAGGAACCAATTTCAATAGTAGAAAATATGAGAAGTGAAATTAAATTTCTATGGGTAAGAAAATAATATAATTGGTTCATTGAAAAACAGGGAAACAGAGAAATATCATATGAAGCAAAAATTAAACATTCATATCTATTTAATTTAATTCTTTCTGCAATGAATATGATTCACAATAAATGTTCAAACCGTCATGCATTTAATTAATTATTTTTTATCATAAATACTAATTCCTTATCTTATATATATTAACTAAATAACAAGACACAAAGTGTTTATAACTACCAATTGTCATTTATGTTATCATTATCTTCTATTATATACCCTCTATGTTTTTTGTTTCATTAGAAGAGTCTACCTTCAAATATTTTACTCTTACTCTTATTGATACAATCATGTATGGTCCATAATTAATAAGTAAATATATAAATGGAATAAAGAATATCAAATTAGTTATTTGAGGTATTATATATTGACATTCATAATAAATTATACATTGATCAAAGTGAACCATTCTAATAGAAAATAGGAAATATGTACTAACAATTATGTTATGACAAGTCTAACTATATGAATTGTTTATCTTGGAAACTATAATCCCTATAAGATGTTACAAAGTAATAAATATAAAATTATAGTTTTTTTTAATAACATTAAAAGGTAAGAGGTGAAATTATAATATTTAGGTTATTTCATTGATAAAATTAAAACTTAAATGGTCAAACTGTAATTTATAGGGTGTTTTACTAGTACTATTAAAACTTAAGAGGTGAAATTATAATTTTAAGGGTGACTTACTAATAATATTAAACTTCATGGGTCAAATCATAATTTATAGGGTGTCATAATATAAATACTAAAAAATCATAATATAAATACTAAAAAATCATAATATCAATTTATAATTAAAAGAGGAAGAAAATTATGTTGAACCTAATAATGAGACAATTTTAAGTGTTCTAGTTGGTTCCATGTAATTTTACACTTTTAAAAGTCATATTACATAGATAATGATATACATATTATAATAAGACATACCAATAGTGTCCTATTAAGTGTTCTTGTTAATTCTATATAATGGAACACTTTTAAGAGTCCCATTTTGTACATAATGAGATACATATTCAAATAGGACACATATCAATAGTATCCTATTTATATATATATATATATACTTTTTTATTACTTAATGGAACTCATTATTTTAGAAGTCTCATTAGATATCTATCGAGACTCTTATTAAGCAAGAATCTCAATATATGTGTCATAACAACCTTATTTTGTTGTAGTGTGTGGGCTCCTCCAACCCATCCCTACATCCACCTCTGACTTTAGGTGTCTCGTTTGGATTAAATTGTTTACATCTTATTTATTTGAATTCGAGTGTAACACTACGCGAGTTTATATACGATTTTTTATTTTGAGTTTTGGAGTCTAATACGTGTTTGTATATCGTTGCATTTGAATATGTTTGCATCTGGATATCAATTTGAATTCGAGTGTACCAATACTGCTCGAGTTTATGTACATCTATTGAGTTTTCTATTTAAATTTAAATTTGACACTGCTCGAGTTTGTGTACATATATTCAGTTTTGAGTTATAAGTTTAGAGTGCCACTAGACCCTCGGCTACCCTGATATTGTAATAATCACAAAACAAATGAAAAGTACAACAACATAAAGCAAAAAACAACTTGAGGTGAAAAATAAATAAAAATACCTTCATGGCGTGTTAAATTCAAGAATCTATTGGGGATGATCGGTAAATCTTAGTCATGCAGATTGTAGCTGTCAACTTGTTCAGGGTGTAGCGAGATCACAGTTCCAACATCTCCCACTTTAGGGAGCAGATCCTGTAAAAGGTTGTCAAATTTAAATATAACATGATGGTACAAAGTTTGAGATTTGAATACTAAATATTGTGCACACCAAAACATACCTCAGTAAGAAGGATATAAATCTCCGTGTCAGTCGTATTTGCATTCCATGCATAACTGTAGCCAACTTCTAATGTTTCGTAGCGTTTATGGCCAGTTTAGTTGTGCACATTATTGAAAAGATTTTTCAATGTATATGAATATTATAATGATTGAGACGAAATATATTTTAAATTCAAACTGAAGTGATATTCATGTGTTCTTAATTCCTTTTGGAGAATCTTCCCAGGGAGGGACACTTGTCCTGCTCTCGCTCCCGTGCCTGATATTGTTCTGAATTTTGTGTTAGCAACATTGAAATTTTTTTAGACTAATGTGACCCCAAAGTTGTTTCCTTCTAGTATTATATTCTTTCTATAATTTAATATAATATTAGGAAAATATTTGAGAGAATGAAAATATATAGTGAAAAATTGTAAAGCGAATAATGTGACATCACCGAATAATATTTGGCAGTTTTAATTTGGACATTCAACACATTTTTGTCATGCGAATGCCAGACTGGTCATTCTACCATTCTACTCAAATTTACATTAACATTTCAAAATATTGGATATCAATCCTTTAAGATTCATGAACAAATCAAATATTTTACTTATGTAAGATATATATTATCTGAATATCATAGATTTGTTTAGGCGTGTGGCCCAAATCATGTCCATGCATGTTAATTAACCTTCTCATTTTAACCACAAGAAAATATTTTAATCAAGAAAATTGATCTATTATAAAACTACAATAGCATTAATCGTTTCAATTGAAAGCTAAAAAAATCAAAAAAGAAATAAAAAAAAGTTACTTACTCTTCCTAGATAAGACTCCACTTTGTAATAAACTCCTCTCAGTTTTTTGAAAAGTTTGTTTGCAGGGAGTGCACCCTTATTAAAAAATCATTAATTTGACAAATTTAATTTTAATTAATATTGTACTTCTATTGAGAAATGAAAAAAATTGATTTTATTAAAATTGCTAGGTTTGGAGAAAGTAAAATAAGGGATATAATTAGAACCTTTTTTTATTGAAAAATGAAAAATAACACTTATCAAGAATAAAACATTAAATGGTGAACAAACATTAAAACTACATATGAAATCAACTGCTGCGTACGCTAATATATCCTTTGCAGTTCTGAATGAACTACTTCTGCCCAAAGTCCTAGCATTATTAATCATAATAACAGTACATAAATGGTGGAGATTGTTGTGAGAAAGATCTCTAATTGCCATCGACGGTCAATCTTCACCGGGAAATTGAGGGCACGTTTGTTATCATGTTCATGAGTTTGAAAACATGTTTTGAAAAATAGTTTTTTAATGTAAAAGTGTACTGAAAATATAAAAATAAATAGTTAAATATTAAAAGTAGTAAGGGAAATAAATCAAATAATTATATATAATATGTTAAATTTACTATAGAAATTAAAAAAAAACGAAATACAACCAAAAACAATGAAAACGACTCGGATCCCCTCCTTCTCATCATCCTTATCTTGCCTGAAAACATCTTTGTATTGCTGCATAAATAATAGCCAGAATCATATAAGCAATCATACTGAGCACAAAAGCAAGGGCGACTATGGCAGAAGCAGGCATTGTTTTCTTTAAATTTTTTTTTTTTTTACCTTTCAAATGGAAATGACTAATTGGTTTGGGGGGCTGGACATGGGTGGTTTATTTATACATACGCATATGGTCGAAATAAATTTGGATGCTAAATTAACCCCTCAATCAGGGATGCAATTTATGGAAATTAATTACGCATTTATTTGGATGATATAAACCGGCCCATATATCACTATACCGGTTTACCAGTTCTGATTTGTACTAATTTTACCAAAGTGGTGGAAAATGATAAATCGGCCAATAGCTTACTGGTTTTACCGGTTCCGATTATGCCAGTAATAACCAGTGTGCCGGTTTTACCGGTTAAAACCAGCAAACTGATTAGTAAAAAAATAAAAATAAAAGAGAAAACAATCATAATTAAAAGGAAAAATATCCATCATGCATATTGAAAAAGGAAGTAATTAATGATTTGGAATCAATAATGTATAATTAATAAATAACATAAGAAATAAAATTAACGATTTAGGATCAATTATGCATCATCTAAAAAGGAAATAACTAATAAAGAATAAATTAATTATTAACAATCAATTATGTATAATTTAAAAAGGAAACAACTAATAAGGAATAAATTAATAATTAAGAATCAATCATCCATAAATAAAAAAAGCAAAAACTGAAAAACAAAGTAAATAAAACTATTAATACTTAATTGCCGGTTTACCAGTTAAACCGGTTGGGGAAATACCCCAACTGAACCTGGTACGATAATGCTAATATTTCATACAACCCTATTTTACACAATTATCAGTAATACAGATTTAAACAAAACTCCTCGTCGTTAGCTTTAACCAGATTTATAGTAGTTCATGTTGTCCTAATACCGCTAGTGTAACACCCCAACCCGACCCCTTATCCAATACGGGGATCCGGCCGAATGCCTGCCTGGTTCGCACCAGGACTCAGTAGTGCAATCAAAACAATAGAAATTAAATTATAAATAATGCATAAGCTTTTAATATTAAGTCGTAGAATTACAACTTATAGGTCCCAATCTCGTAGTCTAACAATCTATCAGTTAAATGGCATGCAGGCCAATTATTAATTCTTAAGTAAATACTTAATAAGATTATCCCTAAAGTGCAACAGCTATCCAAGCCAACTCAGCTCGCCATCCTGTGGCCCATACTGCCACTGCGAACCTGGGGTAGGGTTTAAAAACATATAAGACCTATGAGCTTTTTTGCTCAGTGATATTCTCGGTTTAAAATAATTAAAGCAGTAAAATATGCAATTCACATAGCAATCAATATAGATATAAAACAATTAGGAAAGCAGTAAAGCAAGTCGTAAAGGATATTCACGAGTTCAGTAGAACTATAGAGGTAATTTTCATCATTTATTTCCAGTGAACTTTTGTGCCCACCCAGGGCTTCGACAACAACATCCCAGTAATTTGACACCAGTACGTGGACCCGCCCACTCAGCATGGGTCTCTAGAGTTGCCCGACACACTAAGTCACTATTTCACCAAATGCCCAAGCCCCGGCTAGCACACTTGACTACGTAGATCATGGCTCATGGGACCCCATTCAGTAATGCACAGTTAACAGTATCATTCAATCGATCAGTAATATTCAGTTTATCAGTAACATAGAGTTCACATTAATATCAATAATAATCTACAAGTAATCAATCCAACTTATTCATACATATATCAATCAGTGCATTCTCAAGTACTATAAGTATTAGGGCCTGTTCTTTTAAGTTTCTCAGACCCAGGTCTGAGTTTTTAGGTTGAGACCGAATGGGTTGAGACCCAAAACAAAGAAACGTCGTTCTCAGACCCGGGTCTGCTCTGCCGCCGCGTAGCCGCCGCCGCCGCCGCGTCGCCGCCGCCACAGTGAGCCCAAAACCTAAATCCCCAAAATTCTTCTTCTTCTTCTTCTTCTTCTTTTTTCTGTTTCCAGCACACCACTATTCTTTGATTGAAGATTTAATTTTCTGTTTCCAGCAAACCCATTTGTTTGATTGGGGAATTTACAATCACAACCCAATTTGTGATTAATTGTGGGGGAAGAAGACCAAGAAGAAGAATAAGTGCGGGAGGGCAGCGGGAAGAAGAAGGAGAAGAAGAAGAAGAAGAAGAAGAATGAGGAGGAGGAGGAGGCGCGAGAAGAAGGAGAAGGAGGAGGAGGAGGAGACGCGAGAAGAAGAAGAAGAAGAAGAAGAAGAAGGAGGAGGAGGAGACGCGAGAAGGAGAAGAAGAAGAAGAAGAAGACCAAGAAGAAGAAGAATATGTGCGACGGCGGGAGGGCAGTGGGAAGGAGGAGAAGAAGAAGAAGAAGAGGAGGAGGAGAAGAAGAAGAAGGAGGAGGAGGGGGAAGGGAAGAACCGGGAGGAAGAAGAAGGCAGCACCGGGAGGAAGAAGAAGAAGAAGAAGAAGAAGAAGGAGAAGAAGAAGAAGAAGTGGGTGGCACTGGCGACGGCGGGAGGAGGTCAGCGGCGGCGGAAGGGCGGCGGCGGGAGTGAGAATTGGGTTTGTGACCCGGGTTTGAGAAATGGGTAAAGAACATGGGTTAGGTTAGATTTTTGGGTTGAGACCCAAAAAATGGCCAGAACCGGGTCTGAGAACAGGTAAAAGCTTAATCTTTACATAATAATTCAAAATTTGAGTCGTACCAAAAGTAGTCACTGCTCCTTTTAAAACATTATAATTAAATCATAAGCAAATACGATCTCTAATTTTTGTTGAAAAATCAGTTAAATATACATACATTATATTCACAAGGATTTAAACATATAATACACATTGGTAAGCACACACTAATCAAAAGTAGGTTTTTAATGAGAATACTCACCTGAATATAATGAGGTAGAATAAACCGGATCGATAAAATCTGAAAAGTTAAATTATTCATAGTCCTTTAGTATTTAATTAGAGTTTAAAAACTTAAAATAGAGAAAAGAGGTTATCCCTACCTCATCTTTGAGTTATAATTTTATTAGTCATAAATTTGTTATTTATCATTATTATTGTCTTTCTGCTATTTTTATCATTACTTCTATCTTTATTATTATTTCGGTGGATCTACACTAATTAATTTAATTTGCTTTATTATTACCCATTTATTCTTTTATTTATTTAATTATAGTTATTATTATATACGTATTACATGAATGCATTTAGAAAAGTTTAACTAAAAGTATACGTTTCTTCTTCATGTTTCTATCTTCTTCTTCTTTCGGTTCCTCCCAGAGCTAATACACACATACCACCATTTCCAAATTTGTCCGAACAGTGGCTCAACTCGCCGACTAATGCAGATCTGTGTCGGAAACAATTTCTGGCACAGACTCCATCGGTACAGAGAGAAGAATCTAGATAGTAACCGAACTACCTTCGACTACATCCGATCTCCTTCTCCGTTCCGTCCGCCATTGTTGGACCTTGAAGCTTCGGGTTCTAAAATTTTTAACCAAACATGTTCTTCTAAAATTATGAAACATTTATAAAGCTCATTTAAAGTATGTAAAGATCATTTTAGACTGTCTAAAACATGAAAAGAACAATGGTTATCAATTTTTCCCGTTTCCTCCCAAAACCAATTTCTAAGGTCCTAGTAATCCTACGTTCAGTATTTCTAGCATTATCATGAATTTACAGCACCAAAATTTTGGACTATTATTTTAGCATCTTTGAAGGCAGTTCTCACGGGCTTTTGCCCAAGTTGTTAGTGTTTTATGACAGGTTTGGAGAACAGCCCAAATAAGGAGGAAAGACGCTAAAACAAGGATTTTGGAGCAAGAGATGTTCGGGCAGAATGTCACACGGGTTGTGGCCCAAAAAGAAGGAGAAAACTGAAGCCCAGTAGAGCAGCTGAAGTTCTAGAAGGATCCAAAAATTATTGCAGTAGAAGTAAAAGCTGAAGTTTTAGAAGGATCCAGAAATTACTGCAGTGAAAGTTAAAAGCAGAAGCTCTAGAAAATCAATCGGTTGTTTCCTTCATCTGAGTGATGTGCTGACTTTGTCAAAGATTGCTCTACTCCTTAACTGATGGGATATTTTTACTGAGAGATGATTGTTTTCCTCTCTATAAATAAGGGTGCTCTCTAGGTAGAAGTCATTCAGATTTACACTGAGTATTCATTTTAGTTTCTCATTCTTTATTCACGTAGAGTTCTTTCTTTAGTTTTGATAGAGTTAGAATTTCACGATATATTATTCTAGTAGTAGTTCTATTTTATTTGAGAGTTCCTTCCGGCAGGCTACCCATTGCCCAAACGGGAAGAGTCTCCAGTAGTAATTTTCAATAAAGTATCTCTTTTTCATATTCCATCATTGCCTTCATTTCATGGCTGCTTTAATCTTATTTTGTGAGATGTTTAATTCTATGATTAGCTAAATTCTCTTATTCTAGTATTATGTGAGAAACCTTAACCATTGCATGTATGAAACCAAAGCATGAATTCCAGTCTAATTAACTAGTTCCATAATTGCCTGTGTTTATATGTCTAAAAACTAAGGTCGTATTAAGTTTGATCACCTTAATATAGATCTGGTAGGGCCAGTGAGTGGCACGACTATCGGCCGAGTAGTACAGGTTTAATTGGGTAGTAATCTCTTGAGCATCGTCGATGGGGGTTACTGGTTTTGGGTTCTTCTTATTCTTAATGCTTCTAGCTTAGTTAATACGGTGATTGCGGGGACTCGCGGCCTGTTAATTAAACTAGATAGGGAAATAACCTTGACTGTGGGGAGTCATGGGGGTTATCGATTCATTAAGGGAGAATTGGATTATGATTGCGGGGACTCGCAGTAATCTATAACTGAAACGACATAGGATAATTAGACAGTAAAAGAGGTTTATGATTACATGCATACGGTTAAGGTGGATTGCATAATGCTAGGATATTCTTATTAATTAATTCTTAATCTATTTTGCATATTTGGTTTTGCTTATTTCACATTTCTACAAATTCAAGGTCTCGAGGAGACACAAAAGGTGACTGCTAGTCAAGTTTGGTTAAACTGCATGTTAATTTGGAAATTGTGTTGAATTTGCCGTCTCTGTGGATCGACCCTGTACTCTGCTGTGCTACATTTTATTTAGCTAAATTGGTGCAGGTTTTTAACAGTATTTTACTGCATTTGATAGTCCTACGACGGGTTTATCAAATTGGCGCCGTTGCCGGGGACGGATACAATTTTTAATTTCTTTTTCCTATTAATGCGCTTGGTATTTTCTTGTGCTGTGTATGAGCAGGTCTTCAAAACATGTATTACTGAGTGATCCAGAGATTGAAAAGATCTTTAAACGCTTAGCCAAGGAAGCACGGTTACGTAAGCTCGCATAATCAGAATCTATCAACCGACTGAGAGAACAAACGGTCAACCGACTGGGTGAGCAAACAGACGGTTGCTCTAAGGCAGAATCTGTCAACCGACCGATTGAACAAACGGACGGTAGTTCTGAAGCAGAATATTCAAGTTCTGAACTTGAATTTGATATCATGGGAGATAGACAAGAAGACAGACAAAGGAATGGGGGTGAAGAACAACAAAGAGGGCCACCACCAGAACCCACGTTGAAGGAATTGAGCAGTCAAGACACTGACGACAGAGCATCTACTGTAGTCACTCCAGAACTGCCCAATGGTTTCCCACTGAAGAATGGCTGGCTTAATGGCATCCCGAAATTCCATGGGGGTGCTAGAGATGATCCTCACAATTTCCTTGCCGAGTACGTGAAGAACTGTAAGGTGGGGCGCCTACCAATTGGAGCCACCATCGATCAATTAAAGTTGGTGGCTTTTCCCTATGTCCTGACAGGTCCAGCAAATCGGTGGTTTTCCTCATTACCACCAAATTCCATTACCACTTGGAACCAGATGAAGGAGCTGTTCCTGAAGAAGTATTTTCCTTCGACCAAAATCAATCTGGTCATGAAGGAAATAAGCAGCATTCAACAAGAAGCTGATGAGTCCCTTGGCAATTACTGGATACGATTCAACGAACTAGTGGAGAGTTGCCCAAATCACAAGTACTCAGAAGCACAACTACTTCAGTATTTTTACCATGGGATGACCACCAATGACCGGAACTATATGAACTCAGCCAGTAATGGAGCATTCCAGAACAACACAGTAACCAAGGCCAAGAAACTGATCGAGGATACTATTGAGTCAAGGAGTCAGTTTGGGGAACCCTCCCGATCGATCAGACGGCAGGCCAAAGTGAGAGTTGTTGATGATTCCAGTGACGAGAAGCTGAACCAGATTGCTTCCGCTGTGGAGAAATTGACGGCTTTGATAGTCCAGCAATCTGCTCTGGTAGCACAACTTGCAACCCCATCCAGTAGCAGCCAGGAAGAAATTGTTTATGGGTGCTGTGGGAATCAAGGGCATTTTTCACAAAATTGCAACCTTGTGCAGGAGGAGTCTGTCAATGCTACCGGAAGTTGGAATAACAATGGGAATTGGAATTGAAATCAGCCAAGGAGGGACCCCTACTCTAACACCTACAATTCAGGATGGAAGGACAATCCAGCTTTTGGTTGGAAGAATCCAGAGGAAGGAGTTTAGGTGCCTTTCAAGTCAGAAGCCAATCAGCAAGCTCCATTTCCGAATGCGGGGAAGAATCAGAATGTCAGAAATACTGGACCAGTGTACAGGCCACCCCAACAAAGGAATTTTCAGAATCAGAATAATCAACCAAGGTGTGGCAGAACCATAGAGGAAGCAGTGGGAGATCTTTTTAAGCAACAGAAGGTACAGTCAACTGCCCTCGATGGAATTGCAGGAATTCTATAGGGGTGGGCATGGTTTGGGCCAATTCGAAATTCGAACCGAATTCGAATTTACCGAATTCGAAAAAACCTAATTCGAATTCTGAATTCGAATTAGGTTTGGTTTGAAACCGAATTCGAATTATGAAATTGGTTTTCGAATTTGTTTTCGAATTGGGCATTCAAACCAAATACCAAATCGAATTTGAATTAGTTTTATTATTAATATTTATTAGTTTTTTTTCCACCTAAAGTCTTTATTAATATTTTAAATTGATAAAGATATCATAAAGTTAAAAGCTAATATTTTAAATTGATAAAGATGTCATAAAGTTAAAGGCTAAAGCTTACCTAATGAGTAAAACTAAAACCTAATCTCTAAAGTATTATCACACAACCGCCGCCTCCCCGAGTTCAGTTCCCTCCCACCTCTCCTCCCTCTCCGTTTTTCTTTATGTTCTTGTCCTCCTCCATTTTTGCAGTTCGCCGAGGAAGATAACCCAGCAGACAAACATATAAAAATTATAATTGATTGTTTTCTATAATAAATGGTTTAAGGAAGAAAAAAAGAAAGACAGAATGATCAGTTAAAAACAAAGGAAATTTAGCAAGAGATAAAAGGAAAACAATTAATAATAGATTAAAAAAATATGGGAAAGAATAATGTGGGCAGCAAGATTCGAACAAACAAGCACTATGTAAGAAGAAAAGACCTTAACCACTAAGCTAGCCCAGCAGATGTAGTAAACTTCATATCTAAATAAATAAATATGTTCGGAAAGGGCAGGGCAAGGCTGAGAAAACATTTGTCCCACATCGGATTTACATGAATGAGTGGAGTGCTTGAACTCCTATAAAAGATGGCCGAACCGCAGCATGCTCTCTTAAACAAAACGGCTATGTTGAGATGTGAATGCACATGTCCCAACTACTCCTTAGCTATCTGAGCTTGAGTTGGACAAGCACGAGTTGAATTTTTAAAATTCAACTCGAAATATTTTGAAAATTTTAAAAATATAAAGGGGAGGAAAAACTCGTCCCGAGTTGTACGATACTAAAAATTGTATTGAATCGTACAAAATTCAGAATTTTGTATGATTCACTACCAATTTCGATACATTCATACGAGTTGTATCGAAATTGGTATTTTATGATACGTATCGCGTATTGTATGATTGATTATGAAATTAATTTTGTGAATTTGGTTTCCATGGTTTAAAACCGAATTCGAACCGAATTCGAATTACAAATTCGAATTGGTTTCTTCAGTTTAAAATCGAATTAGGTTTGGTTTTCGAATTGGCCAAAAAAAATTTAAAATTCGAGGAAACCAATTCGAGGAAACCACAATTCGAGGAAACCAATTCGTGCCCACCCCTAGAATTCTATCTCAACTGTCAAGTTCCATACAAGAGTTGGAGGGAAACCAAGGGAAATTACCTTCTCAAGTGCAGGTTTTGCGTATGGAGAATATAAGTGCAATAAGTTTAGGAATAACAAAGGTACGGGAACCAGAACTGGAAAATTCAGTATCTAGACTGAGTTTGAATCAAGGGGCACCATACCAACCACCCCAGCAGCGGAATTTTCAGAATCCAAGTCAGAATCAGCCACAAAGGAGTGGCAGGATGGTGGAAGATGCCATCGGAGAGTTGTTCGAGCAACAGAAGGAGCAAAGAACTACTATGGAAAGGATAACAGGAATTTTGTCCCAAGTATCAGCATCCATGCGGGAGTTGAAGGGGAACCAAGGTCATTTGCCTTTCCCAGTACAGGTTCCTCCCAAAGAGAACGTGAATGAAATCCAGTTGAGAAGTGGAAAAATTTTGGAGCCCTTAATTAAGAAATCACAATTAGCATGGGCCAGTTTTCCTAAACCGATAGGTGTTCAGGATGCTGGAAATTCAAATACAGCAAAATCTGAGGAGCCGATCATTGTAGACTCCGATCCTGAACCTGAGAAGAGCCCCGCTCCAGTTACAATGAGCAAGGATGTGTATAAACCTGTGCCGCCATTCCCAAATAGCTTGCGACCCAAGGCAAGGAAAATAAAGAAGGACCCGATTGACTACTTGAAGGTTTTCGAAAAAATGGAGGTCAACCTTCCATTCCTTAAGGCAATTAAGCTTTCCACAGTCGGGAAATTTCTAAAGGAATTCATGGCAGGGAAGCCAAGAGGGGCGAGCAAGGTAGTGTTAGGAGAGAATGTCTCGGCAGTGATTCAAAAAAAGCTCCCCCCGAAATGCAAGGATCCAGGTATGTTCTCTTTACCTTGCATCATTGGAAATAGAAAAATAAAGCATGCTATGTGTGACCTTGGTGCTGTCATTAATGTTATGCCTTTGTCAATTTATGAGACTTTATCTGGTGTTAAGCTTGTGGATACAAAGGTAGGAATACAACTAGCAGATAGGTCATGTGTGCACCCTGAAGGTGTACTTGAGAATGTTTTGGTGAGCGTAAATTCTTTTGTTTTTCCTGCTGACTTTTATGTGATTAAGATGCATAATGATCCGGCCAAAGAATCTGCTGGTGTATTGTTAGGTCGCCCATTTTTGAAAACTGCTAAGGCAGTAATTGATATGTATAATAGCTCTATCTGTTTGAATCATTGTGGTGAAAAGCATACTTTTAGCATCGATGATACCATGAAAAGTCCACAAACGGTTGTGAATAGTGTTGAGCTGTATAACCCTCTTGTCCAAGAATCTCTTGAGACTAACTTTTTGCAGGACAAGGAAGAGAAGATTCTCCCTCGGGGTTTGATTGATTTCAAGAGACAGAATATAAGTGATGGAAAGGCCTTAACGCTTAACTTGGAGGAACCTCCAGGTTATCAAAAGGACCAGAATTCTGCAAAAGGGTGTGTCAAAGCCAAGGTGCGAAAAAGAAGAAATACAAAGACATGGCTTAGTACACCCACCAAAGTTGATAAAGTGTAGTTACTAGGCGAGGAGCCAGATTCGAACAGTGGAAGAAACTTCACTGTGGAGCTGTCCTAATTAATAATGAGAAGCTGAGCTGAGTTTAGCCAAAGACTTAAAAAGAAAGGCGCTAGTGAGAGGCAACCCAATTTTTTTTCTTTTCATTTTTATTTCGGTTTTCTTTCGTTTTTTATTTTATTATTTATTTATTTATTTTCATTAGTTTGTTTTCTAGTCACACTTTTCTGGCTGAATTATTTTGCAGAATGTGCAGGTACTTGTCGAATTTTTTATTATTTATTATTTTTTTTTTCTGGACAATGTTGGA
Source organism: Leptodermis oblonga (assembly GCA_016801395.1). Taxonomy (NCBI): domain Eukaryota; kingdom Viridiplantae; phylum Streptophyta; class Magnoliopsida; order Gentianales; family Rubiaceae; genus Leptodermis; species Leptodermis oblonga. Next base: position 31,134,725 of record CM028756.1, on the reverse strand, counting down.
CTACCTAGTCCAATAATCTGCCCAGGTAAGTTTTAGTTCCCCTGTATCGTCTTTGAAAGTTTGATTGTGTTTGTTATATGTGTCAGTCGGTTTGTCAGTCTTTTTCCCTGCTCTTATTGTAGTTGCTTGAGGACAAGCAATTGTTTAAGTGTGGGGATGTTTTGTTTGTTTTTGAAATTTTATTTTCTTATTTTTATTTTTATTTTTTGAATATGAATTTGGTGAGAGTCTCTGCCTTGTGACTGAACTGGATCTGAAATAAGCAACATAAGTGAGGTGTTACATAAGGTGTGCATGATGAATTTTGAAGTGTTAAATTGAGAAATCCTTCGCTAGCTAATCAAAATATGCATGTATTTCCCTTTCTTTTAAGCCACTGTATTGAGCCTGAACGTTTGTGAGAATCATTTGTTTGCCGGCCTGACTGTTAAGATGGTATGAATAGTGCATGGCGGGAGGATGGGGGACCTTCTTAGGATTAACCCTTTTTTTTGGCTTAAATTCTGAACCTACCAGTTTATATCCTTAGAAGCCAAGTTGAAGCCTTGTTTACAAGTTCGTTTGAAGTCACTAAAAGAGCCTAGCCAATTCGTGATTAAGCTTCTTTTTCACCCCCCCCCCCCCCAGTGTGTATGCTTTGCTGTGATGTTTAAGTGTGTTTATTAAAGAAGGTGGCATGTTCTGTATTGTGAAGTCATTTGAAGAGTATAAATGTGTACTGGAACTTGAAAAGAAGCTCTGGAAAAAAAAATGAAAGAAAAATCCAATTTCTCAGTTCTGAAGTTTAAAAGCAAAAATGCATGAACTGAGAGGAATTAAGTGGAAAGAGCTGAATAAAGGGTTCTAGTCTTTATTATTGTGAGCTGTTTGATTGAGAAGCAGGGTATGCCATGAAGTAGTGAAATTCTGAGAACAGGGTAGGCAACCAATTCCCCAAACAGAGACGGGGCAATAATCTGGAAAAGAGTGCAGCAGTAATTGTTCTTTTTTGTTAAACACACTGGGTTTAATGTTTTTTTTACAGGTGGCTTAGAACCCTTAGGATCTGTCCAAGTGTTCGAACCCTAGCTTTACATTGCGTCCCATGATTTGAAGGTTGTTTCTTAACTGCCGTGTCTATTCCTCTTATACTGTGGCGATTGTCGGCTGTCAAGCATGTATGATTCTGGCTAGATTAGGATTTAATTTTATCCTGAATTTTTGTCTTGTGAAAAAGTGAGGGTGTGAATTACAGACCATAGAGTGCAGTTGTGGGAATTATTGCATATTTTGTGTTAAGCTTCTGAAGGATGGTTTTTGGAAAGTGTTAAATTGCGTGCACCTGAATGTGATACTGAATTTTGTGATGTGAGTAGGATCTAGCAGAAGGAATGAGGCAGAAGTTTGTGTGTCAAATCATAGAGTCAGTTTGTCTTTTATTCTGTTCTTGTTCTTTGTGAGTCATGTTGGCTATTTTGTTTTTTTTTTTTTTTCTTTCGTGGAACTATTGTGAGATGAATGCTTAAGGGAGGAGCTATGTTCTATTCTTCACTTCACACTTGAGGGCAAGTGTCATTCAAGTATGAGGCTATGATCTGACCAATTTTGGACTATTATTTTAGCATCTTTGAAGGCAGTTCTCACGGGCTTTTGCCCAAGTTGTTAGTGTTTTATGACAGGTTTGGAGAACAGCCCAAATAAGGAGGAAAGACGCTAAAACAAGGATTTTGGAGCAAGAGATGTTCGGGCAGAATGTCACACGGGTTGTGGCCCAAAAAGAAGGAGAAAACTGAAGCCCAGTAGAGCAGCTGAAGTTCTAGAAGGATCCAAAAATTACTACAGTAGAAGTAAAAGCTGAAGTTTTAGAAGGATCCAGAAATTACTGCAGTGAAAGTTAAAAGCAGAAGCTCTAGAAGAATCTCCAGAAAATCAATCGGTTGTTTCCTTCATCTGAGTGATGTGCTGACTTTGTCAAAGATTGCTCTACTCCTTAACTGATGGGATATTTTTACTGAGAGATGATTGTTTTCCTCTCTATAAATAAGGGTGCTCTCTAGGTAGAAGTCATTCAGATTTACACTGAGTATTCATTTTAGTTTCTCATTCTTTATTCACGTAGAGTTCTTTCTTTAGTTCTGATAGAGTTAGAATTTCACGATATATTATTCTAGCAGTAGTTCTATTTTATTTGAGAGTTCCTTCCGGCAGGCTACCCATTGCCCAAACGGGAAGAGTCTCCAGTAGTAATTTTCAATAAAGTATCTTTTTTTCATATTCCATCATTGCCTTCATTTCATGGCTGCTTTAATCTTATTTTGTGAGATGTTTAATTCTATGAGTAGCTAAATTCTCTTATTCTAGTATTATGTGAGAAACCTTAACCATTGCATGTATGAAACCAAATCATGAATTCCAGTCTAATTAACTAGTTCCATAATTGCCTGTGTTTATATGTCTAAAAACTAAGGTCGTATTAAGTTTGATCACCTTAATATAGATCTGGTAGGGCCAGTGAGTGGCACGACTACCGACCGAGTAGTACAGGTTTAATTGGGTAGTAATCTCTTGAGCATCGTCGATGGGGGTTACTGGTTTTGGGTTCTTCTTATTCTTAATGATTCTAGCTTAGTTAATACGGTGATTGCGGGGACTCGCGGCCTGTTAATTAAACTAGATAGGGAAATAACCTTGACTGTAGGGAGTCACGGGGGTTATCGATTCATTAAGGGAGAATTGGATTATGATTGCGGGGACTCGCAGTAATCTATAACTGAAACGACATAGGATAATTAGACAGTAAAAGAGGTTTATGATTACATGCATACGGTTAGGGTGGATTGCATAATGCTAGGATATTCTTCTTAATTGATTCTTAATCTATTTTGCATATTTGGTTTTGCTTATTTCACATTTCTACAAATTCAAGGTCTCGAGGAGACACAAAAGGTGACTGCTAGTCAAGTTTGGTTAAACTGCATGTTAATTTGGAAATTGTGTTGAATTTGCCGTCTCTGTGGATCGACCATGTACTCTGCTGTGCTACATTTTATTTAGCTAAATTGGTGCAGGTTTTTAACAGTATTTTTACTGCATTTGATAGTCCTACGACGGGTTTATCAGCTGTCTTCCCTGTCGCTTGTATGAGGCGCAACGTTGCCTACTTCATGCGGAGACGAACCGGTCTACAAACACCATGATGGTTTCTTCAATACGTCACCTCAGGTCGCAAAACTTGGTCGCCAAGTTTTTGGCTTTCACTACTGCTACTTACCCACTGCATTACGTTTCCCTTTTTCTAATATTTTTATTTTTATTTTCTCTTATTTATTTTCTCTTATATATATATATATTATTTTTGACTGTCTATTTTCTTGACCGAAGTCTTCCAACCTTTCTCTGATATATATAAATATTTATTGTTAGCTTCATTATTATTTTATTATTATCATTGTTATACTTAATAATTTCACTTAATTCTTAAGTTAAGAGTTTACTCTTTAATTATTTTATCTAACTTTATTACTTTTATAACTATTATAATTAAACTTATTTTAATCGTATTAAATTTTACGTGTCTACTCCTATTTATAAGTTTTAAATTTGTCACTATTTACGGTTTTAATTCGGGTCAAAATCTGGGTCCGCATAGATAGTGAGAACAGTCATCCACGTACCAATGATTCGTAACAATTACATTTTAAAACAAAACAAGAAATTGAATGAGCCTTGCCTAAGGAGACCAAACAATTTTCGCAAACATTTACCAAGTTATATAATTACCCATGCATATAATTCAATCAATCATAGCACATAGCATCCATGACTCCAATACAGTATTCATAGACATATAAATCGGAATAAATAAATCACCGATTTTGGTTCAGTTTTTGATTTTGCAATTTTAATGAACAGCCCTAGATATATGAAAATTTAATGTATGCATCCGTTGTATCTTTAAAATTAGTCAGCAAACCTATCACAAATTAGCTATTCATGTTCTTTATATTAATTCATGGGCCCCCTATATGTACATCACATTCCACCAAAAATAGCACTTTCCCCCTAAATGTATTTGATTATACAATCTTACGTGGTACTATGGATTCATCGAATAATCTCTCTAGATATATACTCCCTCTGATCCAAAATAAAAGATATATTATAAATGATAATAAAACACTTGGCTACTATAATTTACTACTAAGAGAAGTTTTGGAATTTAAATCCAGTTAATACTCGCTATATTTCTTCAACCTCAATTAATACTTAGTTAGATAATTGCTTAGATATTTAAGATAATCACTAACTCTTAATTAAATAGGTTAAGACAAAGGTTAGTTGAAAAAAAATTATGTTTTTTTTAATTTTTGTAAAACATCATTTATTTTATAAATTGTTACTCCCACCACAACGTCTTTTATTTTAGATCAAATGGAGTATGAGTTTTCTTTACATACACATACAAAAACAAATATTTAGAGAACCTATATAACCTCATTTTAAATTTTAAGGAATATTTTTAAAACACTTTTTGAAAAATAATTTTTAAATGTAAGTAATATATTGGAATTGTAAATTAAGAAGGTATGATTAAATAGAAGAAATGTACATTAAAAATGATGATAAGTTATTATAAAATATAAAATGAGTTGTGACTAGATTATTTTTATTCATTTCCCATATAAAACGAACTGTACATTAATTCATTTCCCATATAAAACGAACTGTACATTAAGAACAATAAGGAAAATGTTTTTTGCACATATTATGTGCAATTAATTATGTACATAAAAGAGTTTTAGTGGGCTCTTATATTGTGTTTACCCTTCATGCCTTTGAGTGTAATTTCAAGTTGAACTGCCACCTAGATAATTAAGAATAAAATAAAAATAAGGTGGATTTATTTAATTACGTTTGAGTTTCCATTATGTTTGAATGGCATACATGAATGTTGATGGTAAATACACAGAATTTCTATTTTAATAGATCAATTAATTATGTGATATAGGCAAATTTGTTTTTATTTTTTTTTGAAAAAAATATAGACAATTGATCTACTTTTTACTGCACGTCTCTTTCCTCAACACTTATGCTTCACGTCTCTTCCCCAACCCTTTCGACATAAAATTCACCCGTCAACAACAAGCTTAGAAGGTAGAACATTCCAACATGAAGATACTAGATTTGGATTTGGTTCATGCTTAAGATTATAGAAGCAGAAGGCCCTGGGTTGCTGTGGTTGCGACGGTGACAAGAGGGGGTGCTGCGGAGACGGGGGCGACGAGAAGTGTGTTGTTGTTGTGACGGTTTAAAAATTCTGATGAAAGGGGGGCCCATGACGGAGCCAAGGGGGGTGAGGTGGGGTGGGGTGGTCCCCGAATCCCTCCAGTCTTTTATTGGTAATATATATTTATCTATTAATTTTTTTTTTTTACAATATATTTAACTGTCCAAAAAAGTTTATACATATATTTTACCTCACCGAAATTTTTTAAATGTAGTTTATGGCTCCGCCTCAGTGGGTGAATACTGCGATTTCTCGTGATGTGTATTTCGGTGAATTGGGTATATTTGGGAAAGAAAACTAAGTGTGAGTTCTTATCGCTGACGTTAACATAATAACAAACGTTTCCCAAAACACAATTTCAGATGCTAACCTTTGCGTCCAGCCAAGGAAGAAATCCGATCGATATAGTCGCCACTGGCAGCAAAAGGTAGGATTGAAACCATTCCAGTGAATGTCCAATGATTAAATAGTTTATCAACGGAATTGTTAAAACATACACGCGTCTTATACAAGTAAGTAATGCTTTAACCTACGATCTCGCTACTAGACCTCTCAGCGATGAAACTGTACTAATTATTTGAATGTATAATTCTGTTAGCAAGGCATGTTCATGCGACATGGAAAATTAATTAGGGTAGAAATTATATGGGGATCAAGGTGATAGATTTGTCAAAACGACATTAAAATTAATTAGGAGAACAAATTGAATTCTTGAGCTTGATTAAGATGACAAGATCTCCAATATTGCTATTTATATAAAAATATCTTTTCTTCAATATATAAATCATTCAACACTAAATTTGTAAAACGATAAACTGCCACATAATTAATTAATGACACATATCAAGAGTGTCATCCATTTTATTAAAAATTAATTAAACATAAAGAAGCAGAGCCATCACACAACACAGTGAGAAAGGGACTCGTTACTATAGTTAGAGGCCCTTTTCCATTTGAAATAAAGTACTAGTAAATACAAAGGAAAACATTAAAAAAATAAAAAGAAAAGAAAAGAAAAAAGGCATTTCCCTAATTTTCTCTAACTTGACAGAAATTTGAAGGTTTTTTCCTTTTTGCATTTGGGGTCCACTGAACCCACCCTTATTACAGTTTCCCACTCTGGGTAGTTTCAAACCCGTGACATGCGTGAAACCAATCTACGGTACTAACCGCTAGACCGTGGCTTCGAGCTCAGAAATTTAAAGTTACTTGGCAACGAAAGTACCTGCCACACATATCCATTGACCCTCAAAGATGCCATCACATTTGAGTTTGGGATTTAACATAAGGAAAATACTATTCTCAATCTTATATTTCTGGGCCAATTTGTCGCAATTGTCACCTGCCGAAGCAGGTATGGCTTGGGTGCAGCTTGAGACATATTGTTGAGCTTCGTACGTCATGAGCCGAAAATAAAAAATTAGTTTAAAAATAAAAATAATTAATTAAGAACATTGAATCCAAGAACGTAACATTAATTTGGTATTCTAATAAACTTACCAGTGGTGATGCTTGCCAAGTTTGCAAGAAGAAATACACAAAGAAGAACTGCCAATTTAGTCTGAGCCATTGTTCTTGAATTTTTTATTTTTATCTGTTTGTAGAAAAAAGAAGTTTTTTTTTTTTTTGATATTTTTCTCTATAACTCTAGTGTCTATATATAGGCTCGGGCTATCTCCATCCCAGGATGGGACTAAAATGTCGCATGGTTTGTTGCAGAAAAAACTTCCGAAAGAACAGTGCTACCGTGCAGAATGTTTATTATGGGCTTGTTCTTTTTTATTGTTTTGAAAACGGTTTTGAAAATATGTTTTTGGAAAATAATTTTAAAAATGTAAAAAGGTATAACTAATTAATAAAAAGTTATACTAGAAATGATGAAAAATAATTATAATATATTAAATTTACTATTTAACCAAAACCAAACCAAAATAAAAACCAAAAGAAGAGGCTTATGTGTATATATACACACACACAAATTGCAAAACTGACCTTTTGTTTGTATTTTTAATGCTAATTTTACATTTCTGCTATTTTTAAATTGCTGAACAATGTTTGTTTTTAATCAAATTTATTAATCTAATTGATACTATGGTTTGTAATATTTAAACTACAAATAAATTATTGTTGAAAACTATATAATAAAAAAAAAGTTAAATTTGAAATATTACAATCAGAATCTTGTGTCATGAATATTATTTTTTCTTTAAATTTCTTTTCTAATTAAAATTTATATAAAAGATATTTCAAGTATTACATTTCCATATTGTAGATATAATTTTTCAATGATCTACTTGGGTTAGTGTTACTAATATTAAAATTGGAACCATATTAAACCGTAGCAGTACTAACTGAATTCGACACCAAAATTCAAAACCGTTTGAAACCACAACCATCTATAGAATCGTCCTATAGAAGGTTCGGTTCCATATTTGAAACCGAAACTGATGACTCTTGAATCGTAATTGATGATTTTTGACCGAGGTCACCCCTCAATCCACTACTACAAAAAGGGGGTTTAATGGCGGTTATTTAGCACATTTAACGGCGATTTTCGTCATTTTTGAACCGCCATCTATCCGGCAGCCGTAGAAAGGTACGGACTTTCTACGGCGGTTGGGAACCGCCATAGAAAGTTTGCGGTTCCTAACTGAACCGCCGTAGAAAGTACCAAATTTATAAATAAAAAAAAATTAATATTTCATTTTTTTATCTCTGCATTCAAAATATATATATATATATACAAAAGATTTTTCTCATTTTCCTTCTACTGTTTTTTCCTCATTTTCCCTCTCAGGTTTTGGAATTTCCAAGCCATACTCAGTCTCATCAATTTCTTCAAGTGATAAAAATCCTACAACCATTAAACATTGTTGCAATTAAGACCACTTTAACAGAAGAGACACACTGAAACTCATAACTATAATCTAAAAATATAATTTTGAAAGAAAAATACATTAAACAAATACTCCAAAATATTGTAAGATACAACTAAAGAAATGAAATTTCACCCACTAAACAAGTTAGACATATATTTCAACATCTTTAAAAACATTCTTCCATTTAATTACGCAAGATATACAAGACTTTCCTTTTTTGATGTTATAACTCAAGTAAAGAACCTTCCTTTACTAAAAATGCCACTATCATCAAGAAAACAAACTCTCAAAAATTTTGGGAATTAAAGCAATTGAAATGAGTAATAAATCCGAATCCTCAGGTAGTCGAACAATCAAATATGTCTTAACTTTCACCGATTTAACACTAATCAAACCTGAATTTAATCATTCATCATCTCACCAAACCCGAATTTAACACTAATAATAAACCCTAGGCCAATCGCAATAATCAAGTAACAATAAAATTTGTAAAGCTTAAATAAAGTTGAAACTATTCGATATAACCTTTTTTATGATTTGAAGCCCACAACAAGGACCGATTGTGGTGAAATTATGATGGGGGATTAACTCCAAGTGGTGGGTGATAGCCGATTAAGAAACCATCTCCGGAGTTGGGTGACGGCGGATCTGGTTATCAACGCCACCGGAAGAACGGCTTCGGGGGAAGACAAGAGAAAAAACCAGCGGCGAGAGGATTTGCGCCGGAGACGTTCCTCGCAGAAGATGAAGGGGAAGCCGCGGTTGGCTGGAGATGGAAACAAAGGAAAACCCTTAAAATTCAAACAAAATAAAGTTTCTACGGCGGTCTTTATTTAAACCGCCGTAGAAATGCACTTTCTACGGCGGTTGTAATTAAAACCGCCATAGAAATTTCTATGGCGGGTTTAATTACAACCGCCGTAGAAAGTCATAAAATATTGGGTTTTCTACGTCGATTTATTTTAAACCGCTTTAGAAAGTGTTGGAAAAAATTGAGAATTTCCGCTTGTTCCTCTATTCCTATTAATTTCTAGTTTTTCTTTTTTTGTAAATTAACCCCCAAATTTTTTTTAAAATTAATAATAAATATGTAATTTACTATTTATCAATTTTTATAGTAAAATTCATCATATTTATTAATTATATACAAACTCCAGCCTTTATGTTACGATAAACAATAAATAAATTTCAAATTTTTAGTTGACCAATCCATTATTTTAGGCCCTCAAAAATTTTTGAAGTATTGTTACATAATAATTCTAAGAAAACTTCAAAAATAGCAATTTTCATTGAATTACTAATAAGATTTTTACTTCTGAATTTCTATCTACTTATAGCTATTTAAATAAAGTAAATCAAGAAATTCAATTATGTGAAAATAAAAATTCATAGCGGCACTTAATACTCTTCACAATTGGTTACAAGTATAACTCAATGTCGTATCCATGTAAAGTCTTAATTAATTGTCGATCGTTTCTGTATCTCTCATATAGGCTAGTTGGATCTTCTTTTGCATCTATATATATCTTCTTCTATTAGAATTAAGAGTCGGAAAAATATAAAGAGGTGAATGTTCGTAATGCGCCTTACCCCTGTATACAAAATTCAGATGATGCAGATAATATGTTTAAATTTGAATATTACAAACATCAACATTATTGAGGTTTTAAACAACTCTAAACAAAAAGAAATTCAATTTTACTGGCGGTATAAATACTAAATCCTAAACCCTAAACCCTATGCTCTAATTCAATGGCGGTTATTCGAAAACAGCGGTTTTCGAATTTCTACGGCTGTTGTAAGAAAACCGCCGTAGCCGTAGAAGACTTTCTACAGCGGTTTTCGAATAACCGCCTAGAAAGGGACTTTTCTACGGCAGTTTTCGAATAACCACCTAGAAAGGGACTTTTCTACGGCAGTTTTCGAATAACCACCGTAGAAAGTGACTTTCTACTGCGGTTCTATATAGAACCGACGTAGAAAGTCCGTACTTTCTTTTTAATGACGGTTTTGGTCTTTCCGCCGTTAAAGCACAGTCGTTGAAACTTCATTATATAGTAGTGATCCCTACTTTTCTTCTTCAGTCTTTCTTTTTACATTATCAAACCTCAGTCTTCAATCCCCAAATCTGGGACCCAATTTGCCCCGGCCTTTATGAACGGGTTATTGATGATGGCGTCATTGGCCCCTACCAACATGGAAAACCGCAGGCACGATTTGTTGTTCACCATTGTTGATGGACTTAGCCGACTTCCATTTTTCAATTTCAACAGCTGAAATTTGGTTATGCTAGTATGGCTTTGGAGGAAGAGGAGGAGGCATAATTTTTTGTGCGGGAGAAAAGAAAATGTGAAATAAGAGTAGAAATAAAAAATAAAAACCTTATAATTTAGTGGGCATTTTGGTTATCTTATAAAATTTATACGTCTCTTCTGATGAAGGGGTTTATTTTTCATTCCTCATAGTTTATTTTTGTCATTTATAAAATCATGTGATTTATTTTGTATCTACAAAAAATCTTGAGGTTGATTTTGTATATCAGCCTTTAAATAAAGAAAACTTTGTCATATTGTCTATTGAAATTACAACTCTAAACTGAAAGAGTGTGCGCGATCTACAGCCTTTTTAAATAAATGAGGGCAAACTGGTCAAAATGAAAATGAAATATTAATTGCGAGCAGCACCACACCCATGAAGATGGGATTGTATATCTTTTTTTCAAGGAATTTCATGTTTGAGAGTCTAAACTCTAATGGTGATATTGTAGTAGTTAAATTAGACGTGCGTGTTTTCATTAATATCAATACATTAGAGGTTAAACTGATCAATGCGCAATCTCACATTAGAGAATATTGGATATGGGCTGCCGACTTGGGCCGTAAGTTGACATCAATACGATCCACTCCACGCCAAAGGCCCAACTGGGTCCAAGGCCCTTGGACGAGCTCCAAGTAGAAGGTACACCTGGAAGGATTTATATACATGACAAACTGTATATGGATAAACTGGCTCGACTATTGAAAGAGCGGTTAGAGACAACTGTCACTGTTGAGTTTTGGCCAAGTTCAACCATTGGCCCATAATGAATATTTTTGTTGAAGTCTAGCCAACTTCGACGATAGCCGACTTGGATATCCACCTCGAAGAGGTTATCCCTTTAAATAGTTCAAAGACTGCTATTAAAGAGGTAATTTTGATTTCCATTGGATAAGTCATATACTATTATTCTAAGCCTTTACTAATTTGAGCGTATGAGTGTGACCTGGGAGTTAACTCCCAACAAGGCTGTAAAAAAACCCACCAGCTCAAAACTAGCCCAATTTCATTGGAATTTAGACCAATAAAACTCGCCTACAAATAAAATGGGCTTGGGATTAGATTAAAAAGTTCATGGGTGGGTTTAGGATAACCCATTGAATACCTTAAAATTTGCCCAAATGGGTATTCATAGGGTACCCTAGTACCCACTGGGTACCCGATGAATTGGGTTCAGTTACCCTCTTTTTTTTGAACCGTGCAACCTAATCATGCTTTTAAATAAGATATTTGCTTTTCTTTTCTTTTTTTAAATAACTTCTGGTTTCAGTTTTTCAGTTTTGCATCTTTTTGTTTTTCTTTTTTTTTTTCCTTCTTTCCTTCAGTTATTTCTCTAATTAATTTTTTCATTTTATTTGAATTATGTCTTAGCCTAAATTTTTTTAAATAGTAAAAAATAATTTTGATGTTGCGAAAAATTCTCTAATTAATTTTTTCTTTTTATTTGGATTTTTCGTAGCCTAATTTTTTTTTAAATTAGTAAACAATAATTTTGAAATAATAATAATTTTGATGTTGCAAAAAATATATATACATAATAATATTAACTTTTAAAGTACGTTTAATCTGTACTTCATACATTATACTTTTAAATATTTTTTCTAAAATAAATAAATAGCGGTAGGAAATGAAAATTTGATTGGAGGAGGGGAGAGGGGTGGGGGTGCGGGTGCGGGCAGAGTGGAGGAGGGGGATACGGGGAGGCGGATGTTTATTTTTTCCTTTTTCCGGTTAGGTGTTGCGGTATGTTTTGATCTAGGCAAAGCCCATGCCCAGATCAATTTTTTTTTAAATATATATTTATTGTTAATTTTAAAGTTTTAAATTAAATGTAAAAAATAATAATAATCAAAGATTTGGGTCGAGTCCCGAGCCGACCTGTGCCCCAATCGCCTTTTCGGGGTGCGACCCGAACAATTCGGTTCGAATTGGCTAATTTGAACACTCCTTCATAAAAGTGATGTTGGTGCGTTTACTATGATCAGAATTCAGCTAAAAGTCTGGGGCCGTAGATCATTTCATAGCTCAGGTTTTACTCATGCAAAATATTAAATAAATTAATTTCAAAATTTACAATTATAATTACCCATTATGGGTATTTATTGGGTACCCAAGTGCACCATCCATGGATACCCATTACCCATTTAAATTAATACCATTAGGGTAACAGGTACCCATTATCCATTAACTTATTACCCATGTAATATCCACCCAATATCGCCTTAACCCGCCCGTTTGACACCCCTACTCCCAAATGCAAGAAAGCAAGGAAGATGAGTCCAGGGGAATCATTGTTTGTCAAAGACGCAATAGAGGCTATACTTGAATCGTGACTCATTCCTACTCCTTGGTTGTTTATACTATAAAACGAAACACGTAAAGATTAAAAACTACAAAACAAATCATGATTCATATGTAGTGTAAAAACTACAAAACAAACCATATAAACATAAATTGCAGTGTAGTACAATTCGAGCTGACCCACATAGTCAACCATCTATCATGATTAATTCAGTTTTACTCATAAATAAGATTTGGTCAAATCCGTTAAAATTTTTGCCAATCCGTGGTTGAACTTTAAATCAAAATCAAACTCCTAATTTTAGAATATATTTATAATTAAATGTAAGATTTTTATATATTATAATATATTTATACTTAAAATTATTACATTTTCAATTGGTTTTCTCATCTGATTCGACCAAGTCGACCCTTTAATACTTTTCCCGCACTTCCCTATCCGGTCTGATTCTCAAACATTAATAATTGTACTAATATTATAATGTTTTTAATACAATCTGTAAGGTTAAAGGTATCTTAATTTTGTAATTTTTGAAATAATAAAATTACTTTTGTAATTACACCTAAAGTTCAAATAAGTAAGTAAATTTAATTTTTGAAAGAGATGAGATAATTTTGTAATCAAACCCAAAGTTCCAAAAGGTAATATAATTCGCCCCCAAAAAAAAAGAGTAAAGGATTTTTTTTTTTGGTTTTTTTTTTTTTTTTTATAAAAAGAGTAAAGGAGCGAACCAAATTAAAAGGACTTAGGTCCCGTTTGGACAAGTACTTGAAAAACGTTTTTAATGTTTTAAGTTTTAAAAAAAAATTATAAATGATGTTTGGACAAAAAATTATGAAATATTTTTAAAAAATAATTTTAAATAAAATGTACTTCAAGTACAATTTTTGAAGTACACTTTCAACATGTTTTTCAAAATATTTAAAATACTTATTACTTAATTTTTATTTTCTTATTTTTTTATCTTTTTATATATTCTACTTTAAATATATATATATATACCCACACCACCACCTCTACCCATAAAAAATAAGTCTCTCTCAACACCCCCCCCCCCCCTCCCTCCCCACCCCAAACGGGTTAAACGGGTTGACCCATCGGATTAAACGGGTTGACCTGTCGAATTAAATACATCTCTCATCATCAAAACTCAGCCCAAAAACACTCATAAATAACAAATTTTAGATAACTCCAAAAAAAAAAAAAAAGAAACAATCGATACCATGGTAAAATGCAGAATACCAAGAACAAACAAGAAAATTTGCTGACCTTTAAGTAACACCAGTTGGTTGAACGTAAATAAAGAGAAAATATCTGTTTAAAAAAATAAAAAAAAAAAGAAAATATCCAATTAAAAAAGCCCATTAGTGGCCTCTATTCCAAGCCCGAAAACACCCATAACCATGCTTATTATACTTGTGTCGATCACTCCCAGTAAGTCCCAAAATTGAACAGAATTTCTACAAGAACACTTTAGGTTGGAGAGAGAATACAATCTTTTCAAGACCCAAAAAGAACTACTTTTTATCTATAAAAATCAAAACATTGCAAGAAAAAATTAAACACAGTTAACAAAAAAAAAAAGAACACAAGAGTCTTGGAGCGCGCAGTGACAATAGCGGGAAGGCGCGAACAACAGTTTTAGCAGAAGGAAACATAGGCTTCAAAAAAAGAAGGGTAATTTTGTTCGAAAAACTACACATCTCTAAATCAAAGATTTAATTTGTACCTTTTAAAAGTTGAGGGTTTATTTTGTGCTTATGACAAAACTCAGAGTTATTTTTGTAAGCATCCTCAAATTACTCATCTCTCGAGGAATTTTCCATGTAAAAACTTGTAAAACAGAAGAGCTTCAAAAGTATTCACAGGAATCTAATGTAATAAAGTATGACCCAGGGACAAAAAATGCAAAGATGATTTCAAATAAATTTAATAACCATAGATTTGATTAGTCTTCTCCATTCCAGCTAGAGAATGCTGGAACAGATCGAAATGCTAATATATATATCTACCCTATAGAAAGTAAGATAGACTTGATTTTAGAGTGCCGTGGCATCGAGTAAAACGGATAAATCTATCGGGACAAACGGATCGACCTATCGAGTTAAACGAGTCGACCTGTTAAGTTATAACTCGATAACCTAATTTACTCATATAAAATTATTTTAAAAATAAAATTACATATATACCTACCAATATATATATATACACACACGTGTACATATCTATATATATATATTTTTTTTTGGAAGAAAGGTAAATGATTTTATTCCACCAGGTATTCCGGCTCAAAAACTGGTAAGATCAACCTACAGAGTCATACATAAGTGAGTTAATAGACTTTTACAAAGAAATTGGGGCATACCCCAAATTAGCCATAACAACACACATCAATCAATAAAGCATAACAAACATCAACTCTAGCTATTA